>OY756388.1:2917753-4117753 GCA_963576865.1 Anania hortulata | reverse complement strand
CAGACTAGGAGATGCCCGCGACTGCATACGAGCGAATACTTATACCCCAGAAATGAGGAGATCCGTAAACGAACAAAAGTCGCTGACATATCCGAACGGATTAGCAAGCTGAAGTGGCAGTGGGCGGGGCACATAGCACGTATCACGGCCGATGGGGCAGAAAGGTTCTATAATGGAGGCCACGTACCGGCAAGCGCAGCGTAGGACGTCCACTCACAAGGTGGTCAGACGACCTGGTAAGGGTCGCAGGAAGACGCTGGATGCAGGCTGCTTCCAACCGGCCAATCTGGAAGTCAATGGGGGAGGCCTATATTCCTCAGTGGACGTCCTATGGCTGAAATGATGATGATGATGATGATGTTGTCCCATTGACGATGGTGTTTTGGAAATCGTTTCCATATTCCACTTGGTTACCTTTTGACCTCTCAGCCCAGGGACACGGGGTTCAATGAAAATTCTATTGCTGTGCGCAATATTGTATTGGTATCATAGATTTGATGGGTTATGGATCAAATTTTTCAATTATATGGCGCTATCTTAAATTTTTCTAACAAACCTTACCCAATTATTGTATATGGTATTACATTACGTTATTAAAATGGTATTACGGTTCTTTTTTTACCAAAAATTAATTTTGTTTTCACTATTAGAACTATATTTCATTTAATTTCTTAAAATATAGTAAAAATAATATATTATTTTCGTGCATATTCCTTATTGGCTTTATATAATAATCATCCAATTTTTTCGCTTGTGATTATCGACTTTTGATGTTGACCGTACTAGGCGAGTTATAAATAAATAAATAAATAAGTATTGGACAATATCTATCTTATCTTATCTTATCTATCTTATCTTATCTGTCTTATCTTATCTTATCTATCTTATCTATCTTATCTTATCTTAGAAAATATTTGTAATCATTATCATCATCAGCGTTTGGAAGTCCACTTGCATACAATGTTAAAATCTGTGGCCCCGAGCACTGCGAAGCGCGTTGCAGTCCGATAATCGCCTAAGTATGTCATCCTAGACTTTATAACTCTATTAACTGCTCGGAATTTAATTGCACGGCAATAAAACTATGTGTAATTCATTAATTGCGTATGATTTCACAAATGTTTTATTGCAGGATATGATATATCACTTTTCAAGCTTTAGTATATTCTAATCCGGTCAGTATTTCCGATATGGTTGATTAAGAAATGCCGTGTGGGGACGGCCGTAAAGAATACACTTCCCCACCGCCAACAGGAGGCGTGTCGTAAGAGGCGACTAATTCCTGTAGCACGAGACGGGCAGCAGGGTCTGCGTGCGAAATCTTATAAAAACCGCGCTCGCCAACCCGCCTGCCAAGCGTGGCGAGTATTGGCAATCCCCCCCGATGTTGTGTCATTGGGGGAGGACTGTATTCAGCAGTGGACTTTCTATAGCTGAAATGATGATGATGATGATGATGATTAAGAAATATAAAAAAACGTTTAAATGCAAATCGAAACGCGGATCGAGGGTTCAATTCAATTTGGAATTGTTAGCGCGAGCCTGGTGACACATCCCGAGACAGTTTTAATTTGTTTTTTTTTGTGTAAATACAAGGCTTTACCCAAATGTTTGACACTTATAAGAATATCTGTTTTTTCCTGTCATTGACACAAAAATTCGGGACGAAACCTAAGGTTTTGAACTGATAAATAGTAACTGATAATTGTTATTCCACACTTGCATTTATAATCCAGGCATCCAGGCATGGATAGAAGGTAGAGTTTTAGCTAAACAAACCTTATGTTCTTAGTTCTATAAGGTATGTTTTGCTAAAACTCTTTTAAATACTGAAACTTTTGACTGAAACGTGCATTACGGTATTCGCATTCTAAAATAAATATTATAACACGTGTAGGTTCATTTCACAGGTGCTACGTGCAAAATACTTTTTCTGCTATCGAACAAAATGGCTACGTCAGAATTTTCCTCGGCACTCGACAAATTAAAATATAGTTCGCCTCGCTCTTCTTTTTGAACTGACCAAAAAATGGCAGCACACCTGATGAAACCATATTGCACTTTTAAGTGAGGCCACGTTCACACCAAACGTAGATAGATATGTAATAATAATTTAAAAAATAATTACTTATGTAAGTAAAAGCGAACTAAAAAGAAAGAATGAAATTGTGGATACAGTTTAAACCCGATTTCTACTAACCTTTACTATTGAAAAAATGGGCAGGTATCGGGTTTTTACCCATATTGGGTAAAATATATTCGACCTGTGGGAATCATTTTTTATTTTTGCTAGACTATGACACTTTTCTAAATCTTCCTTTTTTTCCTATAGGTATTTATTATACACAAATACGGAAGGAATTAATCAAAATAAT
Organism: Anania hortulata; assembly: GCA_963576865.1. NCBI lineage: Eukaryota > Metazoa > Arthropoda > Insecta > Lepidoptera > Crambidae > Anania > Anania hortulata. The sequence continues at coordinate 4,115,378 of OY756388.1, read as the reverse complement.
TCCTTAGAATTTCCATGTCGCAGCGCAATACTGACGAAGTTCAGATCTCAAAGCATTATTAACCGTAATTTCACGAAACATTTAGCTTTACTTTCCTCTCTAAAAGAGTACAAATGAACCTTGCCGTCTTTAGCAGAATATGTTTTAATTACACTTGAGTGCCTTCGAATTTTTGAGGAATTTTACGCAGACGCCATTTTAACCTGGGGGAAAGTATCTTCTACTTTGGTCTCACGGTTACCTTTACCCTCCATTATTGTTTGCAAATCATTATTAAATAAATTTATAAACGTAACCTTAACTTTTAGAAAGCCTTAAAATTACTTTAAATAAAAAAAATGTATTCATAAAAGCTATTCAGATGTAATCAACAGATTATACAGGGTTACATTGCAAAGGGGTGCCAAAAAACAATAAGATCTAGGGAACCATATAAAAAAGCGTCTTAATCATTATTATTTTTAATAATCGTATGCTACGAAAAAAAAACTTTAAAATATCCGAAAATAAAGTGAACAGAGAGACTACAAAATCCGCGCGGTCATTCATCTGAGGCGTAGGTACGGCGAGCCAACAAGGAACTTACACTGTGCACATACGGTGAAATGTTTTCATGAATGAGTGCAATTATCCACGCGTACGACTTTGGACGAACAGTGGATAGAAATAATAAAAAGTGACAAACATTTTTTTTTTGTTCTTTGCAAAGTATGATTAAGTTACTGGTTCTGAGCCACTCTTAAAGATTTGGCACCCCTTTGCAATGTAACCCTGTAGAGAGTAGAGAGAGTAGAGTTAATCGACAAAATGGCGCTTATTAATAACAGCTGACAGTGTGATATTTTTATTTTGTCAAAAATTTAACAATGATAAACATTTGGCAAGAATACATGACAAAAACAGCTAGACAGTAGTATTTTTGGTAGGAATGGTAATTCCTACCAAAAAAGCAGTACCTAAGAACTTAACAAAGCACCATAATATAAGTGACGCTTATTAAAACAAAAAAAACTGCTTAAAGCTTAAGATGTTATTTAGCTAAGTAATGATTAAACAAGTTGATTAGCAGCTGCTTATGAATAACGCTAAAACAATGATAATAGCAAGCTTTGCAAAAATTATAACTTTATTCTATAATACAGTTAGAAGCTATGAAAATAACGTTGTACAGTGTACATGAACAAAACAATTAGGCAAATGACAGCAAGCCGTCATTAAAACAAGAGAGGCAAATAACATTTTAGTAAAGTTAAGAAGCCCTGAAGACGTAATCACTGTTATAGAGAGCAAGCACGGACAAATAGTGGAAGCGCGGGCTTAGGGCGCGGTGTGGGTTCTGAAAAACACATGAACACACACACACATTATATCCAAATTCAAACTAACCAAACCATCATAATCATATTCAGCTGACATCAGTCCACCGCTGGATATAGGCCTTTGCCAATGCTAGCCCGACTCTCGGCTATTCTTTTCCATCTACTACCATCAGCGTTGCGTATATCATCGCTCCACCTTGTCAGGGGGAACTAAATCTATTTAAAAAAGAAAGTCGGGTCAGTTACACCATTTATAAGTCGAGAACGGCTGGACCGATTTTTATGATCTTTAGTTTGTTGAATTTGTCTCCGCTCCGAATAACAGAATAACTATAAAAATACGGAAAAAACACGAAAAAAAATGTATGAAGTGGCGGTAAGAACTTCGCCGGGACAGCTAGTAAATAAATAAATATTAGACAACATCACATACATTGCTCTGATCTTATGGTAATAGCTAAAGCACTTGTATTGCAGAAATCAGAAAAAAACGACGCTACCACAACACCCAGACGCGAGTCATAAAGAAAAGTAGTTTTTCTACATTAACCAACCGGGAATCGAACCCGGGAATACAACTAAACTAAAGTACGTAACCAAATACTAAATCGAAACGACGTTTAACAAAGTGCTGTATTTCCGACATTTTGAGAAAGGCGCGCCAGTTGACATTGTTTCGGCTTCGAAATTGGCCATCACTCGCAGGCTTGCAATTTTTCGTCTACAACACTTTGTTCCACTTCGGTCCCTAGTTAGCTCCTTGTGTGATATTGTTCACAGCAACAGAACCAAATACAGATAAATGTTAGCAATGTTAGAAAGGCCGGTGCGTTCTTGTGTTCCGATGAATTTATTTTTGGTCCACTCATAATAGAAACGGATGGAATTGTGTCAAGAGCTTTTTTATTCTGCAGCTGTTGTTATAAATAAGGGTTTTGAGATTTTTCTGTTGCATAAGTTTTATTGCTTACATACTTTTTCACGCGGTTTTGTCTATGGATTTAGTTTGTCGCAAAAATATTTGCAGATATGTATTTTTGGTCTGTGGAAATAAATACCTTTTTACGAAAGTCCTGTGAACTGTAAAGGAGTTGACCCTATTGGCGCAGGTGCGTGGTGGTTCACCTTTAGCTTAAAAGTCTTGGTTCGATTCATGGTCGAATCGATTTGGGCAACGAACTTTATAAATTAACTTGTGGCTGGGTGTGCTGGACGCCCCCTGCTTAAAAGTTCTAAAGGATGTTAACTCCTTACTTTGAGTTAATGACAATTGGGTAAAGTTGTCTGGGGCGTAGTAATATTGTAATAATGTAATAATGATCGTGTTCCGACTCCCACATGGCTAGTATTTTATTCAACCAACGCAGTTAGATTTGCTTAAGTGTAATTATTAACGTGTACATTTTTTTGAATGAATTTTTGAAAGTAAAGAAACGAAGATATTTAAAATAGCAAAAAACATTAGCCTAATTCCTGTCTAGACTCTGTCGCAATTTAATGACGTAGTATTGTACGTTTCTTCACAAACGTTTACCTCAGAAGCATAGCGGCGTAAGTTGTATGAAGTCATTATGCAACATACGTCTGAATAATTCTGAGCTGAAGATTAATAGTGCCGAAACTACGTGTTTTTTACGATTTTATTTCAGCGGTCCGTCCCGCGATACAATTCACGTCACGGGTGCACTTTATCGTTCAGAAACCTTTGTGTGACGTCATAAAATGACGTTTTACTCGAAAGTGTTGCCAGTGTTGTTGTGAAAAAAATATCGTAAAAAGGTTTATTGTGTTTTTACTGGAGTCATTAAACTGCAGTGTAAATATTGGCGACATATTGTTAAAAATGTAAGGAAGAGATATCTTTTTTGTAGTAAATTTTTGGGAGTACCTAATTATTGACGATACAACAATTTTGATCGTTTTAATTTCAGTTGCGTAAGCTTCAGTATGCGCCAGGTAGAACATCAATAGGCTGTCTCGAAGAAAATACATAATATCTTTGTGTTTCGAGTAAATTAATTAAAACTAGGTTGAATAAATATATGTATACTAAAGCCACGTATCGTTTTGCCTCCGTCCAAAGTTGCTGTGGCCCAGACGGCTATAATATTATGTAACCGCCTAAATTGTAAGAATTAACTGCTAAAATGGTAAAGCAATAAAATGAAGTACCAGCGTACTCAATACCTTACAAAAAACTCAATTTTCTAAATTAACCCGATCCGGGAATAGAATCTGGGATCCTTTGATATACAAACGAACAATGGTCCCACTACCTACACCAACTTGGTTGTCATTAGTTTTCAATTTTTGTAAGTCTGGTGTTGTAAATATATTTTTATATTTAAAAATAATATATTTTAATTCAATCTTTTAGAGCTGTTATTCAAATGATACTAGCTTTCAATTACAATGTAAAGAGGACCACGCCAAGTTCGAGATTAAAAATATCAAACTTGGAAAACTCACAAACGACTAGTCATATCTTTTGTAGTTGTTCAGTGAATTTTTTCGGATTTCCGCTTTGAAAGGAATAATAGAAACAGGTCTGGATGTGATCACTGTATTGGACTTTTCATTCACACTACCAGTGGCAATATTCCGGCGGTGTGGCCATTTGGCGACATTGTAGCACTATTTAGGTCATGGCGCAGCGGTGCCACAAGCGGGTGCCTTATTGTAGCCAACCTTTTTACATAATGCAGCGTACCTTTCACTTTTCGCCCTTTGTACATTTTATATTTGGCAGCAGAGATTTAAGAGGGAGTTATAATGTGTTTGGGGACGGCCGTAAAGAATACACTTCTCCACCGCCAACTGGAGGCGTGTCGTAAGAGTCGACTGATTTCTGTAGCACGAGACGGGCAGCAGCGTCTTCGTGCGAAATCTTATAAAAAAAATGCCAAGCGTGGCGAGTATTGGCAATCCCCCCCGATGATTGGGAGAGGCCTTTGTTCAGCAGTGGACCTCCTATGACTGAAATGATGATGATGATGATGATATAATGTATTTAGTTTTAGTTTGTAAATCGACTGGACCCCATTAGTACATGGACACTATTACGTGGCGCTTAATCCACAATTTTATGCAAGCCAGAAATTAGCAACTCATAATAGAGGCTACATAATCTTGAATTCTAAAATTGTTTGCTTTCATTTTGTAAAATAAATTAAATTTAAATAGAATAAATAGTTTTTTTTTCTTTTTCGAGTGACTTTTGACATTAGGTCTGCCATTTGTACAATTTTTTTTACAGTAACACACTCATGAAAAAGTAATACAAATAGCGGACTTAATAGGAACAAAAGAACATAGTTTATTAGAGTCTTGTAATCTAAATCTGATTAGTCGTTGATGCGAGATAATTCATACATTTTCATTGTAATTCAAAATCTTCGTGGAAAGTTTCTGAATATTTAAGACCTAAGGGCGTTTTGTTTGTCTACGTTAGTCTAGGTTATTGACCGTCATACTATATTAAACACCTTTAATGTACTGCCAAATATCTTAATGAAACTCGTCAATCTATGAACACAACAGAACTAGGGCGAAAATATGTAATTGTAGTAAATTAGGTATAGTAATTCATCTTCAGTAAAAAATAGCAAAGTTTTGTCAAACAATAATGTGAAAACTATTTTGTATAAAATGTGTTTAAGTTTTTAGCACTCGTATTAATTTTGACCATGAAGATGCGTTTTGAATCATTTTATTAATTTGACTTCATTGCCTTAACTTATATCATAGTTTAAAACCAGCCAAGTGCGAGTCGGATTCGCGCACCGAGAGCTTTACACAAACTTGGAGATATTCAAACAGTTCGTTCATTGCGGGAATCGAGTCTCAAAGATTTTTATCGCTTTTTCCGAGTTTGTTGAAACATTTTTTTTATTATGTGAGTCACTTTAAATTTACGGTTTTTGCCATCTTTAGCTAGTACTGTAAGACATTGCTTCTTGCCAAATTTTATGATTCTAGGTCAACCGGTAGTACCTTATATTTTTGATTCCCATGGTATTCCATACTAAACTGATCAGTTGGCCGGGGTTTCTGTATCGTTGAGACAAAATGTATTTTTTAAATTTCGAACTATGTTTTAGTCGGTAAAAGGTTTCATTTAATGAAAACAACCATAGCTTAAAATAAGATTGAATCTCAATATAACACATTGTTTATTATGAATGGCCTTCCAAACCAAATACAAGAACATTTTTCAAACATGCTTTTACCAAATAATGTTAAATATGCTATGATTTATATTTCTAGAACTGGTAACTTTATACCTATTTGTATTTCGTCTGAACGTTGGTACACCATAAATAACCGAACAATAGTGGAAGAGGCTAACATTCTGACATCCCCATATTTTCCATAGCAGTCTTGCATAGAAGAGGAAGACGCAGAAGGCTTACTGCAACTAAATGCGGCAAGCTTTAGTTCAGTTGAACACATATCACGACGCGCGCATGTCATACCTACCATTAGATTTTTTAAAACTGTGTTTATAATTCTGTAATGCATTTAAAGGGTTTGGTTGAAACCTAGCACACGGATCATTCATGACTTAGGACGCTGTATTCTATTACAGCGTATATTACCTTTTTCAACCCACTTCAAAAAACGAGGAGGTTCTCAATCCGACTGTTTTTTTTTTTTTTTTTTGTATATTTGTTACGCGATTACTCCGCCAATTATGAATCGATTTTAATGATTCTTTTTTTGTTTGGTAGATCATACTTCAGAGGTGGTCCCATATAAATTTTATCGAAATTGATTCAGAACTTTTTGAGAAAATCAACAAATATATACCCAGATAATATTTTGGTTGTGGTTCTTGTTACCTATCTTCGACAAATATGAGCCGATTTTGATGATTTTTGTTTTATTGAATAGCTTATACTTCAAAGATGCTATGATAAAAGTTTGAAAAATAAAAATCACCCCTAAGGGTAGGAAAATAGGGGATGAAATCGGTGTTCAGCAGTTAGATTAGGATTTATTACTAAAAATAGATGAAATAAGTAAATTTTATTAAAAAAAATAAAACCGACTTCAAAACACTGAAATGCTAAAAATAATCCTAACACTTAAGTACCTAATCAGTTAGTTTTGGAGTCGGTGCAAACAAAAACATTGAATCTCTCATCGGCTGGCACCGACTCATAGCATTTCAGTGTTTTGAAGTCGGTTTTATTTTTTTTAATAAAATTTTTAGGAACGTAATGTTTCGCGAATCGAATATCGTGCGTTTATGAGATTTTGCGATCATCATGTTTTGCTAGTATGCTGTTTTGCGAATATGATATTTTGCGAACATCGTGTTTTGCTTATATGATATGCAGCGACGGAGGGCTTTATAATACAAGGTGTTGCCTGCAACTTCGCGTAGTCGTCAATCAATTTAGGAACAATAACTTACCAAAGTTTCTTCGCAATTAGAAACCGATTTGTAGTTAGGTAGCAGGGCAAAGCTATATTTTTGGGCCGTTATAAGCGCCCGGAAGAGGGCTTTTATGCTGAATTTTATACTATTGTGTATATATATTATTAGATACTTACACAATATTCATATAACATAATTTTTAGAGTCTAGAGTCGTTGATATTTTATTGCACTCTTCGTCGCAAGGAACACTTTCACTACCAAAATGCTTGGCGACCTTCCAAGTCGTAGTCATAGTTATGTGAGTTTATTGCATCATGTTGGTACAAGATATTAAATCAATACAAATAATCCCATGACACGGTCATGTAAGGATATCGCACGTCTAATACGTTAAAATATTATTTTAGTATTAGTTCTAAAGTTTTATTTAGGTAACAGCTCATCAATTATCAATAAATTTGGTGTGATCAGATATGTAAGCGTTACTTACAATGCATACGCATTGCGATCATTTCTTCTGCGCACGAGCAAGATATAGGACAAACAAGCCACAATATGCGTCATGGTTCGTGACCCATTAACGTTCTCAGTTGGGATTGGGAGTGAACCTACTTGAATAACTTCTATTGCGATTTGGATCACGCGATCTGACCATTAGTGACGTCAGTGACGTGTCAATATTACAAAGTCGTATTATGTTTTTATACTGATTCCGTGTCTTCAAAACTTTTTGTTAGTGCGAACAATAGTGTTCTTAGGTTTTTTTACGTAAGTCCTTGTATTAAAATAATTAATAGGTTGAGTGCTACGGAAATGAATTACATTAGTGAGATACCTATTAAATTATGTATAAGAAGTGATACGAATAAGGTAATGCTTAAAATTTTCACGTAAATAAAACTTATGATTCACATTTTTAAACTAAACAAGACACGATTGTAGTTTCGAAAAATAAATTATTTGATCGAAAAAATATACGAAAACTAAAAATGAAATAGACTAAAAGGCGCTTGTGAGCCTTAGGTACTTAATTTATGGCCTTCATTTTACTTAACACACTAATAAAGTTAATAACTCCGCGTTAAGGTTGTCTAGAAGAGATCTTTTTAAGCGATAACACTGCCTGCCTCATTGCACGAAAGTGTCTTATTGAAGCCTATTTCTTCAGTTTGAATTAAAATGCCTAATAAGGTCTACTTTTAAGAAATTGACATAATACGATTAGACATTGCAAAGACAAACACACTAATTATACAAATAAGTTAATTTTATAAAAAAAATAAAAACCGACTTCAAAAAACTAAAACGCTAAAAATAATCTTAACACTTAAGTACCTAATCAGTTACTTTTGGAGTCGGTGCAAACGAAAACATTGGTCTCTCATTGACTGGCACCGACTCCAAAAGTAACTGATTAGGTACTTAAGTGTTAAGATTATTTTTAGCGTTTTAGTTTTTTGAAGTCGGTTTTTATTTTTTTAATAAAATTAACTTATTTCATCCATTTTAGTGATAAATCCTAATCAAAACAAATCTTACGAGTGCAAACATAATTTAACTGCTGAACACCGATTTCATTTCCTATTTTTCCACCCTTAGGGGTGAAATTTTTTCCAAAAATTTTTATTATAATATCTTTGAAGTATAAGCTATTCATCAAAAAAATAATTATTAAAATCGGTCTACATTTGGCAGAGATATAGGTAAGATAGATACTAAAATCAGTTGGCGTGGTACGGAGTTTATGCAATGTTTGATGATTTTCTTATAGATCCCATCATCAGAATTTAACTAAATTTATATGGGACCATTCTGAAAGTAATACCTTTCAAACAAAAAAATAATTATCGAAATCGGTCAACGCAGTAACGAATGATCGCTGAACATACATAAAAAAAAAAAGAAGATACCGACGAATTGAGAACCTCCTCCTTTTTTGAAGTCGGTTTAATAATATTTTGTTATCATAAGTCAATATCATAAAACAGTAGTCGCTAATAATTATTATTGAAATCAATTTTAAATCGCCACGCCATAGATATTTCCGATTTAATTTCATACACTACCATGTTTACTTTCAATTGAATGCTGTTTCAGTCATCCAAACAATTCGATCTTGCGTATTTGTTTAACAGCCAGGAAGACTTTCAATTCCTGTTCATTATTTGCATTGCAAGTACCGCTAGGAAGTTCTCAAACCCTGGTATTCCCGACTCTGGACAGCATAATGAAAACAAATAGTTTTAGTTAACTTCATTCAAGGATAGTTGTTTTGACTAGCAATAGTTATTTGAAATTTGATACGGAATAGCAACATAATAAGCTCTCTTTTGATTTGAAACACTGTGATAATCCATATGGCAGAATGTCGTATAGCGTAGCCTTATTTCGACTTCGACAATTCAGCAGTTTACTACTAAGACAACCAACTTATGTGTAAACATTCAGTCGTCTAAAGATAATCTGATCGATCTTATTCGGCAAACAACCTTAATGAAACAGTCGGTTGTCGTTCGCTATCAATTTTAACAGATCCAAATATCCCGTACTCAGTTGTGTTTATACGAATCAGTTTTTCGGGTAAGTTCTTCTGACGACACATAGTCGGTTGTTGGTCAATTTGGAGTATCAGGTCGTCGGGCGCATTTGGTAGATGACTCAATGTATACTGCTGAAAACACAGATTTTGTCGTTTTAGATGTCATAGTTTTGTGCATGCTCATGCTCATGCATGATTCGATCTACTTATCTGTTTTTACTATGCTCCAAACGACATTGTTCCGGCTTGGATCGGGAGATCGGTCAAAATAAACACGCTCCGGTTATAACTGATTAATGTCGGCTACGTTTGATGTTAAGATCCAGTCGGTTTACGAGCGCCGAAATAGATGCGCGCGAGTTACAATGCGTCTGTTAGGGCTTGAGGGATAGGAATATCTGATAAAAATGCCACTATCATAATTGATAGGATATTATAAATTATAAATAAATTATTTGTCCAATTACACCAATTATCTAGCCTTAAACTAAGCAAAGCTTGTACTATTGCGACTAGATAACAGATAAATAGTTTTATAAGGCATTTATAAACATCCATGACTTAGGACCAAATCGTGCTTAACACACAAACATTTGCCTCTTGCGGGATTCTAACCTGCAACCTACTGGCTTTGCATTCCAGATCGCAGAGCGTGTGTTCTACTACTGATAGACAGATAGATAGATAGATAACCCGGTATACAAAAAGAAATAAAATATGGTTAAAGTAAAATGGCTTCAAGAGTTCTTGGTAAGGCTACTGGTCTCTGTAAGGTCAGCAACGAACTGGTAACGCCTTTGTATTGGAAGTCTGATAATAGCAATTTTCTATCATATACAGGGTGGCCAGAAGTGACGACCAAAAATTTTTTTTAGGTGCCACGTGTTGAGAGGTATCTGAATCACCCCTATGTATGTTCTACGATTAAATGCTTAAGTGCAGTCTTTCGTTTAAATAACGCGACGCCAAATGACATTAAAAAGGTTTAATATAGGCCATTATTGGTAATTTCTTTCAGAAGGTCACAACTGGTCGTCAGTTTAATATGGAGAGTGATTGATTGTAGATTTCGTTGTCTTTCTCGTAGTAAAAGTTGCCGTTTAGGCAGTAGAATTGTCTCGTGAAAGGACTTACACACAAATAGGTACTTTTCATTCACCATCACTATCATCCTATGGAAGTCTACGGTTGGACATATGCCTATAGAACGCTACGCCGACTCTGCGCAGTTTGCTATCAGCTGGTGCCCGTAACTAGGTCGTCAGTCCAGTGGGTGCCCTGCCTACGCTGCGTCTTTCTGTCGCCGTCGCCACTTAAAACCTATTATTCCCGAATCAACATAAGGCAGTCGCCGAATAGTTGCCACCAAACTTTAAACTTTAATACCTTATCTTAAGGTCCAAAACCAATGAAAATTTATTCATTCTGGGCCTTATACAGGGTTAAACAATGTCGCATTTCAAAGACTAACATTAAAGTACTAACAAAAGGCTCTATTTACAAAAGCTTCCAGAGATTTCTGAATAAATGGTATCGGCAGACGAAAATCCACATTTCCCTTGGTTAGGTAAATGTTAAAAGCAATAACAGAATTGGAATACTGTGTTTAAACTAACATTGAAACCGTGGTTTCAGCGTAATATCTGAATTGGTTTACATAACGTTTTAAACTATTGTAATATTCGAACTTCTTGCTAGCTCGGCGTAATGTAATATCAAGTGGATAATCGAATTAGGACGATTGCGAAATCTGGGGAGATCTGGCGTAGTTGCGTTCATTCGACTGAAACGCAAATGGTCCGTAGTTCGATTCCCGGTTATAACTTTTCTAATAAAGCGCTTGTCTTGTGATTAATTCCTGATTTCGAGACCACGACAATTGTTGTATCTGGTGCATTTTAATGATTAATTCATCATCATCATGTCAGCCATAGGACGTCCATTGCTGAACAAAGGCCTCCCCCAATGACTTATCATCGGGGGGATTGCCAATACTCGCCACGCTTGGCAGGGGTTGGCGAGTGCAGGTTTTTATAAGATTTCGCACGAAGACGCTGGTGCCCGTCTCGTGCTACAGGAATTAGTCGCCTTTTACGACACGTCGACTGTTGACGGTAGATTGTTAAAGTGTATTCGATACGGCCGTCCCAACACGGCATGATTAATTAATGATAATTAAAAACTTTGACTTTAAATACACACGTAGGCACTTAAGAAGTAACACTTAGTAAAGAAGTGCCTTTCAAAAGAGAAAGAGAGGCAGACTACAAATGACGTGGATAAAGAATGACAAGAGAGACATTAAGGTTTTACCTCAAGACATAGCGCCAGGAAGAGGCAAGGATAAAAATTAAAATTAAAACAGGAACTTATCCTGTTGTAAAAACGTTTATTCTTTTTGCAGCAAGCAAAGAGGTTTCATATTTACTATTAATAGACTCTTTGTATCCAGCCAGCCTCATATTGTTTATGGAAGATAGACACGTGACATACTATGAGTGTCCTCTATCCTTTAGGATCATAAAGGCGAACATAAAAAGCCACGGCCCACGGCTATATGTAGGGTTTCTGTGTGTCTGAAAATACTGGGACTGTCTTATTTTTTTATATCTTAGACCTTATGGTCGAGAGTATTCTTTCAGGTCACATCCGGTGATTTTACCTGCGAATTTGGTTTCTTCAAGCAAAATATACAAGAGTGTCAATGATTGTGCATATTTTTGTTCTAAAATATTAGGTGAGCCCGTGCGCACATATCAAAATAGGTATTCATGAACTGAACTCTCACTAAAAGGACCCTAGTACAATTAAATTTCAGCTGTGAATGGAAATTTATAGATATCCCGAAAAAAGTGCTATGTGATCTGTTCACCCTCACTACATGTCTGTCGTTTGAAATAGGACACCTTTCCTATCCGTCTTTGATATATGACGTCACTTCGCATTACTGAAAATGGGTCAAGTTTGAATAGGGTTTTTTTCAATCAGAATGGGACCGACTTTCTTACTGGCCAACTATAATATTATTTTAGTCAGTGACCGAAAAAAAAAGATTTTTCTTGTTTTACTTCATGTGTTCTGATTTTAAAATAAAGTTAGTAATGGATAAAAGTCATTTGAAATAAAAAATAGAAATGTAACATAGATAAAAAATTGTTCAGATTAATTTTGTTCTAGGTATCTGTTTTGTAAGAACTACTGTCTATGCTTTATTCGTAGGCTGTTAAAAATAGAAATGAATTTATCGGTTTAAATAACTAAAAGGAAATGAGTGATTAATCTGTGTCGGTCTCCAGACTTTGAATTTACGAGGTTTTATTTAAATCAAAGATTTCAATTTGTAAGTTACGCAATACCAAAATTATATTATCTATGTATATCTATCTATCTATGTGTCATGCCATGAAGGTTTTAGTCCACCAAAGCAGAGATTTGCTAAGAAGCGGAGAATCTCTGGAACGAACTCTACAAAATCAGTAAATCTACTTTTAAAATCTCTCCTGTTTAGCTTCAAAACATTATATACATATATATTTTTTTTTAAAAATTTTATGTAACTATGGCAAATATGTTTGTTCTGGCAATCTATTCGGCTTGGCCCCCTACGAGACAGGCCTAGCCTAGTGTCATAGAATGTTTGTATTTTGGCTGTGATCTGTTTAATAAACATATTTTATTTATTAATTTATTTAAAAATTATTTACAAGCCTTTGCGCAGTCATTTCAAGGACTAACTCTCTAATCTCTTTCTCATGAATCTCGATAGTCAAAGTTCTGTGTACAGTCAGCGTCAAAAATATGTTGACAAACGTTGAGACCTACTTAACTCAAGGGAAGATTCCCTTGAGTTAAGTAGGTCTCATATATATAAAACAATGTTGGGTTAGTTACACCATTTATAAGTCGAGAATGGCTGAACCGATTTTTATGATCATTCATTTGTTGAATTTGTCTCCGTCTCGAATAGCAGAATAACTATAAAAAAGACGGAAAAATTTACGAAAAAAAAACTTTAAGGGTTTTTTTTTACTAAGCAAAGCTTGTAGTATGGTGACTAGATAACGGATAAAAATACTTAAATACATTTATAAACATTCATGACTTAGGTACAAATGCTCGTGTTTATCACACACACACTTGCCCCTGGCGGGATTCGAATCCGCAACCGTAATAAGGCTGTACAATCATAATGTTTATTTGTGTATGTTTCTTATTGTTATCAGTATGATACTGTATCATACAATGTAATGTATCATTAATTTAAGCTGGCTACGCATTTGCTAATATTTTTTATGCACTGGCAGTGCCACCTCGTTCTGGCACTATGGTTGGTAAGATTATGTATCAATATGGAATATGCATGAAAATAATATATTGTTTTTACTATATTTATAAGAAATTATATGAAATTATAATGATAATAGTAAAAACAAAATTGATTTTAGGTACAAAATAACCGTAATACAGTAATTAGAAATTGTGATATACCTATCTCTTTCTAAAACAACTCTTACAATGAAAAATGTATGGTGGACGTGTACTATGACGTCACGGTACATGTCGGATCTCTTTATCTAGCTCGCGAATTCAATGGGTTGTAAGTCAAGTATTTATTAAAAATTCTATAAATTTTATAAGTTAAGTTAAGTTGTATAATTAAGTAGTATTTATTTTAAGACCAAATAAAAATACATGCATATTTCCAACTTCTGCTAGAAGTCTTTGCTTCACATTAAAAACTTGACTTAGTATTTTTTTATCGAGGCTCCTTAGAAGAGAAATGCCCGCGCAAGTTGCGCGTACGCATTGCGCAACGCAAGTGGCCGTTCCACTGACATTGGCCGTATTCAGCTATGTGATACTAATTGACGATGCTTACACTACAACAAAATTAGGAATAAAAGGCTCTCAACGCAATCACTCAATAATATTGAGTTAGTTAGATACACAAGGGTAGTAGGTTTTTTTTCAAATAAACTATTTTCTTTTTTTTTTACATACGCTGAACCTAACAGGGAATGATTCAGCTGCCTAAATAGTATTTTTTTTAATGTAGGGTAAAAAAAAACAATTTACCTAATTTTTCTATGTTGTCTCGGGGTGTTCTCTGGATGTTTTGATATGTATCGTCTTTGTTACTGATTTCTATAACACAAGAGCTTCAGCTACTTACCTTAGGATCAGAGAAAAGTATGTGATGCTGTCCAATATTATTTTCTGAATTGACCACAACTAGGAATCGAACGGAGCCCCTTTGCGCTCAATGCGGTTTACCGCGCCACTACAATCGGAACGTATGTTTAAATAACACGTACGTTATTATGTAATGTGTGCTTAGCTATGAGAGAATCTACCGTATCAACTTTATCTATGCGTGTACTCATCGATTGATATTTCAATTAAAAATCGTGATTCGTACGCCTATGCGTCACTAATAAGAATTTGAACTTTACTCCTTTGAAATACGAACGTGTGACTACATTTTTTTACCGGCTAAAGCGACCTTGCTGATGCTTTTTGGTCTTTATATCTTTAGCCATATAAGCGAATTTGGAACCACATTATGGCTGTAACTGCATGGATATTTAATTGCTGTGTTTACATTGAAATGTAATATGAGAAGATTGATTGAGTATTGGATGATTCAAATGTGTTAACGCAATGCCACTAATTGAAAACACGCACAAGTGTCGTAATTACATTTTAATAAACTAGTTAACATTCAAACATTAAAGATAAAAGCTAGCCAAATGCGGGTCGGACTCGCACACGAAGGGCTCCGTACCAAAAAAACGGCAAATGAATCACGTTTGTTGTATGGGAACCCACTTAAATATTTCTTTTATTCTGTTCTTAGTATTTGCTGTTATAACTACAAAAGAAACGTCATCTGTGAAAATTTCAACTGTCTAGCTATCACGGTTCATGAGTTACAGCCTAGTCAATGACAAACAAACAAACGGACAGTGAAGTCTTAGTAATAGGGTCCCATTTTTACCCTTTGGGTACGGAACCCTATATACAAAAAATAATAGTAAAAATGAAAGTAAAAAGTGAACATTAAACTTTTTTGTTAGTGTCCAATAATCTCACATATTAATAGATGTAAAAAAATGTGGACAGCATTATACGGCTAAATTTTAATTTGGAATAGGTGCAAAAACACGATATGATATGATATAGCGATATATCGACACCAACTGTAAAAATCTGATAGTTATAGCCGCCATTTTGATACAGCGATCATAATATTTGACGTTACTGGCACGGCGATTCAACAGGGCGGCTATAATATATATCATATTTTTCAATATATCGCTATATCATATCATATCGTATCGTGTTTTGGTGCTAATGCCAAGGAGGTAGGAGCGCCATCGTGCCGTGTTGGGACGGGCGTATAGAATACACATCCCCAACGCCAACAGAAGGCGTGTCGTAAGAGGCGACTAATTCCTGTAGCACGAGACGGGCAGCGTCTGCGTGCAAAATATTATAAAAACTACGCTCACCAAGCGTGGCGAGTATTGGCAATCCATTCTGATGATAGGTCATTGGGGGAGGCCTATGTTCAGCAGTGGACGTCCTATGGCTGATCATCATCATGATGATGATGACTATTTACTTGTTTCTTTATCAATTAATATTCATATTAAGTTTTTTTGTACATTTCTCCAGCAATCACACTGATTTCCAAACTAAGCTAAGCTTATACTACATACATACTACTAAACAAACATACAATACATTTATAAACAACCATGACTGTGGTACTAAATGGTAGTGTTCAACACAAAAACATTTGCCTCTTTCGGGATCTGAACCCGCAATCGCCTGTCTTTATAGCCAGGAGCGCCAACTATAGCAAATTTGAAGAATACCATATTTTTTTCGTCTGAATACCATCATCTAATCATGTGTCGTCAACCATATTCATATTTATACAAGAAGACTTGTTAAGTTCCCGCTATAAACCATACCGTATCTACAAAATAGATCTAGTTCCGCAGTCGCTGCCAGGCGCAGATTACGCATATTACGCAACACATCGCGTACGCTGCGCCCCCACCATAAAATCGTCTACTATACTCGCATGTACGCACGTACGCGCATTCTCGCCGCGACCTTGATCCGGTACTGGACTTTCGCTGACGACGAAGAGGTATACTAAATGGAAAGCACAACAGCAAAAAAGAAGTGTTGAAATGTGTGATCTTTTAATATAAACTATTTTAACAGCTTTTAAATTCAAATTCAAATTCAAAACGTTTATTGCACATATGTGGTTAAAATTGAAGTAAATAGAATATAAAAAGTCCCTTAATTTGAAATAAATATTTCGGATTCTTTAATAGTACCAACATATCCCAATCACTTCAAATATTCTCAATACGGTTTTAGTAGCTTCAATTTTAACTATGTTAATAAATCTTAAGTTAAAAAGTTGATTTTAATTTACTTCTGTTGTCGTACCATTTAAAACTTTGATTGGAATTGGACTGTTTTGATCGAGGCTAGAGGTAAATAGTAAAGTTATTTAATGGTACTTAGTTAAGTACCTACCGTCAAATTTGGGCTGATTTAATTCGTTTAGAAGTCTTATAAAATATTGTTTAATAATTTTAAACCTTAATATTAAAATAAAGGGTGTAACAAAACTTAGGTACAGCAAAGTTAGTTTAATCAAGACTTGCTCCGTGGTTACGGTGGTAAATCTATAGCCTCTCATTCATCTGCTATCGGTAAAGTATGTCAATCACTTGAGCTGTTTAATTGTATAGATAACAACTGATTTTGGCCTCCGCAGAAAATCTGTGTCGTGGCATGTGCTAAGCCGCCACGACTAATGCTAAGAGGTTCCCCTTTTCGCCACAAACCTTTATTTCCGATT
Organism: Anania hortulata; assembly: GCA_963576865.1. Taxonomy (NCBI): domain Eukaryota; kingdom Metazoa; phylum Arthropoda; class Insecta; order Lepidoptera; family Crambidae; genus Anania; species Anania hortulata. The sequence goes on along the minus strand of OY756388.1, from coordinate 4,098,244 downwards.
GATGCTTCTTTTATTTCGTTTATTTTTGTTTTTTCTTGTCTTATTTATTGTTGTGCCAAATAAAGTGATTATTATTCTTATTTTGGATAAAAAATGATAAATTAAAAGCCACTTCCAGGCGTTAGTTTTCCATGACATTCGAGTCTGTCGCGCGGTAGGCTAGCCGCTCACTCGTCTGCTGGGGTCAAGTGAAGTGTGTCAATCGGATTACCGCACTGGTTGTATGTTGACAATATTATTACCGTAAGGGTTCTGGTCTGATTCTAAATGGATTTTTAGTGATTCTTGTATTTTTTGTGATTTAAAGTTAACATTAGGTAGTCTAGTAGTTCCAAACTAAGAAGAGCTTGTTCTAAGTCGGCTAGGTAACGGATAGACAGATAGTGTAATACATTTAAATGACATCAATGACTTACGATCAAATTATCCTTCTCATCACAAATGCACACATTATCTATAAATATAAAAATGACTCTATTTCCCTTGGTCATCGCATCACGCCTGAACGGATGGACCAATTTCGCTAATGATTTTTTTGTTGTGATAATTATTGTTAGGAGAAGGTTCTTTTGAAAGAAAAAGTTAGGAAAGTTCGCAGAAAATTATTTATGAATGAACTAAAGATCACGCGAACAAAGTCGCGGGCAACAGCTAGTAAATAAATAATAATAAATTGTTTTCACAATCACACCAATTAACTAGCCCCAAACAAAGCATTTAAATGTATTAAATTTTTTAATAAAGTTCCACAGACCCTTGTTGAACTACCTGTACATGAGTTCAAAACTCACATTAAAAAAACCGTATGAAAAAAGGGTATTATAAGGTAGACGATTATCTGAACGACAAGAGTGCATGGACTTAACCTGCTTAGCTCGCACTTGCTTCATGTCTTGTAACTGTATTTGCTGTAAAAAAGGCTGACAAAGGTGACTGAATTTGTTGCGCCGTTTCTTCTCATCACCAGCCGATATGTGGTCCCGAAGCGGTGGTAAGGTAAAGCTATATTTAGTGCCCGGAAGAGGGCCTATATACTGAATAAATGAATATGAGTATGAGTATCAGCAAAGCTTGATCTACGGCGACTAGATAACGGATAAACATACTTAAACACTTTTATAAACATCCATGACTTAGGTAACACTCTTCGTGCTCATCACACAAACATTTGCCCCTTGTGCGATTCAAATCCGCAACCACTGGCTTTGTAGTCCGGAGCGCGAACCACTACACCAGACGGGCGACAGATATTGGCATCACACATTAATTTAAATAGGTATCATATTATCTGAACTTCAGAATAACTAACTTTTTAACCGACTTCAAAAAAGGAGGAGGTTCTCAATTCGTCGGAATCTTTTTTTATTTTTTTATGTATGTTCAGCGATCATTCGTTACTGCGTTGACCGATTTCGATAATTATTTTTTTGTTTGAAAGGTAATCCTTGTAGAATGGTCCCATATAAATTTGGTTAAATTCTGATGTGCACTCGTAAGATTTGATTTGATTAGGATTTATCACTAAAATGGATGAAATAAGTTAATTTTATTAAAAAAATAAAAACCAACTTCAAAAAAATTAAAAAAATGCCAGTCTATGAGAGATTCGATGTTTTCGTTTGCACCGACTCCAAAAGTAACTGATTAGGTACTTAAGTGTTAAGATTATTTTTAGCGTTTTAGTTTTTTGAAGTCGGTTTTTGTTTTTTTTATAAAATTATACATAAACGCTTCTTACATATCTTTAGGTACTAAACTAGAAAGATAAAATGCGTAAAGTGAGGCTTTTAAAGTCTTGATTTTATAGACACTACGTTTCAAGGGATTTCATAGCTGGACATAACTCTAAGGAGTATCTTCAGAATTCAATCCCATATAGTATTTTTTCGTATAGAATATCCGAAATTTAGCGCCCACTTGACCACAATAGGGCTGTCTCACTTGTTAAACAGAGGAGTAAAAATGCCTTCAAAATAAATAAATGAATGCGCCAGACAGGCAACATACCTGTTGTCATGATCTAGTATAATTAAATTAACATTGGCAAAACATCTTTAACTGACACATTAAAACATCACTTTTTTCGTTTTTGCCAGTTTAAATTTACGTTAGCCTACAAATCAATCTTTTGCCGAATATATTTTCTCCCGACTATAAAACTCGACTCTTAGGGCTGCCTCACTCGTAAAATAAAGGATTTTGGTATCATACAAGCATAAAACATGCTCTATTCATCCCATCCAATTTCCGCACCCACTGGTTAAGGGCTCTTCACATTCGCGATACTTTTTTATAATCTATACAGGGTGGAACCAAAAACCGTGCTAAAATAATTTTAAATAAAGACTGCCTCTTCTGTAAATATTTGACTATGTCATTTTAATAATAATATTGGTTCTTTCGCATCAAACCCAGACTTAAAACAATTGGTTCTTTTTTTAATGGGACTTTGTGCGTTCTTTGTCATCGTCCAAATAAGTTTTCATTATAAAGTGAAGATTGTGCTTAGATACCAAAGTAAAAAGTAACTTGACGTCGTAAATAAAGAATATTTTTAACTTTCAAATTTTAAATAACGAGCTTAAGCCTCTTTGAACAGTAATGAGGCACTTTTTCTTCTGTAGCGATTATATTCTATGAGAAACAATCAATGATACAGGCAAGTTATTATTTCCTTAAAATATTAAGGAAATTTGCTGACGTTAATAATGTTGTTATTACAAGGAAAAATCAATTAAGGAAACCTTTTGTGCCTTACAGACAATAAATTTTAAAGTACCTACCTACAATATTTTATCTTTGTACCGACTTCAAAAAGAAGAAGGTTGCCAATTCGATTGTGCTAATATAATTTTGGTTATGTTACACGATAATATATCTTCGCCAATAGTGATCAGATTTTTAAAATTAAAACAAATTTGAAAAAACCCTCTCAATTGTTTTTTTTTTTAATAAAAAATTGGACTATTTTTGACAAAAACTATATTGAATACAAAATAAATTATCCAATTTTTATTTTTTTTTACCTATTAAAACAATATATGTTCGAAAATTGGACATTATGTAGGTATTTATATCACTTGTCTTGATGAAACTGCTTTATACTCTAAAAATAAAAAGTTAAAGTAATTATTACAAAAATGTATTTAAAAATTCTAGAAATAATTTTATATTTAAAAGAGACGATAAAGCCATAAAGAGTTTGAATATTTTTATTTGCACTACTTTAAAAGTAACGGATTAGGTATGTTAATATAAGGATAAATTTTATGTTTTTTTGTATTACAAAACGTAATGTTTCATGTTTTTCAAACAAGACAAAGTAACAACAGGCCCGCATTTGAACCCGCGACCTTTGGATTATGGCCAAGGTCTCTACAACTGATTTATCATTGATATTGTTAGTGTATTTTCAGTCTAACACTAAACGCTTGTCGACACGTTTTAATGTCGTGGTCATGACGATATTATCGTTGCATGGAAGATCAAAGGACTCTTTATGTATTAAATTGACGGCAATTATATTAAATGTTGATGGTTCTTAGCTAACATGTTTCATGCAAAAAAGTCTTGGTTCTGATTTAATATTGCAGTTTTTAGTTATTAACGTTTTACATTATTATTTGGAAAATGTTATTGTTATTCATGTTAAAAATGCAGGATACATAACATTACTATATATACACTATACACGGTTACATTGCAAAGGTGTGCCAAATCTTTAGAAGTGGCACAGAATCAGTAACTTAATCGAACTATGCAAAGAACAAAAAAAAATTTTTTCACATTTAATTATTCCTATCCGCTGTTAAAAATCGTGCGCGTAGATATTTTAACTCATTAATGAAAAATATTCACCGTATGTGCACTGCGTAAGGTCCTTGTTAGCTCGCCGTACCTATGATGAATAACCGCGCGGCTTTTGTAGTCTCTCTATTGACTTTATTTTCGGATATTTTAAAGAATATTTTTTCGTAACATACGATTATTAAAAATAATAACGGCTAAGACGCTTCTTTATATTGTTTCCTAGATGTTATTTTTTTGGCACCCCTTTGCAATGTAACCCCGTATACTTATAGGTCTTAGGATAGTTACATTTTAGTCTTAACCTTGACATAACTTTTTTTTATTATATTTCTTACAAAATAAAATGTTCTTTGTTCAGTTAGTAAAACTAGACTTGGTTTTTATTTTATTTACAAGTTTTATGGCCAAATATGCCACGTGTTAACGTGCGAATTGTCAAAGGCCATGTGTTGTGTCAATATTTTATTATAATCGTTAAGACTTGTTATGTTTATGACGTCTTTAAACCTCATAAAACATTACAAAATAAATCTTTTTATAAAAAAATATGTATTTTTTTGTTCGATAAGAAACTTTGGGAAATTGTTCTGCGGTTTCAGAATTAAATACGACGCAACAAAATCGCAGGCAATAGCTACGAAATTATAAAAATACAGGCGTACCTATGCTCTAAAATATTCAATTGTCATTCTTATTATGTAAAAGATTATAGTTCTTGCCACCAAAGGCGCCACTTTCTTTATAATTAAATATTATGTACTAGTCAGTGCCAACCCTACTAAGTTGAATCCTGCACACGGTAATGGCTATTACCATGCAAGACTGCGTGCATCGTTGCACCTGTGCAGGCTCCTTCGAACCATAATACTAGGATTTGAACTTCAACTACCCTCTATATCAAGAAAGTGGCATTTTGTAAGCAATGAAGCTGAATTGTATGTTTGCGTCATTTATCGAGAACAACCCTATGAGTAGAGTACACGTCATGTAATTTGTTTTGTTATACAACAATGGGCTAGTTTCCTAAAAAATCGAATTAGTCTGTCAGTTGGATTAACAGAAAATATTAGACAAGTATTTTTTCTTTTCGCAATTAAACAAATAATGACGAAGATATAGTAAAAGTTCCACGTAACGTCAGTAACGTCACGCCTTGCGACACTTTTTAGGAAGGCGTGACGTCACGTGCTCACTTTGATGCGCTTTATCTTCGTCATTTTTTTGTTTGATTGACAAAAGACAAAATATGGGTCCAATATTTATTGATGATCTAACTGACGGACTAAATAGAATAATCTTTTTTTGACCCAGGAAACTCGCCTATTCCGCCATCATCAGAGAATAAAACCATAAAAATTCAACAATGTATTAATAAGTTTCCTCCAACAATGGTATAATATAGGTCTCATGTCAAACTATATAGGGCAGTAAAGCAATTCAAATTAAATAATCGCATTCAGGAAAATAAAATGTTACCAAGCAACTCTTTATGTTAAAAAATAACACCGCTTTATAATATTATTATTATTGTTATTATTTTTGCCGAAAACAAAGATTTTTTTTTCCGAAAATACCATTCTCAAACATTGCATTTCATCAAGTATGCCATTTCAATATTGACATCCTTAATGAAATGCAACTCTCAAACAGAAACCTCGCAAAACCTGTTGCAGTAAAATATCAGTAAGTAAAGGTACAGTCGGCTGTAGGTAAACATGACCATTTATTTCTGCCCCAAGGCCGCATGTGTGAAGTAGCGAAGAGCAAAAACGAAAACCTCTAAGTAAAATTTGTACATAACTCACCAAGAGTTTACATTTATTTTTACTATCAGACTGCATGTGTTTACTAATAATAATAACTTAATATAATTTTAATAGCTGTGCACGCGGATTCGCCCGCGTGTGATACGGTAGGTATGTCACTATAGAGTTATCTATAGGGTTCAAGCTTTTTTCGTAAATTTCATCATAATCGATCCAGTTTTCACGACCAAAAGCTGCCTATGCTGTCCAATCTATCTCTTTACGTAAAATCATCAATCATAATGGGTTTTCATGGGTTCGATTCCCACCTGAGGCAGTCAGGTTTTTTCAAGTGATAAAACATCTTTACACAGACATTTTTTTCTTCTCAACAATACCTAATACCACTAATGAAAATCATGATAATTTGCATAATAATGTACACGATAATTTGCATATAATGTTTTTGACTATACCTAGGGACTTCGCAAATTCTCGATGACACCAAAACCTTGTTTGCTATGACGACATTCACATGTCAGGTGCATCAAGTTTCCACGTGAAAGGAAAATACGTATGTCTCCATTTTGTTAACTATATTTTTACAACCAAGTATTGCAGAATTAACCATGTTTGTGTCCCACTGGCTCGTGTTATTGTTGTGGTAACAGACCAATCCCGTCCGAAAATCAGAGTAGAGGAATGCAAAAATAATAAAAAATCTAGTGCCTCTAAGTACGATGACCAGTGGCTCGGTACTTGAATAGGCATGACGACAAACTTTTTTTTCTTCGTCTATCAGGCAGGTCATCAAAAGTATTTGACACTTTTTTTTAAATAATCAAAATATTACAAAGATTATATTATTGATTTGAAATGTCGTACGACGTCACGCCTTGGTACACTTTTTACATAGAAGTGAAGTCACGAGCCCTGCTCCCGAACTTTGACGCGCTTTATCTTTGTCATTTTTTGGTTGATTGACATTGAGGTGAAAAAAGAGTCCATTGTTTTTTGATAATCTCTAAACAGAATTTCATTTTCTCAACCCAGTTGTCATCTCTATTTCTTCTCTATCTCTACTACTTTTTGTACTTTTTTTTGTATTACTTTGTGGTATTAATTAAGTACTTAAGAAATAAATTATACAACGAAAGATCGGTACTTACCTTTTAAAACAGGTTAAATAACTTAAAGAGAGGATTACCTCTCGGAATTGTAACAAGTATTGAAACGATTGACTTTATATTATTATTCACAGTAAACAGTTAATAGTGATTTCGCGTTAGTATTTAGTACTTATGCGATGAGAATGTGTTTTAACTTTAAACTCTGCTCGTTACTCGCTAGCAACATTGTCTATCAAAGAATAATCTGTCATTATTTTCCCGCCAACTTTATCGTAATTATTTGCCTCGTAATTCATCTTAAGTGTGGTAAATACACGTCTGCCATTAATCAATGTTTTTTTTTTTTCAGGTAAGTTTCCAGTTAGACTAGATTGGAACGAGTCTAGGTCTGGTATTCCAGATCGCTCAGTCTGCAAGTAAGTATTTTTCAAAGCAAGTTTCCTTTTTGGATTGTGTCAACACTTTTCGCTCTCCACATTTATAAATATTAAATAGTCTATTTTAAGACTAATTTTTTCCATATTATTTAGTGACATTTTGACGATTGGAGCGGTTATTATTACAATGCCAGTTTATTAAACCTCTTACCACCACTAAAACGAAAATAACTGTTGTCTGCAAAATCCGTCTAAAGAATTATAAAAATTAACTCCTCGTAGAAAAAAATATTAACTTAAGTCCAATAACTCTTTTTTGTGTCCTATCTCTACAATTTTTAGCTATTTTCAACCGACTTCAAAAATAGAGGAGGTGGTTCTCAATTCGACTGTTTTTTTTTTTTTGTATGTATGTTACGCGATTACTCCGCCAATTATGAATCGATTTTAATTTTTTTTTGTTTGGTAGATCATACTTCAGAGGTGGTCCCATATAACTTTTATCGAAATTGATTTAGAACTTTTTGAGAAAATCAACAAATATATACCCAGATAATATTTTGGTTGTGGTTCTTGTTACCTATCTTCGACAAATATGAGCCGATTTTGATGATTTTTGTTTTATTGAATAGCTTATACTTCAAAGATAATAGTGATAAAAGTTCGCAAAATAAAAATCTCCCCTAAGGGTAGAAAAATAGGGGATGAAATTGGTGTTCAGCAGTTAGATTAGGATTTATCACTAAAAATTGATGAAATGAGTAAATTAAAAAAAAAAAACCGACTTCAAAACACTAAAATGCTAAAAATAATCCTATCACTTAAGTACCTAATCAGTTACTTTTGGAGTCGGTGCAAACAAAAACACTGAATCTCTCATCGGCTGGCACCGACTCCAAAAGTAACTGATTAGGTACTTAAGTGATAGGATTATTTTTAGCATTTTAGTGTTTTGAAGTCGGTTTAATTTTTTTAAATAAAATTTTGTTTTGTATAATGCCATTCAAGCTCGGTTCTCAACGTTATTTTTCTTCTCCCGTGTTGAACTTTTCTATCATATGGACTGAATGAATCTTTGGAGATTTGCCAATTTTAAATTTTCCTTTTAGTACAAATTAACATAAGTGATATAGATAAAAAGAAAAAAGACCAACAAAATTAATTATAATAATACACCAAAATATAAAATAGCTACATGTAATAAATAAAAATAAATATACTCGTGATTTCCAAATTTCTTATTTTACGTAGTCCTTATTCAATTAATTTGACTTTGAATGAAAAAATACACATATTGCGTTTAATGTGGCGTTATACTACAGGTCCAAATTAAACGTGATTTGTTTGCAAAAATTAAAACAAAAAACATGAAAGAAGTAAAAACGTCACTAAAAACAAGACTCACAACGCAAAACTTATCTCTTGTCTACAATGAAAGCAATTTGCCTCGTACTTTATCAATGATTAAATCGACCGTTAACTTATTCAGAGACTGGTCTTAATTACGCTCTTATCGTTATTAATGCGTAATCTGAGCGTAAAATTAATTACCACCGGTTTTTAATTGTCTAGTGCAACCGCCACTGTCTCAACAGACACGTGTACCTATTTGATGACTTGGAATGTGTTTTCATGGCTCTAAAACTTACTTATTATTTATTCTAGCCCTTTATACTGATTTTAGTCAGTAAGCTTGACGATGTAGAACGCCTAAATTCACCAAAGCTAGTCGAAATATCTAGATATCTAGGATTCCATTACAGGGGAGCCAGATAATATATATTCTTGGTATTTTTCTGTGAAAAATAATCCGAAGTGAAGAGATCCGCAGCAGTACCATTTTTTAGAATTGCAAAGCTAAAATGGCATTTGGCAGGCCTGATCGCTCGCAGAACTGGAGAACCGTTGGAGAAGAGGTTCTCGAGTGGCGGCCATGAACTGAAAGACGCAGCGTGGATAGGTCTTCATTCCAGTGGACTGAGGACCTAGTCACTGTTGCAGGCAGTTGCAAGATGCAAACGGCCCAGTGTTGGCTGTGGCGTTCTATAGGGGAGCCCTAAAACCATTAGTGGACTTCCAAAGGCTGAAGATAATGATGATGAGGGGAACTAGACATTATTGAACTATGGCTACTTACCACATATTATTTGAATAAGCAAGTTTCCTCACGTTGTTGTCTCTTAGTGCAAGTAGTAAGATGCGTGAACCATGGAAGATCACTATAACGAATAAACAGTTATTATTCGATGACCGACAACCGATTCGACAGACCTGGTTAAGGACCAAATATTATTTGAATAAGCAAGTTTCCTCACGTTGTTGTCTCTTAGTGCAAGTAGTAAGGTGGGTGGACCATGGGAGAACAGTTATTATTCGATGATCGACGACCGATTCGACAGACGACTTGGTTGCAGGAAGCCGCTGGATGCGGGCCGCTTCCAACCGGCCAATCTGGAAGTCACTGGGGGAGGCCTATGTTCAGCAGTTGACGTTCTATGGCTGAAATGATGGTGATGATAAGTTATTATTAGTATATTTACTAAATCCATGAAACAAACAAATCCGCCGCTACCTCTGTGGCTTTGAGTTCGATGGGTGTTAGTGTGAGCAGAAGGAATTTGTCATCACATGAAAATAACTACGAATTTTTAATAATTGGCTTTCGAAGGAGCAAGTCTTGATAAGTTAAGTCATTCATAACTTCGAAATATCCAGAGGTACGATCTGAGATTCTTATTCACGTCACACATATTATTATAAGGCCAGACTTCTACCACTGAGTAGCTCCCGCTCCATTCTACACCCCCATTCAAAATATGAAAGATCATAATTGCGTATCATCCACTATTACAAAGCGACGACATCATTGCTTATGCTGTATCATTGCAAGAATAAAGTCTTTGTGGAAATGTTTTTTTTTAAATAAAGTACTGTGATGCTTTATCAAACGACATAAAACAAAAATTCCTGTCATTATACACAATTTACTCTGCAAGGTGGATTGCAGAATTAATTAATTTCAGTTTAATTTAAAAAGTTTGAGCACCTTAAACGCATTAAACTGACGTAATTCATGTTTGCATATCAAATGTTGATTTGTTTCTAACCGCCCTGACTCTTGAGTGGTAATTAGAATCATCTTATGCAGTTTTAAATGCAATGAACAGTAAAGACATTTGCTGGGAACATGCAAATTGTATGAATATTTTTAAATCTATAATTTGTTTAATTAATTATAACGAATTATTTATATTTTAATCTCAACAACCGTCTTTTGTAGTGGTTTGGGCTTCGGACTACAAAGCCAGCGGTTGCGGGTCCGAATCCCGCAAATGTTTGAGTGATGCGCACGAGCATTTGTACGTAAGTCATGGATGTTTATAAAAGTATTTAAGTATGTTTATCCGTTATCTAGTCGCCATAGTACAAGCTTTGCTTAGTTTGGGGCTAGATAATTGGTGTGATTGTAAAAACAATTTATTTATTTTATTTATTTAAGAAATTGAAGGAAAATGTTACTTTCTTGTTTGCTATGCCCTATAGGTAATTACTTATATAAATACCTTTATTTACGCGAGCTTTATTTATGCGCAAGACTTCCGTAGCCGAGAGGCGAGCATACCGGACTTAGTGTCGCTATCTCTGAGGTCCCGGGTTCGATTCACGGTCGGTCCATGTAGAAAATTAACCTTTCTATATTGTCTCGGGTTGGGTGTTGTGGTACCGTCGTTGTTTCTGATTTCTATAACACAAGTGCTTTGACTACTTACCATAGGATCAGAGCAATGTATGTGATGTTTTCCAATATTTATTTATCTAACACCGCAAAATTGTAATGTGACGTGCAATAAACGTTTGAATTTGAATTTGTGTACGATGGATGCTTTAAACAGTTATCAACTAATAATAATAAAATGTAAAATTTAATAGTGGTCAGACGACCCGGTAAGGGTCGCAGGAAGACGCTGGATGCCGCCGCTTCCAACCGGCTAATCTGGAAGTCAATGGGGGAGGCCTATGTTCCGCAGTGGACGTCCTATAGCTGAAATGATGATGATGATGAATAATAAAATTTAGTTTCCAACTTCTACACTAATTATCTAGCCCCAAACTAAGCAAACATCTATAACTTAGGTACAAACACCCGTGTTTATCACCATTACACAAACACTTTTCCCCTTGCGGGATTCAAGTCAGCTACCATATGGCTTCGAAGTCCGGAGCATGAACCACTAGTGTAGGCCAAAAATCTATAGTTTTGCAATCGATAGTTGAACGCCAAATTCATCTATACGATCGATAGGACAATCGATAGTATCGATACTATCGATATCTCTTTAACTGCAATGCTATCGGTAAACAGCAATACTATCGATAGTATCGATAGTTCATTAGGTGGCAACGATCGAAACTATCGATACTATCGATAGTATTGCTCTTCAATATCGAGAAGACTATCTCGATAGTATCGATAGAATCGATAGAGTATCGATAGTATCGTTTTTCCTTCAACTATCGATAGGCTATCGATAGACAATCGATATTGACCTATCGAGCGGCAACACTATGAACCACTACACCGAACGGTCGACTTTTTTTTTTGAAGGGACAATTACTTTGGAAAAACGTTAAACCAGATCAAAAGCCTTTTAGAACATGAAGAGTCCACAAGTCTAAAGTTAACTGAGACGAGACATCAATCAGTAGGTTTTCTATGATTGGTTTCATTCGATATTTAAATACAGAACACTAATTATTAAAAAATAAAACCGACTTCAAAAAACTAAAAGCTAAAAATAATCTTAACACTTAAGTACCTAATCAGTTACTTTTGGAGTCAAGAGCAAACGTAAATATTGAATCTCTCATCGGCTGGCACCCTTAGAGGTGATTTTTTTTCCTCAAATTTTTATTCAAGTATATTTGAAGTATAAGCTATTCAATTAAAAAAGATTCATCAAAATCGGTTCACATTTGGCGAAGATATGGGTTAACAGGTAACAGATACAAAAATCAGTCGGCGTAGTATGGAGTTCATATGTTTAATGATTTTCTTATAGATCCTATCATCAGAACTGGACCGAATTTATATGGGAAATCTCTGGAAGTATTACCTTTAAAATAAAAAAATTACTATCGAAATCGGCAACGTAGTATCGAATAATCGCTGAACATACATAAAAAAAGGATTCCGACGAATTGAGAACCTCCTCCTTTTTTGAAATCGGTTAAAAACATTTAGTAAACATGTTGCCAGCATCTGTCTCTAAAACAAATGTTAATACACAGTGAAAAAGTTAATAATGTATTTAAAAATTATTATTGCATTAAAAACAGTTTTTTCAGTTCAAACTTTATCAGTTGTAGGTCAATGCACTGCTATCAGTAAAAGCGAATTTTTATCGAATTTCTGCGAAACATTGGTTTTGTATTCAATATTTTTTATATCACCTAAAAACGTCAAATATTACTTTGTATTTTATAATTGTATGTACTTAAACCAAAGTAGGTTTAAATCTAAAACCTTTTTTAATGGCCTCAAATGATTTATATCTCCTCAAGGACAAGGTAATTGGTACATCAAAGATGAATTGATTGATTCTGCTACATTTCACGTTCGTATGAACTCGTCTAGTGACAAACATCTCGGGTGTATCCTACGCTTATTACAAAGTAAGGGTTCGTTTATACTGTAAGCGGATAACCAATAAAACTTTAGTATAAAAACATATATTTCCACTCCAATATGTTATTATGCTTCTAGTCTTTTAGATTTATCGATCGATTTCTAAAAAATGATAAATAACAATAAAATCGTTTATTTCGGACAACTTACATCATGGGTTAGTAACAATGAACTTAAAGTCTATGGTAAAATTAATTATTTTTAAAATGATTTTTTATCAGATCAGCAGGGCGAGTAAGGTCCTAGAAACATGCACAAAATACCTTCAAAGCAGCGACATTTACCTATAGCATTACATACTATCAGCAAGGTATATCGGTAGGTAGAAAACAGTATTAAATTACAACAAAGTGAGAAACACATTTTCCGAATTGGAAATCACTGGGGGAGACCTATGTTTCAGTGGACATTCTGTGGCTGAAACGATGATGATGAGAAACACTCTTACTGTGAGACCCATAATATGATTCCTGGACGTGTGAGGCTAGTCGACTGTAAAATACTTGTAGTACCTAGACTATGAATGTGTTAAATTTCGAGGCACTGTTTTCCACAATGCAAAAGCGTCATTGTTAGTAAGGTTTTGGAAGCATGTTAATCGGCATCTCCCATGCCGCAATTAAGGTTAAAGTCTGCTCAATTAACTATTGTGCACTTAACCATGAAGGTCACCTCACAGTTGCAAAATACTTACAAGAGATACATGCTTTTAACATTTTAACTATGTGAATCTATCAAGTAAATGCCTTTATGACGACAAATTAATAATCTGCTCGAGCGGGTTGTTGAAGCTTCCTACTCAGGCTTCTAACTCGGCCTTTTTTAACAGCTCGAAGCTGCGTTCCGAAATCAACGATTTTTAAACGCAATAAAATAGCGCCATATCCATTCTACACCCGCTAGCACTAACACCGCATCCTCATACCGGTCGACATTTGATTTACAACCGGTATTAACTGTCGAACGACTGGGACTCAACACGGGAACATTCACTGGAAGCGTGGTCGGAATTAACGACTCCATCAAACTCAGCCGTCTGAAGGTTCTGTCCGTCTTTGTTTTAGAAGGTTATATTGTATGACTCACCTTTATGTGTATTATTGTATTTCTCGATCTTACTAATCTACTAATTATTCCTATCACTGCAAATCGTATAGCCAAGATTTTTGAACGGTATTCAAACCCAGAAAAGAAAGCCATCAAAATAAACAAATAATTCCAACGAGCATACCGATATGTAGCCCCAAACTGAGCTGAAGTTCAGCTATGACTAGATAACAAATAAAAGTTAAAAATTATTGATATTATTATTAATACAGATTGCCCTGTTGAAAGCGGCCTGCATCCAGCGTCTTTTTGCAACCATTACCAGGTCGTCTGTCCACCTTGTCCACGCTAGCCGGTACTTGGTCTCCATTCTAGAACATTTCTGCCCCATCGGCCGTCAGCTCTACATGCTATGTGCCCCGCCCACTGCCACTTCAGCTTGCTAACCCGGTGGGCTATGTCAGCGACTTTTGTTTGTTTACTCCTCATTTCTTATTCGATCTCGCAAGAAAACACTGAGCATAGCCCTTTCCAGGCCAGTGACTAAACCCAACTGTCAGATGTAATTAATCCGCCTTAAGGCCGCTGAATAGGCTTTACGAGTAGTATCTACCTTTTGTACCATTTTAATCTGTAGAATAAATAAATACCTACCAACTTTAAAGTTTAAATAGGAAATGGCAATTATAATATCCTGGGGAGGCATTTAAATCGATCGCTGAAGATATCTACCAGAGTGCGTTTGGCACGTTGCTATGTGTGTTCGGTTCTTTTGTACGGTGTGGAATCATGGACCTTAACCCAGAATATGAGCAACCACTTGGAAGTCTTTTAAATTTGGGTGTACAGAAGGATTCTGAAGATATCGTGGAGGGATAGAGTGTCAAATAAAAGAATTTTGCAGATGGTAAACAAAAAGGTGGAAATCTTGAAAACTGTCAAGAAACGCAAGCTTCAGTACTTCGGTCACATAATGCGTAATGATAAATACGACCTGCTCCAACTCATCATGCAGGGGAAAATCCAGGGAAGGCGACCACCCGGAAGAAGGCGTACTTCGTGGCTAAAGAATCTCCGGACATGGTTCAACCTTAGCACAAGATCCCTGTTCCGGGCTGCTGTATCAAAGATAAGGATAGCACTAATGTAAAACAACATCAAATCAAATCAAATCAAATCATTAATTAGTGAAAATGTGGGTAACAATAAGGTGAAAAACATGGAGTAAAACACAAACAAATTTACCATCACTGGCTTACAAAATAATGTTTGATATAAAATTAAAATGTCATAAATCAAACAATGTCCCTAGCAAAATGTCAAATAGAATATAAATAAAATGTCAAAATATAAATGAAATCATTATTATTAGTCGGTCTGAACATGCCAATCAGATCTTTTAGCTCATAACGTTTATGTCAGCAATAAATACGAAAATGTCTTAGATAAAATATCCGGTCCTTAGAAATCGTCTCAGGATTATTACAAATACGATTTTTCCGAATATCTTGCATCATTAACCAGAAATATTTGAGCTTTGCGTAAAATATGCCTACTGGTTTTGTATAAGTTCCCTCGTTTTCTAACAGGCTTATATGTTTAGTATGCAACATGTATTTGAACACATTTCACAATTTATTACAAGGTTATAATAGGTTATAATATCCCAATATCGCTATTTAACCGAATCAAATGAATGAATACAATATCGAATTACATGCATTCCATTTAAATAACAGTGTAACTAATCAATAAAACATTAAACACATTATTCGGTGTTGGATGTTAGGTATTTGACGACCTTCGTAGCAGAGAGGCAAGCACGCCAGACTTGGTTTTGCCGTCTCTGAGGTTCCGGGTTCGATTCCCGGTCACCCGATCAATGTCAAGGGTCAATTTAGAAAACGAACTTTTTTATATTGTCACGGGTGTATTATATCTTATATATAAAATTCTCGTGTCACAATGTTCGTTCCCGTACTCCTCCGAAACGGCTTGACCGATTCTCATGAAATTTTGTGAGCATATTGAGTAGGTCTGAGAATCGGCCAACATCTATTTTTCATATCCCTACAGACCACGCAGACGAAGTCGCGGGCAACAGCTAGTTATTTTATAAAAATCATTTCACTTGTATTATATAAATCAGAAACATCGACGCCTCGGTCCGTCGTTGTTTCTGATTTCTATACAAATGCTTTGGTTACTAATAATTTAGGATCAGGAGACATATTTTTGAATCATGCGAATTCCAATCCGAATACGAAATCGCAAGATTCGAATGCGAATTCCTAAAATCACTATTTTTGAAAATTCATTCCGTGAATTCTGCAACGACCACTCGTTTTTGTTTCCTACTAGTAGAAAGTACGGAAGAATTACATTGACAAGTAAACGTATGTTTGACAGAAATTTGACATAATAACTTTTTATTTACGTTCGTTAGTGAGTTTTGCTTTATGGTTTATGATATTTTCTGCGTGAAACTAAAATAGTTACAAGATTTCAATCTAATAGCGACACCTTTTTCGAGTGATTAAAAAATGCGTAAAATCGTGAGCAATAGAAATGAATTTCATACACGAATTGCTTTCGTGTTCGAATTCGAAATTCATTTCTAATTCTTCAAAAATACGTCTCCAGAGCAATGCATGTGATGTTGTCCAATATTTATGTAACAGGGTTACATTGCAATGTAGTGCCAAATTTTCAGGACTCAGACAGAATCAGTAGCTTAATCGATCTGTATAAAAAAAACATTACCTTAATTCTGGGTCAGTTGGGTAATAAAGCCACCTTAAGGCCTCTGACTAGAGCTTCACAACTAGTATCAAGCGATATTAGCCGTGCCCAACTGTTCATGTGCCTTACAAAGCACGGAGATGCTTGTGATAAATGTCAATAAATGTGGATGGGAATGGTCACCCATCCACTCACAACCTGGGCGTAGGTGACTTAGGTTTGGTAATCACTACAAATGTCACAGATTATATTGAAATTTTAATATACTTACGAGTATTTACTGGATGCATGACACGTCATGCGTTGATGACTATTTTTCAGGCCTTATAATTTAGGCTTAATAGACTAACTTTATTTTCGTCGTCTATCCGGTCGATTATCAAAAAGAATTGGGCACGTATTTTTTCTTTTTTAAATAGTCAAAATATTACAGTGATTATAGATTTATATATGGATATAGATTTGAAATGTTTCATGACGTAACGCCTTGGTACAATTTATTACTTAGAAGTGACGTCACGAGCCACTCCTACTCCCGAATTTTGAAGCGCTTTAATTTTGTAATATTTTATTTGATTGACAAAAGAAAAAATAGGAGTCTATTATTTTTTGATAATCTAACTGACGGTCTAAATAGAATTTCATTTTCTTTACTCAGTCTTCATCCCTATTAATGTGAATAGTTAGTTGATAAGACAAGTTTTACTTTCAAAGAAACTAACAACATTATTCGACTAGCAGCCGCTCGCGGCTTCGTCTGCGATCCCGTTTTACTCGTTCCCGTGGGAATTTAAAAAAACTTGTACGAACCACATAGCTGGTCCATTCCAGTCCTCTGTGACACATTATAGAAGACTTCATAGAACTGGTTTTTCTAATATCAAACTTAGTGTATTTGATGTGAGATACTCTTTCATGTAATAGTTACTAGCTGTGACCGCGGCTTTGCTCACTTTACTCGGTCATAATCTTGAGCTAAGTATTAATACCTGTTTATTTAACGAAAACGATCTCTCTCTTGTTTTTTTTTAGCAACTATCAATTAATAATTCAAAAAGCCGCGCACCGATAGCGAAAGCACAGAAATACAAATTCTAGATTTTTGCAAACAAGACACAATAATGTGCAATCAGGCGGACTTATCGTCAAAAGCGATCTCTGTCAGAAAAACTTTGAGTAGAATATTTTTATAAAGTCTGATTTTAAAGAAATGCTTTGTTTTCGTATTGTCATTAGAGGAGCCGGCTTTTAATTGCAGTATTTTTTATGTTTTATGGCACCCATGATCTAACCTAATAGGATTACATACAACAAGCTTATTATAACTTTGTATGCAAATTAAGTGCTTAATATATTACAAGATATTGACATTATAAAATAAATAAATAATAAATATAAATATTGGACAACATCACATACATTGCTCTGATCCTATGATAAGTAGCTTAAGCACTTGTGTTACAGAAATCAGAAACAACGACGGTACCACAACACCCAGACCCGAGACAATCTAGAAAAGTTATTTTTCTACATTCACCGACCGGGAATCGAACCCGGGACCTCAGAGATAGCGACACCACATCCGGTATGCTCGCCTCTCGGCAACGGAGGTCGTCAAAAGCCGTCAAATTGACATTGCCAAGGACATTGTAGTAAAATAGTGTACAGTATTTCTATCATTCAATTTCACAGCTTAAATAGGTACACCATGATCCTGCTCTATCTCATTATAATACCTTATTAAGATTAAACTGGAACACATTAAACCTATTTAGATTTAATGAAGTAACATTTATTCACAGCAGGAAATCAAATGATTGCACAATCTGTCCATTTGCAACACTTTTTCCATACAAGGTTTTTTGTCTGGATTCCCAGCCTAGCCAAACCAGATTTGTGTGTTCGTTCTATAAGAAGTCGATTATTTAATTTGAGGTCATTGACCCGTGATATATTGTAAATAAATAATGCGAGAAATTCAACGCACCTTTGACTGTGGTCATTAATTATGAAACGATTAAAAAAATGTGTTTCGATAGAGGTATTATTGTGATGGTCATGTTGTGTGAAGTTTTAAGTTTATATTATGTAAATAAACTATTCCATGGTTTCTTATGTAAACAGTTTTCAACCGACTTCAAAAAAGGAGGAGGTTCTCAATTCGACTGTGTTTTTTATTTATTTTTGGTTCATATGTTACGCGATTACTCCGCAAATTATGAATGGATTTTGATGATTCTTTTTTTGTTTAGTAGATCAAACTTCAGAGGTGGTTCCATATAAATTTTACCGAAATTTATTTAGCAGTTTTTCAGAAAATAACAAAAATATACCCAAATAATGTTTTGGTTCGTGATTCTTGTATCTGTTACCCAATATCTTCGACAAATGTACACCGATTCTGATGTGTCTTTTTTTATTGAATAGCTAACACTTCAAAGATACTATGATAAAAAATTTCGGAAAAAAAACTTACCCCATATAAGGGTGAGAAAAAAGAGGATGAAATCAGAGTTTAGCAGTTAGATAAGGATTTATCACTAAAAATTGATGAAATAAGTAAATTTCACATTTAATTTATTTAAAAAAAAACGATTTCAAAACACTAAAAAGCTAGAAATAATTTTAACATGTAAGTACCTAATCAGTTACTTTTGGAGTCGGTGCAAGCTGATCAGAGTTTGAATGTTTTCGTTGTTGTTTCGTTCGTGTTAAAATTATTTCTAGCTTTTTTGTGTTCTGAAGTCGGTTTTTAAAAAAAATAAAATTATGATTACGAATATTTTAAATACAATTTAATAAGTAAAAACAAACACGTATAGTCAGCTTTAAATGTAGTTGATCAAAAACTAAATTTCAAAACTACTGACTCATTTAAATGTCATAATAAACTAACTTCTTTATTTAAATTTTGCGTAGTGTAAAAAATCACTACGCAAAGTCAAAGTCAGACTATTGTGAAATGTTTTGCAATGAGTTTCTTTTGGAAAATTTAGATACTACCTTTGATGCTGACTGTACCTACACAGACAGACAAAAGTGCAAGTGGTATAAAAACGTATGCATACATAGATTCCGAAAGATTCTAATTTCACGACCCAAGTTGAGAATTGAACCTCTAACATTACACTATCACTTCGTACTCAAAATAAACTCAAGTACAATATAAGCGTATGTAAATGATTGTGCAGTCAGCAGGTAAACAACTAAACAGATTTCTTTAATTGATTATCTGCTTTAATACACATGCATAAGGTTCAAAACCAATCGAGGTAATGTCACTTTTTGTGTAAATACCTTTAAATGAACACACACCAGAACATTTCGGAATGCACATAAAGTATTGGCAAATTTTGTAAGCAAACAAAGCCTGTTTCCAACTTCGCAACTGAATTTCGATACCGTCAGCAAATAAGTCGACCGCTTTTTGGATTCCGTAGCTTACAAGGTAAAAAAACCCTCATAGGATCACTTTGTTGTCCGCCGGTCAGTCGGTCTGACAAAAACATGGTTACCAGAAACGCGTGGAAGTATCAAATTGAAATTAATATCTAATGTTAAGGTCTACAATCTCCTGCAGCTGTAAAAAAAATCAAAGTTCGAACTCAACGCAATCAAGCAAATGCGCTTGCAATAGAATCAAAACCTATTGGCTATTTTCCGTTAGCCTGAAATCATGAAATTGGGTAAAAAGCCATGTCTTACAACAACTAACCTTCTAAACTAAAAACTCTAACAATTAAAGAAAAAAGACAAAAAACTGTAAATTGATAGGAATAATTGGTATTCATCCCATAAAAAAACTAAAATATATAACTAAAATATCTCGGTAAAATTTATCGATACTCGTTATGGACGAACTATTTATGTAACTACAAGTTTGTACGGAACCCGCTGAGCGAGTCCAACTCGCACTAGCCAGTTTTTTATACACACGGCTACCAGTCAAGTTGTACATTTCCATTGCAAACTGACCTCTCACTAAAGTAAACACCTATACAACAAACGTTCAACTTATAATGGTATAGCAATTTTATTGTGATCTGTAGAAAATAAAAAATGCGTGTACGTAAAAGCGAAAAAACATTTCTTTCTGTGTTTTAAAATTTGTGTAAAACATGGTAAAACATTTTTTTTAATAACGTTTTGTTTTTTTGTTAGGCTCTTTTATTTTGTATTTCACGAAACTGTATTCTGGCTGAAATAAGGTTGAATACGGTTTTGGTCTGCCTTAACTACAAAAACGTAATAATATAAAAAATGTAATTAAAGGAGAACACACACAGAAAATTAAAGGAGATTTTGTTCCAAACAATAATATACCATGCACATCAGCATGTATAAAACTTACCTATTTCTTAAGTCTTTGCAATGTAAATCTTAACGTTGGAAACTGCTCTGGCTAATGTGTTTATAACATAATTCTCACACCTAAGAGAGATAAATGCTGTATGTTTCTTTGAATAAATAAATTTAAAAAATATTTTAAAAAATATATATTATTAACTTTTCTTTTAAAAAAAAGAAGCGCCCACGTGCGTTATTAATATGTCTGAATATTGTTGTTTTTAGCAGAGTCTGCATACGAGGACACAGTCAGTCATCATAGCTGAAGTGACACCAAATAAAAAGTGAACTTATAAAAAACGAAAAAGACGTACTTATTAGTTTCTAGATAAACAAACATTCTTAAACACATTACCCAATAATTTAAGCTAAATGCAACTTCGTTGCAATTGCGTAAAAAATATTACAATACACGTACAATCAACGGCAGTTTAAACTACCTAATCATTCAACCGATTTTCAACTTTAACTACAACGTATAAAGATCGTTGTTTATTGAAAAATTGCGTTTTGTGTGTAGATTGATGAGTTTTTGACTGTACATTTTGCAAGAACACTTATTGCTTCTCTATGGTTAGGTAAAATTGCAAAAAGAACCGCATTTAGTATAAGTGGCTTTAAAGATTGCAATTAAAAATAACTTTAGCATGCCATCGGTTTGTCACAGGGTAATATAACTGCAAAAACCTTGGTGTTGAAGTTTATTATTAACGTTATATTTCCACCAGAGACAGGTAAATACCTATCTGTGCCATATTTTGTAACAATGTCTTATAATTAGGGTTTTATCGTTGGTAATTTTTATTATAATTAATGTGTTTGTTTTCCTCAAGTTTAGTTTAGTGGTTACATAACCTCCCTGTCAAATGTAGTCTAGCTAAGATGTCTGACTATGTTTAACGACGATATTAACATAAACCCATTTTAACGTGCCTTCCCAACAGCAATATTCACGAAAAGAATATTGTATTTACTATATTTATAAGAAATTATATGTGCTATGTGCTAATAGTGAAAACAAAATTGATTTTAGGTAATAAAGTACCGTAATACAGTTATTAAAAGTTGAGGTATATTTCTAAAACAACTTTTACTATGAATAATTTATGGTGGACGTGTACTGTGACGTCACGTTACATATCAAATCTCCTTGTCTAGCACACGTTTTAAATGGGTTGTAAGTTAGGTATTTATCAATATTTTTTGAATTTTTTAAAAGTTTATTAATTAAAATTGAGTGCTATTTATTTTAAGACCAGATAAAAATATATGAACATTCACTATTGGGTTGAAAATAAAAAAAAAAACGAACAGAGGGGATTGCTTACTTTGTAGTTATCGCAAACACCACAACCTGATAACTTCTTGAACAAACAAGGTTTTTTTTTAGCTGCCCAGCAAAAAGTTAATGCAACTGCGAAACCCGAGTGCTAAGTAACACGAAAACAACAGATTTTTTTAAAATACATAAATGAAAAGAAAATCCATAAATACCAAGATGCGATGCTATTAAATATATGAGTTTTATTTTTTAACTTATATTGGCAAATCAATATAATTTATATGACTTTATTATAATTATGTGCTATAAGCACAACTGCTACTTCTATTTCTCTTATTCTTATAGGCAGATTTAAAAACAAGTCCGTTAATATAAATTAAAACAACGATTTGTAACATTTATATTTTATAATTTGTTAAGCTTTCTGTGCTGACGTTACGAAAATGCCTCATATGAACATATGTAATTATTAAGTGCTCTGTCACTATACGTGGCGCAAATATACATTTGTATACACTTTTGGTACTGACAGTACCTTATTATGTGATTATAGAAAATTATCACCAGCAGCAGTAGCCTCTCCGAAACAAATTATGACACGAGGACTTTGTTATTGAAAATCAATTCGGTTGTACAGTGAGCGACATAATTTGTTACTTACATAATCTATCGAAGTAAGTCCCTAACAACTGTTTATTTTGCTGTGTAAACACTAAATGGAGAGTAGAGATGTGCTTTGCGGGAAATATTCCCTGCATGGGGAAAGTTCCCGGGAATGGCACATTTATAATCAAGAGTAAACACAATGACTTAATTACGTTCATGAATAATGATAACAGGATGCTAAGAGAGTGCCAGCAACAAAAATGTACCCTTCCACACAATTAACACATGTTGTGTTACATACAGGCTGTCTGCCACCTAGACGTTAATTTTCAAACTGTGATGGAATTAAGAGTTGCAAGTGCACGAGGCGCCACTCAGAATTTGGCAACACACAAGTTTAGCCTTTAAGGAATTTTATGAATTAAATTTGGATGCCCATTCAAATTTATGTGATCTTGCGCCACATTCTGGTTTCGCGCTAAATCTCTCATACTAGTGCTCGGCGGACTACCGCTCGGTATTTTGCGCCACTGACTCCGAAAATCGCTTTATGTTAGGATTTTATTTTGTGATACTGTTGAATATCGATTTATGTATACAGCCAAGACAGTTACAATTCGTGTGGGGAAGTGATTTAAAAAAAGTTAAAAGCCGTATTTAAGTAGAGCAGAATAGGCAAGTTTCCTGGGTCAAAAAATGATTATTCTATTTGGTCCGTTAATTAGATTATCAAAAAATATTGGACTCATATCTTGTCTTTTGTCATTCAAACAAAAAATGACGAAAATAAAGCGCATCAAAGTTTGGGAGTGACGTCACGTATTGCTAAAAAGTGTCGCAAGGCGTGACGTTACGCGGAATTTTAACGGGCTATATCTTCATAATTTTTGTTTGATTGAGGAAATAAAAAATACGTGTCCAATATTTTCTGTTGATCTAACTGACGGACTAATTTGATTTTTTTAGGAAATTAGCCCATTTGCGTATATCAATTGCAACTTGTAGACTTCCATTGCTGAACTCTCCTCGAATCTCGAAGAAAAAAAAAAAGAGAAGACGATCCATAGGTGCTTGCTTTAGCTACTTACTTTAGGATCAGAACAATGTATGTGATGTTGTCCAATATGTATATATTTTTTTAAATTTTAAATTTATTTGTAGATGATATTTTAAACAATTTTGCAGATAACTGTACATACAAACAAAAAAGTAGTTTGCTATATTGCATTTATCTTTACGAATGTAAAGATCGTGTAATTCATCCGTTTTACAAAACATTTTTCAACACCACTCCCTATTATTTGGCGTACAAATTACTTGCCGTAAATGCCACGTAGACACGATACGGCTAAAGAATTCCGTTCAGTAATGAGCTACTGATTGCTGTGGCTTTGTGTCGTTGCACACAAAAAGGACGCTGGTTAGGTAGGGTTTACACGGAGCGGATTTTACAACTAGTTCTATAAAAGATATTCGAAATGAAAAAAAGATTATCCCAGTCTGGAAATAAAATTGATAATAAATCCGATTCCTGCTAGCGCTTTGATCCATCATATTCAGGGTACTTTTGGGCATGGCCCTGCGGCTAATCTAGTTGATTACATTTGAAGCTGTCGAAGTAAAATAAAAAAATATAAGTTTTGGAATATTTTCCTTGAAAGTAAAATTATCTAGTTCCTGATAGACATTGATAAATCGATCAAGCATGTTAGCAGTTAACATCATCTTGCTAACTAGACCATCTCTCCACCAATCATCATCATCATCATCATTACAGCCATAGGACGTCCACTACTGAACATAGGCCTCCCCCATTGACTTCCAGATTAGCCGGTTGGAAGCGGCCTGCATCCAGCGTCTTCCTCCACCAATAATAAGTATAAATAACAATATCCACTAGGCCTGCGTGGTAGAACACATACCAAAGCGAGGCTTGTGTTGTGTAGATAAACGCAAGTAGATTTAATATCGAATAACCAATAACTTAAAACCCTTTTAAACCTTTAAACTCTTTGGCATAATTATGCCAAGTCACTCAAAAATCGACTTGTGTAAATACCACCTTTTTCCTCGTTACACAGCAAGCCTTCCGGTCAGGGCAGAGGTGTCTTTGAATTGGCTGCTTTCAATTCACCATCGTCTCTCACCTTCCAGAGACTCATTAGTTTCTTTTGAATAGACACCATCTTCACCTTGTTGTTTTAGTTGAATCTTTGTCTAATTATATGATTAGACGAAAGCGTTTGAATTTTGTCCATGGAGTCGTATACAGAGTATATCTTTATCTATATCTCTCTCTTACTAGTTTTGTTCGTATACTTGGAGCTCCCGATTGATCCGATTGATCAATCAATTAATGTGATTCTTTTGTACACTAGTACAATATACTAATTAAGCTCTCTTTTACGTGAATTAATAGAGAGAGACTGTGGTAGTATCTAAATCAGTGGTTCGCTTTTATCTTTTGAATATATTTTCAACGGCTTTTAAAAATGAAGAAGGTTCTCTATCCGTTAAAACATTTTTGAACTTGATCGTTTTAAAACTACAAATAATAAAAACCGACCAAGTGTAAGTTGGACTTGCGCTTATTGGTACCTGCGCCATCTTTTTGAATAATTATAATTGCTATTACACCTACTTTGTTTCTTTTCCAAACTATTTAAAAAATATGAAGCGTTACATATTGAACGGTCGCACCTTTTGTGTGCGAGTCCGACTCGCATTCAACTGGTTTACATAAAAGGTATTCATATCATTATTGACTTTTAGTTGAGTTTCAAGTACAACATATTAGCCAAAATTATCCACCAAATACAAGTTACGAGTATTCAATGTCCGCCGTATTTCCAAATTGATAACTATCGAATGTTTTCAATGATCAATACCATTCAGTTTTCATTAAAGGGACTAATTGAAAACCCGCGCCCCGGCCTCAGGTAGTTAGCCTATTGATATCCGTTTTTGATGTGATTTATTGTATCGGAAACGCGATGGTTTGATGTTCGGGAAAGTTCACAATAGAAAGGTATTCAGTCGAAGATTTTGTAAATACTATCTGTTCTCCGTACTACCAAGAGATGGCGCTGCCAGTATATTAGATCGCGGTGTTGAGGGGGCAACGAAATATCTCTCCCGATTTTTTTATACCTAGTAAAAGTTCTTTTGATTTGACCTAAATTGAAGGGTGTCATGAGTTCGACGTCGTTGTTTCCAGATTATAGCTATTTGTGGCACAATAGACAATAGATTTAGCAAAGTGCTAAAAAAAAGGTTAGTTCATTTAGTGGTTTTTATCTATGTGTGATGGAGATTAGGTCAGCCGATCCGAAGATTGTCAGAACTTTTTATTTTGGAAAAAAACCATCCTAGTTCATAAATTGAACTGTATTTTACTTTTCTGATTGACGTGAAATTTGATAAACTATTTAAGTGCTGAGAAGAACTGGAAACAAATGTCAAATTAAGTCGGAGGTTTAGAAATGTGTAATTGAATGAAGACGACGATGAATGACGAACGATGTAATGTATGTTTCACTCACATTGGCAGATAAACAGATTTTATTAAAAATCAATCGACAAAGAAAAAATCGAAATTGATTGGGATTTTTAGAGTTTCCAAGAGACGAACGGTTTCCTGTATCAAACAGATGGATAAGTCGCGGGAAGTCAGTAGTTTCTTACTACCCTCAAATCAATATGGATATAATTCCATAATACACAATAAATTAAGCTTTAAATAAAACAAATGTACTTTTTAATTAGACAAGAAACACTCTACACTAGTGTTGATGGTCTATCGATTATGGCAATATCGATAAAGCCTATTAACAGTAGAGTACCTATTGATAACGAAAATGAGTACAGCTCAGAGGACATCTTTAACGTAAATACATCGAACTTCAAATCGGAGAAGATAAAAAACTTAACAATTGACTAACGTTTTTTAACCCTTAAGTGACAGTGACAGTTTTACTTTACTTTTTAAGAAGACACCTGAGATTAAAAAAAATAAATACTTCCGAAAACTAACATTAATAATTATCTAGTTCGAAAAAATACGCCATCTCCGTATTGGTTAAATTACGAAAATTCATAAATATTGATATGAATATGGACTGCCTTTATGCAACTTCAAATAGTGATCGTACATAATCCTATTGTTCCAGTGTTTTCCGATAATTCTATCGATACTACTACTGTTTATCGATTGCCAATTAGCAACTTTACTCTCAGATCCAATTTTAAGGTCGAGAGATGAGTCAAAGCAGATTTCTTTTTTTAAGTATTTAATTAGCATTGGTAATTGGATGTAGCTTGCCAATTAACTTGAGTTTTAAGGTTTTTAATCGTGTATTTATAAAAAAGTCCTATTGTCTTCGATGACATGGCTAATTATAATTAAAAGCTGGTAATGGTCTGTTTTATAAAAATATCCGCCTTAGAATATATATTTTTTTATTTTTGAATATAAAATTTTGTTTTTAATACGACCGTCTAGTGTAGTGGTTTGCGCTCTAGACTACAAAGCCAGTGGTAGCGGGTTCGAGTTCCGCAAAGGGAAAATGTTTGTGTTTTGAGTCAAAGTCAAAGTCAAAGTCAAAAATCATTTATTCAATTTAGGACAGAAAACTGCTACTTGGCCCATATGGAGCAGAACACGTCTCCATATTTTTTGGGCCCTACTGGCGCTTCGAGACAAGACACAAACAATCTGGCAAGTGCTGAGAAGAAACGCCGGAACAAAGTCAGTCACCACTAGCTGCCACACAAAAAAAACAGGTAGGTACATCAGTTTAGTGCAGGCTGGACTGACCATCATTCTTGTCATTAAGATAGTCTTGAATTTTATAATACCCCTTAGACATTAGGGTAGTTTTGACATGTGATTTAAATTTATTAATAGGAAGTACAAGTTACATTGTAAGGTATATTATTTAAAAAAAAATACAATTTCCCAAGAAGCTTGAGCACGAGCACTTGTCATGGATGTTTATAAAAGTATGTTAGTATGTTTATCCGTTATCTAGTCGCCATAATACAAGCTTTTGCTTAGTTTGGAGCTAGATAATGTGATTATGAAAACAATTTATTTAATTAGGCGAGGAAAAAGAAGGACAACAACTTTTTGAAGGGGGCGTCTCCCAAAACACCCAGACCCAAGCAATTAGAAATTTTCATTTTCAGTCACTGCGCCGATAGTTAAGTAGTAGTAGTATTAAGTACTTTCAATTGCTTTTTATAAACGAAACAAGATGTCGCATCAAAAAAAGTAATAAAAACCCGGTCCAGCAAAAAAAAATTGCAGGAGACACCAAAACTAATGGATTAAGTATGTTTAAGTAAATATTAATTGAATTTTAATTGACATTTTAAATTTTAAAAAAACCCTTTTCAGCATCAACTCAATTCAGCTCAAGGCTTCGATCACCTTTTATCTAACATCGACTCATTGTAATCATTCTTATGAGTCCAAACAAGTTTGAAAAAAGGAGATGATGAATGAGGAAATGAGCTGATAACCTTCAAACTTCTGAACAGATCTTCATAAAATATAGCTAAGATCCATATCTGTAATATCAGCTTTAAAACAAAAAAAACTACATCAAAATCGTTTGGGAGCTATGATGCCACAGACAGATACACACGTTAAACTTATAACACCCCTCTTTATTTGTCGGGGGTTAAAAAAGAGTTCAAGAACGTATTCTGCAAACTGTCAGTCAGGATAATTTGATTGCTTTTTCGTGATTTTAAATTATTACCTTGTATTTAGTATCCTATTGCTATAAGTCTAACCGCGATTAATAGCGATCATCAATATCCTTGAGTTGAGTTTTTCTTTGAGAACACGTTTTTTACCAAGGGCAAAAATCTATTGTATTGTTTCATGTTTGGTTTCATTGAAATTTCTATGGAATATCCATTCGATTGCAATTTTCCTGTCAGACATCTTTTTTTTGCTTACGTAATACCTTTTAAGGCCTAATTCTGATACTCAAATACAAAAAAAAAAGCTATGAGACTAATATGTTAATCTTTTAAAATAATAATGTTTACTTACTCTTGCAAATTGTAATAACTAATCGTCAGCAGATCAATTATTATGAAAGCCTTGTTAGGTGCAAACTCAGGTCGGCCGATGTAAAAGTGGTCCACACTGATGATACCATTGGCAAGTGCAATTGCGGTGGTTTCCCCAAATCATAAACTACTTTTCCACATGGACACGGACAGCTCATATAGACAGCTGCACACACGAAGACCTGTTACGTGCCACCGATAGTGCAGTTCGCGTTGCGGAATACTGGCCGTCAAAATAAATATAATAATTAAGATTACTATGTTTAAATAAAATGCGTGGTATTGCGTTCTTAAAGCCTTAGTGTCATTTTTGCACAGCCGTAACGTCTGGCCGATGGCAGAGATATGGTCTTTTGTGATCTAGTTTTTATTAAAACCATTTCTCCTCTCAGACCCAATGTATGGTCACCATATCAATAATAATTGCGGTTTTTTGTGTCTACAAGTGAATATTGTTGGATCTATAGCTGGGCCATATTCAGAGGCCTAGTTTAGCATGGCCATAGGGCCATCTGCATAAGCAAAGTAAATACCAATTCGTGAAAACCATAAAGGTGCGTAATTAATGACATGCAATGACTTTTTCTATATGAAACGACTTCAGGCATTAATAAGAATTTACCCGTATTCACATTGGCATAAGAAATAAGACTTTTGTTTTTACCTGTACTAGCTGCATTTAAAACAACGGACGTGGGCTGTCTCAAGTGTGATCATAAAGTCTTTTTAATTCGAAACGTTAAGAAGTAATGATGCATAAAAATCCAGTTTCAAGCAGAAACTTTTGTAAAAAATTATACTAGTACAATACAGGTAAATGCAATGGGCTTACTCTCTATTTAATTATCATCTTCCTCGTTTTTGGTTATAACGATATAATAAGGTTACTTCAAAAACATTATGACTAATGTTCCTAATTTATCGATACTTTTAAAAACAGCACATCCTACACTATCGACAGACCTATCGCTATTTCGGAAGGGTACAATACTATAGACCAGTGTTTTTCAATTTTTTTTCCGTTGTTTTTTATGTATGTTATTATGTTACAAATATTTAATCCATACAACATTTTTATGGGTTTGCAGTTTATAGTTAAAGTCAAAGTCAAAGTCAAAGTCAAAAATGATTTATACAATTTAGGACAGAAGACTGCCACTTGTTCATAATCCAATATATCCTATCCGAATACTATTGCTTAATTAGTATTCGGATATAGGTAAATACTATAGTATAGACGGTGAGCAATACTATTGTTAGTGTTGCTACTCATCTACTATCGTATAAATATAAAAATGAATTAACATTTGTTAGTCTCACAAAAACGCAAGAACGGCTGGACCGATTTGGCTAATTTTGGTTTGAAATATTTGTAGAAGTCCAAGAAAGGTTTTAAGTTGAGAAAATATAACTGAATAATTCGACTTTATTTTATTTTTAAAGATTCAGAAATTCTTTTGGTATTATTGGTATATATATATTAATTTGGTAGGTACAAAGTTTGCCGGGTCAGCTAGTAAATTATAGATAGTAGGTAGGTATGCATACTATCGAGCCAGCGACTTCATGCAACCTTTTCCGCAGGTCGTCTGTCTCCTTGGATGGACGTCATACGCAGTGGTTAGATGTAAGGGCGCAGTTCAGGGCAGGAAAATAATAACGACGTCTGTTCAATGTTATCACCACGGAGATCGTTTTAATAGTCAACCCAAACAAGGTAGTATGAGATTTTTATAGCAACGAACAAAAGTCAAAAGGAAGTTACAATGATTTACGAAACAATTCAAAGTTAATACAAATTAAGTATCACACTACACATTCTAAATAATCAAGACAAGAAAAGAATTAATTAATTATATTATAAATATTATTAATATGTATTTGAATTGTAGAATTACAAAAGGTGGAAACGGAAGTTATCTTATTATCACCAAATTAAATTATGGAGAAATAATTAATTAATATTAAATGGATCAAGTAGTGTGTAGTTAAATATCGACATTAAGTAGACATTGTGATATATTTAATCACATTAAATAATAGAGAGATAATTATGAGTTCATAATTATCCATGATCATTATTCATTAAATTATTCTTGTTAATTTAACCAGTACTCGGAAGTCAAAACTATGAAATATCTAATAACGTAAGAGATTATGAAACATAATCAGTAATCGTATGTGTTATATTAAGTTGTAAATTCTAGTAATTAAAATGATGTTTATTAATAATGTATGGTATTTATAATAAGGATTCAGCAGGAGGCCGGAGGCGGAAGTTGTAACATAGGTTGCCATTTAAAAAAAAACGGTACAAATACATTTATAGTCTTTACCTAAGGTATTTGCTTCATGGCGCAGGCTCCATGTGTTCGTTATGTTTCGCCTATTTCTCATTACGTAAATGCATATTCTCTGTATTCTGTGTATGATGTGTGTATGCTTGAATACACTGAGTTCTTTTAGTGAGGTATAAGGCTACTGTTTTGTCAATCTCTATTATAACACTGAATTTATTCGTACAGTTAGCAACGTAAAATTCTTAAGTGTACATAACGATAAATATAAATTGATAACACATCTGTTACTAACTGTACTAGCATCGCTAATATAGGCTTCGTTGAATATTAAAAACGGATAATTAATAGCGAAATTATGTTAATTCTTCGATAAGACATGAACATTAAGGTTTGAAAGTGTTTTAGTTCTTTTTCTTTCTACAACATTATGCTAAACTTTAATATTTTAGTACCAACTGCTTAAACTATTTATAACCAGCACAATGGAAACAAAAAAACATAACAGGGATTTGACAGCCTAAAAAATGTATTGCTGTTTATTTAATTTAATGAAAGAGTCATTTTACAAGATCAAGGCAAAAAATCTTAAAATTAAAGATTAGGCAGCATCCATTGAAGAGTTGTTCATTCAACAATGCACTCTAAACAATAACTAAGCAGCAAGGAGTGTTGCTATTACGTCAGCAGACTCCTCAGAAATAAAGGTTGAAGTAATATGGTAAGGCAAAAGTAATTCGGAAAGCCGTTAAACATAATAGAGAAGTCTAAATCTAGATTCCCTGGGCTGAAAGGATAAATAAGTTAATAGGAAATACCTATGCACGAAAATAGCAGCGTTTTACCTGAAATAAAACGCATATTAAAATACTTACCTCACTGGAAGCTTTATATTGAGATAGCGTATCCGTTTCCGTCGTTTTCTACCAGTTTTCGTACCTTTAATTCCCTTAGTTTCCGGTCCAGTGGCGACACCTGGCGGCCGCGCGCCTTTTTTTAGTTTTCTTTAAAATGTGCGACGCCATTATGTTTCATTGGCTCATTTACACCAGGCAGAAATTAAGTGAAAGCTTCCAGTGAGGTAAGTATTTTAATATGCGTTTTATTTCAGGTAAAACGCTGCTATTAAACTACTTGACCGTCACTGGAAGCTTTATATTGAGACCTGTTTGTTATCGCCTGGTGCCGCCACTTGCAAGTACCTAATAGGAAACTTAATTTACGCCAATGTGATTATACAGCTTTATAAAGTAAACTACAGTGTTTATAATTATGATGGTTTTTTA
Organism: Anania hortulata; assembly: GCA_963576865.1. NCBI lineage: Eukaryota > Metazoa > Arthropoda > Insecta > Lepidoptera > Crambidae > Anania > Anania hortulata. The sequence goes on along the minus strand of OY756388.1, from coordinate 4,065,805 downwards.
TTTTAATGAAACAAAAACTGATCACAATAATACAAACAATGAAAAATCATAATATCGTATTATTGACAGAATTCAATTAATTGGTTCGAACAATTGTGTAACAGTCTCCGAACTATTATTTTTAATCACTTCTCGCCTGTAGTAATTTTGAAACGTATTAGCTGACCGCCAATTTCCGCGGGCCAGAATTTCGTCCAGGGAATGATTTTCAAGCCAACTTTTAGAGGCCACGGCTGATCGAACGCTTCCAGGTGCCGCGATAATGCCAGCTTCCTTGAAAAGAGTCTTGATCCAACCAGCTATAATAGTACGTGAGGCGGGCTTAGCTACGCCCCTTATCGTAACAAATAAGTTTGATGATTTAGTTGCTTTACGTCTTTCTTTTAGCAAATCAATAGTTTTGTCAACCCAAAACACAGGGTTTAGGTTAGAGTTATTATGGTTTGACAATAGTTTCCAACCAGACTGTCTGTATGTACTGCTATCCGTTTTCGAGCCGAACCGAGGCCAAAATATTACATGATCATTAGATCTAACGCAGTGACTGGAATCTATTGAGAGTAACGTCAAGTCATGTATACGTCTACCCGAACAAAGAAGCAATAATATTGCAGTATGACGTACTATTTGAAAATTATTTGTAATATCAACTGTGTAATTGGTAAGAAACGCAGTAAGTTTACTGACGTCCCAAATAGGGGCCTTGGATGTTTTAGGATTTTTTAGTGCAATGGACTTTAAAATATGCTTTACCAAAACGTGTGAACTTAGGTGACCAGACGCTTCCGTGTTACAGAGTGTAGACACGACAGACTTGTGTAAAAGTATTGTATTGTATGATAAGTGGTAAACTAGATGCAAATCCGACAGAAATTGTGCTAGTTGTGCACCGTTAGGGTTATTTGTGTTGATGTTTTTGGAATTACACCAAGAAGTCCAACGATTCCAAGCCACTTCGTAGGTTTTAACAGTTGACTTCCGCCAGGAATTTTTCAGTAAGGACAACTGCTCAGGGTTCCATGTTTCTATCGCCTCAGACCACCCCCACATTTCCAGACCTCGAGTATTAAGTCTTTTACTCGCGGTGGTGGAAGACCGGTCGACGTATCGATTAGGTGTTTCTGTAGTTTTTTCAGTGTTAGCGGTGCTGCTAGCGCTCGAGCTTTGAGGTCCGAGCGCCAAAATACCTTCTCCCACCGAGGTACTACCAGTAGAAATATTCCCGTTGACTGATTTAGGTGAGACAGAACTTTGGGGATCAGAAACGGTGGTGGAAACACCCAAGCGAGCTGGAAGTTCCATGGAACGCTGAACGCGTTGTGAAATAGGGCTTTGTGGTCTTTCAGGTCTCGACTGGCATAATTGTAAACCACATGCGCGGTCTCCGAGGCAAACAAATCTATTGTTGGGATTCCCCACTTGGCAAACACTATTTCCACACATGCCGGTAGTAGGTGCCACTCTGGAGGTTGGCGATGTCGCGACAAGTGATCGGCATCGTTGTTGTACTTTCCCGGGATGTGGTGTATGCTGAAGTGTATTTGATGTTGATCCATTATTCTCAAGATTTGATAGGTTATATTCATCAAGGGTATTGATTTCGTGCCTCCCTCTTTTCGTAAATAAGCAACTGTAGTCTTGTTGTCGCATTGTATAAGGATTGAGCTGTGACTTAGTTCCTGGGCTTGGCTCTGTAGAGCATGTAGTATGGCCAACATTTCTTTTTCGTTGCAGTGCAACGCCTGTTCTTCTGGTGACCAATTGCCCATGAGAGCCAGATCGTTTAGCTGTGCTCCCCACGCCTGATCCGAGGCGTCCGTTACCAAAAAATTTGTCGGAGGAGGGTAATGAAGTGGTGTTGACAGTTGACAGTTCTGCGTCCACCAGTTCAGTTCGTTGTAGACACCCTGTGGTATTGGGTAGGCTTTTGACAAGTTGTCTGGAATTGTGTTCATGAACATTAACAGTTGTCGATGATTGAGCCGACCTCGAGGAACAACGAAGCTGGCAAAGTTCAAGAGCCCGACTATTCTCTGAAGATTTTTTAGATTTGTTGATTCCTGTTTGATGATTTGGTTTACTTTTTGGATTATAGCGACTGACTTTTCTTTCGGTAGGGATTTCTGATTTTCCCAGGTTTTCCAAAGTATTCCTAAATAATTTATGCCCTTCTGAGGTTCTAGGACAGATTTTTCGAAGTTTATCACCCATCCTAGAGATTGTAATGTGTGAACTGTTAGACGGACATGCTCGCGAAGCATGTGTATATTTTGATGGGCAATCAGAAAATCGTCTAAGTACACTACAATTCTTACATTCCATCTCTCCCGCAATATTTGGGCCACCCAATTTGTGAGAATTGAGAAGGTTTTCGGAGCTGTGCTTAATCCGAATGGAAGGCACGTCATTTCTAACAACTCTTGGTTATATACCAGGCGTAGAAAGCGCCGGTGTGAATCTGCCATTTTCAAATGAAAATAGGCCTGGGTAAGATCGACCTTGCACAGCCAGTCTTGGGGCTGAAGAAAGTCCGGAATGCGATACATGTTTATTAAATGAAACGGTTCTGCTATTACATAGTCGTTTAGCGCTTTGAGATTGAATATGGGACGGGCTGATCCATCCGATTTCGCCACCAGAAATAGGGGTGATATGAAACTTGGCGAGTGACCTGCTACTTTTAAAATGCCTTGTTTTTTCATTTTCTGAACGATTGACGTCATTTCTTGTGATATCGGGGTGAGAAAAGGGCCGCTGATTACATTTGGATGAATTAATGGAGGCTTTTGATAAAATGGTATTCGATATCCCTGAATCAACTTTAATACTATTTCTGGTGCTCCCATCTTCTTCCACTCCGAGTGAAAGTGCGCTAATTGACCTGCTTGAAACAAGTCATTGCCTAAATCTCTTTTGGTTCCCTCTAGAGCCCCTTGGAGCATTTGAGCGTCCTCGGATACCACCACGAGCGGGCCGCGAGCCTCGATTGTGAAATGAACCCCTTCCATTGAAATTGTGGCTCTCGTATTGAGGTTGAGGATTAATTTGTTGGACCATATGCGGATAGTTGCTTTGGTTGTATCCACCCCGCGAGGGTGGGTTGCTATATGTGTAAGATTGCATGTGCATAGGAAGGTTTGGCTCATGAACCATGTTATGAGCTCCACGTGATGGAACTACTGACTTTCGCAAGCCATGCCCCCGCGAGAGGCGGCTATTAGTTAGGCCAGATTTCGATTGCGAACCATCAGTTTTTGAAGGCCAAAATGCTTTACGAACGCCCCCAGCCTTTTCCAAAGCAGCAGTAAATGGTTCAGACTCAAATATATATGTAGAGGACGGGGGAATTCGATTCAGAGTAGCTTTAACTAAAGGATCACGGACTTGGCTTGTAATAGTTTCTCGACGCATTTCTATAGCTTCTGCTCTGTGGCCGCAAGCTAATTGTAAGAGGTCTGAAGAAATTTTATGTAAATTACCTTTTTGAAAAAGTTCTTCTACTTTTTCGCTTAAATTTTCATAATTAATGTCGGTAACTTTGGCCCACGAGAGAAGATTACGAATACCTCCCTGTAATGCTTCCTTTTGTTTTAATACGCAATAGGTAATGGCTGCATAAGACCTATCGGCATATGCCTGGTGACGCAAGGTGTCATACATTTTTACCTCTTCGTTTGTTTCTAGTTCTATGAAACCTGGAGTATGGTTGTACATTTTTTGTGTCTCAGCGTATCTTACATCCGACCAAGAGGAACTACCTAAACGTTGGGCATCAAGCAACATTTTTAAAAAGTTATCGGGGGTTTTTGGAACAGTTGGTTCCTTGAGTTTTGTTTCAATATCAAAGGTAAAAGATTTTGAACCCTGCCATTCGCCGCCCTGACAGTCGTCAGTAACGTGATTCTGTTCATAAAGGTTCCCACTGACCTCTGAACAAATTGAGACACCGTCTTGATAACCCACATCAACAATATTTGAATTATCGGTAGCAGCAATATGATTAGAAACAATATTGCGGAGCTCACCCATTTCCTGGAGTAGTTTTTGCATTTTGCGGTCGGAATGGCGAACGTGCTTACTTCTCTTGTGACGGTGGCGGCGGCGCTGAGACCTGAGCCTCTCTGGCTGGTTCGGTGAGGACAAGCCGGAAGAGGACGAGCTCGATGATGAACTGCTACTACTAGAGCTACTTCGAGTACGCTTGCGTCCACGCTGTCCTTTGCTTGACGCAGCCTGCGGCTCGGTAGCTGACACAGTATCATTATCATTCATCCTGAAAATGATCTCACTTTAGTAAAAAGAAGTTAAAAATACCTAGACACATACGGGCATAAAGGTACCCACATACAAGTGTTAAATTATCGATGTCACTGGCAAACAAGTGAGTAAAACTGTAAATGAGATCCGAACGGTATAACCGTTAGATGTAACGATCTCGTAGCATTATTTAAACATCGCATTGCAGTAGTAAAAGATTTTTCTACTTACGTGGTTTTTATATTAACTCACTTTTTTCACTTCACTTGAAAAAATATTTAAAATTAACGGTTATGGCTTGCCGCAGAGACAGAGCTTGCTGCGTACAAGTTGCTTCGACGGAATACAAAACGCCAATGAAACATAATGGCGTCGCACATTTTAAAGAAAACTAAAAAAAGGCGCGCGGCCGCCAGGTGTCGCCACTGGACCGGAAACTAAGGGAATTAAAGGTACGAAAACTGGTAGAAAACGACGGAAACGGATACGCTATCTCAATATAAAGCTTCCAGTGACGGTCAAGTAGTTTAATAATATATTGTTTTTAATATAATTTTAAGAAATGATATAAAATTATAGTGCGAACAGTAAAAACAAAATTGATTTTAGTTAAAAATTACCGGTATACAGTAATTTTAAATTGAGATATATCTGTCTCTGTCTAAAACAACTTTTACAATGAAAAATGTATGGCGGACGTGTCCTGTGACGTCACGGTACATGTCAGATCTCCTTGTCTAGCACGCAACTTTAATGGGTTGTATACCAAATAAAAATATATGCATATTTACCTTTACTTCATTTCTTTAACACTTTTTTCTCCGTCTAAATATAGGTAGTATTTATTGTATTTATACCTAGTATTTATTGTGTAGTAGGGGGTAGTGCGCAACTTTATTGAAATACTAGCTGTCTCGGCGAACTTCGTACCGCCTCTTCGTCCTTTTTTTTTTTCGTAAATTTTTTCGTTGCATTAATATTTATTCTGCTATTCGGGGTGGAGACAAATTCAACAAATAAAGATTGTAAAAATCGGTCCAGCCGTTCTTGACTTATAAATGGTGTAACTAACCCAACTTTGTTTAATATAATATATTGAATAGTCCACTGTGATATTCGTATGGTTGAGACACAGTCAATTACTTATAATATAAGCGCTATCCGGTCTGTAACAGAGATCAATTTTAACATCCGATTACAATATGACGACCTCCGTAGCCAAGAGGCGAGCATGCCGAACTTGGTGTCGCTATCTCTGAGGTCCCGAATTCGATTCCGGGTCGGGCAATGTAGAAAAATAACTTATCTATATTGTCTCGGGTCGGGTGTTGTGGTACCGTTGTCGATTCTGATTTCTGCAACACAAGTGCTTTGGCTACTTACCACAAGATCAGAGTAATGTATGTAGAATAGAATAGAAAACGTTATTTTTTAACGATACACTATCTTTATTTGACACACACAAAAAAAACAATAAATGTGATGTTGTCCTTTTTTTTTATCTAAAACTTTAATGCGTTACTCGTTATTTCGGACAGTATTTAATATTGTAGTGTCGTTAAAATCCCTACTAAAATTACAAATTTGAACATGCATTCGTTGGTTTTTAGGTCTTTCTTTCTGATACATAGAATTATGCATTAAAAGCGCAGAGTAAAGGCGTAAAATAGTACTTTTAGGCGTATATTTAATACTATTATTTAATAAAAAACCAATTTCAGCCGTAACTATAATACCCTGCACACATAATAGATTCATAGAAATTATTGTGGAAATACGCTTTCGCCATTTCCTAAAATACCTGCTTTTGGCGTATTTTAATTCTTAAATTACATATCTTTGTTCGTACCACCAGCTGACCCCGTTTGCTCAGTGCCCGGATGGTTTTATTGCTCAAGTTCAGCTCCAGGCGGCAAATTGCTCAATTGAGCAATCGCTCATAGAAGTGATCCTACGTGATTTGAATTGAAAATTAGGGTTGTCTTGACTACGTTTTGTTAAAGGTGGAGTTTCTTTGAATTTACTTTCTAAATGATTTTGGAGTACGTTATCGTATTGAGCTAGTAATACTCGTAATTTCACTTTTAAGTACATAATTTAAGTCAGTCACTATTTGAGCTCATACAAACAGCCACTTCAGCTTGTTATTCCATTGGGCTACGTCAGCGACTTTTGTTTGTTTATGGATCTTGTTATTTCTGATTCAATCAAGAAACACCGAGCATAGCCCTTGCTATAGCACGCTGTATGATCTTGAATTTTCTTATGAGGCCCATAGTGAGAGGCCACGGTTCTGTTCCATATGTCATCACTGGTAACACACACTGGTTGTAGACTTTCGTATTTATGCACAAAGGTATTTTGGACGAGAAGACGTTGTGTAGTTTCCCGAACGCTGTCGAGATGTATTCGAAGATTGACTTCCTTCTCAAAATTTGATCTTCGCAACTGGATCACTTCTGGGAGAAGTAGACTGGGGTAGACATATTTATCAAACATTTCGAGAGTAAAGCTCCCAACGGATACAGGGTAGCATTCGACATGAGATTTGTTTTTTCCATGTTCATTCGAAGGCCTACTTATTAGGAAACTCGACTAAGGCCATCGAGCATTGTGCTGAGGTCTTCAAGCAATTCTGCCATGACTAGAATATCGTCGGCAAACCGAAGGTGAGTGATTTACTCGCCGTTAATGTTGATGCCGAATTATTTCCATTCCAGGAGCTTGAAAGCGTCTTCCGATGCAGCGGTCAATAGTTTCGGAGATATAACATCTCCCTGCCTTACGCCTTGCTGCAATGGAATCGCCTTTATGCTCTGCTTCTGTACTCGGAACGATTTGGTAGGTTCTGTGTAAACACTTCAGCACCTCGATGTATCGATTGTCAATATGGCACCGCAGGAGAGACTTTTCATTGACATTTACTATGAAATCACAACTCTTGTCAACTCTCGCCTATACTAAAACAGTACAGATACAGATTAAAAAATGGCGGATAATTGTGTCAAACAAATTATATGACATTCCTATGTGCTCTATACCCTCAGGCTATGAGTCGTCTCCTCGATTGCTCTCTGTGTAAGACCTGCACAGAGGGTCGATCTAAATAAGGCGAGAAATATCGCAGTCAAGGTCGCCAAGTTTTGGTCGGGTTCTATTTGATGTCATTGACACGAAAGAATAAGACTAATACGGTTACTACTTCTTGCTACTTACTAGAATTGCGCACGAAGGAATTTTTGTTTTTTAATTAAATTTGTCCTAATTTTTTGCAGCTTGAAATTACATTAAAAAAGGGGTAAGCTAAAAGAGTTGTATTTTTTTATGACTTTTTTAGAGCTTCAAGTCTCATAAAAAGCTATTTCTGCCAGAAATTTGATACCGGCTTTTCTCCCAAAGTCCTCTCATAAACATGGCGTGTAAAACAAAAATTCCTATGTAAAGCGTGTGACGATTGCCCCAATAAAAGTGCCGTGCACATCCAACCGCTCAGTTCCTTCACATTCGACTGAACAAGGGTCTTATTGCGCCTTTACGATGCCACGTACAGTCATGAACAAAAGTGTTATAATAGTGAACCAAATTAATAACTGTGTAAAATGATTTATGACAAATGGAGACATAAAGTTAACATTCTAGATCATACAATTACTTTACGACACGTACAGTCGACACCAAAACTATGATATAATAGTAGACCAAAATAATAAGTGGGTAAAATGACTAATGCGAATGGAGAACTAAAGTTAAAATTCTAAATGAGAACTATTATTGATAAACTGCAGTAGTTTGACAGATAAAAGTATCCAAATATTATCTTCAACCGACTTCAAAAAAGGAGGAGGTTCTCAATTCGACTGTATGTGTGTTACGCGATTACTCCGCCAATTATGAATCGATTCTGATGATTCTTTTTTTGTTTGGAAGATCATACTTGTATCCCATATAAATTTATCGAAATTGTATAAGCAGTTTTTGAGAAAATAACAAAAATATACCCAGATAATATTTTGGTTCGTGATTCTTGTATCTATGTTACCCAATATCTTCAACAAATGTAAATCGTCATTTTTTTTAATTGAATAGCTAATACTTCAAAGATACTATGATAAAAAATTTCGGAATTTTCGTAAAAGAGGATGAAATCGGTGTTCAGCAGTTAGATTAGGATTTATCACAAAAAAATTATGAAATAAATATGTTTTATTTAAAAAAATAAAACCGACTTCAAAACACTAAAAAGCTAAAAATAATATGTATTAACATGTAAGTACCTAATCAGTTACTTTTGGAGTCGGTGCAAGCAAGAGTTTGAATGTTTTCGTTCTTATCTATTAACAAGATTTTAAAGTGCGTTAACTAACTGATCTTATACGAACTTGTTGTCAAAAAGCGCAAGCTGTTTAATAACCTAGAAGTGAATTAATTTGGGGTCTTAGTAAATTTCTCGACTCAACTGTACTTTCTTTAGAAAGTCTTTATCCCTAGAGATACAATGTATTGTTTGAAGTACTTGCCTGAGGATATTCTTATCTCTAGTTACAAGGGTTAGTATAAATGTTTGTAATTATTACACTTCGTTAATTAACACGTCCAATATAACTGAATTATTTCTATTATAGACTAGTATTTTGGCCCCAAACTTAAAGATATTATTACTTTACAAAATTATATCAGACTTTGGGCTGAAAACTATGTTTAAACTTTTTATATGAAAAATAAACCAATAAAATTTACCTATTTCAAAAACGATGTAGGTAACCATTATTGATTGCAACAGTATTTCCCTTGTTTTTGTGTACCTATAGCCGTGTTTGGAGGAAACAAACATGGAGGGATTTGGGGGAGACCTTTGCTTAGCAGTGGAAAACCATTTAATTAAAAAATAAATAGGCGTAGGTCTATGGTACTCGTACGAACCGTGGTCTACACTCATTCTAAATTTTTATCGTAGAAGTCAGTTATTTTTTATTTTAAGTAATACGTTTATATTGACAAATAACGAAATATGTAAGATGATGAAAACATTAAATTTAATCTTTGGTGCATACCGCCAACTGCTCAAAATGGAATAAGTGTTAGTGTGTTTAATTTTGTCGTTAAATTTATCTTAGTCAATGATATTTGACAGAAAATTTACTCGCAGTTCGTGTTATATTGAACTGCTAAAAGAATGTATATCAAAACCTATTCAACGTTTTTGTTTATAATAAAATCCTAGCGTATGCTCCAACTACGTTTGGAGGCGATAACCGATTTATTATGATTAGAGTAAACACTTTTATGATTTTAGCTACCGCGTTTATTTAGTGTTTCTTTGAGTTTCGTGCATAGAGTTTCTGTTTTTAGTTTATTTGTTTAAATCCCAGGTTAAAAAAAATAAAAAATGGACTCTTTCTCCAGGACAGTGGACTCTGTCAAAACTTGACGCTAGGAAAAAGAAGTAATTGTACATGTTAAAAGGTTTTTGCTTATTATTTTAGTTATTATTAAGGATAACTCGTTAAATTGTAAATTTAGTCAATTATGCATAAGTTAATTATCTTGGATACATAATAACAGTTGTGTCTATACATTTTTAACAATTTAGAAGGATAATAACTTAAAGTAATTGTTTGAATAATCATTTAATATTCTACAACAAAGCAACAAGTAATCTAAAAATAAACTTTGATTTGTATGCGCGAAACTGCGTCATCTTCATGCATAATGTTAATCGAAAGAACATAAAAACTAAAAAGACAACAAAACCTTGATCTCCATTACTAATTATCTGCATTTTGTGTTGAATTAATTTAAAACAAAAGGTTTATCTTTACAGACCACTAAAATCATTAGAAGCCCTATTATTATTATCAGCTCACGTCAGTCCACTGCTGGTTATAGGCGTCTTCCAATCAATTATACGGCACGGAGTCCAACTACGCCAAATTTGAAAATTAGTCCAAAAAACATAGGCTATTCTTTTCAATCCGCTGCCTACCTACTACTACTACCTAACTTTACGTATATCATCGCTCCACTTTTTTGGAAGACGCTCTACGCTGCGTTTGCTAAGTCGCGAACTCCACTTAAGAACACGTCTTTTTATCGGTAATGCAGCATTTTGTAAAATTATATCAAATATGGATGGAACCTGTTTGCAATCACCTGTCGTTTGTGTCATGTTTGTGTTTGGCCAAAGCCAGACAGATATAGAACTACTTGGTTCCTTAAACTTCACTATTTGGCGATGCTTTATTTTCGCAATGGCCACACTGACGTTTGGTGCCTTGCTCGGTCTCAAATTATCACATGGCTACTGTGTAGATGTACGAAAATGTATCTCGTAATTACTATCTCATGTTTATTTTGCCTTTTGTCATTACCACGCCATTTACTTAATTACGCAACTGCCTAAACTAATGGTGGTTGGCAATAAATAATTGAGTATTGGCTATTACAAAAGTAAAGCATATGGAATTTTTAATCCAGCCTCTCTCATACGGAACCTAGGACCTATTGGCTGTGCTTATATGCAAATGATGTTATGCTTGTATTTTATATAAATTGGTTTTTAGTTTAGAAGCGCAAATACGCATAAGCTATGTGTTTACAGTCGTTCTCCTATAGTCATTGTTTTTTCTTATTCTGCCTACAGAAGTGTCTATTTGGCCAATTGGTCTGCGATCACCTCAATTATAATTGTAAATTTCTTTGTTTAAACCCTGCATTATGGTCGTCCTTACTTTTTGCGCGCGCATCAACCGATGTGATATGCATCTAACTGATACGTCGTGTTTATGCAGGTATAAGTAGTATTTGTATTATATTACATGTTGTTAGTTAATAAGACCTAGTTAGACAAGAATAAACGTATATTTGCTTTAGGCTAGATACGATAAATCTCTGATCATTGTCGAACTAAACCTTTAATGTATCAGTTTCATACATTGTAGTATAATTTTTAAATAAAAAAAACTATATGAAATCATCACACACATTAATTTTATGTCTTGTTTAATGTATTGACGTGATATTGGTGCAAGAGGGTTTAAAGCAAACTTTAAACCATTTCCGAAATATTGAATAGTTATCGAATATTCGGCAAAATATTCGGTTTGCCGTAACTTCAAAATTATATTCGTCGCATCCCTAATTCTTTGTTTAATATTCTATTCCCACCACCATAGGACAATTTGATCGAAGTTCATTTGATTTTAATTTACCATTGACACGAAGACGTTGTTTTGAACTAAGATCCATCAAGTTGTTATGGCATGAAATCATAATTATCCTAGCAGGTTACTCGGGGTATTGTTAACAAATTGCAGTTGGTTTTTTACATATTCCCACGGCCCACAACGAAAGGTGTCTGCGTCTGCGCATCATTATGTTAGATGACGTTTTGTCAAACAAACAGTGTAGATTAGGGTTGTCCATTTGAGCCAACTTCCAAAAACTTACAAGGATATTGTTCTTAAGAAGGTTAATGTATGATTAGCGGTTTCCGATGACTACGGTTACTAATGTCGAATTTTCATACAAACTTATAACCTACGTTCTTCCAAGGGTTTAATTAATGTTTAAAAATCATTCATTAGTGCTAACTTACGGTATTTGAAGAAACACAATGAAAATTTTCTACCTTCTAAGTCCAGCAGTTTATTTAACGGTTTAGTTTTAGTTTTGTAATAATTTTGTATCATTTCTTCACGAAAAAGATTACAAAAAACATGTTTTTTTATAAAATGTTTTTTATAAAAAAAAAGCTGTTTGAAATAACAATATTTTTTGTGTCATGATATATTGGTGATAATCTAATAAAACGTTTTTAAAAATGTACTTAAATAAAGATTTAAGTACATTTTTAAAAACGTTATAAGTCATTCCAATAAAAAACAACAAAAAAACACGTAAAACAATGAGATGTAAATCCATGATTCAAACTCGTCCCGACTTCAAAATTTTTTAGAACTTTTTTCACTTCGTTGTTTTTTATATGGTTAATGGTTAAATCTCTGATATTTAAACTTTTTAATTAGTATGGAAAAAAAATATGTTCTGCTTGTTTTTGTGTAACTCGTAACTGACAACCATACTCTTGACAGAGCGGTCACGATTCGCGAAATTACCTATGTTGCTCAACGTTGCGTGTCATGACGCGTCAATGGGCTTGTGTAAGCGCGTGCACTGCTTGATTACTCCTGTCAAAGTTCAATTCAAAGATGATTTGTAGTATTATTGTAACAAGCAAAACTTTATTATAATACTAGCCATAGCATCTTGCTCTACCTGTAAGTAGAATTTAAACTATTGCAGATCTCCTGCGGAAACTTGATTTCCCGGGATAGTAGCATGTGTGTTAATCCCAAACTTTATTTTAGGATTAGAAAGAATTATACTAAAGCACCAAGATAAATATAATATGATCTAAGAGTAAGACAAGCGAATGATTAGAACAAGTTCACAGATTACTGAGTTTAATCATTCCAATCAGTATTTTTGACATTTAAACTATAAATAACTAAAATAGTTGAATCTGGCTACGCACATGCAAGCTACATTAAAGAAAAATTGGTGACTTTAACGGCACATTTAGGCCAATTAAAACAGTACAAAGTACAAGCTACTTATTAAAGCCAAAAAAAAATTTTTTTTTTCGTTTTTTAATACAATGAGCTAGTTAACCAAAAAAATCTAATTAGTCCGTCAGTTAGATTAACAGAAAATATTGGACCCGTATTTTTTCTTTTCTCAATTATACAAAAACTGAAAAACTGATGAAGATAGGCCGTTACATATCCGCGGAATGTCACACTTTAGAAAGGTGTGACGTCACGTGCTTCTATTCCCAAACTTTGATGCGCTTAATCTTCGTAATTTTTTGTTTGATTGAGAAAAGACAAAATACGGGTCCAATATTTTTTGATAATCTAACTGACGAACTAAATAAAATAATCTTTTTTTTGTCCCATAAAACTAGCATAATACCTAGATTTACAGAAAACAATGTCAAATTACTGATTTAAGATTTACTATACAATTCTCGTTTGTAACAAACATACATTTGATTCAACCTAGATATAATTTCTAAGTGTCACATTTTCTTGCAACGTCATTCTAAGTCACTGAACTGGGTCATCCCGTAACTCCCAGAATCCCTATACACCACAAGACGGGCCCCATAAAATTAGCCGACCGTGTAGATAAATGTTTGATAGTGTGGGACGCCATTAAATTCGGCGCAATTATGTCTCCACTATGAGGATACTCTTGATATCTTATTTAGAGACACTCAGTGCTTCTTCCATAATATATTACCGAGGAGTCACGTTCTCTTGTCGTTTTTAAGATAACGTCATTTAAATTATACATTATTGTAAATGGTATATGGAATGGAACCAGTATGAAATCATCCACTCCCTGCGCATACGTAAACATTTATTGTGTCCAGTTGCTTCGATTTAACACATACTCATGACGATCAAAATTGTCCGATGTCTGTAACTAGAAACTAAAAGTCGTCAGTTGAAGACACAAGCAAGATTAACAAATTTCCTTCAATTGTACTGAGCTAAACGGAGGAGTTGCATTCGATGTTCGTCTCCTGTGTGCGACACAAGCCACGTACACTGAACGGGTGGCGCACGAGCGCGGGTGACGCAGGAGCACGGGCGGGGCGAGACGAACGAATTGTGGCCAGAAGTAGCGACCTGTGACTGTGTCCGATTGGTGGTGTGCCGTGTCGGCAACAAAAAGTGTTTACGTTTACGCAGCGCCCTAATATTTGCAACAATATTTCTATCGGATGTCGACGATAATATGTATGAAAACATTGATTGATAATGAATGACAGCAATCTTTCAACACTCGAAAGATATTGACAAGATAAAATGTTCTCGGTAGCTTAGTTGGAAAATCAGTCGCCGGGTCAGTAAGGACGTGGGTTCTAGGCTCTGGCAGTCTTAAGTTTTTTCAATTGTAATATAACTTAGAATTATCTAGCACATATTGCAAAATCAGAAGTTATTTAACTTAACCTAATTAGAAAGAACAAATAAATATTTATAACGCCATCCTTGGCTGCCTTTTGAATGAAATCATCATCCTTTCAGCCATAGAACGTCCACTGCTGAACAAAGGCCTGCCCCAATGACTTATCATCGGGAATGATTGCCAATACTCGCCATGCTTGGCAGACGGGTTGGCGAGTGCAGTTTTTTTAAAGATTTCGTAGTTAGTAGTATTTAATAATTAATTAGTAACTAACTAACTAACAGGAATGCTACAGGAATTAGTCGTCTCTTACGACACGCCTCCAGCTTATAATTTTAAAATAAGAAGACATTGCACAAAAGTATTTGTTTAAAAAAAGTTGTGAAATATGTATGTAATATTGTTTTAGTGCGTTTTACAATGTTTTATTGACATAAATGTGATAACTGTGAATTGTGATAACTTGATAATGTAATTTTCATGTTTATGTGTGTGTGCACCTGTTACGTTTCCCGCTGATAGTATGTACATGTTCTCTAGTTAATTGAAATACATTATTTTAGAGAAATAAATTGTGTAACTATAAATATTTGTTTATTTTAAGATCGGATAAGGAAGTCTGAAAAAAATTTCTGTTTACGATTTATACTTTTTTTTGTATGAAGTACCTATGACGTTTTTAATGATAACACTTTGCTTACTAGTGGAAATTAACAGGTTCCATCGAGTAATATAAATAAATGTAAAAAATTCCAGTAGCGAAATAATGCATAAAAATGAGTGTATTTTTAGAAAGATGTTCATGTCTTTATAATTTTTTTGGTTTTCATAATATTGGCTTCTATAAAAATGCTTATTGGTACACGTACATAAATAATAAAAGTTTATGATGTCGCATAAATATTTATCAGAGCCGCAACCTTTTTTAATATTTCGCTCTTTTATGGTTGTCAATGGTATGGTAATTGAGACTTCGAGAGTAATGTTTTGAAATTTACATTTTTTAATTTCACTTTACAACTGGCTGGTAATTCTAAGTAAATAAAAAGGTCTTAATCAAATGCGCGGGTATACACACAAGGAATTTTGTTTCAGAAAACTGATTCGAAATTCAAATCCGTTCAAATCGGTTAAAATTTTGAAATAAGAATTGACGTACATTTGCTATAGCTTTATGCTCTATGTATAGATATGTTGCAACTGAATTGTTGTATGTGACCTTTTACACTTCTTTATACAAACTGATGTCAGCTGGTCCCTATGGGCTAGTTTCCTAAAAAAATCTAATTAGTCCGTCAGTTGGATTAACAGAAAATATTGGACACGTATTTTTTCTTTTCTCAATCAAGCAAGCGTGATATCACGTGCTCACTTTGATGCGCTTTATCTTTGTCATTTTTTGTTTGAATGACAAAAGACAAAATATGGGTCCAATATTTTTTGATAATCTAACTGACGGACTAAATAGAATAATCTTTTTTTGACCCAGGAAACTAGCCTCTTTAGTATGGAAAAGCTTTTTTTTGCGAATTAGACGTTGGTCCCATACAAAAGGTTTTTTTAAATATTTAATTAAGGCCAGTCACCGGAGGAGAAGCTATATAAAAGAAAAGGTTTAACTGACTGTCAACCTAAACGAAACAAATAAACAGTCACTATCTTAGCCTCGAACCTCAAACTAAGCGTTTATTAGAATGCATACTAAATACTATAATAGATATTATATACATAAATATCCAAGGTATTTGTTAAAATTTTCGTCCTTATTTCAACCCACGAGTACTATTTCTCAAATGACTAAATGACATGACATACAATGCTCAAAACAGTTACATCATACTTTTTTTGTTACGTTAAAACTCAATTTGCGACCACAAAATCAGTTGAAACCCCACCAAAACTCAGCCTAAGTGGCATTTGACGTCAAATCTAAATCAGACAGCAAATGAATTACACAATTAAACATCTAGGTCAAGTCAACCCTTAGATTCTGCAACGAAGATTCTATAGACATAGGAAAAATAGATCAGTCGGAGCTTTCACATTCGTGTAGTCCATTATTTCCTTTTCAATTTAAAAAAAAACAGAATAAAAAACTATGCAAGCATTTGTAACTTTGGCAATTTGCCATTTTGTACTAATGAATATTTTGTGTTTTTTTTTCCAGGTAAGTTTCGTTTGCGCTACGCTCCAACGTGTAAGTTTTCTGTGGCTCAAGCCACATTTACCTAGTTTTGGTGGCCTGTAAGTCGTCATCGTACATCGTATAAAGAAATTCGTAACATATCATTCATGACACAATATGAAACTGTACGACACCGCGCGGAGAACTCGAGTTTTATATGGATTCAAGACTTGTCTTGTGCTGGTTTTCTTGATGAGTGTGTAAATAATAAAGGTGTATACACGTCGCAAAAATAAAGCTTTTCCTTACCACCAGGTACTGGCAAACGCATAGAAATGTGACAAAAATTTAGCAAAGTAGCTGCTATTGAGCAATACTAGCAATAGGTTCTTTGTTCGGCCTTCGATCAAACGCCTACATTAGCAGTTTAAACAAGAAAAAAAATGCGGCCGATCTATTTGACCTACACCACAACCGTATCCCACAGGTGTCGTCGGGGCTCTGTACCCACCGTGTATGTTCTTTTGTAGTTCTCAAGGGACCTGCCGCGGCGGGCTGGGCTGGTGATTCCCCTTTATTTGACACTTTTGGGCTGTGACCGTGCCAGTTTTATCATGTGTCTTGGGCCTGTGGTTTAGGGTTGCCACAAATTAATTTTGAAACTTGCTGGATCAATTAGTTAGATAGTTATAATGGGCTAGTTTCCTAAAAAAATCTAATTAGTCCGTCAATTGGATTAACAAAAAATATTTGACACCTATTTTTTCTTTTCTCGATCAAACAAAAAATTATGAAGATATAGGCCGTTAAAGTTCCACGTAACGTCACGCCTTGCGACACTTTTTAGCAAGGCGTGACGTCACTCCCAAACTTTGATGCGCTTTATCTTCGTAATTTTTTGTTTGATTGATAAAAGACAAAATATGGGTCCAATATTTTTTGAAAATCTAACTGACGGACTTAATAGAATAATATTTTTTTGACCCAGGAAACTAGCCTATTATATGTAATATAATTGTCGCCTTTTTATAATGTTACCTATTTACACATATCTTGTAAATAGTAATCATTAGCAAAGGTATTTATTAGACTTCTCCATTGCTTGGTCTGCGTATTTTACCTACAGAATTAAGCCAAAACGGTTTGAAAATACGATTTCGGAAACGGTTTCAAAATACGGTTTTCATTTATAATGACAATTAAAGTATTAATATTATACCTATGTTTTGACGACCTTACACGGTCTAGTGGTTCACACTCCGAACTACAAAATCTGTAGCGGGTTCGAATCACGAAAGGGACAAATCTTTCTGTGATGAGCATGATTCATAAACGTAGGTAGCGGGTTCGAATCTCGCAAGAGGCAGATTTTGTGTGATGACACTTAGATAAAAATGCCTTTTCATTCAAATTCAAATTTTTGTGGTTTATAGGTAGGTAATACAGAGTTGGTTGGTATGCACATAATTATTATAATTCGTCTATGTCCCGCCCTCAGGTATACAAATATTTTACTTTTATTGTAACAATAATACATTCATATCAGATAAATGGTATTAAATCTTTAAAAATGTCACACAGCAGGAATCTATTTCATTATAAATGAAAAACTTATTTAACCTCACTAGAAGTCACGTCCAGGATCCTTTGAAAAAATCAGCAACTGAGTAATCGTTAACTGGGGGAGGCCTATGTTTAGCAGTGGACGTCCTATGGCTGAAATGATGATGATGATGATGAGTAATCCTTATCGTTATCTAGTCACAATAGTACAAGCTTAGCTTTATGTAGGGCTAGATAATTAGTGTGATACCTGAGTTGGAAAAACTTATTTATAATTAATTTATTACGAGTACTTATATTCTGGAATGAGGTGTTTAAAATAAACACCTATGATTACTTGTTAAAAATATCACAACGTGTTATTGTTGAGAATCATACATCTCATAAATTACTTAAAATTATACTTATTACTTATAATTAATAAAACTTTAAGAATTTTCGAAAAATATTGATAAATACCTGACTTACAGCCCATTAAAGTCGCGTGTTACACAAGGAGATCCGATATGTACCATGACGTCACATTACACATCCGCCATACATTTTTCATAGTAAAAGTGGTTTTATAAAGAGACAGGTATACCTCAATTTCTAATTACTGTATTACGGTTATTTATACCTAAACTCAATTTTGTTTTCACTATTAGCACTATAATTTCATATATTTTCCTAAAAATATAGTAAAAACAATATATTTTTATCATGCATATTCCCTATTACTTAATTTTAAACTTTCGCTGCATGATTATTAAACAACAACGTCAGGCAAAAAAAAACGTAATAATGATGCCCGTATTCGTGTATTATGCATATGTCGTAGCCAGATCGTAAAATTGACCAATTCATGATGTGACCGATCATTTCATAAAATGGTGGTATTTCATGATATGGCCAACTAAAACTGACCACATCGTTTAAACGTCAACATTTGATGAAAAGTCAATCCACGTTTGGCCATATCATTAAAATATAAATGTTTACAAGTTACGTGAATTTGTTTAATAATTGTAATCTTGGTCGATAGATAAATTAAACATTTTAAATAGTTATTAATTATAAACAAAACTAGTAAATTAAAACACTTGAATAGCTAAATAACCTCTAACTAACCTCTCAAATTACGTTCCGATCTCCTTGATTTTTTGACGTTGTGCTCGTTTTTTGAGTGACTATCATAAAAATTGCCTAGTTTGGTATCGTAACGATATTTCACTGGACTTTCACCTTCAATTCACACACTATTATTCACTTTTAGAATAAAATATTTGTCCGCCGCCATTACTCATCACAAAAACAAAGCAACATTAGCGCCTCTACCGGTGGGTAATGTAACGATTTTAAGATATGATCACTAATGTTTGACCATTTTATGAAGTATTCGTGCGTTTAGATGTTTACATCGTCAAACGCTGAGTATTCATTGATCTGGTCAGACCACATCATGATGTTGGCAGCGTGTTCTGTTCTATATCATGAAATACCACCATTTTATGAAATGATCGGTCACATCATGAAATGATCAATTTTACGATCTGGCCACGACACATACATCTCTTGATTTTAATCTTTGAAAAATCACAATACGATGTCAACTGTAAAGAAGAATTATAAAAGTAATTTCTAGGGCTTATGATAAATCAATGAAGACCATAAAACCCATGAAGGGGCACTATTTATAACAACCAATAAACTAGAAATAAAGCTAGAAAATATTATTCTAACAATTTCTCGGACCGGACTAATCCTCGTATTTATGATTCAGATTAATGGGTACACAATTTCAAATCCATACCCGCAGTGAACATGAAGACGTACACTCTGCTATGTTATTTTTGGCGACCGATCCGTGCCGGTGCCGTAGTAGCTTGGTTTGTTTGTCACGGGTTCGATTCCCAGTTCGGGTCAGTTCAGAAAACAGACTTTTATAAATTGGCTTGTGTCTGGGTGTGCTGGGTGACGCCCCTGATAAATTAATTGTGTAGCTAGTATATTGTAAAATAAGAATGTCAATGAATTTCTTATATCGAGAACATGACAATTATAATTATTGTTGTAGGTCTTACATTAATGACACATAGATACGTAATCTGCACGCAAAATTTGAAGCAATAAATTGGAGCCACAGAGAGCCTACGCCTGACAGCTTCGTATTGTTTAATGTCAATCCGCTATGCATCCTAAATGTAGGAAATGCCTAGGTTTTAGGGAAAACTACTATTAAATGCACTATAAAATAGGTAGTGTGCGTGTGTGTGTCTGTATGTAAACGTTTCCACACAAAATTGTTTTGTTGCTTCAATTTTGTAATCACCGTAGGTAACTATCATTCTATGTGTCATTATTCAAAGCTGTAGGTGTATTTTCTGGCGCACATAAATAAATAAATGAATATTAGACAACATCACATACATTGCTCTGATCCTAAGGTAAGTAGCTAAAGCACTTATGTTATAGGTATCAGAAACAACGACTGAACCAGTTCCGAGATAATTTCGAAATGTTTGTTTTCTACATCGACCCGACTGGGGATCGAACACGAGACCTCAGAGATGGCGACGACAAGTCCGGCCTGCTCGCCTTTCGGCTACATATATTTATTTAATTACGTCTTAAGAGAACGTGTTAAGTCCGAAAAAGGAAATTAGGCACTAATTTTCCCACTAAGTACATCTTAGCTTAACTCTAGTCCTGACAACATCCAAGGTGTATTTAATAACAGAAACAAAATTGGCTCAAAGTTTTTATTATAACAATAATACCTAATGTATAACCCAAAAATAGCCTACTTCAATAGGCACTAGACGACTGCGCACGCGCATACCGTGCGCATCAAGAATCTTGCATAACAACGCTATAGTAACAACAATACACGCTGCGCACACACTGCGCACTCGTAAATCGCACATTTCATTTGAACTGGCTCCTTTATAGCCGCGGGCGGTAGGGCTGCCACTGCCACTAATGCTGGTGGTTTATTAGTTAGTTAGTTTCTAATTTATTAGTTATTCTCTTGGAAGTGATTCTGCTGCTCTGACACGGTGTCTTTTTTTAGTACCAACATCAGAATCACAAAAAAAAACACTGCCCCATACAAAGCCGCCGATAAGCTGTCATCAGTTTGTTTGGAAGTGTTTTGTTTTGGTGAATTTAATGTACTTAGTTTGAATTAACTTATAAATCCGGACCTTAAATAAAACCTTACAATAAATTGCTTAAAAAACTTTTTGAAATTTAAAAAAAAAAATTGAAAAAAATTAATACTTACTATAAATGCTTTTTACACACAAATATTATTTTGTTTTGCTAAAAAATATATTTAATAAATTAAGGTTTTACGCTGTGTTTAGAAGGAGAAAAATATGATAAAATCCATTTACCTCACATAAATACTTTTCTTGCTCTAAACAAATAATAGGTTTTGGTACAAGCATTAAGTACGCAATGATGATGACAGTTATTCATATTGTTTACAGACAAACTTAGATCTCGATTTTAAAAATCACGCAGGAGGCAACCCTACAGACTCTATTAGTGAACCCTATCATAATGAACAATAGATCGAACAAAAAATAAAGAGCTTCATTACTCGATAATCTTAAACTAGCGCGCCGCTCATGTCTTTGCGCGTTTTTTTACCACTTTTTTGCAATCGGTCATTAAAATTTGATTCGCATTTACTATTATTTTTATCAATTTAGTTTTTAGGGGTTCATTCGTTTTTAAATGCGATAAAAAGTGAATGCTATTTTGATAATGCTGCTTGTTGTGCCTATTAAAATACCAGACACTGGTTCACGTACTTTTTTATTTACTAAAATAATTATTGTGTTACACTGAAATTATCTTTACTTGGTTTGTACTGTCAATAGGAGGTCAACCTACACAAAGTATGTCATTGAACCGATTTTCAACTTTAAATCCGACACATAGAGATCAATATCAATTGAGAAAATTTGACGTTTTGTGGTAGATTGACGAGCTGTTGTCTACAAAACGAAATTAATTAAATCAAATATTACCTAAATCTATATAATGATATTATGTTATTAGTAAAATGGCCAGCCCTACTAATTTTGTATAAAACCGCTTAATTATTTGGAAGTGGTCTTTCACTTCATTAACATGCGCATAATACTGCATTAAGGTATTAAAATGCTCCATAATTAAATAATTCAAACCAACTGCATATTATTTACACAAAAAGCTTCAAGTTTTATGTTATAAAAGTTTAATCTATTTAGGACCACATACCTCATACCCAGAGATCATATTAAGTGTCTCGTCTCAAAGAAAGGAAATAACACCTTTTTGTTGGCCTATCGATAGTATCTAAAATAGCCAAACTATCTATTGGCCTGGATAGTGTCGAAAATTGCCAAACTATCTATTGGCCTATCGATAGTGTCGAAAATAGCCAAACTGTCTATTGGCCTATCGATAGTGTCGAAAATAGCCAAACTATCTATTGGTCTATCGTTAGTATCGAAAATAGCCAAACTGTCTATTGGCCTATCGATAGTGTCGAAAATAGCCAAACTATCTATTGGTCTATCGTTAGTATCGAAAATTTCCAAACTGTCTATTGGCCTATCGATAGTATCAAAAAAAGCCAAACTATCGATTGGCCTATTGATACTATCAAAAATAGCCAAACTATCGATTGGCCTATTGATAGTTGATATCGATTAAACCCAAGACTATTAATCCCTTAGAACTAGTAAAAATATCGATAGTATCTATACTATTGATAGTTTGATTGTTATTACAGTGCAATTCTATCGATACTATAAATAGTTCGATTGCTAATAAGGTGACAATCTTCGTATCAATAGTATTGGTATATTTTATACAATCGATAGTCACTGTAAATTGTAAACCTGTTATTTTGGCAACACTAGTACTAACCAGGCATTAATTTTGTCAGGGACGTCTCCCAGTACAACCAGACCAAGCCAATTTAGAAAAGTTTTTGGCGAAATTACTGCGCAACTATATTCAGGTATTTTTGTAACAAAAACCTTTTTATTTTTTTAAAATACTGATGACCCGTTACTGGAAATATATATTTTTTTATTACAACCTTAACAGAGTTACTATATGAATTCGATTTTTAAAATCTGTAGTGAAAACAAAAGTAATTCAATTAAAAACTTTGCACACATAACATACCTTCAAGCAAGACAATTAATAAGCTTCCATAGAAGATGGCATAAATAATGACACCTATTATGCGAACAAGCCGTGAAATAAAGATACTGGGCATAATAATATTTTATTTACACAGGTGCAAGCATAATTAATGACACTTTAACTACGCTCCCTTGCTATTGATACTAAATAATTAGAACTGAGATGTGTTCCGTATCTTACCTATTAAATAATGTTTTACGCTTATATTCGCAAGTGGAGACCGCGACTTGGCAAACGCAGCGCAGAACGCCCTCTGACAAGGTGGAGCTATGATATACACGCAAAGCTACTAGCAGCGAATGAAAAAGATTTTGATGATGAAAAAGATGAAATTTTAAATATCTTTAACTATATTTTATTAAGCATGTGTTCTAATCATAAATGTTTTCAATCTTTTAAACTTTGACTGATTCGGGGTAAATTATTTCCTATAAAAAGTTTTTATCAGTATCTTTCGCAAAAAAAAAAACACTTTCCCATACTAAAACGCGACCAGCTGGCATCAGTTTGTATGGAAACGTCAATTATTTTTTTTGAGATTTCGATGTTGGTCCCATAGAAAAAGTTGATGTAATTTAGCCGTAGAATAACCCCTTAAAGTTTTATTTCACCTTTTCGTTACACCCTGTAGAGTAAAACTTGCACTAGACCTTCAAGAGTTTATGTAGCAATGTGACGTCGTCACTGGCGAGTATCGAGTCTGTAAACTTACCTACTACTTCACACATAATATCAGAATCCGTTTTTCCACTATCGCTGCGAAACCCCAAACGCATCACTAAAATAAACTTAGCAGGTGTATCGCCATGTCACTTCGCAAAGAAACAACGAAAACAAGTTTTACTTATTTTAGTAGTAAATAAAAACACGCAAACAAACTAACCGTAGAAGTAGCTCTTTGAAGCAAAATCTTTAATAGATTCTAAACTCGAACGTGGAAATTATTTTGATGAATGAGTGGAAATTAATTTGAATGAGAGGATTATCTATTTCTTTTTTAATTTATTTTTATTTGTTGTTTTTTTTGTTTGGTTTTCTTCTATGCGTTTTCGTCTACAACTGAAATATTATTCAAATAAGGTTTGTACTTTTACTCTTTTTACATGAATAGGTACTTGTTTTATTTTTATATTTTTCGCAACTTATCAGCAAAATGGTTATACAATTTTTTGATTCCTTAAATAGCAATTTTTAACGAATCTATCGTTTAGTAAATATTTTTTTATATACAATCTGTTTTGAGATACTTTTTATAATTTGATCCGTAAATTGAATTTAAATTTAAATCTTTGAGAATAAGTGTCTTTTTATGTCCCAAAAAACCTGATTCTAGTATATTTTTTTATTTCGTGTCTGTTTTGGTTTTATGTAATTTCTATCAGTGTCGACTATTGGTTTTAGAACTAAATTTATGACCTATTGTATATTTTAACTCTAACAGTTTGTTTCCACAATATTTTTTCATAATTAAGTGCATTTAGAAAACTAGTGAACCATCGAAGATAATAATCTATTGTTAGTCTGACAAAAAAATATAACAAAAATAAAAACAACTATTGTGTCCTATCATGTTAAGTTCTGTGTTTTAAACGTTCTTCTGTATGTTATGACTAGCTGGAACCGCGACTTTACCCGCGTTAAATATGGATTTTTATTTTTTTGTCCAGATAGACGGAGATATTATGTAAACAAAAAGCTATCATTAAACTTTCTTTTTATAGAATGTTATAGATTTAAATGCTTTCGGTGCCATATCAGGATGTTTATTGAATTTTTGTTTTTAAATACAATGTATTTCGACCTAATTTTATAACTAAAACGCATTTCTTTATTATTAATGAATGAAGAAAAGAGAAAAATGATAGATTCTTTGTTTACATAAATATTTCTTTACCCAAGTATAATAAACATTACTGTTTTCACATAAAAATGTGCATTTTTGGTACAGAACGTAGCCCATCCAAAAGGCTTATAAATATGTAATTGGTAAAAACCTTATTTAACTCGTGAAATCCCAAGCGGTGCTAATGAGACCTCGTAACAATAAAATGTTTGGACTGGTACAATAATAAGTAAGGTACAATCCCCGGCACGGATCTTGAGCGCTGGAAGAAAGAGTGGGGATCGCTTTGCTCATCTTACGAGAAGATTATCGTATCAGAGAAGCGTGTGCGCGGAGCAAGCAACCAATCCCGGCCGGCGGTGCGGGCGCGTTACGTGGCTGGCCAAGCACGTAATCGTAATGATCTTCTGCGCATTATTAGCCCAGCGCTCAAGATCTGTGCCGCTAGTTGTAGTTGCGGGTTTCACCTTATACATCCAAACCAACATCACCTCTTTGTAATGTGATAGATAAACCTTGAAAGTTTTTTACGCTTACATCGGAACCAATGTGCCTTATATTTTAATTGACTATCCGAATACGATTGTTACTGTGGAGATCTTGGGAACGATGACCTGACATCAGACAGGTCGTATGTATAATTTTACTGTCATTCCTATCCCTGTTATTATTGATAAGTGTTATTAGAATGACTAGACTTCCTTGAGTCAAGGGTGAACGGCATACAATAGTATGTTTTTGAAGCAAACTGCATTAGATTTTGATTTCTATAAAAGAACATGGCAGTTCAACAAAATAAAGCAAAAAGTATAGAGATCTTTTTTGTTTTTTAAACTTATTAAATACTTTTTAATACATTAAATGTTGAGATGCTTTTAAAGCGTCATAAAACAAATAGAAATACATACTATTTAATAGTTTTGTTTACACTATCTTAGGAAAATTTTAAGTAATTACTTTTTATTTTATTTTATTCGCGTACACAACAGGTTACAATCTTATTTATATTAGATGACATAAGAAAATCAATAAAAGCAAGAACTTGATTCAAAACTAAAAAACTTGTATTAACATAAACCTAAATAACATTAAAAATTAAAAAACAATAATTAATCGATTAATCGGCTTAACAGTAATAACTATAAGATAAGATAATCATTTATTTACGTAAAACGTAGTACAAAAGATGTTACAAATAAGAATTCTTTTCACATTTCACCAGAACCTGGTATACAAACATTAGCATTTATAATTATAATTCCACTTTTTAAACTTGATATAATATCGCTTTATCCATGGCAATCTTTAAATATTTCATTGTTGTAAATTAGTTGCATAATACGTTCTTAGAACATCGTTAGCTATAACACCCTGTATTTAGGTCAACAAAAACGAAACTCAAAGGACACTTCAAGCCAGAACACCGCCCTTATAAGCCTTTAAGCAGGGTACAAACGCCTGTGGTCGACATGACTCTAGGTAGCTCTAGTCCGGTTAGTGTACCGCAACTAGACCGTATTTTATATTCTGTGTCATTTGGTCTAAAAGCGAATACATAATTTTGACGTCCTCCGTAGCCGAGAAGCGAGCATACCGGACTTAGTGTCGCTATTTCCGGGCTCGATTCCCGGTCGCTCAATGTAGGAAAATAACTTTTCTATATTGTCTCGGGTCTGGATGTTGTGGTACCGGCGTTGTGTCTGATTTCTGTAACACAAGTGCTTAAGCTACTTATCATAGAATCAGAGCAATGTATTGATGTTGTCCAATATTTATTTCTTTATAAATATAAACTGTGATGGTCAATTTATTAAATTAAAAAATTAAAAATTCCGTTGAACCAAATAAATCATCATCATCATTTCAACCATAGGAAGTCCACTGCTGAACATCTGCCCAGTGACTTTCAGATTGGCCGATTGGAAGCGGCCTATATCCAGCCTGCCTAGCATAAGCACCAAAACATGATGATATGATATGATATAGCGATATATCAACACCAACTGTAAAAATATGATAAACATAGCCGCCATATTGAATCGCCGTGCCGGCGACATCACATATTATGATTACTGTTTCGTTAAAAATTCAACAAGATTCACCCTTTGGTGCCATCATCAGGTCACTCCGACGGTATAAAATTATTGTTTTATAATCTGGATTACACATAGTCAAAACGTATCAGTTACAAGTGAGTCAAATCGACTTTCAATGTTTGATTACATAGTTATAAAGTATGTTTAATAACGAAAGGCGTTCCTGTAACCCGTAAAAGTATAGTGTCCGTACAATTAAAAAAAACTTAAAATTTAAATTACTTATCATAAAAAAATATTAAACGTCCGACCTGTCTCTCAACGAGCGAGCAAGACAGAAAAGCGACGTTGTCAGTTTGCGCAGCGCAAATATGATAGTTGCTATTTCGCGTTACGATACAGGGCGTTTCGATTTTATATTTTTTAATTTATTTATTCAAATAAATAAACAGATTTTATATCTTTTAACTGTAAGAATCCGTAAACGAACAAAAGTCGCTGACATAGCCCAACGGATTAGCAAGCTGAAGTGGCAGTGGGCGGGGCACATAGCACGTAGAACTGATGGCCAATGGGGCAGAAAGGTTCTAGAATGGAGGCCGCGTACCGGCAAGCGCAGCGTAGGACGTCCACTCACAAGGTGGTCAGACGACCTGGTAAAGGTCGCAGGAAGACGCTGGATGCAGGCCGCTTCCAACCGGCCAATCTGGAAGTCAATGGGGGAGGCCTATGTTCAGCAGTGGACGTCCCATGGCTGAAATGATGATGATGATGAACTGTAAGAATTATGAAATCTGGCTCGCTATGGCTATATGGATGGCTATGGCTCTCCATAGCCAGCCAGAGCAGTTTCTAACTTTATATCATTTAATTTCATCATCATTTCAGCCATAATACGTCCACTGCTGAACAAAGGCCTCCCCCAATGACTTATCATCGGGGGGTTTGCCAATACTCGCCACGCTTGGCAAGCGGGTTGGCGAGCGCAGTTTTTTATAAGATTTCGCACGAAGATGCTGCTGCACGTCTCGTGCTACAAGAATTAGTCGCCTCTTACGACACGCCTCCTGTTGGCGGTGGGGAAGTGTATTCTTTACGGCCGTCCCCACACGGCACATATATATGTATGTATATATCATTTAATTTATTTAATTTTAATCTCTTTATAATGTAGTTAAACGGGTTTAAGGGAATGCCCTCTGTTTTTTTACATAGTTTTTTTAGAAGCTAAAAGCGTGTTATTCTTTGTTTTGACTAGCTGGAAAAATCTTATATGTTTATCATACACGTCAAATTCAACAAAACAATCTCTTGTCAAAGACAATAACGTATACTTTATGATCGCGGTGGATCGATGCGGTGACGTCACACGGTATGTCCAACAAATTATAATACAGTAGACCAGGGATGGCGAACCTATGGCACGCGTGCCATTGGTGGCACGCGACACAATATTTTCGGCACGTTACCAATATCAAACACAAAGTTCACTACGAAAAAAAGTGTAAAAGGCGAAAAAAAATTATTATATTACACGTAATTATACGTGCAAAATGTTTTTTTTTTTAGTAAATAAAGAATTTTTAGTTGATATTATTTATTATTATTATTTTCCCAATAATCACAGAGACAATGTTATTTGATGGCACGTCTATAACCTGATTAATCTTTTCTTTACAAAAGTGGCACGTCGATACGTAAAGGTTCGCCATCCCTGCAGTAGACCATCATTAGTGGTCAGCTAAGTGATATAGCCTTGGCTTAAAGTGGAGGATAAAAGCTAGAATATTTTGTAAAAAAGTGTTTGGTAACACTAGACAAAGGTTCAGTAAGATATCACAAAATATTGTCATAAACTTATATGGTGCAACAGAATCAACTTATGATTATGTTAATTTATTAAAACCAATTGTATTTACCTCTGCATTATAGTTTAAATAAATACATTAACCATCAATTTGTTAAAAAAATATTATTTCCATTCATAAAAAAGGCTAATCGAACCTAATTGGCATACCTCAAGTTGCAAGTAACCTTAAATAACGTTTGGTGTACACATATGAAACATACGATAATCTATAGAGAAATTAATTACAAACAACAAATACTTTTTGACATAATGTCGTATATGATATACTTTTTTCAGAATTTCAGGGTTAACATGTAATATTTATTTTTAATTACATAATCAAATTTAAATTCTGAACAAAGTATATCATTTACGACATTTTGTGAAATAATATGTGTTGTTTGTAATTATTTTATCTATTGATTAACGTATGTTTCATATGTGTACAGTAAAATAACGTTATTAAGGTTTCTTACAACTTGAGGTATGCCAGGCTCCATACAAAAAAGTTCGAAGTCTGTTATAAGTTAGTCTTGTGCAGCTAAACTACTACACTTTTTTATAATGACAAATCTATTTTTATACATGTACACATAATAATATGTCCTAAAAAGACCTATTAAATTAAATTATTAGAATTGATTGATTCGGTAACTATTGCATACCTTGTTCATTAACTAGTTCTAATGATAATGACGGTAGGCCATAGCTAAACCACCTAAGGCTCTATGCACACGGAGCAATTTCAGTTGAGGCAACTGTCAACTTTTTCATGCAGTTGCCTCTTGCGACTACTGAAACAAGCAATCGAAGCCTAGTTTAAGGTTGATGTAATTATACATTATTTTCAAATCAAATTCAACGTTTATTCGCATTCGAATGCAGTATATTTGTAATGTTTAAAAAATATATATATTATTCAGATTACAAAAGATCCATGTGTTAGTAACAGCAAGCTTATCAACTATGTTTAAAAACAGTTCAGTGCACTCAACCAAAGAATGGCATGAAAATTTTATTAACAATGTATAATAAATAAATAGATTGGCTAAATTAATCATTTTGAAGGGCATGTCATTAAGTACAATTAATTATTTTTGTATTTAAAAAATTCTTTAACACTATAAAAGAAATATTGTCACAGCCATTTTGTCAATTTAGTTTTCAAAGATTTTATGTCACTTTCTATTTTTTATATCGTCTAGAAGTTTATTGATACATATATATACATATTATACAAAAGAATATATTCATTTAAATCTGTGAGTCGATGTGAGGGTGTGGCGTTGCCGACGATACACGTCGGTTTCGGAAACCAGCAACTCGTTATAACTGGTACAAATTTGTCAGTTGCTAATTTAGGTAAGTTAAATTACCAAATGCAGCAACCAAAAACAGTTGCGATTGCTAAAACTCGCAATTAGGGTTGCTACACAGTGGCTCAAAATTTTATAATTTAAAAAAAAAATGCTAGTAATGAGTTGCCGATTGCCGCAACAGGAAACTTAAAAGAGCCTAACGATCGGTAACCCAAAGGTAAACTAAAGTTTACGAAAGTGCATGTAAGTAAACCAATTTCAAATGTTTGCTCAAACTTCAAGACTTCTCAAAACATTTTGTCGTTAACTGAACTGCTTACCCTTCCGCCACTGGCATACGTTGTTTACGTAAAAGTATTGGCAGTTTGAGACTGCATTTACTGATTGAAAAAGTGGCTTGATACTACGAAGTTTATTGCACAATATTGCAAATATTTTAACTCTATTTACTTTTAATTAACTAATTAGATGCCGAGCGGTCGTATGAGACGACGTAACATTAAAATTTCTATTGTTTAATCAAAATCAAAATCAAAATCGAAATATATTTATTTGTTAACAAACCATTTGTTGACAACAATTTGTGGTGACATACCTAGTAAGTATTAATATACCTGTATCAGGTAGTCACGATTAAATAAACATAGTTTTACCGCCTTTTAATAATTGATTTAAAAAAAAACGTTTTATTGTAAAAATAAACTTCATATTTTGTGTATTTTCTAGTTTTTCATACTTAACTCTGAAGTAATCTTACAGATTAAATGTCATTTAATGAAAAAATTCAAAGATGCATCAAGCAAGTAAAAAACATGCTATAGCCCTTTCACGTTACCGTTTTTTCAGTGGCTTCTGTGCTCCGCATACATTTGATGAACAAACTATAAGTGTGTGCTCTTAACAGCTGATCAAGCATACGTAAACGAGACACAATAGAAATTCCATTGTTCTGCGGTCTCGTGAGACCGCTTGGATGTTAACGGGTTAAAGCTAATTTTAATCCAAAAGTTACTAACATACAAAAACCATTGTAGCCTTCACATAAGAAGCGTTTAATACTGTCGGATCTTTACGACGCGACATGTTGACATCTCTTGTCTGACAGTTTATTGAGACAAGAGTGAAATATTATTATTATTGAACATTTCCGAACGCATATAACTATTAACAAGTGAGTTGATGCATGTACCGTTGCCAAAAGAAATGAAAAGGCAATAGGCGACAGAATCGGAACAGAAATACTGCCAAGTTGTAAATAGATGCATCAAAGACATTGTTCTTGAATTTGAATTACAGTGAAATATTTTGATTGTCTCGCTCACTGTTTGAGAAGTTGTAAATCTCACACTAATTTGGTAAGTAAAAGCAAGAGTGTAAGAATACTTTATAAAAATGGGAATCGTTTTAATTTTGATTGGCAGTTGGATTTTCGAAGATTTCATACTTAAATCGTGGCAGAGGCTTGATTAATCGAGCGCTTACGTAATACAGCAGCAATGCGGACCATCTTTTTCCAAAACACGTAAGTGATTTTTCACTTACATTAAATGACTAGTCTTATCAACTCTCGCGCATACTAAAACAGTATAGTCAAAGATTTAAAATTGGCGGATTTTTTGTCAAGAAAATAATTGACATTGCTACTCCATTTTGTTCTATGGCTCGATCATACACATTATGTAGTTGGTTGGTGGACACCTACCACAAAACGTCAAATTTTTTCAACTAATATTTAGTCTCTCCATGACCGAGTTTAAAGTTGAAAATCGGTTTATTGACCCTTAACTTTCTTTCTGTACATTCAATTTGGACACTGAATGATAATAGAAGCTCCCAGCCCCCCTAGCATGTCTACCAAAACACGATATGTTATGATATGATATAGCGATATATCGACACCAACTTTAAAACTATGATAGATTTAGCCGCCATTTTGAATTTTTATGGAAACAGCGATCTTAACATGTGACGGCGATTCAACATGGCGGCTATATCTATCATATTTTTAGAGTTGGTGTCGATATTTTGGTATATCATATCATATTATATCGTGTTTTAGTGCTCGTGCTAGGCAGGCAGATTTAGAATTTACTTTTTATTTCGATACCTAAGTAGAAATAGCATCACCTCAAAGTTGACTGGTAGAAAATACTCTGTAACATTAACTCAACCAATTTTAATCAATTTTGCGAAAATTTTAAGTAAATAGATTTACTATAACATAATACAATATGTTGTTAAATAAATTAAATAAGTATATTTCGTGGTTCAAAAACCATTTATAGAATTTATTATCCAAGACGACATGTTCAAACATGATTTATAAAATATAAGTATATTTATTTAGAATCCTTTTAGCGACTAGAAATTGTGAAACGGTTTCTTGTCAAAAGAAATGCGGACGTGAAATATATCTTGGAACTGTTTCAATGCATTCTTGAATCGCTACATTTATTTGGTCGTGTTTGAAAATGTATAGTAACAGTCGCGTCATTATGGTTTTTAATATGCATGTCTCTGTGACCAACAATGACATTTAAAGGTTAGAATAACAATTATGCAATAAAATCAAAAACAAAACATCACAAATACGGGTAGGACCTCCTTACTCTATTTCTTCTGGACTTTCGTTACTTTAAAGCTATTTATTTGACATCATGTATACAAATCCTAATCACTTTACGTTACACCTTAATAACAAATCTAATGTCTACAATATCCGTAAATTTATTTTTTAATGTTAAATTATAAGGCCGGGACGATGATGAATCTAATAAGCACTGGTAATGTCCACGACGACGCGACGTGAAATCAAGCTTTTATAAACATAATATTATGGTGGTTGCCGAACCTTCTGTCTTTGTTCGCCTCACCTTGCGACGCCGTCGCCATACCAGTGCGAAAGTGGCCTATAGGCTTAGTAGATTCATCATCATCAATGACTATCATCGGGAGGGATTGCCAATACTCGCCACGCTTGGTGGGTTGGCGAGCGTAGTTTTTTATAGGATTCGCACACAGACGCTGCTATCCGTCTCGTGCCATTAGGTCGCCTCTCAGCCTCCTGTTAACGGCGGGTAAGAGTATTCTTTACGGCTGTCCCCACACAAGTAGATTACTAGCATTTTATAGTTAACTTCATCATCATCATGTCGGCCCTTTGGTGTACCAATTCAGGATGTAGGCCTCTTCCCTCTTCTTTCATGGTTTTGAAGGAAAGGAGCCAATCATCAACCTGACTGACGCACGACGAGTTAGTGATCGCATTACTGCAGCCGGTCCTGATGTAACCCATCGTCGCCTACAGTTGAGCTTCTAGCCGGTCGTTTTGATCTCCACGAACTCAGCCCAGCTAGATACTGGCAGGCTGCTTCCCTCTGCCAAGGCAACACTTGATGACGGTATGCTTACCTGACATAGGGTCGTCTTCGAGACTTCTGCATCTTTTCTAGAGGGTACTTACGCCACTGAATACTATTGGCCCTACCACCTCTATCCGGGGCTACTTATTTCGGTTTTCCTTTATTCGATGCTGTCTTGCATTCAACAGGACGGTATTACCTACTATCTGTCACCTGTGACCTGGTAGGTAGCTGAAGCTTGCCCATTTGAATAATTAACGTGCTAAATTAAAAAGACAGACTACTGAGTTTCAGTTTGATGGTCAGCGTTCGCAATTATTTTGTCTACACGGTCACCTAGAGACCTAGCTTTTAGACCTAATTAGGTTTAGCTTACTTACCTAATAGGGTTTGAAAAGATGGAACGATTCAAGGTGTAATTTAAAGCGCTAAACATTTCAATCGTTGTGACATCTTTGCCAAATAAACGAAACATGGAAAATATTTTAGCCCCCATTTACATTTTTTTTTATTACCTAAGCAAGCTCAAAGTCACCCAGTGTGCTGTGGAAATAGCTATACTTGGCGTTTCTTTCCGAGATAAGATCCGAAACGAGAAGATCCAAAGTAGAACCAAAGTCATAGCTTTTTGAAGTGGCAATGAGCAGGCTACATCGATCGAGCTGACAACTGTCGGAGAAGACTGGTTCTCGAGTGGCAACCACAAACAGATAGACGCATCGTGGGCAGCCCTCCAACTCGGTGGCCTGACGATCTAGTCATGGTTGCGGGAAGCTGCTAGATGCAACCAGCCCGGAGCTGCCGTGGTTGCTGAAGCGTTTTATAGGGAAGGCCTATGGCCAGCAGTGGGCTTCCAAAAGCTGATGATGATGATACAAACTGCCCGGTCAACTAATCGATATAGAATGGAAGGTCCAAAAATGTTATTCATTATATTTTGTCACATGTTTCTTTGGCAAAATTGTATGAGCAAAACAATATTCTACAATATGGCTACACCTTTATGTTACTCACTGTAGAACTCTTAAATGCGCGTGTCCGACGCACACTTGACCCGTTTTTTATACACGTTTGTACAAATGACATTACATAAATAAACATACCTACTGCAGTTATTACCTTGTAATTACAAAAACGTATGTACATATTTTTACGTTTTTTGTTCCTTGACAATGATTCTTAGAATGTCTAGACATGACTGGATTTTGCTATGCAATAATTTGTTTACTTAGATGTAATACTCACTCATGGCAGAAGCGCCACAATGTAGAAGAAAAGAGTAGTCTGATTAAACATTGAACTCGCAAAATAACTTACGAAGACAGAATAAAAAACGCCTTTAAAAAACAAAATGCACTTAATAATCGCCCTTTTTAGGAACATAATTTTAATAACACCAGTGTTTAGTAACACTAAAACTTTCAATTCTTAACAAAAACTAACACTTTCGTTAGTATATGAACAAAATAAATATATCCTACTAATATTATAAATGCGAAAGTTTGTGTGGATGTATGGATCCTGGTTACTCTTTTACGCAAAAACTACTGAATGGATTGTGATGAAATTTGGTATACTGATATTGATACAGATGGCCTGGATTAACACAGGATACTTTTTATCCGGGTAAGGTCAGCGCAGACGAAGTCGCAGGAAAAAGCTAGTCTCTCATATCGGTGAATGTTAATAACAGTACCTGTTCGATAAATCTTAGATACAGCGAGTTTCAGGCATTTTTAGGGTTCTGTAGCCAAATGGCAAAAAACGGAACCGTCATGTCTGTCTGTCCGTCCGTATGTCACAGCCACTTTTTTCCGAAACTATATGAATCGCAGGTAGGATTTTCTCACAAAAATAGAAAAAAAAAACAATAAATTTGGGGGGTTTCCTATAAATCCCCATTCAAAAAATTTTTTTCATTAAACTCATACGTGTGGGGTGTCTATGGATAGGTCTTTATCATTTTTTTCTAAACTGAATAGTTTGCGCGAGAGGCATTTCCAAATTGTAATTTTTTCCCCCCTGTAACTTCTAAAATAAGAGAATGATAAAACTTAAAACAATATATGATGTACATTACCATGCAAACTTAGTTTGAAGGAGATCTAGTAAGTAGTTTTTTTTTTTATACGTCATAAATTGTAAACCGCAATTTACTAATGTTATGGATTTTATTTTGCAATAAAAATACCATAACTATGACTCGATTGTCGTGATGGGTGAACTTTTACTTAAATAAGTACCCACAGGTTTGTACGGAACCTTCAGTGCGCGAGTCCGACTCGCCCTTGGCCGGTTTTTTTTTCACTTAGTTTAGAAAAAAAAAACTAAAAACTCTAACTCTAGGCGGGAGCCTAGCCTTACTGTATCTTATTTTATATTGTATGTACCTACCGACCTAACTATTTACTACAGATGGTCAAATGACATCATAATACTCACGGATGCTACCAATAAATTACCAACTTTACCTCATTCAATTTACTCGTACTTATTGAATAAAATCTATTTAATTGTAATCCATGCGTGCTGTGATTAAATTATGTGATCTTTATATCGACATTAATTTTATCTCTTGCGTACAAGGTTACTGTGAGGTCATCAATTTACATTTTAGGGCAAAGTTACTGACACAGCACTAATTAGATATGTGTAGTACACTGCTACTACACTTAGCAACAGCAAGCGTAGGCCACACTGGGAGCGTAGCGGAACGAAGATAATAAAGCATTAATAAAAAAAATTTTTTTTAAGGGGATCCTATGCAAGAATGAGTTTTAAACAGTTTTTTATTTATTTCTGACCAACCGTAATGTTTAATGTATTTTTTTAAAGTGTCCATACCTAGATCCTGAAAATTAATCTTTAATTTACCTACTACATTCACTATTTTAGTTACAATGAATCCTTAAAATTATACTTTTCAACCGACTTCAAAAAAGGATGAGGTTCTCAATTCGACTGTGTTTTTTTTTTTTTGCATGTTTGTTACGCGATTACTTCGCCAATTATGAATCGATTTTAATGATTCTTTTTTTGTTTGGTAGATCATACTTCAGAGGTGGTCCCATATAAATTTTATCGAAATTGATTTAGAACTTTTTGAGAAAATCAACAAAAATATACCCAGATAATATTTTGGTTGTGGTTCTTGTTACCTATCTTCGACAAATATGAGCCGATTTTGATGATTTTTGTTTTATTGAATAGCTTATACTTCAAAGATGCTATGATTAAAGTTTGAAAAATAAAAATCACCCCTAAGGGTAGGAAAATAGGGGATGAAATCGGTGTTCAGCAGTTAGATTAGGATTTATCACTAAAAATAGATGAAATAAGTAAATTTTATTTAAAAAAATAAAACCGACTTCAAAACACTAAAATGCTAAAAATAATCCTAACACATAAGTACCTAATCAGTTACTTTTGGAGTCGGTGCAAACAAAAACATTGAATCTCTCATTGGCTGGCACCGACTCCAAAAGTAACTGATTAGGTACTTAAGTGTTAGGATTATTTTTAGCATTTTAGTGTTTTGAAGTCGGTTTTTTTTTTTTTTTTAAATTTACTTATTGTTAATAAATCTTTTAATGTACAGTATCAATTGAGAAAATTTTACGTTTTGTAATAGGGTTGACGTGCCGTTGTCTGTACTACTATTTTAATTGGTCATCTACAATATAGCTAAATATTTATGTCTTCCTTCTCATTTCTATTTAAAAAGGATCCCTATGTCAGCTGTATGTGCGGCGTTTAATTCAGCCGCCTCCATATTTCTGAAGTACAATATTTATTGGCTTACTTACTAATGTTAATGCAGGCGGTTAGCATTCTAGACTTATACTAATCAGTGTTGTTCCACTACCATAGTGTCACTTCACTATCGATAGATGCTGCTATAAAACACAGCTATTTCAATAATGTTACGCGCAAATGAATTTTATGTAATTTGGGTATTTGAATGGATAAAAGAATTATCGATTCTCATTAATTGCTTCGCAAAAAAATTGCGTCTTCGTCGTTGAAACATTTATATTACTAATAATATTATTTTCGCACACAAAATTAAAAGATTATATGTTTGACTACTAACTGACGACTTAGGAGAATTTATATAATGTAATATTTTTTCTGTGATGTAATTTAATTTCAATCCCAATGTGATTAAGTTATCGATAATTTATATATATACGTACTGCCTAGTTTAAATTGAATTTGTACTATAAGTCTGATCCGAACTGTAGTATATTTCTATGCTAACATATATTGGCAGAATATGTCAAACTTGCCTGTTTTATCCATGATCTCATGTTACCATGTTCTTTGAAATAAATACATTATCTTATCTTATTTTAAAAATTTGTTAGTTAGTGGAGTTCTTTCTTTAATATGAGCAGCTACAGAAGCGATCTCAAATCTTCAATGTGTCAACTTTACAGTTGACTACAAATTTTCTTGGCTAAAAGCAATTGCCTCCACTGCCATAAAAGCCTAGAAGGTCTAACGTGCCGGTATATCGATGTCTATTAATGTTGTTGCCCATCACTAATGCAAATATATCACTCGGTACGTAGATGAGTTCATTGCTAATGCTTACTGGATCTTGTAGTATTTATTATCACGTCGTCGCGGACTTAGAGTAAGTAGTGGTAATTGAGTTTTTTTATTCGCGTCGAACACGCAATGGCGCTTCGAGCGTAAATTAATCAAAGAGCGCACGTTATAACTTTTGAGCGAAGATATAAATTATAATCCTAAAATTAGTACGGATTTATTGCTAATACACCGTTTCGCAGATCGGCTACGTTTTCGTGAAAGTGTAAATTATTGTATTTTCGAATTAATGTAGGTATTAGCATTAATATATTGCTATGTTAGTATAAAGTAAATTCAAATTTTTTACTAGATTGAATAAACAAATATTTATTTTATTGTTATTGAATGAAACCTATGTTAATAGGTTTATTTTTAGTGTTTAGTTTAAGTTTAGTGTTTTTTTTTATATTCATCGGTTTTCAATATTATTTTAAGATCATAAAGTTCAAAATAAGTTGGCAGCTAAAAAGCCTCCACTGGTTAAAGGGTTAATTTATTTTTAAAGTAGTTTCTGCCTTTGGTTGGCCCTGCCCAATAAACATATTTGACACTTTTTTACGAATTGAGTTACATTGATTATCGAAATCAGTGAAAAAAGGGGCATCTTAATCAGTTTTATTCTAATTTGGTTTTTGTAATGTCAGATAAGTCTTTTCTCCTTATGACGGCAGTATAATTTACGTTATAAAATGAGCACGCTCCAGTGCTAGCATGTCCGTCTTTGCTTTGATAGTAAGTAATACAGGGTTATTTGTAAAACATCAAAAAACTCCTCCTCTAGTGCTTAAAGACAACAACTTTTTCTATGGGACCAACATTGAAATCGCAAAAAAAAATCACTTCCCCATTAATACTAAGCCGCCACCAGCTGACATCAGTTTTTGTGGGGAAGTGAAATTTTTTTTAGATTTCAATGTTGGTCCCATAGGAAAACTTGTTGTATATAAGCACCAGAATCAGCCCCTAGGAGGCTGTTGATGTTTTACAAATTACCATTTATATCCGACTTCAAGTCGCGCCAGTCTCATCCCAACACAAGTTTAAAAATAACTTAAAGGGACGAGACTCACACCTTAGTTATGTGACTTGTTCTATGAATAAATAATTTTGAATTTTGAATTTTTGAAGAAGAGTATGAACGTTTTTGTTGCTATCGACTTAATTCAATAGCTAACATATACGTAAAAATAATATTATTACATATTATTATTATTATATATTAGCTGAAGTGGCAGTGGGCGGGGCACATAGCACGTAGAACTGACGGCCGATGGGGCAGAAAGGTTCTGGAATGGAGGCCACGTACCGGCAAGCGCAGCGTAGGGCGTCCACCTACAAGGTGGACAGACGACCTGGTAAAGGTTGCAGGAAGCCGCTGGATGCGAGCCGCTTTCAACCGGCCGATCTGGAAGTCACTGGGGGAGGCCTATGTTCAGCAGTGGACGTCCTATGGCTGAAATGATGATGATGAATATTATTTGACTTTAAGTTATGGAAGAAAATACGTAACCTCTAGTCTCTCCACGTCTTCTTACCGACCGAACACAAAATGAGTAATGAGTTACGAGTAAGTTGTAAGCCATACAACAAATTATATTATTAGGTGATTTGCGACACATTTTATTTCTATAAATGGTTTAAAATAACTAATAAGGAATGTAAAATTTGAAAAAAAAAAGTTTTATTTATTACAAAAATCCTTGTCAATTTTCTTTTAAGCAAAGTCGTTACTTATACCTCAAGGTTAAAATCGTTTGTAGACATTACAAAAACATTTTCAACTTGTCATCAAAACGTCTTGTGCCTATAATTACGGGAATCAGTATCCATGTTGCGGTACAACTAACGAGGACAAAACAACCGGGCAGTTTGCGAAATGGACGGATGCGGCGATTGTATGATGACATCTTGATGGGGACGGAATATCAGTAAAATTTTTTAATAGTTGATGACTTCAGACTTGCTTATTGATAAGATCACAAAAAGTTAATGCCTAAGTGGATATTTTTTACAAGAAACCTTTTGAAGGGCTGATTCTGCATGGTGATCGAATACAACATTTTTTTCTAGGAGATCAATAATGACGTTATGTTGCACCGCCTACAAAACGTATAATTTGGCAGGATAGTCAACTGGCAAAGAATGGCACATGTCATTATGTCCACTCTTCGTACGTTAATCTGTGCCGAAGTTAAAATAAATCATGAATCTAAGAAAAACAATTCCTCATTAAAATCGTAGCCGCTACAAACATCTGATAAATTAGTGTGTGTGGTTTAAAATATTAGTGCCAAATTAAGCCTTTGTAAGAAATTATTTAATTTTGTAATTCAAATTAACTCAAAAGTACTAAATGGTACGCTCCTATAATCGTCCGGTCACCAATGGTCATCCCGAGGCGATGTCGCATGGGACGTGTTAATGGCCCTTATTACCGTCTCCTCTGTCGTCTTTAATCGAATGAACGTGTACGTAATTATAGTCCTTGTCGTAGACATTTTGAGCCTTTAATTGGCCTACAATTTTATTGTGTCCGATGAAGAAATAAATCATTTGACCTGATTGATTAATGTGGCTGACTTTAATTGGATTTTATCTTAGAACCAAACATTGCTTGGTTTGTTTTTCTTTTGACGATGGAGTTTATCGTTACGTTTTAAATTAATTAGACGGAGTAAAAACTTGATTTGACCTTTAAAGTCAATGGTTTATTTTCCATATTTTCTTTTCTTTAAAAATAATCTCATTAATAACTTTATGGACTAATTGTTGATGAATATCTTTGATAAGTAAATCAATGAGCAAAGCATCGAGTTTATTAATTAATATAAACAAACACTTTTTACTTTGGAGTGTGATTGTGCATCTTAAACATTACTATTAGAAAACACGTTAATTTCTTTATTGACATATTTACTTCACAAATGAAGGTAGAATTTTATTGATTGGTTATAATAAACCCTAATCCTCACATTGACAACATTTCAACATATTTCTACTAAAAGCTATTACATCTATATCTAAACTTAACACAGAAGTCTTGAATTCTAGATAATTAAAAACCTTTAAACAGCGGCCACGCCGGAGACACCTCGTGGCGCGTGCGGTACATGGTGGCCGATAGGTATACCTAGTCTAAAGCGAAGAGGTTTTTCTAAGTGAAAAAAATTTAATGTTCCTCAAGAATAAGATCAAACTGGTTTTATTAATCTGTGTTATTCATAAAAGTACTTTTGTTTTTCCATCGCTCCACTCACCATGATGTCACCTCACCAGACGTGTTAACCTTTATTACGGTCTTACATGTCACTTATAATTGAATGTACGTGTAAGTGATTATTAGTGACGTTGGTCTCATGTTGGCTGTTTTAGTTCGTTGCACCCTTTTTTGTTCTTTAGCTTTAATGGTGTTTAGGTAAGACCAAACCGGTTAAAGCTGTAGATTGATTGCTTAATTGATTAATTAAACACACTTTTTTCTTGTTTATCAAACACACTCTCTCATAAAAAAATCAAATGTTTGAGGACTTAAAATAGTGCATGATAATTATCATATTTACCAAAAAACATTAAATTTAATGTATGAAAGTTTGTCATAGTTGACATGTTTTTCATAGTTTCATCTTCTTAATTTCAATAATAAATGCACCTAATTATTTGATCACTGATCAATACATTATATTTTATAAAGTATTTTTTCATTTGAGTTTTTCAGTTGAATATAGGTGTGATATCTATCGTGATTATTAACACAGATAATTTTTATGTTTTTGTGTCACGTATTTTTGTACTTATTGAGGTTACGTCACATCGTATCGTAATAAGTTATCAAAACAAAATTTATTGCCCGGGCTTAATTTAAGATTACACACTTCATGGGTTTATAACATAATTAGAACTCTCGAGTCTACACATTAAAGGTGTTTTTGTTCATTCAAATCTAATGTAAAAAATAATACGTTTACTAATGTACCGGATAACAATTTCGACAATTAATTTTACAACGTCAATAAATGGCCCCATAAAACATACTTTAACATCGACCGCGATACTAATAGCCATATAAAAAATGTTGGTTGGCTTACAACATACAAACCGCAAGTCCTATACGATGTACCGAAAAAAAGTTCCTTATTTCGGACGCGGACCCTTTCGCCAAAAAAGAATCCAACATGTTTCCATCAAAGCGCCTGAAATTTATGTTCATCTAATCAGAATACCATTAATGGTGCCCGAAAGTTTGCAGGTTGGGCCTTGTACACGTTCACCGATTGCAAAAACAAATTGCCAGCTTTTGGGTCACTGTCGATATTTGGTGCTTTTACCTTATTGTATACGAGTAATAAAATAAAGAACTTCGCCTTATTTAATGCAGGGCTACTTAGTCGCCTAGTGCACTAGTGAATGTTTGAATTTCTAATTAAATTTCTCGTATAAATATATACCTAAAAGACAATACGAAAATACAGGATTGATTATTATAGGTTGGGGAAAAAGTCTTTTTGTGTACAGTATGTATAAACTTGTAATAAAATCTCTTCGGTTGTAGTTTTTGTATTTGGCTGGTTTTGATGACAATAAATAGTTGACATGACAACAAGCGGACCCTGGGCTCCAAAGCGATGGCTTTGGACGCAACCGGGATTGACCGTATAGATGATGATGATGATGATGAAAGAGTTAACATTTGAAAACAAAAAAAAAAAAAATTGTTTCCAGCTGTTTTTCATTTGTTTTGCTTTGTCAAAATGAGTGATTCTAATGAAGAAATTATAGGTTTAAGGCAAAGGCGTTCGAGTCGTGCCGTGTTTATTTATCTATCTCATTCGATTTTGATTAAGGAACTATGATTAATTACTCAAATAGTATGATGGACCTCATTTTTACTCTTAAAAACTGCAAAGTCTGGGCATTCAGAAGTAGGAAATAATTATGGAATACATGTGTATGTATGCGTTTACACAAGTGTTCATATTTTACTATCGTGAGTGTACAGCAGATGCGTAATATTGATTTAGATAATACGCCTGCATTACACGATGGCAGTGACTGAATCCAGTAAAGGAGTTGCCTCTAGTCACTAAGCCTACTTTTAAACGGAATCCTAATGTCAGTTTGCTTTTAACTTTAACAGGTCATATCCACGCTACGTTAAAATTACATAAACTTTGAATACAAACTGCCATTTACTGCCTAAAGGTGTCCAAATAGCTCCAGATTGACTAGATCAGCGTATTGGTGATAACTCTGGACCTGAAAATATATCACGCTAGTACTTGCAAAAGTGCAACTGCCATGCACTGGCCTGGGTTACTGCCAAATTACTTAATGTTAAGCAGATGTATTAAATAGTTTGTATAATTCTTTAACCACGATATCAGCACATGTACTTAAGGTTTATCAGACCTTAATTTCCCAAAAATAATGTGAATGTGATTGTGTTTTTATGCGCTAGACAACATGCGAATTGTTATGTTCTCATAGTAATTTAGTTTCATGTGTTACAAAGTAGTTAGACTTTTAATTTTACCTACAGGCGAGCCAATTGAAGTTCGTTTATTAATTGACCCGACTGGCGATCGATCCTGGGAACGCCATTAGGTACGACAGTTGGGTCGTGTGGTGAACTGAAATGACTTTCCTTCAACAAGATTCAGTATATTTCTTAACATAGCAAATAATGTCTATCATTAGTCAAAGTAATACCTGTGAACAAATATTGAAAAAATATTGTCGAGCATCTAAGAAGAAAACTGCAAAAACATTTTAATGATATTTATTGAACTGTGTAGTGAGCCCTTAACGAATCTTGTTATCACGTGTGCTTAACCA
The DNA here is from genome assembly GCA_963576865.1 of Anania hortulata. Taxonomy (NCBI): domain Eukaryota; kingdom Metazoa; phylum Arthropoda; class Insecta; order Lepidoptera; family Crambidae; genus Anania; species Anania hortulata. The sequence continues at coordinate 4,021,855 of OY756388.1, read as the reverse complement.
AAAAGGGAATGTCAAATCCGAAATTTATTTTGGCCGGAACGAGTATGTTATTGTAATATATTGCATGCGAAATAATTTTTTGCGAGCCTCGGGCTGGGTCGCGATTTGCAACCATTAAACCTTGGTCTTGTTTGGGATGCTCTTTTTATTTGATTGTGTTTTTTTAGCCATTGTGTTGCTAATAAGCCCATTGGTGAAAGATTTTAAACGTGGGATGATATAAATCTTAAGAAGATGAGTAACCTATCACTGTTATTGGTGGGAACGCAAAAACAAGCAGTAATCTTTATAATAATAGATCCCACCAACAAAATTGTCATGTAAAATGTTGCCATGACGAGACCATATGACTCGCACTGTCAAAAAGTTATCAGATCTCATGTGGAGCCAAGCTTCTAACTCTACACGCCCTAGCTCTCCAAGGCCTAACTTCACAAACTCTACACCTTAGTCAAAATATGTGGCTTGGTCATTTCGCTAAGTTCGCTTTAGTTTTTTTTTTATGGTTCTTATTATTTTTTTTGTGTAGGTATTACCTAAAAATTTCCTTTACTTAAATTTAGTTACTTGGCGAATGCAGGAAGTTTACATCTTTAAAAAAATCGTTCATGAATACAACATTTTTAATGACTTACTACCTAAGGCTTAAGTTACTTGGCTAAACAAGTTACTTAGCAGTTTTTTATGAATATCGCTGTTAAAACCATTGTTTTATCTCAGGTAATCGTACTACTGGCCTGTAAACCTATAAACGATACTTAAAAGTGACTATTTTAGTAACAATATACTTACTGTGACAATAGGAATGACGAATAACTTTTCTTTCTTCGTCTATTAAGTAGATTATTAAAAAGTATTGGACACCTATTTTTTACCTTTCCACATAATCAAAATATTTTACAGAGATATATTGATTTGAAATGTCGCATGACGTAACGTCTAGGTACAATTATTTTTACTTACGGTGTCACTTCGCGTTATGACGTCTCGAACCCCCAAACTTTATTTTATTATAATCATACATTGTCCTGATCCTATGATAAGTGGCCTAACCAGTTGTGTTACAGAAATCAGGAACAAGGTCGGTACCACAACACCTAGACCCGAGACAATATAGAAAAGTTATTTTTCTACTCTTTATCTCAGAGATGATAGCGAAACCAAGTCCGGTATGCTCGCCTTTCGGCAACGGAGGTCGAAGGAGGAGGTTTTTTGTAATTTTTTGGTTGATTGACCAAAGAAAAAATCAGTGATTTTTTTCATAATCTTACTAACGGACTAAATAAAACTTTATTTTCTTTACCCATTCGTCATCCGTATTATATCTTACTTTAAATACTGTTGTACTCATTAGGAACCCAAACATAACTATAAGTGTACAGTTTTTTTTTTCAAACCCGATTCTCTTTTGCGTTCCATTCAATCGGTCAGTACCAAATCGATTCGAAATCGATACACCACTATGTAACGATTACCGATCCGGAATTTACGACTTCCCAACGTTTCGACAATGCCATTGAAACTGGTACCTTTTATAAATTAAAATTGTGGGAACTCAACCCATTATGTTTAAATGCACTGGTTTTAGGGCTTGTGTACACGGTATTTAAAATAGATAGCGTTTTGGATGGGATGGGGCCATTATCGAAAAAAGAAATGAATACTAAATTTCAGATCAATCGTTACGATTCGCATGCGACAAAGCTTTTTTATGGGATTTCGATGTTGGTCTCATACATAAAATTATTGTATTTGAGCACCAGAATCAACCCTTAAGAGTACGTGCGGTAATTTTCATTTTCAAGATCTCCCTTTTTTATATATATAGGCTAGATTTATAACTTGACTAAGAATAGCCAACTAATCTGAAATGTATGTTACCATTAGTGAAAAACATACATTCCCAAATCTGTCATAAATTCTTTAAAAATCGGCAAAATGTGTTCTAAGCATCATCTGATTTGAGTCGATTTGATTCAACCGTTGTTATTGTTAAGTACAATTCTGTGTCATTCTATTTTGTGCATACATGCAGACAGCAGAGAATCTACATTAAATTGGAAATGTTTTCTCAATCTAAAATTCATGCATTTCTTTGTATAATAAGGCGTATTCTATATATATATATATATTTATTTACTTTTTATTTTCTTATATAGACACTACTTTTTATTGACACCAATTTGCTGCTGATTTTCAGTGTCTAACAAAAATCAGTCTTCAAAAACGGTCGTCTGCGTTTCCCCTAAGTCTTAGAAACAGAAAGTTTAACGATTATCGTGTTTTAGACAATTTGACGGCACGTTTTTAATCAAATCGGTTCGAGTTGGAAATAATTGCTATAATTACTGGCAGGCATATCTGGGAGCATGTGGTAGGTTATCTTTTGAATCTTGCATCGACTAATTAAAGCCGACTACGATGTATTACCATAATTTAAGTTCTTTTCTTAGCTTTATCTATTAATAAACTTTAATTTTGAATCAGTTTTTACGACGTTCAATCCTGTAAGATGAAATCTTTAGAAGATTTTTGTATTTGACGACCGAATTTAGTGGAGAGATGATTGCCTTAGACGCAAATGGTAACAGGTTCAAAAGATTCAAATAGATTTTTTTTTCATTTCTGTATAAGCTATTTTCAAAGATACTCGCATTATTATCGAAATATCGATAGAATAATACGCATACTCTTTTTGTCGTGATTTACGATTTATCTAATACCAAAATGATCAAATTCAGAAAGACAGTGATGATGACGAATCAACAATGGACTAGGGATGGGAACAATCCACAATGTCATAAGATTGAAGCTAAAAAGTCGACGCTTGATAGTGGTAGTTTTGTTTTAGCTGACTTTAAAGTTATAATACAAACCTATGTTATTTTTTAAGCCAATCATGAACCTAAAAACAAATATTGTTTTTGCTTGTTTCGTCATATCATTTACTTATATCAAAAAAGATAGTAGGTTTCTAAAAGAGAAAAAAAAACAATAAAAACAGAAATAGAACAAAGTAACATTGTTTTTTTACATGTGCTTGCTACTTTAAACTGCAATTAGGCGTTTCTGCTACGCCGTGTAACATTAACGAGCCCATAAACTATAAAAATCAAATGCATAGGTACTTGCAGATCGTTAAACACAAAAATAACGAGCCGATGTTTTACGATCGCGATTAACTAGGAATCTAACATAACAATAACAGCGAACTTCAATAAAAACAATCTTCTGGATAGGACTACATTTTTTCACACGATTGTAATGTATTTTACTCTCAGTTTTATATTAAAAATGTAATTCACGAGCTTATTAAAAATATGTGAATGAAAATTTAATTTGATTTATCTGAAACCCATTAAATATTTATAATGTTTGTCGTAAAATTCAGTTATGTTGGCAAGCACACCTGTTACCGTTGTATTATAAATTCGTGCTATCGTGAAATTTATCGTACATGCTCATTTTCCCATCACTAAACGGGTACGGTTGACCATTGACCGAATAAATTTCCTATTGTAGTGATTGAAGATCGATTTGGTGAACTATGACAATCGTATGCTTTTTTTATCCAATTTGAATTTATTGGTCGGACACATTACCTTTTTGTGTCCGTCACAAAGGGTTATAATAGAGTATTGTGTTTTTATGAATCATTAATGCATCATTATGTTCGAAGGTGCGGTCAGATGATGCAAGGCGATAACGACTGGTAATAGAGTAGACATTGGCCTACATGTTTTGATAACATGCTACGTTAAGGTATTCTATTGTTTTCATATACCTAGACCGTTTAATGATGACAAAATAGATAACACAAGCACTAATGAGCACTTCTTTAATGTAAAAATAATTGTTTTTATTTTTTTATGTACTTAAGTTGTACTGTATAATAATTATTTAAAACAAATTATATTATTTTTTTGGTTCTAAAGTTAATACGTTGTTACGTCATAGCAGCATTTATTAACAACTTGAGAGAAGGAAAAACAGCAGAGATATCACGATATTTGTTTGGTTTGGTCGTAAAGAATACACTTCCCCACTGCCAACAGGAGGCGTGTCGTAAGAGGCGACTAATTCCTGTAGCACGAGACGGGCAGCAGCGTCTTCGTGTGAAATCTTATAAAAAAACTGCGCTCGACAACCCGCATGCCAAGTGTGGCGAGTATTGGCAATCCCCCCGATGATAGGTCATTGAGGGAGGCCTATGTTTAACAGTGGACATCTTATGGCTGAAATGATAAAGCTGTAAGTAACCTTAAATAACTTTATTTTTATGTACAACTATGAAACATACGTTAATAGATAGAGATAATAATTACAAACAACAAATACTCTTTGAGGAAATGTCGTTCAGAATTTCAGCGTGTAATATTTATTTTTATTTACATAATCGAATTGAGCACAAAAAACACTTAACTTAAAGATTAAGAAATTTCATTTATTTGAAGGTATATAATATATAATTTAAAATTTCTGAAATACCCAACACAATACATAATATGCAAAACTATTAGGTAATATTTGCTATTGTTAACGCATCTGTAGTGCAGTTTATGCCACATAATAATTTGTATTGTATTGTTTTATAATGTTCTTACGAACGCTCGATGTCGAATCACGGTGTACGGTAAAACCTAAGTTGGTTTTTGCTACACTGTGAAGATAAAATTAGATATAAGCTTTTAATGTAACTTGTTTTTAAATAAATAAATAAATATGTGAAAAAAAATTATTTCTATCCATTTTTATTACTGTCCAAAAATGGGCAGAAATCAGGATTTTACCCATATTGGGTAAATACCTACCGTCGCCTATCGCTACGTGCGAGAGAGTTTTGACTTACTACGTATTCAGTCAAGCTAAAATTTGATAATAATTCGGCAATAATCATATGGTGAAATCGACATGGTGATGCAGTCAGAATCCTCTCCTTAGAATCTCCTTGACGCTTAGTAGCACCTCAGTATAACGATGCATGCTAAATTTCCATTTTATCGTTTTTACGAAGGTATTCAACCAAACAGCTATTTCTTATTTTATTTTCATTAAGCATCGTTTTAATAATACAAACCATAACCCAATGTTATAAAATGTAAGCTCAAAACCTTTGAAATTGGCATTAAATAAACTTTACTCTGTCAATATTTACGCACCTAAAAAGTTTACAATGTACCGAGAATCGAATCTGCATAAACACAATGTCCTTGGGACTGAGTTCATTCTTATTCGTTTTTAAACGGCGTATATAAACAAAGAAGTGCTTTTAGATGGGAGTGCTTGTGGCCCTTTACTGGGTTCAGTTCAAAGACCATGTAACTGAATAGACTCCGCATAGGCCGTTAATGTCCGCGGCGGTAAGTCGCGCAATTTGCCTAGGACTGTGTATGTCATCATAGCACATAGATAAAAAAGCCTTACGGGTTTAAGGGAACGATAGAACTCTTGTGGTCAAACTACGCTATGCCTTCTACTTGACACCAGCACATTGCACCGCAGCTTCTGTTTAAGTATGTCAATTTAGTGATTGATCCATTACCCGTTAACCATTTTTCATTTTGTAGTCAATTCTTGGCGATTTTGTTATTTCAAATGTTAAACCCGTTTACAGAAGATTAATACTGTAAATAATTAACATCTGTGTACGATGAATGATATTTGGAATGTACATCTATAGGTGTAAGATAAAGTCATAGCGCACAATACTTAAGACATTTTCATTTTTTGTGACCTTGAGGTCTGTCGGACCAATGATTTGTATCTTAATCATCTATACATATAATAAAGCTGTAAAAAGTCAATTCCTGTATATTGACTAGAAAAAATAAAAATAGTCCCCAGGCTTTCTCTATGATCAGTGGAGTCCAAAAAATGCGTTTTAAGAATTCTTGTAATGAATAAAATCAGGAAGATGAGATTCTCAAAATGGCTATTTTAAATATTTTAACTGTGTTCTACACTCGAAGAACCCTGTGTAGTGAGTCCAGGTAATATAACAAAATTCAAAAAATATGGCGTCTATTGTTCGAAGCTATCTCCCGCGGCCCGCGATTGGTGCGGTCGCCGTCCCATTGTTTGGGACCCCAATTCGGGACGATGTTATTCAAATATCCACGTAATCTAATTTGGGAAATCGGTCGCCGGAAAAAAGACCTGCCTATAATGATAAGGGTGACGTGGAAGTTTTGTAGACATTAGCAGATTGGAGCGAGGACAATGGAGGTTCGTTGGCGAAGTCATTATTGGTTATTAATTGCAGGAATGTAAGTACCTAACTGGCAATTTTATCAACTTTTAGCGTCCCTAAAAAAAAGGAAAAATATATGATGTTTTTGGATTCAATTAATTTTATAAGATTGTAATTAGGTACCTAAATCTACGGTTGCGATAAGTATTAGTATGAAAAACGATTTCTTTTAAGATTTAAGTGTACCAATCATCAAAATATCCTTCAAATGCACTAATTAAAATATATTGACCTCCACAGCATAATGGCGCGACGAATCACTTTCGGTACGATTCCCAGTTCGGGTCTATTCTGGAAAATAACTTTTTAAATTGGCTATTTATTTATTTATTAAGGTCCAACAATTGGGTATAGCAAAAAAGATCCATATTTCCGCCTCCATTCAAAAAATGTATGCTTCTATAGTCGAGGAGAAAAAAAATACGATTAAACGTACTCAAATATCCCTAAAACAATTGCTTACCCTTTGGAACGATTTTATACCGGATCATTGACCAATTTTATTGCCCATTCAGTACCTCAGGTAGAGTTTAAATCGATGGGGTGTGACGGACTCAAGTCATTTATGTTTTGTATAATAAAATTAAGCTAGTCTGTGTTGTGTGTTAGCTAGCAAAATCTTGTTAACATACTCAAGTAAAGTTAAAAAAATATTTTTTTTTAAATATGAATTTGTCGTGCTTTTTAAACATAACAACTATTCTAAACGAAAATGGGCTGTAAAACTTTAAAAATATTTCGATCTTTTTTAACCTTCGGAAGGATAGGCTTTTTTCATAAACATGAAGGGCTACACTACATTTAATCATAAATAAAACTCAATAAATTACAGAAATCATATTTATTTAAATTTTAATTAGTGAAACAGTTTAATAACAGACTCAAAGAAAGAAAAAGAAATTAATTTTTATATGTTAGAATATATTATTTTTTAATTACACGCAGTTTAGACAAATATCTTTGCGGTGTTCAGGGCATATAGGCAAACGGCATTTGGCATAAATATTTTTAACTTTTCTGTCTTTTTTTCTTGGGCACATTGTACACCTTGCTTATTTCTGCAGTTTTGATGAGGGCTCCCTACCAGAAGGCTCTTTGTTCATATTTAGAATAAAAAAATAATAACGTAAAAGGCTAGAGGGGTGAACGGTCACCCCAGCAAGCTCGATTCAGCAAAAACTACAACCGACCGGTAAGTGGTAATATTTGCAACTGATTACTGACACTTTGATTTGAGAATAGAAAAAAAATCAACTACCCTCAACTAAAGTGAAGAAATTTGTAACTGTTTATTAGAATGAGTGGGGTGATGGGTCACCCCGCTATCGTTCCAAAGGTTAATAAATCGATCAGTTTTTGGTATTTCTACATTTTATTATTATTTTGACTTATGTTTCTTTGCTAAACTTGCACAATTACATGGACATAACCATATCCTAAAATATGACTAAGTCTTAATAACCTATAACTTACACCTATATGTATAAATAAATCATTTAATTAAAGGGATTGTCTAAATTTTAGTCCGAATCATGTCTTGTATATGGTAACCCTGTTTAAATACATCCACACGCTAAAACACGCCAGACGACTGTTCTGTCTGCTATGCTAGACCAGAAAATGGCAGCTGGAGGTCATATCTCATCCAACTAAGTCTTTCAAAACTCAATTCCCCTCATTATTTCCTTACGCCTCTGATAATACGGTCCACAAGTGCCCATATATCTCCGGAACCGAGTACATTGCAGACAGGTTGATATCTATGCCAGTTACAACGGCTTTCATTGTTAAAAACTTGGAACACGTTCAAAACGCAAATCTAATTTCTAAGTCATTTAAAAATATCTAGTTGCGTAAAACGTAAACCATAATATAAAGAGATGCAGTAAGACATGTCCTACTCAAATTCATAGGAAGCCAAATGCATAAAGATCGAAGAATCAGTAGAAAAGAAGAAGAAAGAAGAAATCAAAACCCGTTATCAAATTACAAATTACACCGATCGTAGTAATTTATTTATTTATTCTTATTTATTCAGACATCAAAAGTCCAATATGTTAGTAACAATATTTTAACAACTATGTTAGTAGATTAAAAAAAAAATCTTACTTTATTTAATTCACATAATAAATATGTTCCGCCTTAGGATTTATTAGGGCGGCAATCTAATGCCTTAGTAAAGCACTGTCCTACCTTCCAGCCAAAACTTTCAGAATACTGTTGGGACTGCCGATCATTCTGTTTTTGATGGATAGTATTTTCTTCCTCAGTACCGTGTGAAAGTCGTCTACACGGGCATGAGCAAACATGCCAGACGCACTGCAGAATCTTTTTAGTCCCAACAGCATTCGGAACGCATTTTTATATAGGACACGCAGGGCGTTGTAGGTTTTTGTTGTTACGTAATAAAGCGTATACGTTTATTTAAAAGTAGATTAAAATAAACACCGATTTTTTTACATCTATTAATTTTAACTTACCTATCAATTTTTGAGGCAGGATTCTATTTGCTACCGCAAATCTACCTAACTTAAAACGTTTAAAAATATTGCTTGTGACTTCTTTTGCTTAGAATAACCCTACTGCATCTGTTTACACTGTGTCAAACTCAAACGGTTCATTAAATTTTACCACGAGTGTGCTTTTGTTTTTTTTTGTCTAGCTATAAATAAACACTAGGAATGACTCGCGGCTTCGTTCTACTTTTATTAAAAAATAGAGTGAAAAGCTAAATACCTACTGTTGAAATATTGGACTAAAACATTTTAAAATAGCGTTTACTAATGACTGTAACACAGCTTTTAATTGTTATCGTGGTCATTATTAAGCACATAAATTGTGACAACTAATTTATATGCCAAAAACGATTATTTTGCTTTTCGTCTGTTCCCACTTAAAAAATAGGCAACTGTAATGTTTGCTTTAATTTTTAACTATTATGAATTGACGTATTTTAACTAGCAACTTGCCCTGACTTTGGACGCCATTTCTGTACTTTTTACTAGTTACTAGTTGTTTTTTTTTAAACGTATGTCCTTTAAATCTGCATGAACAAGAAAGTTATCAGAAGCACTTGGCTTCTTTATTGTTCACTATTCGATAATTATTTCTCAAACTTAAATGTCCCCTTTATGATAATATTCATAAGTAGTAGGCTACACAATATTTATTTATATAAGTAGTAAATCGGCGTCGTGACCCAAAATATCTGAGTGCGACTCACCCCCAGCCCGAGTCCGACCCACCCCAGATCGAGGCCGACCCAACCCTAGATCGAGTCCGACCTACCTCCTGATTGAGTCCGACTCAACCCTAGATCGAGTCCGACCCACCTCCAGAACGAGTCCGACCCAAACCTAGATCGAGTCCGACCCACCTCCAGATCGAGTCCGACCCAACCCTAGATCGAGTCCGACCCACCTCCAGATTGAGTCCGACACAACCCTAGATCGAGTCCGACCCACGTCCAGATCGAGTCTGACCCAACCCTAGATCGAGTCCGACCCACCTCCAGATCGAGTCCGACCCAACCCTAGATCGAGTCCAACCCACCTCCAGATCGAGTCCGACTTAACCCTACATCGGACTGCGGTCTGTCTGTTTGGGCAGTCTTGATCCTGTCGGCGCTAGCACTAACGGGGCCGCTGCTTGAAAATGCCTTAGGCACCCGTCACAGGCCCGATAGAGGGACGGACCTAGGGTGAGTTCCTTCAGCGCTCACCACAACTGCCTGCTTTAGCTAGAATCTTTCTCCAAAGGCCGCCATAGCCATAACTCCATCCAAAAAAAACCTCTAAAATATTTCTTTCCTACCACTGCATCGCTTCGAGGACTATGTAACGACTGATGATGAGATTTAACGGTTCAGAAGCAAACTCATTTTACAAAGGTTGATCTTTGTTATAAGAAATACGGTTTTTAAGTGCGAGCACGGATCTAGCCAATTAGTTTGAATATTTCAAAACATCTGATATGAACCATTAAAAAGAAAAAACAAGTACAAAAAACTAAAATTACAACCTAATCTAATAATAAACTCAACAAAATTGTGTGATAAAAGTTTATTAACAGAAGGTTGTCGCCACGGAAATCTTAATTACAATAAATACTTAATTCTTCGACAATTATAGCTCTACTTAAGGAATACGAATTAAAATTCTACTATCGTATTGGCCTATAAAAAGGTTCAATTTTAGACTCTAACCCGCAGAATATAAGACTACTTACAATTACATACAAAGTGAGTAAAGTGCATTTTTTTCGCAAATTTCAACTTTGTTGCATTAGTAATAAGGATGTTTAAAAACATGCGTATCCATTGATTACCCCTAAACAGGCTCTCTGGAATTTACCTAACATTTATAAGCTTGGACCGCCAACGTCGCCTATCAATGTCACAGTAAAAACATATAAGTAATACAAGTCTATAGAAGCAACGAACGTATTAAAAACAAAAGTTTAGACTCACACAATTAATTTAAGTGCTTACATTTTAATTACTTATTGTCTTAACTTGTCACAGGTATTTTATATTTTTTTAATTTTATTTTTTAAAATTGGTTTTGGTCTGGCTGTACTGTGAGGCTCTCCTAGCAAAATTTAGTATCTGGTACCTCAAGACCATGACAATTGGTGTTAACTGACGCATATATTTATAATATACTTTACAATCTAGTCTCGTATCTACCACATCATCATTTCAGCCATAGGACGTCCACTGCTGAACATAGGCCTCTCCCAATGACTTTTATTGGGGGGGATTGCCAATACTCGCCACGCTTGGCAGGCGGGTTGGCGAGCGCAGTTTTTTATAACATTTCACACACAGACGCTGCTGCCCGTCTCGTGCTACAGGAGTTAGTCGCCTTTTACGACACGCCTTCTGTTGGCAGTGGAAAAATGTATTCTTTACGGCCGTCCCCACATGGCACATAGGTATACAGAAAAAAACAAAATCCGGTCGAGCCATTTCGGAGGAGTGCGAGCAAATACACTGTGATACGAGATTATTATAAATAAGAATAATCTTATCTAGAAATGTTAGTAGCTTAGCTTAGTGGTGGCAACGCTTTGGTAGTGATTACCAAAGTTAAGCTTTCCGAGACGTGGTATTTAGTGACATTTATCATAAGCATGCTAATATCGCTTGATACTAGTCGTGAAACCTAGTCAAAGTCCTCAAGCCAGCTTGATTACATTGACAGCAAGGTTTATTTACTAGTATTCGTTTATTTTGACGACCTCTGTAGCCGAGAGGCGAGCATACCGGACTTGGTGTCGCTATCTCGAGGTCCCGGGTTCGATTCCCGGTCGAGTCAATGTAGAAAAATAACTTTTCTATATTGTCTCGGGTCTGGGTGTTGTGGTACCGTCGTTGTTTCTGATTTCTGTACCACAAGTGCTTCAGCTACTTATCATAGGATCAGAGCAATGTATGTGATGTTGTCCAATATTTATTTGTTTTATTTAGTGTTATAGCACCCCTCTATCAATCGTACTGGGCTCGCGTGGTATAGTATAGCACAGACAACCTCTTAGTTGAGGTGAGACATGTGCCCTGCAGTGGGGCGTATATAGGCTCACTATACTTATTAAACAATTCGAAACACTTCGAGTGCCCATGGGGTGCAGGGGCGTGCATCCCATATAGGCTATTATGCAGAGCCTACCTTCATAAAAAACCGACAGAACAGCTGACCTTAATTATTAATTACGTATTTAACAATAAACAATAAATATATTGTAACTAGTTTGTCGCCTACCTGTACTTATTCCTTACTAAAGCGCGCAACTTAGATCGTTACTGTGCAATTTAACCAATGATAGGCTGCCGCGAGATCGCCTACTGTTTCACGCAAACTTACTCAATTTTCACTCACAGCCATCTGAAACCAATGCACGCCCCTGATGGGGTGTGCCCACTGTGCGAGTATGCCCACTGTGCGAGTATTTACTTGTATTAGAATGAGACAAACATCCTGAATTGCTGCCTCGCGCTGTGTTTGTTAGTACTTACAGTTGCACACGCATAAAAACAAAAGTTAGTGCAATTTTATGAAGTCCCTTTCTTATCTTTTTTTACTATGTCAACGCTTTGAAAATATTGAAACTAGAGATGGGTGATTATTGGAAGAAATAACAAGTTTATTCGATAACATGGTAATAAAGAGATGTTTGAAAAAATTAAAAATAAAAACAAGGTTTTAAACTTGTATTTATATTTGTGTGTGTATATCGTCTTTGACATAATTTTCTAGATTTGAACTACCTTTTTAGCGTCGACCACTAGAAAATCTAGTTAACGGAGATCCGCAGTGCGTTCCAGCCTTTTTTTAAAAGGTCAAATTTTTTAAATAGAAAAGATTTTAATTTTAATTTTTATTAAAATGCTTACAGTAGCAAAATTCCAGCTGAACATTCAGTTGGTCACAGAGATTTTTTTTTCGGAATACAGAAAAAATCTACGTTCTATTATATAATGGTTTATCTGTAGGAATTCTATGAAAACCTGTCGCTAATATAATAATAAATCTTACAAGGAACAAATTCACAGACATGCCAATTTTAAACGATGCACGCACTTATGTTTACTATATTCATCTCTTATCATTATCAGCCTTTAGATTTCCACTGCTAAACATAGGATCCTCCACAAAACGCCACAGTGAGCAACTCTACGTCCTTTCCTATATTAAATCCTCGTAACTTATTATACATCTCTCCAAAAAACTCTTACAAAATTTTATCGATACAAACGGATCACCTCTATTCACCGCACTGTGCGTTTACACAAGTTGCAACTTTGTAGTTTACAATCAGTGCAGTTAACACCGCGACTGTAAAGGTCGCATTTCAGTGACAATTTACTAACAATTCGCGGCGCGGGAATAATTGCCACCCATGTGTATCCGCATTACAATGTTTTGTTAGTTGGTAGCGGAAGGTTTAATTTTATGTCTCTTTATTTTATTTTTTATTATAAAGCATCTGGTTTAGTACTATGGAAAGGACAATGCTCGTTTCTTTGCAAGATCGAATCAGAAATGAGCATATCGGTAAACGAACAAAAGTCGCTGACAAACCCCAACACATTAGCAAGCTTAAGTGGCATATGGCAGTGGCATGGATGGCGGGACACATCACGCATAACTAACGACCAATGGACAGAAAGGTTATGGAATGGAGGCCACGTACCGGCAAACGCTGCAGCTAGGACGTCCACCCAAAAGGTGGACAGACGACTGGTAAAGGTTGCGATGCCACCTGATATAATAAGGCTGATGATTATGATCTGGTTCCGTTTTGAAAAATATATTATAAAAATCATTTTGCCTATATAGAGTCGAAATAACTAATATTTAGACTTGCCGAATACAATCATTATCAAGCGTCTCCTACTACAAACGATACAAAGCGGTTAGGATTTGAAACAGGTAATATGGTTGGTCTGATTTAAACTGTATTTTTTATCAATTTTTAAGTGCGATGCAAGTGATTGTTTACAACATCAAAAAAATCCAAACTCACCTGCACATAATAAAACAAATTACGTCCCTTAAGTGGGAATTGAATTAACGACTTTACTCAATCCGGGCGACTGTTCTTCCAACTGAGCTATGGAGGACGTTACCGTTATATCGTTGCAATGTATTTCCAAGTAAAATATGATCTTCAGTACAACGACTAAGTAACAATATTGTTAATGCAAAGGAAAATATTTTAAATGTAATTTTTTTTTGTTTTTTGTTTTCATGTTACCCATTATTTCATGCATCAAACTTTTCATTATCATTACATTTTCAGGCCTAGTTGCGAGACTAATTTTCCGATAATATTAACATGTCACTCAACTCTTCAAACACCGATGTATTAATTAACTCGGTAACTCATGTCGAACGCGTCCTTATTATACGCGTCGATCTATCGAAACGAGATCGTCTCGGGACCGACACGTGTCGAATGCTCTGCCCGGCCCTAATTAGAACCGCGTTCGATTTCACGGCTAACGCAGTGTTTTCTTTCAGTTTTCCGCTCCAATAAACGGCGACGCGCTTTGATCTGAGTCAAAGAAAATGGACAGCGATGTGTCCGGCCGGGACGTCAGACGTCACGGAGTCGAGTGTCAATCGCGGGTTGACGTAGCGGAGAGATGAAATAGGGTCGAGATTAAAGATTACCTCGATATATTGTTAGAGTGACTTTTCCGGGTTATCGATGATGTAGTTTTTTTTTAATTAGTTTATTGTTTTAGTTTGACTTTAGATAAAAGCATTGTATGACAATGAACATAACGACATCCGATAAAATATCACTAAATAATCTTCGAGTTGTTGCGAAGAACGATGAATATTTTAACCAAAAAAAGTTTATTCCTAACTGCTTTGTTAAAAATTTGGTTGATTTTTTTATAAACTTATAACTTATATTAAATTTTTGTGTGATTGAATTTATTATCAAGTATGTAGACATTATTAGAGAACACACTAGTAAAAATTTATCAGGATAAACGGAACACCATAAGCCAATACCATAAACAGTACCTAAAAAGTGTTGTTATTACGTTAAACTCTATACAGAAACAAACAAAACAAGATTATAGTAGTAATACGTAACAAGATATTACAGCATAGAGAGCTCACAGACAAGCGACAGTATACCATCGACTGCTCGCGACAATTGTCAGCGACTATCACCGACTATTGCCGACTCGCGGCTGACGATATCGTCGGCAACAGTCGATTCAGCAACTGTCGCCAACTATTGCCGTAAGCAATCTCATTGAAAAGTCGCTTGTCTGTAAGCTCCCTTATGGTTCGGCCCCTGTCGTCTGATTCACGCCCACGTCATCAGCTGTCGTTTCTACTGAAATTGACGTCACAACATTGAGTCCGCGATGAAAAATGTGATGGAGAGGGTGCCCAATTTGCGCAGACATCGATCAAGCTGTTAAAACATCGTTGGGACGATGACGGACAACATATATTGCAGCCGTAAACACTTAAGATAGCCGATAGTATTTATGTAGGCTTTATAAACATCAAAGAAGAGAAGACCCCTCTTTTTTTCTAGCGGCCACTACTTAGTAGCGCCTTTCATGTTTTGAAAGTACACATATTTACTAGACTACTTTTTTATTGACATTAAATATGAAATTAATTGACATTTTATCTTACGCTTTGCTTGCCACTTAATCACAGTAGACGGGAAAAACAATGGGAAACAATAAGAAAAAAAATTCGAGGCACGAAAGGGGTTAATATTTTTTTATTAATTCGTTGTGAATAATCAAAAATTTTGTAACTCAGTATAGTAGGTATAATTTAATTTTAAAATTTGCATATCTTACCCAGACAAAACATATTGGGCATTAAAATTATTTTGTTCACCTTTATACGTACCATGATTTTAAGTAAATAAAGTTTTGTTTTTTTTCATAGAATTTTCCAAAGCTATACGTAAAGTAAGTTATACCATTATAAGGTAATGGTAATAGTCATTTATAAGTTTTAACTTGGCAATACTTTACCCCTGGATGGGCTTAAGCGCCGTTGCGCAATTCACCCAAATCCAAATTAATACAATGGTATGTCAATTACTTTATTCAAACGATTAACGTTCCACTTAGGGTGTGCGTTGAATTTGTAATGTCTAATAATATCCTCGGCGCTTATTTAGAATACTAATTGCCGTCTATTCGGCCTGTAATGTGGGTCCGACATTTGTCAGGACCGCGCATTATCCGACGTGTCAAATTGTTTTACGGAAATAATTCGGCACTGTTAGCTGTGACATGTTTAATGTGTTAAAGTTGATAATAAGGTTTAAAACAAGATTTTTAGTAATCCATTTCATAGAGCACTACACATTTATATCTATTTTGATATCAGTCATGTTTCAGATTGCTACTAATCCTAATGACTACAATATAAAAAACAATGAAGGTCTACGTCTATTGCTGACGCCTGTTAGTTTTAAAATGGTGTTATCTTTTTAAGTGATATTTTTGACCCGACTGGCGAAGCGGCGCAGCGGAGATTTGCCTTAGAAGAAAAGGGACCGGGCTTTAATTCTCAGTTCGGATCGATTTAGAAAACTATTTTTTCCAAATTGATTCGGGTTTCGGTGTCCTGTGAATTTCATTAGACTGGTAATTAACACATTAAAACAAGGATGTTAAAATTAAAATGAAGACCATCACAACAGGCAAGCGCGTATACCTGTTTATATATATTTACTGATATTCTAGATTCTAGTTAGAAATGTATTTCTGCGTTTATCAACGTATAAAAGTTACGCAGAAATACTTTTGCAAAGATTAAAGGTTTATTAACATTTCCAGTTTTATATTATATTTTTTTCCATCACAATTTAAGAATTGGTCTAAAATTTTATATTAAACATTTATAAGTAACTTAGTTTGTAAGTCAAGGATCAAGATTTTGGATCCGTTGAAAGCGTCAGAAGATCCCACACTAAACCTGTATCAAAACTTGTCGATGTTTATCCCGGTCGCGACATGATGTCACGCCACGTTTATAGAAACAACTTTTATTAGTGATAAAATTGTTATTACGCTCTGATCTTAGGCTAAAATGAATTGAATGTCAAGTATTTTATGGCAAATAGTCTTTTGCTGTCGCTAGAGTATTATGGAAATGTAAAGTTAACAAATAAAATAAGTTTAAATTATTTAAATAAATAAAGATACATGTAATGTAATTGACTACGATTATTGTTTTTTTTTAACATTCACTATCAATTCATATACTTTGTACTGTAAAAGGCTTGTGTCAATTTTAATTATCTTAATACTTGATCGTATAACGAGCAATTTCCGCAAGCGAAATTGTGAAAATCCAGTTTAGACGAGCTCTGTAGCCGAGAGGCGAGCATACTGAACTTGGTATCGCTATCGCTGAGGTCCCGGGTTCGGTTTCCGGTTGGTCAATGTAGAAAAATAACTTTTCTATATTACCTCGGGTCTGAGTGTTGTGGTGCCCTCGTTGTTTCTGATTTTTGGAACACAAGTGCTTAAGCTACTTATCATAGGTTCAGAACAATGCATGTGATGTTGTCCAATATTGAAAAAAAATTGCTACTCGACCAAAATGTATATAATAAAATTTGTTTTTAATCATAATAATCACTAAATGTAACAGAACTTATGTACCTATCTTATTTTAATTTCTTACTCAAATAATAATTTTAACTTCTCATTTGATCTTAAACCCTTCATTTTTGTCTCGCTACTATAATAGAAGCCAAATTATATGCCAAATCGAATCAAAACAAACTTATTACATAATGCCGTCCAATTAACCCATTCCTTTCTTTGTTTACAGGTTTGTGATGTGCTAAAATAGTGCTCATGCGATACCGCATGCGATAAGTGTAGTGATAGCGTGGATGTGGAACCATAGTTGATCGAGCTGGCGTGGTACGGGGCCGGGGGGGGCATGCAGGCCGGGGGCGGCTGGTTTGTGCCGTGGACGATGGGGGTGCAGAAGTTCGCGGTGGCACTGCCGATGGGCGGCGTGGTGCCGCTAGTGCCGCCGCTGCTGGCCGCGCTGCCGCCCGCGCCGCCGCAGATGCGTCTGATCGCGCCGCCGCCGCTGCAGCATCAAGCTCAGCCTGGCAGAAAGGTATGTTAGATGGCGTCTGCAGGGAACTGTTATATCGAAGTTCACAGATACAGCTATGAAAGTAAAATAGCTGATACACGTTTTCTTTTGCATTGACGTTAATGGAATACAAAACAATCTTTCGTTATTTAGCAGTTCAGTCAGTGTGACAGTTTTTTTTTAAACTTCATAGATCAAACCGTCTTAGTTGCGAGCTTGAGTCCCACGAGAGAATTGTTTGTGCGATAAGTAAGAAGTCATTCTGCATCAGAACTGCATTCAGGAACTGCATGTTTCTTCTTATGAAAATGAGTCTATACTCTCCGTGATAATCAAAGTCATAGTATATCTGTATGTGCAATAATTTTATTAAAATCTGACTAAATCTTGACATATAAACTTTTACAATTTAGTACGTGGGTTAAAAAATAGGGTCGTATAAAAGTTTTCACTTTCTTTTGAAGCTAAGAGAGTTCAGTATGTCAAATGTTGTGCTCTAAATATTTCTACATATTTACTAAGTTTGTTTTTGCGTAAAAGCTTCTTCCACTATCGACCTCCTATGAAAACATTTCAGCGATGATATAAACGGAAAAAATATCCAAAGATTTCACCTGAAGTTATCTTAAAACAATTCCAGAGACCGGAATGGAATGGAAGGATAGAATGGAATAGAAAAAGGCCTTGACAAGGGTGTGGGTGGTTATCTATTACAATCGTAATTTACCACCGACCGACCTTTCCTTTGAGTAGTACAATTCTTCAGGTTTTGACTCCTACTCCTATCAAATACAGTAATGAATGTCCAATATATGTTAGTAGTTTAAAAAAAAATGTTGTTTTTGCATATTTTTATGAGCTTATTGATGGACTTCTAAAACCCATGCAATCAACCCCTACAGCCAAACTCTGCCAAAGTACTTGTCCAAGGGAAGGGAGTACTTGTCCAAGTTGTGTGGCTACCTTTTTCTTGGCCTGTCCCTTTATCGGCTTCGGCTACCTTTAAGTACTTACAGACTAAAACGGGTTAACGCGATCATCAATAGGTAAAATTATACCTTTTATTTGCCAGACGTTTCGACCGGGTTCCACCGACCTATTGATGATTGCGTTAATTCCCGTTTTAGCGTGTATTAATTCGACGACCGTCTAGTGTAGTGGTTGCGCTGCGGACTACCAAGCCACCGGTTGCGGGTTCGTATCCTGCAAGGGGCAAATGTTTGTGTGATGAGGACGAGCATTTGTACTTAAAGGTCATTAAACCGATTTTCAACTCTATGTCCGACAACTAGAGATCAATATCAATTGAGAAAATTTGGTCATGGATGTTTATAAAAGTATTTATGTATGTTTATCCGTTATCTAGTCGCCATAGTACAAGCTTTGCTTAATTTGGGGCTAGATAATTGGTGTGATTGTGAAAACAATTTATAATATTTTATAATTATGCAATGTGAAAGTTTAAAAGAAATGACCTTTATGTAGCCATTGAGTGGCGATCCGCGACCACGTTCCAGTTAAAAATACTAAAATAAATTCAAATCCAATTGAATTTGAATTTAATTATTTTATTCATAACGTTTTTCTAATTGAATAATATTTAATAGTACATTTGGATGGTTACAACCAAATGTACTGTTTTACTCCGAAATCGATTGTCTACCAACATCATTAATTACTTAAGTCGATAGAAACACATCAAACGATCTGTATATCAGACGGAGAAGACACTAACGGATCACTTTGTTCTCTTTTTCTTTCGAAAATGGCTCTTAATGTTGTAGTTATAGGGTTTAATAATTAAATAAAAGTCACATTAGGTAAACATTTTCGTATTTTATGTCTTGGTGGTAAAATGTTAGGTATCGATTTTTTTAATATTTTACCTACGCGTACTTAAGAATACAAATAATATTTGAAGACAGTAATACTTTAAATTGATGATAATAGATAGCAATGCTGCCAGGCGTCTATTTTTATATTTATTTATAGTATTTCATTCATCTACATAGTTCATTATCCTTTACATAACGATTATTGTAAACAATCATGAAGTTTCTTCATATAAAAATAAAATAGACAAATAAAATTAATAACTTATTGTTGTTACTAATGATTTAACACAAAATGCTTTTTACAAATAACACAAAACTTTTCTAAGTTTGATTTTATTTTATACACTAATATTTTTCTAAAAATGCATGTCAAGATTGTTTGCCACACAATGGCGAGACATAATGATTCATTCTTAAATATGTATCTATGTTATTGTACCGTGTCTGTAAGTATGTAAATGATTTGTTTTGTCTAGACTTTTTTTGACAACTATTACGTTTTGAATAGTAGTGACTGTATGAACTGTAAATGAAATAATAGCGGATTTTTTGGGGAACACAATAAATTATTTTTTTTACTCAACAGGGCTACATTGAAAAGTGGTGCCAAATTTAAAAAATAAGATCTAGGAAACAATGTAAAGAAGCGTGTTAATCGTTATTATTTTAGTCAGAGGCATAGGTACGGGGAGCTTACAAGGACCTTACGCAGTGCACATACGGTGCAATTGTTTCATGATTAAGTTAAATTATCCACACGTACGATTTTTTAACAGCTGATAGGAATAATTATATGTAAAAAAAAATTTTTTTTTGTTCTTTGCATAGTTCAATTAAGTTACTGATTCTGAGCCACTCCTGAAGATTTGGCACCCCTTTGCAATGTAACCCTGTGTATCTAGTACCTACCTACCTACCCTAGGTATGTGTTTCATGAATTGACTTATACACACAACACGATGACCAACAAACAAAGTACTTACTTAAATCTTAATACATATATAAAAATGAATTTCTATTTCCCTTGGTCATCGCATCACGTGTGAACGGATAGAACAATTTGGCTATTTTTTTTTTTTGTATTAGTTAAAGTCAGGAGAAGGTTCTTATAATGAAAAAAATAAGAAAGTTGGGATTTTTCAAAAATGAAACACCTTGCGAACGAAGTCGCGGGCAACAGCTAGTCACCACGGCATCACACGGTCATCACGGCGTAAGACACATCACCATACTTAGTCTGTGAATTGTGATTTAATACATAAATGGAAGTTCGTGTTCTCGGAGTAAAAATAATAGGAATGGTTGATGAATACGTTTCATCGAATCCAGTTGTTACTGTACACTGACATTACTGACTTACGCGTTTTTCTTGTTGGTTCACCACGTTCGCTTACTCAATTATGCGATTTGTGAATTCAATCCACGATCTTCGTTCTTGACTCTAGTAGACGTTATTAATATTACTTTTATCCATACAGGGTTACATCGCAAAGGGATGCCAAACTTAAAAAATAAGATCTAGGAAACAATATAAAGAATCGTCTTAATTGTTATTATTTTTAATAATCGTATGTTACGAAAAAAAAAAACTTTAAAATATCTGAAAATATAGTTAATAGAGGGACTACGAAAGCCGCGCGGTCATTCATCAGAGGCGTAGGTACGCCGAGCCGACAAGGACCTTACGCAGTGCACATACGGTGCAATTTTTTCATTAATGAGTTAAATTATCCACGCGTACGATTTTTAACAGCGGATAGGAATAATTAAAAGTAATTTTTTTTTGTTCTTTTCATAGTTCGATTAAGTTACTGATTCTGAGCCTGTCCTAAAGATTTGGCACCCCTTTGCAATGTAACCCTGTATACTAATAAAAATCGTGTTTTTTTTTAAAATAGTCGTATGATCGTATCTACTGTGTATGTATAAAGAGTTACTGACTAACGACATTCGACGACCTTCGTAGCCGAGAGCCGAGCATGCCAGACCTGGCGGCGCTATCTTTGAGGTCCCGGGTTCGATTCCCAGCCGGTCAATGTAGAAAAATAACTTTTCTATATTGTCTCGAGTCTGTGATGTGCTACCGTCATTGTTTTTGATTTCTAAAATACAAGTGCTATAGCCGTGTAGGGACAGCCGTAAAGAATACACTTCCCCACCGCCAACAGGAAGCGTGTCTGCGTGCGAAATCTTATAAAAAAAACTGCGCTCGCCAACCCGCCTGCCAAGCGTGGCGAGTATTGGGAATCCCCCCCCCCCCCCCATGAAGAGTCATCGGGGGAGGCCTTTGTTCAGCAGTGGACGTATGGCTGAAATGATGAAGTGCTTTGGCAACTTACCACAGGATTAGCTGAATGTATGTGGGATGTGTGTGTGTAATGGAACTTAAGTTGTGTGAGAGAGAAGGAAGACGGAGTGAGCGAGAGGAGAGACGAATGCGGATTTGAATGTGATGACGGACGTTTTTCTATTGTTTTATGAAGGCTGTTGAGAAAGTCAGAGATGTTCTTGGTGTTTGCTTCTGCGTCGTCTAGAGTAAGGCATGATGAGGCGATTCCTGTAACTACCGTCGTAGTCGTCGTCGTCGTCTTCACCTCGTATCGAAGAAAAACCAATCCTTATCCCGAACGAGCCCCCAAAATTTGTAGGGATAAAGGAAACGGTTTTCAACGATACTTTGTTTGTTTATTCAGGTTTTGCAGAAGCACACACCAAGAACATCTCTGACTTTCTCCGCAGCCTTGATAAAACAATAGAAAAACGTCCGTCATCACATTCAAATCCGCATTCGTCTCTCCTCTCGCTCACTCCGTGTTCCTTCTCTCTCACACAACTTTCGTTCCATTACACACACACATCCCACATGTATGTAATGTTGTTCAATATTATTTATTTTAAAATAAATTTGTTCCAACGTTACATAATTATTATCTTAATATTTTAAGATACTCATATATTACTATTACTATGATATTTGACGTTGGAATAAAAACGTGAATTGCTAATTGGATATGGTTTGAGCAATTTATAAATCACCGACTTGGATTCAAACAAATCTTAGACCTTTTCTTGAAAATTAGTCTAACTACCAAAAGAGGAATGAATACGCAAATAAGTTTGAGAGAAAGAGTTAAATTATTTGAATTTGCCTCTCGGGTATAACCTAAAAGTTAGGAACGTCTATTTGCCATCTTAAGAATTCTTTTAGCATTTTTCTTGATTCAAATACACGGTGAAGTTCTCTTGGTTTCCGTACATTCCAGAAAAGACACTTATACTGCTCATATACAACAAATTTTTGGATGGAAGAGATGGATGGATTGTGTGAGGAGAGATATGACTGAGAAGGGAGTGAATGACTCAATGACGAGTGACCGGATTGCATGGAAGATAAAGACATACTGCGCCGACCCCAGATGATCTGGGAACAGGGCAGGCAAATGATGATGAAACAACATTTAATTTTAAAAAACACTTCTCCATACAAACCGAACCTGATATCATTGAATATAGGGTTGCCAACCCTACTATCTAAGAGATCAAATACTATACTTCTATAAAAAATATATAGTAGGTGAAACTACTATATTTTTCGTAAAGCCCGCTCCACTCTACACAGTCCGCGGATCGCCCATGAAAATCGCAATGGGGCGCGAGCGAAGCGAAGCTAAGCGTGTTTTTTTTGCCATTACTATATATAAAAATGAATCTCTACTTCCCTTGGTCATCGCATCACTCGAAAACGGATGGAACAATTTCGCTGACTCTTCTTTTTGGTGTGGTAATTAATTAAAGTCAGAAGAAGGTTCTTTTTAAAAAAAATAAAAAAATAAAGTTGCGCAGAAAATCCTTTATAAATAAACTAAAGACCACGCGAAAGAAGTCGCAAGCAACAGCTGGTTTACTTTATTTTTAGAGGTTATAGGTAACAGCTTCAAAAATACTATATATTTTGATAGAAAAAAGTTGGTAACCCTAGCTGGACAGCGGTTTACTGGGAAAACAAAAATAATTTTGAGGTACTCGCTCTCTAACTCACATAAAATGTTATCATACATTTAATTGAAAATCTAAATGACTTTCATAAATCATTTCTCAATAAACGATAAAATTACCTATTATTCTTAAGTCAAAAAAATTGCAAATTACTTGATGATATTGAGGACAATTTATTTAGAATACAGTTATCATTACAAGTTTACAAGTCATACCATAATAATCCTAAAACTGATAGTCGTAAGGAGAAGTGTAGAGAAACTTCTGTTGCTGCTTTAGTATGAACAGTCGGCATCACAGGTTTTCAGCTCTTAGGAACATAATGGCCCTTATTACAATGGAATTAAGGCTAGTTTGCGAAGAAAAAGCTAGGGATAATAGGGTATTAAGTTACCAGTATGATATTGACGGGAATCCAGGCATATGTCTGCGTCTGCGCTATCTCTCGAATCTACACATGGGCTTGGTGTTGAAGTTGATAGGGCTGCGACGCCATTTTTTAATTCATTATTAACGATTTTTATTGCTTTAATGGTATGTAGGGGAAAAATACTTCTATAACATTGAATCGTTTATAAATAATCAATAACAGTTTATTTTCACAGCTTGATGCTTTAAAAAGCTGGTATTACCTAGGTTGTATTAGTAGGTCTCATTTTAAACATAAAATGCCCGTGACAGGAGACACCGCTCTTCCATAGACATTTCTATGGTACTTAATTGTACAATATTTACTTAGCTTTCATATTTAATTGTTTTTTCTTATTATGACCAATAATTAAGACATTAAGTATGTTCATATTATTTTAATTGCCGTCAATTTTATTTCTTTGATTGAGTATTTTTGTTTTGAAAATAATACAAAATGAAATTCTCAAGTGACCTCTATCTAGCTGCCTTAATTTAACTGTCAAATAAATAATAAGATTTAAGGCCTCTTTGCCTTCCTGACTAAACTACAAACAATCAATCAGCAAAAGGGGAGGTTGGCGAAACTTCAACGTTACCTCTGACACAGCATCGAGTAATTGGAAATCTTCAAAATATTGCCATTTGTCTATAGGTAACAGCCCGTCCCACTCCTGCACAATAACAGTGACAGGTGTCAAACTAATGGTTTGAAGGTATTATTAACCCGACTCAGCAGTCGGCTGCAAAGTTCAAGTACCTCAGGACTCAAATACTGCCGTCATAAGGAAAAAAGACGTATCTGACATTACAAAATCTCAAAAGCTCTTTTCACTGATTCGGAATATATATGTTACTCAATTTGTAAAAAAAAGTGGCAGATACGTTTTTTTTCCTGTGACGGCAGAATAGGAATCGATTCAATGTTCTTTCACTATCGGCGACTGGCTCTTCCTGGTTCGATTCCCGCCTGAGGTATTCGGGTTTTTTAAGTAGAATATAATTTAAAATGTCAAAATGTATTTTTGTGTCAGAAATTACAAGGTTTAGTAGATAAAAACATAAACATTACCAAGTTATTTACCGTTATTATTCAGACAGATGCTTAAACGTCTGAAAGGGATGGCAAATGGCTCCATCTAATTGTAAACGAGCACTTTACAAAACCATTTGAAAGCCTAATTGATTAGCTATGTCTCTATTCTCTAGTATATTCTGATTTAATCCTTAAGTTAATGGGATAGGGTTTAAATTGGACATGTCTACACTTAGAGTGATAGCTACAAATTTATTCAGTACTATTGGTTTCTTTTTAAAAGGTTATATTAGCACTAGCTGCTGCCCGCGACTTCGTCTGCGTGGTCTTTAGGGGTATGAAAAATAGATGTTGGCCGATTCTCAGACCTACTCAAAATGCACACAACATTTCATGAGAATCGGTCAAGCCGTTTCGGAGGAGTACGGGAACGAACATTGTGACACGAGAATTGTATATAAGATTTAGCTCATAATGTAAAGTACTGTTTTTTTTTAATAATACTGGAGTAACATTGAAGCATGTACATTTCTTTTCATTCATTGTTTCTGTTTTCAAGACAAGTTTTTAGGCTAGTTATCATATAATCAGAGCAATGTATGTATTGTCCAATATTATATTACATTATTGTAATATACAGAGTGGCCAAAAAAGTAACGTCCAAAAAAATTTTTTAGGTGCCTCGTGTTGAGAAGTATCTGATTCACCCCTAAGTATGTTCTACGATTTTTCGTAGTTTTCGAGTTACGATTTTTTTATGAATTTTTGCAAGTCGGGCGTCACTTTTCTGGCCACCTGTATAAAGTACAGGAACATCGAAAAATTGTCTTAGACGCTCCATACATTATCGTCGAAGAAGCGCGTTAATTTTAGTGTCCTATTCCTTTGTACACCCTATATAAAAAAAAACTAGTGTCAACCCTTAGACATTACAAATCTCGTTTCCGAAGTCCGTAACAGCCGTTCCTTCTTTCAAGTTTAGAAAAAGGACTAAAAAAGTCCTACATCTTAAACCAGTAGTGAAACTAGAACTAGATCTAGTCCAGCCAAAGGGCGGCTCAGTAACTAAGATGTGTTTAATAGTAATAAATTGCTAGGTAATAAAATCTTATCTGCTAGTAACTACTTATTCGCGGAGTGCGTTATAGTGATGTCACTAGATGGACTATCGATATCCTATTATTTTACTATGTTATCAAAATATTTACTATTTAGGTTATCGAGTTGATCCCAGTAACTTAATGTTACATTTTGTGGTATTGCCATAGATCACTAATTTTAAACTGGCGATTACATGACACAGAGTCTGTTATTCACTCTTTGAGTAATACCTCTAATAGATATCTCTCTGTCACGAGTCTTGAGTTAATATAACGTGCACTAAAAAAATATAACTGTGTGTGTATGCCACTAAAACCAATTTTGAGCTCTTTTAAACTAATCACTATTTGTATAGTCGCTTTACTTTGCTGAGGCCTTCCTTGGAGTACAAGTTTGCAGTCGATTATTAGAAAACATGACCATACATTGACAAGTCTGGTTAATAGTATCGAACTTAAATTATACGTGGCAACACCACCGAGGATAGTAATGTTGATATCGATACAAAGTTAGCCTCTAAATGCTATAATTGGGCACTTTCAACGATCCTATCCTTAATCTAACGTAGTTTCAAGATCGTAATATCGATAGCAAGTTTATCATAGTTTGACATCACTACTTTGTAATGACGTAGTTAGGATGCGATCTTTAATCGAATACCATAATATAGGGAAATGTTCCATAAAAATATGGTTTTAATATTCACTTATCAGCAATTGATCTGCGTTTTAATTTTAATAGAGATTAAATTTAGATTCAACGCTGCAGCCTCGTTTTTGTAGTATAATAATTTACCTAACACTAAGGTCATTATGGTGTTTCTGTTCTCTGGGAAGTACGAAAAAAAATATTTTTCTATTTAAACATAATTTATACAATAAAATGAGAAATAGTTTATAGTAATATAAATTGTGATTAAATTATGTGCAAAGTTAAAGCAACTGTGTTTCAGACGGCAGAAAAGCTTTGTAAAGAGACAGTAATAGCATATTTTTTTTTAGAATTCAACCACGTTTTGAAATACAGGGTGATTGGTAAAACTTAGAAGAGGGTATCGCCTTAATAGGATATTCTGCCATTAAAGTTAACAGTTTTTACTTACGGATTAAAGTAGCAACAAGTAAGAAATTACTATTTTTTTTTAATTAAAAATTGCCTTAAGTAATTATCAGTATAATATCTAGCGGCTTTTGCACAAAGAAAACTTGTGTCGCAGCATCAAGGTACAGTTGTTACTTTAACAATAGTTACTCAGGGAAATAACGAATTAATAAAAAATATTACAATGACTAATTAGTATGCAGAAGTGAAATTTTTTGTTCCGATTTCGACTTTGGCGTCATAATAAAAGTGTTCATTTTAGAATATCCTTTTCAAGCGATTTCATTAGTCCTACCAGTCCCAGTCACCCTATATAACCCTCATTTTTAGCTAACGCCCGTCTTAACACTGTCAGTATCTTGTCAGGTATTAACCCCTTCAATGACTAAGCTGACGGGCGAAATCTGAGATGTGGTGTTTGTGAATTAAGTGCTAGATTAGTGTTCAATTGTGGGTTAGATGTTCAGTTTAGCTTAGAAACACTAGTACAAGCACTAAATAGCTTTATATGTAGTATTGTTTTAGCCAAATTAATTTAGTTTGTATCTTTATTTAATAACATCTATGCTCTTATAATAGGGAATATGCATGAAAAAAAAATGAATATATATATATATATATATATATATATATATATATATATATATATATAATGTGGCGTGTAGGGACAGCCGTAAAGAATACACTTCCCCACCGCCAACAGGAGGCATGTCGTAAGAGGCGACTAATTCCTGTAGCACGAGACGGGCAGCAGCGTCTGCGTGCAAAATCTTATAAAAACTGCGATCGCCAACCCGCCTGCCACGCGTGGCGAGTATTGGCAATCCCCCCCAATGTTGGGTCATTGGGGGAGGCTGTGTTCAGCAGTGAACTTTCTATGGCTGAAATGATGATGAATGATGATGAAAAAAATATATTGTTTTTACTATATTTATACGAAAATATACAAAATTATAGTGCCAATAGTGAAAACAAAATTGATTTTTGGTAAAAAATAACCGTAATATAGTATTTAGAAATTAAGGTATACCTATCTCTTTCTAAAACAACTTTTACTATGAAAAATGTATGGCGGACGTGTAATGTCACGGTACATATCGGATCTCCTTGTCTAACACGCGACTTTAGAGGGCTGTAAGTCAAGTATTTATCAATATTTTTCGAAAATTCTTAAAGTTTTATAAATTATACTATTACCTAATACTATTTGTTTTAGGACCAAATAAAAAAACATGCATATTCCCCATTGTATTTTGTGTTTTGTGCTTGATTAAATAATATACAACAATTTCAGGTAAAATCAAAAATTTTGGATTCTACACAGAAAAAAAACGTAAAAATAAAACAAAAATTTGCACTTGTATACTCCTAATTTTTATTTAGTGTTACTAAATCAAATCTTAAATTTATTTGCAATAATAAAATTTACATACAAAAAAAATAACTAAAAATTTTAGCCAAATTAACCCCTTAGCCGAGCAACACAAGGCACAATAGATATTAATATATTGTTACGCGGCCTCATTCGCCCGCCCCGTCCGCGCCGGCGTCCCGCAGGGATCGGTGTTATCGCCGTTACTCTTTTCGATCTATGTCAATGACATATCCAAGACGCCGGACGCGGAGTTAGCCCTATTCGCGGATGATACCGCTCTCTATCGCACAGGATACAACCGTCGTTACATCACGATAGCGCTACAGCGCGCCGCTGATGCTCTCGGCGAGTGGTTCAGGAAGTGGCGTGTGGAGGTGAACCCCGAGAAAAATGCAGCAGTGTACTTTACTCGAGGTCGCTTCAAATCGCGGCCTTCCAAACAACCCCGCTGCAAGAAAATCCGTTTCAACGTCACCTTATTCGGCCGACCGATCCCTTGGGTGAAGGAGGTCAAATATCTAGGTGTCACTCTCGACCAACGGTTATCGTTTGTACCCCACATTACGCGCGTCCTCAAACGAGCGAAGTTCTATACCCACCGACTATACCACCTTGTCGGTAGCAAGAGTAAAATGTCGCTTAGGAATAAGTTGACAATTTACAAAACTTGCATCCGCCCCGTGATGACATACGCCAGTCCGGTGTTTGCTCACGCTTCTTCCAACACCCTTGAGAACATGCAAAGTTTTCAAAATAATTTCCTTCTTAGAGCCTCGGGTCAACCGTGGTTCATACGCCGCAAGAATCTCCATAGAGATTTCGACATGCCCTCAGTAGCCCAATATATGAAAGAAGCGTCTAAGCGCTTCTTCGATAAGGCAAAAAACCATTCCAATCCGCTCATAGTCAAAGCCGCCACGTACACGCCCCAGGAGGATGTCGCTGCCCGACTCCGTCGGCCTTAGCACGTTCTGGACGACCCTGACGATTCCTACACCATGTACTGTAGAACAACAGCCAACACCGCCTTAAGCACTTCAAGTACTGCACAACATTTTAGTTCGCATCACCGCACCCGCCGAAGGATGCGAGGTCCCGTATTTCATTTCGGCCGACACAGACATGTGCCTGGCCGTTTTTCCCCTGCCGACCCTACGGACGACGGCCCAAGCCGAGGTCCGGCGCCCTTGAGGCCAGAGTCCGACTCACCCCCAGATCGGGCCCGCTAGAAAGGAGCCCGGCAGCGGTCCGGCCTGTTTCGGCAGTTCCGGTCCCGTCGGCGCCACCACTAGCGGGTTCGCCGCTTGGTAGGGTGCCTTTTGCACTTCACATTGGCCCGATCACGCCTGCTAGTATGGGGCTCGACACGTACGAGTCTGAGGCTAAAAAAAAAAAAAAAAAAAGGCCTCATTCGACCGCTCGGCAGCCAATTGGTTAAGGAGGTTTTCTTAATTTTTTGGTGGCTTTAAAATGATTATTGTACATAATTTAACTGAAATCTTAAAATTTAATTAAAACCATTATTTTGAATACACATTTATGAATATTTATACACGTCGCGTGCATTTTCATTCATTAATTTAAATGGCAGAGATTTATTTCAATTAAACCATTATCCATATAAAGTGTAATAAACATACCTACCAGGTTGTAAAAACTGAAACCTCCCATTACATTCACGCGAAGCAGTCGCATTGCTAACAACAGTCACAACACAGACATGTATTAACTGAGTTTTGTAAATAAAAACTTGACCTGTACCACGAAACTCTATTTCGAATGTTTCCTGTTAAAACTTTAAGAATCTCGCCCTTATTGCAAAGACAATTTGCAACTTTGACAGCGACCGTCGAGCGACAATAGGCCTACTACGCAAATGTTTCGTTGGTTCGAACGTATAAACCTAATAAATTAAAATAACCATTCACTTGTGTCAATTCTTTGACAAAATATGAACATCTAAAACTGGCCGGGTAAAAAACACGGCCGTTTTCAATTGTTCATAAGTTTGCAAAAGTATGACACAACTAGATGGTATTTTAATTTGTTAGGTTTATACATCCAAACGAACGAAGCATTTTCGTGGTCGCCCTTTAAGTTTCGGTAGCAATAGTGCTAGGTTCACACAAAAACATCGACTGGAAACTGAATCGGAATTTTAGCGCCAGCCATGAATGTAGTCGAGAACGATATATTACGTCAGTTCTGTCTGCTTTAAGATATAACTTTCACTCAACAACAAACATACCTCGATCTGAAGATACTAAATGACTAAGCCAAAAAAAGAGGCATATTCCGATCTATTTACTTTCACGTGACCGACAGGCATCGTTGTTCATAAAAAAAAGATTTATTTTCCTACAGTCAATGGCAGTCGGCGCCTTCTACTACCGTCCCTAAAATTTGTTAGCCGATTTTCAAATCTATGTTCAACGTATAGAGATCAATATCCTTTTTTTAGAGTGCCGTACCCAAAGGGTAAAAACGGGACCTAATTACTAAGACTTTACTGTCTGTCCGTCCGTCTGTCTGTCACCAGACTGTATCTCAAGAACCGCGATAGCTAGACAGGCTTAGCATCGCAAGCGATATTAGCCGGGACCAACTTTTGATGTGCCTATCGAAGCACGGAGATGCTTGTGATAAATGTCACTAAATGGTAGAAATGGTCACCCATCCAATCACAACCTCGGCGTAGGTGGCTTAACTTTGGAAATCACTACCAAAACGCTGCCGCCAATGAGCCACAAGCACCACAGGTTACCGTAGGCCTACTAATGTTTCGTTCAAACAAAGAATGAACAATTGAAACTAGCCGTTCAAAAAATTCGACCGTTTTTAATTGTTCACAAATTGTCAAAGGCTTGATGAAAGTATATGGTTATTTGAATTTATTGGGTTTTCACGAAACTTATCGTGGTAGGCCTTCAGCTTTCGCATCGTGTAGACCGGGCGTAACAATAACAGCATGTTATGGCTCGTAAATACAGTGCAGGCTCTAAAAAGGCGCCTTTGAACTGTGAATGATGGTTTGAATTTAACAAGCTCAGTAGTTAGGCTTGAACGTAGGTGGTCAATAGGTTCTAACAATACCTTTTTTTTAGTTACGTCAGAAACCTTTTTTATTGAATACTAGCTTTAACCCGCAACTTTGACTGCATATTCTAGACCTGGCCAACTGCAAGCACCACTAGCGCTGAAGGTTCCGTACAAACTTGAATTCGGAGCCGGATACTGCTTTCTAGTCTTAGAATCTCTAAGCTAAGTTAAGACAGACGGACGGTCATGGCGAAACTAAATAAGTTCCATTTTGACTACGGAACCCTAAAAACATAAGACCCTCATAAATTTTTGTTATTCTGATAATCAATATTGAACGAAAATAAATTAAACGAGCATCCCAAATCCACGCTTTAACATTTTATCAAGCTTTGCAAAGGTTGGTGTAATAAAGAAATCATAAAGCGCAAATCCGATGAAAACTTTAGCTAAACCCAAAAATAAATTTGATGCACTATAAATTCATTAAACTGCATCATCAGGGCCGTATTTAGTGCAATGGATTTTGGGCTCCGGGGCGGGGCCCAAAATCCATATCAGAAACATCTTAGAGAGAAAGAGGGAATTTACTTAGCTCGAAATGTCTATTAATTATAGACTCTTATTTAAAGAATTGAGCGTATAGATTAAGTTTCTTAAATAATATCGTAAACGGTATAGATACAATTTGCTTTTTCTTATTATGCTGAATTTCTTCTCCTAGGTCCAGCCATATTTCAGCATCTAATAAATAATAATTCATTCATTCATTGATCAACAATCGCACCAATCATCTAACTAAGCAAAGCTTGTACTTTGAAAACTATAAAGGATAGACATACTTAAATACATTTATAAACATCCATGACTTACCTAAGTACAAATTGCTCATGCTCATCACACAAACATTTGCCCATACCAGGATTCGAATCCGCAGCCGCCAGGCTTTGTAGTATAAAGCGCTCGACACTCGAGCTCATGACCATCAAACAACTACCAAAGAAACCTAAACAGGCTGAACTATTTTAGACCCGCCATACTAAATCATTCACTTGAGCGGGCACTGTGGGCAGTTTAAAAGAACACAATAAGCACAACCATTCTTGAAATATGGCTTATCCTTTTGAGTACTTACACTTTCCCTCTAATCAAACTAACAGTAGTTAATATTTAAATAGTTAAGTTGAGCCGTAACTCGCTACCCACACTCGGTAAAAATATTGATAGTGTTTCTTTATGTTTTCAACCGACTTCAAAAAAGGAGGAGGTTCTCAATTCGACTGTATGTTTTTTTTTTTTTTTTGTATATTTGTTACGCGATTACTCCGCCAATTATGAATCGATTTTAATGATTCTTTTTTTGTTTGGTAGATCATACTTCAGAGGTGGTCCCATATAAATTTTATCGTAATTGATGTAGAACTTTTTGAGAAAATCAACAAATATATACCCAGATAATATTTTGGTTGTGGTTCTTGTTACCTATCATCCACAAATATAAGCCGATTTTGATGATTTTTGTTTTATTGAATAGCTTATACTTCAAAGATGCTATGATAAAAGTTTGCAAAATAAAAATCACCCCTAAGGGTAAGAAAATAGGGGATGAAATCGGTGTTCAGCAGTTAGATCAGGATTTATCACTAAAATAGATGAAATAAGTAAATTTTATAAAAAAAAAAAAACAACTTCAAAATACTAAAATGCTAAAAATAATCCTAATACTTAAGTACCTAATCACTTAATTTTGGAGTCGGTGCAAACAAAAACATTGAATCTCTCATCGGCTGGCACCGACTCAAAAATTAAGTGATTAGGTACTTAAGTATTAGGATTATTTTTAGCATTTTAGTATTTTGAAGTCGGTTTTAATTTTTTTTATAAAATTTACTTATTTATTTTGCTGTGCTCTTCTAGATATTCTGCCAATTATGCCTCTCGGAGCCTTCGGGCCTTATTACGGCCCTGTGCATCGTGCCGGCCACAGAACCGCACTGCAAAAAATCTGGGCCTTTTATCCTAAAATTAACATGTTCCGAATCTTTATGATCAAATTGGTCAAAACACGAAGGAAAAAAAACCATGAAATTGCTTTGTAAGTCTTTTGCTCAGGTCTTTCAACGGTAATCGTTTGTAATTCTAACGTGTAACCACTGAGTATTTCTGTTGTTTTATTTTATTAGTCTTGTTAGCGATTACAGCTTCGTAAGAAAAATATTTAATAATTTTCTATACATTTTAAGAACCAACAATTCTTAAATACCTTTTTTGAGGAAGTTATATTAAAGTAAAAAAAATGTCTCTTCCAGTGTTCAAATTACATTAGATGATATTTTTTTGTTTATGGACGTTTATATTTATATTATTGTGTAGTCGCCATAGTCTAAGCTTTGCTTAGGTTGAGGCTAATTATGCTTGTGCATCGTCCGAATAGATTTTGCAAATAATTATTAATTATTATAACAAATATGTAGTTACACGCAAGTGACTCCACTCAATTCACTGAATATTTTAGGGTTATGTGTTTTTTTTATTTTATTATTATTAAAATAAAAACCACGTCCCTGTAACTCCTTGTTCAAAATATCATTAGTATGGGGAGTATTTTTGTTTTGATGTTGGTTCCATAGAAAAAGTGGTTGTATTTGAACAACAGAAACAGGTTTGAGGTTTTGTGTATTTAAAGTTACACGTAAGTACACAGTTTTAGCATAAATGGCGATCTTTAGTATCAACTTTATAAATTATTAACCAAACAGGTACTTTTTGTTAGAGGTCATTTAAAACAAGTCCAAGATGACTTATTACTGTGATATTAAGTCAAACTCGACATTGGTTCAACATCGCAGAATCCTGTTCAAAATAACATAAAAGCCTTAATAATGACGTTCAAATCATAAATCAACCTGTAATTGCTGTGATAGAAGTTGGATCATTTGCGCACATTGGTCGTTGGTTGCCGTTTTTGGGGTTCCGTAGCCAAATGGCAAAAAACGGAGCCCTTATTGATTCGTCAGGTCTGTCTGTCTGTCTGTTCGTCCGTATGTCACAGCCACTTTTTTCCGAAACTATAAGAACTATACTGTTGAAACTTGGTAAGTTTTCTGTGAGATGTATTCTGTAAACCGTATTAAGATTTTTACACAAAAATAGAAAGAAAACAAGAAATTTTGGAGGTTCCCATACTTAGAGCTGAATCTCAATTTTTTTTTATCAAACCCATTCCTGTGGGGTATCTATGGATAAGTCTTCAAAAATGATATTGAGGTTTCTAATATTTTTTTTTCTAAACTGAATAGTTTGCGCGAGTGACACTTCCAAAATGGTAAAATGTGTATAACCCCCCCCCCTTCCTCCCCTGTAACTTCTAAAATAAGAGAATGATAAAACTAAAAAAATATATAATGTACATTACCATGCAAACTTCCACCGAAAATTGGTTTGAACGAGATCTAGTAAGTAGTTTTTTTTTAATACTTCATAAATCGTAAACCGTATTTTTTTATAATATAGTGTCGAATGTTGTATAGATAATTGTACAGAACCCTTTGTGCGCGAGTCCGACTCGCACTTGGCCGGTTTTTTTGTATTTTTTACTTACATGTTTTTTTCATTTTGCATGTTTAAGTTCAAGATTTCTTTAGCTGTGTCATTGTTTTAGGGCTGATAAAACTGAATTGAAATATTTTGTGTGATTAAAATTATGTACTCCTAATATAATATAAGTTAATACTAAGTTCTACAGGGTTACATTTCACGGTAGTGCCATTTTTTCAGGGACCACTCAGAGTCAGTAACTACTTAAATTCTCTTTTTTTTTCATTTTTAATTCTTCCATTCTGTATGTGAAAAATAGTACATAGAAAATTTACGATTACTCGATTAAATTGCACCGTATGTGCACTGCATGAGGTTCTTGTTGGAGCGGCGTCGGCGTACACCTGTGATCTCTGATGTAATGACGGCGCATCTCGCGTTTTCTTTTTGATTCGGAATTTTTTTAGTATATTTTACTCCAGAAATACGACGACTGAAATTATTTACGATAAATTTGTAAGTATTTATATATTGTTGTATAGACTTTATTTTTTAAATTTGGCACTACCTTAAGATGTAACCCTGTATAAACAGTAATTGTATGAATTGAATGGTACCTTAAAATGTAGGTAATTTTGGAAATATTTGACTTTTTGTTCTTGATTTCATTACTAGACAAGATCTCTAGGAAGGCAGTTTTAATATTTACTGTGGCATCATTAATATTAAGTACGATGTTACTTAGTATAAAGAACATGTCCGCTTTTTCTATGGAGGCTGATTTTTTATTCTGAGTAAGTTTTAACCAAGATGAAAGAATACACGATTAAAAGCTACGAAAATATGATACACGAAACTACAGAAACATTAATTTTGAACACCTCCGTTTCAGAGAAAAAAATAATGTATCAAATGTTAGTAGAAATATTTGATAAGTGTATGGCAACAAAAAATCATATTTATTTTATTATTTTTTGTCAATGATGTCAACTGTCTCACGTTAATGACATTGCTGACATCTGTCAGACTGCCAAATCCTTTGTTTAAATGTCAATTTTGACAGTCACATTTTACATAATTATGTGACAGTGACATTGCCATCTGACAGTAGTGGTGGCAATGTTTGTCCATAATCGGAAAGGCAATGGCACAGAGCCATACAGCCAGATTAAAAGTATTTTTATTTCTCTATTTAGGTCAAGTATTAAAAGGCAAGAAAGCCATATCTTCTACAATTGTGCAATGATAACACAACTAACTCTTAACATGTGTTTTCGATTAATAGTTTGCCTGAAATTGCTGTTTTTGGCATGTTTTATGGATAAAAAAAAATTGAATTAATTTTTTTTTTCACGAAATCGGAGGTTTTTAAAATTGTTTGACTTAGTAATAAATGTTGCTTTTTAGTTGCTCTATCTAGATATGTATAACATGTCGTGGTTAAAAATATTGACGAATAAACCATTTTTGTAATTTAATTTGTTCTATAGGCGACCAGTATTTACATCAAGTAGGTATCTACCACTACCACTAACCATTGTAAAAACGACACACAATTTTTTTAATTTTTTTATTTAACTTTGGAATAACCCAAAACCACTTGATTCCAAATTAATCACTCAATTGACGCAGCTATTAAAATATTGACCATAAAATTCAAAGCAAAAAGCAAAAATAAATAAAGTTTAAAAAAAAATGGTAACCAGCGGCTATTACTTATTGTTTATGTCACTCAAATCATATATATATATAAGTATTTTTGAGCACTTAAGTTTTATATTAGATTTGGTTGATTTATTTGATGATTACTTCTGCCTGATACAGCGTAATAAAATGGTCAGCCATGTTTGGGAAAATGGTTTGCCAAAAAAACATACCAAAATTTTTTTTTTTAACCTTTCATACTAAAGTCAGTTGCCAAAGCAGCTTGTATTGGAGGTTCAACATTTTTATTTTGACCCATGTTTCTTGAGCAAACTTGCCTAATATTTTTATACTACATATCCTTATGTGGCTGAATCCTATTACACATTATAAAACGTTATCTACTTAATACTATGTATAAGGCAATAAAACGTCTCTAAATATGTTCCCTTAAACTCCCTAAGATTAACATGTATCTCGTAGACCTTAAAAAACTGCTTTTATACCATAAATCAAGTTCTAATTGCCACAATCGAACTAAAACGGGTCATTTGTAGCTGAGTGAGAATTATGAAGTTGTTAAGAAACTGCCCGTTTTTCTTATTGCAACCAAATTGAGCTTACTACTAAAATACTTTTGCCCTTGGCATTTCAGGGTTATGTGTTAGGTTAGGGGAAGGTTCCGTTTTATAAAAAATAAATAAATAGCATTGGTTTTAGGTTTGGTAGGATTGGTCACGCTTTTATTTCACTTGCAAATAAGTATGTAATTAGATCCGAGAAATAGATTTTATCGTCATCATTTCAGCCATAGGACGTCCACTGCTGAACATAGGCCTCCCCCAGTAACTTCCTGATTGGCCGGTTGGAAGCGGCCCGCATCCAGCGGCTTCCTGCAACCTTTACCAGGTCGTCAGTCCACCTTGTAGGTGGACGTCCTACTGCGCTTGCCGGTACGTGGCCTCCATTCCAGAACCTTTCTGCCCCATCGGCCGTCAGTTCTACGTGCTATGTGCCCCGCCCACTGCCACTTCAGCTTGCTTATCCGTTGGGCTATGTCAGCAACTTTTGTTCGTTTACGAATCTTCTCATTCCTGATTCGATCTCGCAAAGAAACACCGAGTTTAAGCAAACTTCTTGTCTTAAATAGATTTTAACCTACTTAAAATTTTCGTATATTTTCAATTAATGTAGATCATCATCATCATCATCATCATCATCATTTCAGCCATAGGACGTCCACCGCTGAACATAGGCCTCCCCCATTGACTTCCAGATTGGCCGGTTGGAAGCGGCCTGCATCCAGCGTCTTCCTGCGACCTTTACCTTTACCAATTAATGTAGATAGTAGAAAATAAATAAATGACCATTCGTTTGCAACAAATACACACCAAACATGATTTTCTTGAATAATAATAAAACAATATCCAGCGTATCGTAATTGACCAATATTTAAAGGTATAAAAATATCACAATTATACATTAATTAAACTGAATACCTATTTAATTTATTGATATCTCATTTTACTTTTATTTATTCAAAGGTACTAATAGTTATAGAAGTAAGTTAATGAAGTAAATTCTGTTTAGCCTAATGGTTGACTGGTAGAGAATGCCACATGGCATTAATTCCAACTTTTGTACGATTTTATTTTTGTTCAATAAAGTTTAAATAAATAAAAAATGAAATTGAAAATATTTATTTATCGATGTCATTGTTATTAAAATCGTTTATTAACTAAAATATTAATTAAAAGTAAATTAACAGAAGCAAGCACCAACTCAACTACAAAGTGCGTATTCTAATTTCCTATATATGTGACAACTAAAAATGTTTTCGAATAAAGAAAAACATTTAACCATAACTTATTGTCCTCGTTATTGCGTTGCAATATTAATAGTGAGGGGAGGCCGATTGACCATATTATCGGCACACCATCTGTATCGATATATCAACAAATGATACCGATTAGTCGAGTATACGCCGCTGGACTTCACGATCTGATAAATTGGGGATTGTTAGTGTTGTAAACGTATCGTGCGGGGATTGTATTTCCTCGGATAGCTTGGGACTTGATGTTTAACTGTGTTTATGAACTTTTTATTTATTGTTTTAAATGCAGATTCCGAATTAGTTATTTTCTTATTTATACTATAATATAATATAAATATAATACTATATCGCTGGTGACTAGTTTAGTAAATTCATAAAATATAAAAAATGAAATTGCACCAAACAGGACCCCGATTCAGAAACCTTCGATAACGAATTGACAACCGGTATATCACGTGACAATATTAAAATTCATATAGTGTCACGTGGTTATGCGGTCGACAATTTGTTACCGAACGGTTCTGAATTGGGAGGCAGCCAGGTTCGGACTAGAAGTAAGAAACTACCGTCCCTGTGTTACGAGGTACGAGACAATGAATTTTTCCAAAGAGGACTGTTGTTGTTGTCAAAGTTGCTGTCATAGCCCAACGGATAAGCAAGCTGAAGTGGGCGGGGCACATAGCACGTAGAACTAACGGCCGATGGGGCAGAAAGGTTCTGGAATGGAGGCCACGTAACGGCAAGCGCAGCGTAGGACGTCCAACTACAAGGTGGACAGACGACCTGGCAAAGGTTGCAGGAAGCCGCTGAATGCGGGCCGCTTCCCACCGGCCAATCTGGAAGTCACTGGGGGAGGCCTATGTTCAACATTGGACGACCTATGGCTAAAATGATGATGATGATGATGAGTCTCCCAGCACACCCAGACTTGAACAAATGTTTTTTTTATTACCTAATTGGAAAAAAACGCTTTTATTCAAATTCAAATTCATTTATTCATTCACAAGAACCTTGAGCTTGAGCTTGGGCTTGAGCGTCGTTCTTCGCACCAGGTCCGCTTTGCCACGTACTCCACTCGCACCACCAGCTGCTACTCGTCCACCATCTACGGCCACCACCCACTTTCGGCCACCATCCACCTTCGGCCACCATCAGGGGAGTCTGAAAATCGGAAGCAAACCACCAGTCAGGCCTAGCTACCCACGCCCGCCGGCACTGTACCATACCTACCTATTTTTTATATAAATTCTTTCTTTAATGTGTACGCTGTGGGCATCTTATTTGCTATACTTAACGCCGAACGCGACACTGGCTATTAGCTTTCATCTTCATCATTTCAGCCATAGGCTAGTAGACTCAAATAAGCTGACATGATGATGATGATAATTACTATCATAGGGCCTTGTATTTCTTGGCAGATGATCATAACATCGTTTGTGTGCTAATATTAATAAACATGCAGGATCTAATAATGTAAAATAACATATTTAACCATATATCTCTGTGTAATAAAGATTTTTCAATAATTGTATCAAAATCAATAAAATTTAATTTATTAATTCAGGTCTATTTTTTAGTATTTCGATGCGCTTAATGCAATGTTTTGCAGTTTTTATAGTGATGGCCACTAAAATTATCATACAAACGACGTCCATACCGATTAAGCTGGACCTTTATCTATGCTCAAAGATAACACTCGTTTTATAGTCTTGATTAATAAAAAGATATTTTGATTTAAATGGAAATCCCATTTAAAGCAAAAGATGTTCAATAATCAAATAAAAATCTTATTAGCAATATTATGTTAGGTATTTCATGATGGTATCTGTACCTACTCTCTTTGTAGGTACGGGTTTAAACAAACACGGTATTGGGGCGAGTCATAATCATCATCATCATTTCAGCCGTCGCACGTCCACTACTGAACATAGGCCACCCCTAATGACTGCAATTATCGGGGGGGATTGCCAATACTCGCCACGCTTGGCAGGCGGGTCGGCGAGCGCAATTTTTTTTATAAAATTTTGCACGCAGACGCTGCTGCCTGTCTCGTACTACAGGATTAATCGCCTTTTACGACACGCCTCCTGTTGACGGTGGAGAAGTGTATTCTTTACGGCCGTCCCCAAACGGCACTAGTATTTTCGAATTAACACGCCATGACGCGTGTTCGTACAAATATCGCACAAAAACTCATTAAAATACGGTTCATAACAGCGCGCAATGATACGTAGCTTTTACGACAATCACTGCGTCTTTATATAACGAAAATTGTGGAAAATAATACTTTTCACATGGACGCAGCTATCAAGTTGGCCTATTAATCGTATAAACGAAAGAAATCGGTCAAACGGTTAAAAGAAAAAAAAAAGTTTGTTTTTTAAACAATTTCAATTGTTTTTTCTGAAGTATAAGTATTTTTTTATCAAAATACCTACCTAACTTTTTAAATAACCAACCTAGCTTGTTATTCATCTATACGTTAGGGAAAACCGCAAATGTATGCGGTGCCCTCGCGTGTGTCCGAACAATAAAATGTTTAACATCCCGACGTAAAAGTCGTCGTAAACTTAAAGACGTTTTTTTCTGTCATTTAGGGTATTTTCGGTTATGGCGTCGGCTTTGACCGACTGGCGAGGTGGAAGGTTAATATTTTTTTCTGCAGTAGATAGGTTAACACGTACGTTTGTTTTTAGGGTCTCGTACCACAAAGGGTAAAAACGGAACCCTTATAAGATCACTTTGTTGTCCGTCTGTCTATCAAGACCATTTATCTTGAGAACGTATGGAGATATCGAGTTGAAATTAAAACCATATTACTCAGGTCTACAGCCATTGAAGCTGTAAAAAAACAAATATTTAACATAAAATAAAATAAGGCTGTTTATGCCGCAAAAAAACTAATATTTCGATACTCTCAAGGGAATTTATATTTTTATGGTACTTTCCATTGACTTAGAAAATGTATAAATCGTCTAAAGCTACAAGTAGGTACAGGGAAAAATCTGATAACTGTACATTTGTAATATTTTTTTGTAATTAAACTCTGAGTCTCGATTCCTGAACTATTTATAATTATGTACCTGCAAATTTGTACAGAACCCTCGGTGGTCGATTCCAAATCGTGCTTGTCCGGTTTTTTATCTAAAATTATGTTAGAAGAAGCGTTAGAAGAAAAATTAATTGGAGGTATAATACGACAAAATATAGCAAAACTTTTGTGTTATTTCTATTGTAATGTCTGTTTTGAATCATTATACTTTGTTAGGTTTAGTACTTGCGAAAGCTTAAAAGGGCTGATTCTGCTGCTCATAGGGAAACCCTCGGGATTCAGATCTCATTTAACAAGTAACTGTACGAAATAAACATAATGATAAGCTTGTTTGCACTAAAACTGAGGTGAAAATTCTTTATTTTCATTTGCAAGTTGACGCTTGGTCATATAAATTTAATACATCATCATCATTTCAGCCATAGGACGTCCACTGCTGGCCTCCAGGCCAACACAGGCCTCCCCCAATGACTTTCATTGAGGGGGATTGCCAATACTCGCCACGCTTGGCAGGCGGGTTGGCGAGCGCAGTTTTTTATAACATTTCGCACGCAGACGCCGCTGCCCGTCTTGTGCTATAAAGGAGTTAGTCGCCTCTTACGACACGCCTCCTGTTGGCGGTTGGAAAGTGTATACTTTACGGCCGTCCCCACACGCCACCTTTATTCACACGGCAATTTGATACAATTAAGGAACATTCGAGTTACAAAAAATTTATATCAAACATACATAACCTATTAAGTAGACATTAATGCCACCAACATATTTCGCGGCAATTAAAAACGCCATTAACCCGCATTTGCCGCGGTGGGTCCGTCGGACCCGGGTCTAAAAATAGCGAGCCTTATTAATCCGG
This sequence comes from Anania hortulata, assembly GCA_963576865.1. NCBI lineage: Eukaryota > Metazoa > Arthropoda > Insecta > Lepidoptera > Crambidae > Anania > Anania hortulata. Next base: position 3,979,170 of record OY756388.1, on the reverse strand, counting down.
GGTAGATCGGGAACTCACCAAGCGTTAATTTCTCAAAATCGGGCCGGGTTTTAAGATGGGTTTCAAATGTGGCCGGAGATTTAAAATTTATGCGATTATTATTTTTATCCATCCATCCCTTTATTATTTTTCAAACACCCTTTTCGTTGTCGATCCATTGTCGATCCATGTCGATACATTTGACGTTTGATGTCATAAAATACTATTCTCAAGAAGAAAAAATCTTAATATGCTTTTTATTTTGTTTAATCTATGGTGTCGTTTATGTACGCTTTTATAATCTTCTAACGAACTAACTACCTATTTAATAAAATCTCGGAAATTGGTTTTTAACCTACTTACTACTTGTCGTATCGCCATATTAAATTAAAACTGACTGTTCATTTCCTTAGAAAATACGTTCGTCTTATTCTCGGGTACTAAATAATAATTGATTTTAAAATTTAACAAGATATCTCTTCTAGTTAATGAGTTACATGATTTTAAAATTGTAATTAGCGTCTGGAACCCTTAGCAAGTTTACGATCAGTTTTCTATATTATTTTCTGAAGCGTTAAGTTTATAATTCCTTGAGACATAGCAGTGCCTCTTACTGCATGTTTTATCAATGAACGATTTGTGGGAATGAATTAATAAGTAATTGCTTTTTAATTTGTCTCGATAACTGTGCCTAACCTGTAATTGTGTATTTAACATTAATTTATATTGTTGGCTTATTTTTCTTAAGGTCTAATTTTCCACGTGTTTGTGATTTGTTTATTACCATTTAAGCCTACAATATTTTAAATTGGAATTAAAATAGCACATTCAATCCATAAAAAGTCAAATTAAATAATAAAAATAACGAAACATATTCATGATCCTTTATCACTTCGACCTTTACTCTTACAGCAATAAAAAATACTAAAAAGTATCACCTAATAATACGCTATTACTGATAGCTTTATTTCTATCACGTTTATTTTTCATATCATTAATTCATTTTTATTTGTTGTGAAATAGGTACACGTACGTTTTTAAGATTACTTAATTTTACTTGGCTTTATGTTAAGCAAAACCCTTTAGTTGGTATTACATTTGCAAAATACATACATTATGTTATCACTGGATAAAGTGCATCTAACTTCTAAGTAGTTCTGACTTTATTACAAGTTTAATCAATTCGCAAGGGACCGTGTAATATGCACGCTGGATTATCTTGTTAAATTACAGCGCTGTCGACTCGGGTGCAATCTCTTTACATTTCTACTGGAATACTATCTGGGATAGAATAAAAAAATAAAATTGCTCTCGTTTCTTTTGACACGACACTTAAGTCTGTTCAGACGCTGCTCGTGTTGCTTTAATACGGCAAAATTGATGCGCATTTGTTTTTGACACTAGAAAAAATACGCGCAATACAATTTGATCATTATAATTTTTTTTAAAAATTTTTTTACTTGATCTTGCATATAAAAAAGTTAATATTTTACGGCAAGACTTTATTGCGATGTTTGCAATCGATTATTTCTGCGCAACATTTGATTTAGGTTGATTAACGCACTATGCTCAAGTGGTGCAATGTTAGCATTGTTTCTATAAAGGTATGGCAGTTATGGCAGCATGCACATGTTCGTGTTACCAAACAATATTAAATTTTATCGGCGTCCTGGTAATATCCCTTTTATTTAATTTGTTGTAAATTATAAAAGTGGATCATCTATGCTACGGATCCTAAATATAAATGTTCAAAACTTTCTTTTTTTTTTAATCGTATCGCAAGGCACGTTATGCATGTTAATCACAATATCAGTTGTCTATGCGCCTTTGCGTGCTGATTATTAATTGGTTCATTGATTTTCAACTTTTTTATAGTTAACATGACGCTCGACCGGTCTGGTCTACACTCAGAACCTTTTCAAACCCCTAGCGATGAAATTCCTCTTTTTACAAGTCCTGGGAATCCTATTTTTATACCGCTGGGAAATACGAGCGCGTCGTGTAATAATGTGGTTAGTGACAATAATACAATTTATGTCGTTCAGATCAACCGTTGCAGCGGCAGGGTTAAATTATTCGTGCTATGGTTAGTTGGACGCATTCATCACTGTCAAAAGTTGACAATAACGTTATATCATTTTGTATTTGTATTTTTATCGTGAGGTTGGAGTTGTTACTTTATTAAAAATAATGATATATTATTTAGTCTGTTGCATCAAAGGTTTCGTTGAAACAAATTCGACATCCGTAGATGGGAATCAAACCCACGGCCTTTTACTTAAAGTCTAGATGCTGGTCTAGAGTATTGTTAAAAAATAATTACAAACACTACCACAGGGGTGGATCCAGGGGGGGTCTAGGTCGTCTACTCGTATTTTTTCTAATCTCATTAGGTGCTGTCATGTGCATAACTACGGTGAAATCAAAACGCTAAATACTTACCTTGGCAATGATATTTTCTCAAAATATAATATCAATAAGTCATTATTGCACAAGTGGTGTGAATTTTTGGGAACATGCAAAAAAGAAGGAAATAACTCTATTGATGACTTAATGATAATTATTTATTAATACTTGTAGTTTTATTTGTTTTGTAGAACATATAGCGGCTTCTTATTTTCGATTTGTTTTTCTGATCAAGCATACGTAAACGAGACACAATAGAAATTCCATTGTTATGCGGTCTCATGAGATCGCTTGGATATTAACGAGTTAATGGTCCACTAATCACAAAATAACCACACCGCTGAAGTTTTTTCAATCGGTTTCTCAGAATTAATAATAGTTAGAACGTTTGCATTGATATTTGCTACTTAATCCATGTTAACGGAATTATCTGAAATTAGAAACATCATTTTATCGTATTTTTGTGTTCCTGTGGGATGATTATTTTTTCCCGTTTATTTCTGAACACGCAGACGAAGTCGCTAGCAGAAGCTAGTACAGTAAACTTTGCTTGGAAAAATGCGCTGAGTAATCAAGCAATAAAATCCTATACGTTTCAATAGCTCACTCCGTTGACCGCACAATGCGATTATGCAATCAAAGTGCAACAAACCGGTTCGGACCGGTTATAGTAAAAAGTGAATAGTTAACCCACATAATCGTCACGCGATACAAATTAGCCGGCGACCGACGCGACGCAAGACATTTGTAATGTTTGTTTACTTTTTGCACGGTTGCAGTGGATAGGTTAAATGGTAATGTATAGTCGCCGCCATGAGACAAGATATTTTTTTTAACAAACGATATTTTATTATTTATTTTTTTTGCATTGATAATAGGTAATGCTAGTTTTTTAAAATATAACAAGCATAATATTTTTATTTTTTAAAATGATTTAGCTTTTAAATAAATTGATATCAAAATTTTTATTCACTTTTGTTTGCCTAGTTAGAGGTTTTCCTTGATTACATTCAACAGTAAGGTTTTGTCTCTGGCCTTACAACACCCCTCCGCCAAAACCGCACTCCCGCGTGGTTGGAGTATGGCCTTAACCACCTCATAGTGGATAGCTTTTATGCCATCTTACGTAGGATAACATTTACTACTGCGCATAATAAAAGGCAGCAGTGATATTGTTTTTTTTTTAATAATAAGATTACACGATCGCTTGTAGAATTTAAGTATTAACTCAACTAGATATACGTTTACTAATTAAACATCTTTTGGCTGTCCAAAAATAATCTTTTTTATTATTATCACTAGCTGTTGCCCGCGACCTCGTTCGCGTAACCTTTTTTCATATAGGATTTTCTGCACAACTTTCTTATTATTATTTTTTTATAAGATCTTTCTGATGACTATAATTAACACAACTAAAAAAGAATTGGCGAAATTATTCCATACGTTCACGCGTGATCCGATGACCAAGGGAAATAGAGATTCATTTTTATTTAAATAGATTATTTATTCAAACTGAAACTATTCATCGTGAGTACTCAAATTAAAGGGATAATAGATTATTTATTCAAACTGAAACTATTCATCGTGAGTACTCAAATTAAAGGGATTCCCACGAGAATGATTACAATGAAATTAAGGCAAGTTAAGAAGTGGGCGGCAACTAAATTACTGCCTTGTAACGCAGCTTGTACGTCAAGAGTGTTTTGACAGTAATTTATTGATGTACATACACGCCTCAATAGTTCTGGTTTTCGTACCGGTTTATGATCTATTCCTGTGTTTAGTTCTGGAGATAATAAATCTATACAAATATTATAAATCTGTAAAGTTTGTTTGTTTGCATAAACGTGCTGATCTCAAGAACTATTGAAAAAATATTTGTATTCGATTGTCCACTTATCGAGAAAGGTTATTTAATGCTATTTACAATTTTTAACCGACTTCAAAAAAAGGAGGAGGTTCTCAATTCGGTTGTTTTTTTTAATGTTTGTTACCTCAGAACTCGGCCATTTATGAACCGATTTGAATTTTTTTTTTCAATTGAAAGGGTATAACTGCAGATTGGTCCCATTTTTTTCAAAATTAAATTTTGATGATGGGATCCATGAGAAATTAAGGGAACTTCTAAAATATTATAGGAATACATATAGCGATTTTAGTATATTTAACAACAAGTCAAGCATTTGCATTCAGAAAGTATCATTTACTAAGGTGGAACTGATGAAGGAGACCATAGTTGGCCACAATAGTCTTCCACGAGTAGCGATAAAATATTTTCATTAAGACAGTTAAGCCTTGCCATAGTCGACAAATCAAACTTTAATAAATGATTCTTGTGAGAATGTTACCATCAAACTGATCTGATGAAGAAGGCGGAAGGTAAGCACCGGAACTCTGTGATAAAACAATGTATCATAGCCGTGTTTGGACTTATTCAAATCGTCATGAGAAGCAATTTAGCTATAATTACATCACAGATCGCCATTAAGAATTTTAAAAACACTAAAAAACAGACAAATAAAACAATTTTTTATAAAAAAATTACCGACTTCAAAAACACTAAAAAGCTAAAAATAACTTTTAATTAATCATACCAAACAGTTATGATTGGAGTCGGTGCCAGCCGTGGAGTGTTTGAATGTGGTTGTTTCCACCGACTCCAAAAACGCAAACTATTTTACAAAACATTGTTTAGCCTAAGAATTGTACAATTGTTTTTTATCCCAAATAAAAAAAAAAAAAAAAAATTTAACAAATTACCTTGTATTTAGGTCACGTCCGACCATCTTAGCTTTATTAAAGTCCATATTTTTGTTATGAATACATTTTAGGCACTACTAGGTCAATTGATGTAACACAATTTTCAACTACATTTGTTTCTGCCTCCCTAGCGTGAACACCAAAACACGATATGATATGATATGGCGATATATCGTCACCAACTGTAAAAATATGATAGATATAGCCGCCATGATGAATCACCGTGCCGGTGACGTCACATATTATGATCGCTGTTTAGATAAAAATTCAAAATTGCGGCTATATCTATCATATTTTTACAGTTGGTGTCGATATATCGCTATATCATATCATATCATATCGTGTTTTGGTGATCATGCTAGGATTACTGTACGTAACTGTTTGATGCCAAAAGAAATAAATAAAAAAAAAACATCATGCTACGATGGATAGGAGCGGAGCATCAATATAAAATGTTACAAAAACGGGATTCTTCTCCTTTTTAAGTGTTTCCGTTGCGTGCGATGCGTAAACAGTTAAAGTTACGCAAAGACATGTATGATGATTGTTACGCTTGAATAATTCTAAACAAAGTCTGTGACAGCATATCTCTATCTTTAAAATACCTTTAACCAATTTTATGGTAATCAAATTTATTATAGAATAATAAAGTACAATCGGTTCATATAATTCCTATAGTTATTTCAGCCACTGGGGTTATACCCAAATCATTACCTAAGAACCTCGACATCTTACAACTCAAACATAACTCACTGAATTTAATCCAGAAAGCTGTCATATTAAATACATGTCGAATCACTCGCAAATTTTTATCCGACGCGCGTACTACGAGTACAAATTAGTAAATTGTAGAGACAACACTTGGCTAAGGCCCGTGTTGCCTTTAAATACCAGCGAAAGCTGAGATGGAAAAAAAGTGTACACAATAATAATAATAAATAATAAATATGGACAACATCACATACATTGCTCTGATCCTGTGATAAGTAGCTTAAGCACTTGTGATACAGAAATCAGAAACAACGACGGTACCACAACACCCAGACCCGAGACAATATAGAAAAGTTATTTTTCTACATTGACCGACCGGGAATCGAACCCGGGACCTCAGAGATAGCGTCACCAAGTCCGGTATACTCGCCTCTCGGCTACTACTACTGCTGCTACTAGAATATTGCATTATTTGGTCGTTGATAAAGACGTTTGGTGACAGACCGAACTCCACGCAGGCGAAACCGCGGGTGGAAGCTAGTTAATAAATATACGCCTGACAACATACCAATAGGCTCGTTTCCTGAGTCAAAAAAATCTTATTTTATTTAGCCCATCAGTTAGATTATCAAAAAATTATTTGACCCATATTTTGTCTGTCAATCAAACGAAAAATGAAGAAGATAAAGCGCATCAAAGTTAGGCAATGGCAGCACGTGAATACACGCCGTGCTAAAAAGCGTCGCAAGGCGTGTCGTTATACGGAACTTTAACGGGCTATATCTTTATCATTTTTTGTTTGGTTGACAGAAGACAAAATGCGGGTCCAATATTTTCTGTTAATCTAACTGACGGACTAATTAGATTTCTCAGGAAACTAGCCTATTGTCGTGGTCCCGAAGTGATTTACAATGACCACGAATTTTGCCATGTGAAGGCACATTTAAAAAATCGTTATCTGAATTGACCAGAACTGTCTGGGAAGCGAAGCCGGGAGAGTTTCAAACTACGGAACACAGCGCCACTATGCCAAACGGGTCTATGTGCTTTAATTTTATTGCTGATAATTAAATTAGGATATTTGATTCAAGTCGTTGTCTCTGTTGAAAAACACCATCAAATGCAGGGTATTACATACTTCAGATTACTTTCCGTAGTAAAATGACACCCTGTTAAAAATAAAAATTAGTTATTTATGCATCTTCCAGTAATAATCTCTAGGATTGAGGGGCAAAATTAAGAGAGGGATCTGCAATGAAATGTACACAAAAAATTAAATGTACACAAGCCCTTACAGTTATCAATGTGCAACGGAGGGTAAATACGCAATATGAATAAAAACCCGACTTCTACTCATTTTTGGAAGGTAAAAAAGTAGAAATCAGTTTTTTTACACATATTGGCTAAAAACCCTGAAATGTCATTTCTACTCAATAAGGTATTTATGTGCTCCATATAGACGGGTGACGGAGAGTATTTATTTACCTTTGTTTCCATAAAGGTTCGAAACCGGGTTTTTACCCGTATTGGGTAAATACCCTCCATCGCCCATCGCTGCTTACAGTACATACCAAATGTTAATTTCACAGCTTTACACACACATGCACACGTAGCCGCGGCGTATCGCAAATTGAGAATTATCGAGAAATTGCCAATCATCGATTACTCCTGCGCAACATTCGATTTGGATCGATTAACGCACTATGCTTAAGTGGTGTAATATTGTGCATTAGCACTAACTTTACTACTACGAGTAGTACTCGTATTATTACGTTACTCTGATATAAGGAGTATGTATCGAACGTAGGTACTTTAAGAGGTCTCTTTTAAGGTTTTTTTTTTTAAATCTTTCCTAAGGTCGCCAATTAGGCGCTGGAAATGCTAATTAGTTTGTGCGCTGAAAATGTGACATGTTCTTTGGACATTGTAGGTAGCGATAATTTTTTAAAAAAAAATATTTACTTATGTTTTATCTTACCTACTAACAAAGATTGTCGAAAACTTACTTACTCATACAAAACCTCACCCATTCATTCAGGAAATTAGAATTTTCCGTTAAAAAAAACAGGTGATGACTCTGAAACAATCTCACTTCCTTATGACTAAACTGTTAGTTATTGTGATGTTAGGGCTTTGGGGTAATATTAAAACAACTAGTTTCTCAGTAAGTAATACACAGCTCGACCGTAACGCCTGCTCGCCCCGCTCGTGACAGTCCGTGTCAGGTCGGGAGCACAGATTAGATAGAGTATGTCTAAAGGTCGAGACCATGGCGCTACCGTCAGTCTGCATACTACGTGAATGTCACAGTTATAAACAATAATTTAACTGTTGCAGATTTTAATGACGATGTTAAAGTTAACTGTAAATATCTTTAATAAATACTTTTAGTCAGAGCACTTGAAACATAATTTGTTTATTTATTGATATTACAACTTGCTTAATTGGAAGAGTTTTATGATTTTTACGATAAATCGATCAATATCCGGCACATTACTCCCGTAATGAGTTTTCAAATGTAAATATCGTTAATCTTCGGTTATTTTCGACTAAATGGCCGTCAGATAAACCTTTTCATCTTCTCATCAACCTTGTACCTTTGTAATTAGGTTCAAAATTGAACGAAAAAAATATGTTTAGATTCTCGATATGGCAATTCAAACACGGTACTTGGAAACCAATTTCCGGTTCCTTTCATATTGAAATGTAAGTGGCGCCCTCTGTGGTACAACAACTAAGCGAATCGTGTCCATGATTGTGTATTCTTATTTGTAAATAAAATTTAAATTATCTGAATTTCAAATGTTAAGCACTCCCACGAGAGGAGTTAAATACGGTAGGCTCTCTGTTTTGTCCATATTCACTATTCATTATTTTTAAATTTAGAAATTCAGGGTATAAACCTTCCAAACGTTCAAATAAATGGCCAAATAGGTTTTTATATAATTATGTTACTGTTAGGTCTCTAATTACATAAATATCTATCTAATCTAAATTCTTTAAAAGGTAATCGCGCCTCAAAAAAAAAGAGTCAATGATAAAATCAGTAGATACCTTTAAGTAAGTTTAATGATTATATGCTAGAATAAGTTAATTTTATTAAAAAAAAACCAACTTCAAAAAAATAAAACGCTATAAATAATATTAACACTTAGGTACCTAATCAATTACTTTTGGAGTCAAGGTTCAAGCTTTTTCCATACATAATTTGATTTAAATCGGCTCAGCTTTCACGACGAAAAGTAGCCTATGTCCTATTCCCACAAGTCCCATCTATCTCTATACTAAAATTTATCAAAATTGGTTTAGCGGCTTAGGCGTGAAAACGTAACAGACAGACAGATAGACAGATTTACTTTTGCAATTATAATAAATAAATAATGGACAACATCACATACATTGCTCTGATCCTATGATAAGTAGCTTAAGCACTTGTGTTACAGAAATCAGAAATAACGACGGTACCACAACACCCAGACCCGAGACAATATAGAAAAGTTATTTTTCTACATTGACCGACCGGGAACCGAACCCGTAACCTCAGAGATAGCGATGTTAGTATGTAAAGTTAGTGTCGAAAATGATTTAGTAATCTATGTTTTTACCTTTTCAGTGGTGTAATTCGTGTCACTAGTTGCTCGCTTCGTGAGCTCAGTCGAAAGTAAACCTACTCCATCTCTCTCTGTTGGGGTACTTTTGCAATGCAGATTTTATGTGGTCTCCATCGTATTTCGGATGGGATTTTATTACCCGGTTGTAGATTCAAAGGGGTGTTTGTTTGATTCATACAAAAGTGAAGTGTGGGTGGATGTTAGCCATTGAATTGCCATCTAAAATAGTAAGTTCCTTCAGAACAGTTTTCACAGATACATTTATACATTGCATTCAGGCTGGACTTCAATGTACGGATATTGTAAGCCGCGGTGTGGATTCTGTTCACCTGAAATGTAGATTTCTATTATCCTACAACAGGCAACTGCTTTTGCAATGTTGATTTGTTGTGTTTATTCAAGTTCAACAATGTTTGTTTTTAACCCCTCAACAAGACGAGTAATTTTTTTTTTGCGAACGAACGAACTTGGCAACAAATAAGTCAAAACAGTTTTTAAAATATGCTTCAAAACTAAATTACGTAACCGTATGCTTATAAAAAGAGTAATTTATCTTTATATATAAAAATGGATCTCTATTTCCCTTGGTCATCGCATCACACGCGAACGGATGGAACAATTTCGCTAATAGTTTTTTTTGTTGTGTAAAATATTGTCAGAAGAAGGTTCTTACGAAAGAAAAAATAAGAAAGTAGCGCAGAAAATCCTTTATGAATAAACTAAAGTCTATGCGAACGAAGTCGCGGGCAACAGCTAGTATTGAATATAAATAATAAGGTACTTTGTAATCGTATAAAATACACTTCCCATACAATTTGTAACTTTTGATCATTAAATTCCGGGTTCGATTCCTGGTCGGGGCAATGTAGAAAACGATCATTTCTATATTGTCGATTGTACGACCCGACCCAGACGGGTCTGGATGGTGTGGCACCGTCGTTGTTTCTGATTTCAATACCACATCTTCTTTAGCTGCTTTCCTTAAGATCAGAGCATGTGACGTTGTTTAATATTAATTAAATATGGTAAATGGGCTAATTTCCTAAATATATCTAATTAATCCGTCAGTTGGATTAACAGAAAATATTGGACACGTATTTTTTCTTTTCTCAATTAAACAAAAACTGATGAAGATATAGCCCGTTAGTGTTCCGCGTAACGTCACGCCTTGCGACACTTTTTAGCAAGGCGTGACGTCACGTGCTCACTTTGATGCGCCTTATCTAAGTATTTTTTTGTTTGATCGACAAAAGGCAAAATATGGGTCCAATATTTTTTGGTAATGTAACTGACGGACTAAATAGAATAATCTTTTTAGACCCAGAAAACTAGCCTATTGTATCTCATACGAGATTATCTTTTAGTGATAAAGATAAACTTGTAATTGAGCATCAGAATCAGTGCCTAGCAACGTTTTTTTTTGCATCTTTGCAATAACTAAACTATATACTATATTGTGGTCATGGCAGAATTGCTTGAAGACCTCAGCACAATGCTCAATGACCTTACTCGAGTCTCCCAACAGGTAGGCCTGCGAATGAACATGGACAAAACCAAGCTCATGTCGAATGCCCATGTTGTGCCCTACGAAGTATCCGTTGGGAGCTCTACTCTCGAAATTGTTGACAAATATGTCTACTTAGGACAAGTTATCCAGTTGGGTAGATTCAATTTTGAGAAGGAGATCAATCGTCGAATCCAACTCGGCTGGGCAGCGTTCGGGAAACTACACCACGTCTTCTCGTCCAAAATACCTCAGTGCCTTAAGACGAAAGTCTACAACCAGTGTGTGTTACCAGTGATGACATATGGAACTGAAACGTGGCCTCTCACTATAGGCCTCATAAGAAAGCTCAAGGTCGCACAGCGTGCTATGGAAAGGGCTATGCTTGGTGTTTCCTTGCGAGATCGAATCAGAAATGAGGAGATCCGTAAACGAACAAAAGTTGCTGACATAGCCCAACGGATTAGCAAGCTGAAGTGGCAGTGGGCGGGGCACATAGCACGTAGAACTGACGGCCGATGGGGCAGAATGGAGGCCGCGTACCGGCAAGCGCAGCGTAGGACGTCCACTCACAAGGTGGTCAGACGACCTGGTAAGGGTCGCAGAAAGACGCTGGATGCAGGCCGCTTCCAACCGGCCAATCTGGAAGTCAATGGGGGAGGCCTATATTCAGCAGTGGACGTCCTATGGCTGAAATAATGATGATGATGATGAATAACTAAACTATTTAAACAAATACCAAATCGTCGTTTCCAAAAATTTGCATTTCCACTCGTAGTTACGTTTAAGTTTTGATCAATGTAAAACTTCCCGAAGGTTTAACCGAATCAAGTACCTACCTACATGTTCAAATTGTAGTTGAGAACACTTAATTTGATGACAGTCCCAGAATAATTTAGTTCCACTTTGCATTCTAAATGGGACAAAAACTTTAAAGGGAGACAAATTGGGCGGCCCAGTCCTCTGAGCCCTCATTCGTACATCACTCAATTACCTTAGGAGAACTGTCGATTTGGGAACCTCTATTTATACCTTTCTCGTCTTAACTCCTAACTATATCTTCATAGATATACAGGGTGTCCCGTAACTCTATGATAACTTTGTAACCACATATTCTAATTCAAATTCTAAAATTTTTTTTTATATTAAATAGGGTGGGTACAAATAAATGTTGATAGTAAAATTAAATAACATAATGCACCTATTTAGCCATATACAATAGGAATAGCATGCAAATGAGTTACATTAAAATAAAATATTATTAAAATAGATATCACTAAAAAAGTACTCAATATCAAATTAATATGTATGTATGTCTATTCATCATGGTAAACTTTTGTTTTATGAATTTTGCAAAGCATGAAAATATATCGACTTTCCATACAAAATTACCAAACAGTCGATTGAATTTGTAAAGCACTAAGTTATATGCATATTTTTAAAAGTCATATTATTATAACAAAAGATGTTCACTATGATAACAAAATTTAAGGACATGGTCATCAATACGAACAGCTTTTTCTATGGGAATAACATTAAAATCCGTTTATTTTTTTGTTTCTTCATACAAAATGTATGTATTTGAATGAATGTATTTTGATGATCGATGAGCAGCATTTTTTTCATGATTTCGATATAGCCTTATACTAAAAGATATTTTTATTGGTGAACACATATTTTTATTGGTAAACACACATTGGTGAACACACACACACACACACACACAACACATCTTTTAATTCGGTTTCTGTTTAAAAACACATCCACATTTTTATTTTATTAGTCAGTTCTTCTTTTTATGAGGGTGTTCCATTGCTTAAATACTTACAACAATTTTTAGAATGGAACTAATGTTGAAATTTCAAAATAGGTAAGTTTTCAGTCCGAGATACCACTATTCCGACTGAGCTACAAAAGACGTTAGTTTATTGGTCAAATTTCTTCAAATAATTCGCTGTTAGTAAAGCCAGTGTTGTTCCATCTATGTTTTTGGTTAAGTCACTATAAACGTCCCCTAACTCTCCGTCAGCATCCAAGCGGTCTCATGAGGCCGCATAACAATGGAATTTCTATTGTGTCTTCATTACGGTTACTTGATGAGGAAATATCATTGCAAATATTTTAAATATACGAGCTATAATAATAACTATCAATATTGTTTACAATGATGACTTACGTAGCCCAGCGGCGAGCATACCGGACTTAGAGTTGCTATCTCCAAGGTTGCGGGTTCATGTAAAAAACTTTTCTATTTTGTCTCGGGTCTGGGTGTTGTGGTGCCGTCGTTGTTTTTGATATAGTAACACAAGTGCTTTGGCTACTAACCATATCCTTGTATGTGGTGTTGTTCAATATACATTATATTTATTGTTATCATTGATTATACAAAAATAACATTTATAATGTGTAAGTGTAATTCGGACTTAAGATAAATCTAGATTAAAAGGATTCGTTAATATCATTTGTGTTTAATTTTAATCATAAAATAACACGACACGAGAACATTATACAATTTAGGAGAGTTATGAAAACATTACATGATAATGAGGGTCGGCCCAGTATTATTATTAAATTCATACTCTCTGGACAGGGTTCCGCTAGGTATAAAAATGGTCGTTTATCAACTGACAGCTTCCAATAACTTACGTGTCCTATCCTAAGGGAATGGAGATGTGTTAGACTCAACTCTGGATATTCGCCGCATCTGTCTGCAGTAAAGATAGTCGCATAAAGTGTATGACTAGATATGTTAGGGTATATGAGCAGCTGATCATGTGATTTTAAGAAGTGTCCTATTCTTTTGTACACCATGTATATGACTAGACTAGCTTCTGCCCGTGACTTTGTCTGCGTTTTTGGAATTAAACCAAAGATGAATAAATAATCATTTTATGGGAACACACAAACGGAATACAGAAATTTCTAAATGATAAGTTAGCTTATTAGCTTATACTTTAAAGATACTATAATAAAAATTTGCGAAAAAAAATTTCATAGGTGTAAGGTGTAAAAATAGGAAATGAATGAATGAATCGGTATTCAGCAGTTAAATTATGTTTGCACTCGTAAGATTTTTTTTGATTAGGATTTATCACTAAAATAGATGAAATAAGTTAATTTTATAAAAAAATAAAAACCGACTTGGTGCAAACAAAAACATAGAATCTCTCATCGACTGGCACCGACTCCAAAAGTAACTGATTAGGTACTTACGTGTTAAGATTATGTTTAGTGTTTTAGTTTTTTGAAATCGGTTTTTATTTTTAATAAAATTATTATCTTTCTATACAACTTCATTCGGCGGTGGAAATTTTGTGCAAAAGTCATAGAACAAAAGTTGTTTACTATGATGTATGCAATATGTAGTTGTAAGGTTATACTTCAGTTACAGGATGTCCCACCCTGTATATGTGTGCCAAATTTCAGCTAATTCCGTTCAGCCGATAAAGCGTAATTGTGTTTCTAATATACAATAATTTACATTTATGGTTGTAATACAATATTTTTAATTTTCATTTATAAATTGTAATAAAAGGTACTTTAAAATAGTGACTAACTATTCTAATTTTTTTTTTTTTTTGTTGTTTCAGGTATGTCGGCTTGATCAGACTTCGCACCGTAAATCCGCTAATTTAATAATATATTATTTAATATTATTTAATAATTGTTTTTTCCATGTTGTACAGAATCTAGAACTAGAAATGTAAGTAACATCCAAGGTACGACTAGGTAACTATAAGTAAGAGACAAGTTGTCAAAAAGAGTAGCCTAAAACACATGTATTCCTCGGATAACAGTTTGTTTTCGTGATCAAATATATAATGTATAATTACAGTGTTAAATTCAGAAACACTATTAATGATGAGTATGAGAAACTCTACTTTGAACCAGAAAAATGATAAATAATGGGAAATTAACATCAATCTCATTATCATTTTTCATTTATCTAAAGTGTAACTCTGACGATTATCTTGTGTAGTGGTTTGCGCTCCAGATTACAAAGCCAGGCGGTTGCGGGTTCGAATTCCGCAAGAGGCAAATGTTTGTGTGATGAGCACGAGCATTTTTACCTAAGTCATGTATGATTAAGATTAAGAATGTATTTATGTGTGTTTATCTTTTATCTAGTCGCCATAATACAAGCTTTGCTTAGTTCGGGGCTATTTGATTGGTGTGATTGTGGACACAATTTATTTACTAACTATTTTGCTCTTATATTTAATAAATAAATATTGAAACAACATCGCATACATTGTTCTGATCCTAAGGTAAAACAAAGAAGAAACAACGACTGTACCACAACACCCAGATCGGAGACAATATAGCTATATTGCTCTGTGTACTATATTATGTATGTGTATGTATATGTATATAATTGATAATCATATATATTTATACCTATTTATTAAGTATGTAATGTTGGTGTGTATATATATATATAAATATGTTTTTTTTTTCTTGCTGCACCGCCTGTATTTCTCTGTTTGATCACTGGTTGACTGGTAGAGAATGCTTCTTGGCATTAAGTCCGCCATTTGTACAATTATTTTTAAATGTGCAATAAAGTATAAATAAATAAATAAATAAATAAATATAGAAAAGTTGGTTTCCTACAATAACCCGACCGAGAATCGAACTTGGGACCTCAGAATAAGAGAATAAAGAATAGGAGGAGTGACTTACTCATGCTCTTAAAGGTGTAACAGCTCTGATTCATTCGCTAATAAGGAAATAGACGTTTACTTATGCTTACAAATCATGTAATCCAATCCCAAAAGCCTAACCGTCTACCACCTCGTCTCGCAGACCTAACCCAAATAAATTCGAGACACTCCACCCCAAGCTTCCCACTTCGTTTCTTTGATCACTCAATCTACGTTCAATTGGAAATTTCACTTTGTTACCAGAAAACTAATTTGTTTCGTTACGAAATTTCTACTCACATTTTCGGCTCATATTTTAGGTTTATAACGAGTAATGCGGCAGAAGAAATTGGGTAATAATATTAGTATTTTAGGATCTTTCCTTATATGCCATTGGGAATATTATACTTTCTGTTACGGTACCCGATATTCTATTATATTTTATTAACTCCTCAAAATATATTTGCTGCTTCTTATTATAAATGTTCTGCGACTTCCAATGTGCGTTATATAAAAACGTAATATTATTATTGGATTGATCTTACATTCATATTAATAACAACGTAAGTGTTAGTATCGTTAACGATTCAAATTATTATTTTATACCCTAACCTAAGTTTTATCTAGGTCATACTTCATTAATTGATACTTTTTAGGGTTCCATAGTCAAACGGAACCCTTATATTTTTCGGTATATCCGTCCATCCGTCTGTCTGTCCGTCCTCCCGTCTGTCCGCGGCTTAACTCAAGAAAAGAAAGGATATATATAAGTATATTATTATCACGCCGACATAGTAGTACAATAAACCTAAAAAAAATTGTTTTTGGGTATAGTGGAGATTTTTTTTCTGGTCTATCGCATAGCATGGGATGTCGTTGGATAGAGGGTTTAAAATATTGTAGGTGTCCAAACACTATTTTTCGATTTAGGGATCCGTTAGCATAAAATTAGGCTTTAAAATGCATTTTTTGTTAGAGTAAAATGTCGCTCCCAACCTGCTGTCAGGAGTAGCAAAATGGTTAATGTAAGAAATGTGAAAAAGTCACATTCACAATTCTTAAAATAAAAAACGGGTTTTTTCGCCAATTTGGTTTTTGTAAGTTAGGATTTGTTAACACTTCCCCGTCGATATACAGGGTTATTTTTAAAACATCAACAACTTCCTAGGGGCTAATTCTGGTGCTCCAATACAACATTTTTTTCGTTTGGACTAACATCGTAATTTAAAAAAATTCACTGCTTCATACAAACTGATTTCCGCTGGTTTAGTATGGGGAAGTGAAATGTTAGTGTTAGAAAGAAATCCAACTTGAACACGGAATCCACTACCAGTTGGGTCTTTTCATGCTCATATTATTATTATTTGACGATATCGCCATTTATAAATATCACGATCAATATTACGTCGAGTCTTTGAAAAGGGTCAACTTGTCTCCTTTGGCTTTTTTCCTTTTCTAGCTCAAGAACAAAGGACGGGGACCACAAAATTTCTTTGAAACGATCGCCATCTTTTTTGAGGCTCGCGCAAAATGGCGGACTTTGGCGGGAATCCGAGCCGGGCTGTTCGTTTGATGATCAATTAATTTGATTTAATCAAGTGGACTGTGGTATTCGTTATTGGAAATTGGGTGGAATTTTTAAATTTACGCATTTGGACGTCGAATAAAACCTGGTTCAAAAAGTAGTTAGTGAAATGATGATAAATCTAAAGAGGGTCATAGTCATAGTCATAGTCATATATATTTATTGCATCATGTTGGTACAAAGATCTTAAATTAATTTATGTAGTCCCGTAACATGGCCCTGTAAGGGCATTGCAACATTTTGTAGGTAGGAGTCAACATTCTTATGAATAAATATTCTAAGCCAAGGTACATATTGACAATTATTAACATTATATACTATACATTAATTACTAGGTGAGATCAGATTTATGAGTTACTAACAACTAACAATCAAAAAATTCTTTAAGTGAGTAGAAACATTTTTCTAGCAAGTAGTCCTTTAATTTCCTATAAAACTCTGTTTCTTTCGATACACTTTGGATTTCAGTAGGTATTCTATTATATATTTTTATCGACATATGGTAAGTTCCTGAGCTAACCATATGTAGTTTAGTGAAGGGTTGTGCAAGTCTATTTCTATGTCTTAAATTACGTGGCTGAGAATAAAAATCTTTTGCTTGAGGGTACATATCTTTGTTTTTCCAAACCAACTTGCATAATTCAAATATGTATAACGACGTAAGTGTGAGTATTTTTAGTTTTATGAAGTGGGGTCGGCAACTTTCAATGTCTGTTATGTTAACTAGTATCCGAATGCATCTTTTTTGAAGAATAAAAAGTTGGTTTGCGTCGGTGCTATTTCCCCAAAGAATAATTCCGTAGTTAAGCCATGCATTAGCGAAGGCATAATATGATGTTGTAGCTGTTTTTAAGTCTGTACATCTTTTCAATTCATATAGGGCATAGGTAAATTTTGAGAGTTTAGCAGCAATTTTTTCAATGTGTGGTTTCCAATTAACGTTTGAGTCTATTTCAATTCCTAACAGGGTGCAAGAGGTCTCGAATTTAATTATATTGTTATTAAATGAAATTTTTGTATCTAAAGTATGTTTTTGTCTAGGTTTAAATTGCATTAATTTTGTTTTAGTTAAATTGATTTCCAAATTGTGATCTTGTAACCATTCTATAATTTGTTCTAGTGTATTGTGAAGTTCTTGTTGTAGGTCTTGGCTATCTGTGCAGGGGAATACGACTGAGATATCATCAGCGTAAAGTATGCATTTTTTACTTATACATTCTGCTACATCATTTATGTATATTAAAAATAGAGCACAACCTAAAATACTTCCCTGAGGGATTGAGCGTTCTACGTCTAGATTTTGTGATCTAATATTGTTTATTGTGTTATTATTATAATCATATTTTTCGATCTGCACAAATTGCTTACGATTTTTGAGATATGAGCCAAACCACTGATGCGCTTTTCCACGTATACCTATTTCGTACAATTTTTTAAGGAGAATTTTATGAGATACTCGATCATAAGCCTTACTCAAATCTAACATTATTCCTATGGCGTAATGCTTATTATTTATTATTTTGAGGATTTCATTTAAGTATTTATATACTGCTGTGATAGAAGATTTTTGTTTCCTGAAGCCATGCTGGTTTTCATTGAATATACGATATTTTTCACAAAAGGAGTTCAAACGGATGGCCATAGCTGTTTCAAATATTTTAGAGAAGGTTGATAAAAGGGATATTGGACGAAAATCTTGGGGTTCAATAGCATTTCGTTTTTTTGGGACCGGTTTGACTACGGTAGTTTTTAATAAATCAGGGAAAATCGCCTCATCAAAAGACTGGTTTAATAGATAAGTTATAGGTGCAACTAGCTCGTCTCTACAGTGCTTAATTAATGTGGGTGGAAATTCATCAGCGCCGTAACTGGATTTATTTTTTAATGACTTAATAATTTTGTCAACTTCGACTGTCCTGACCGGGCCTAGGTACATGGTATTTTCAATGGGTACAATAACGGGGCGGCCGTTGGGCTCTATGTTCTTATTTTTATGTGATCCTACTGAAATAAAGTATTTATTGAGAGTGTTTGCTACAATAAATGGTTCCTTTATAGTATTGCTGTTGATTTTTAATTGTGTATCTTTATGTAGATTTTTATTTATTTTATTTGTCCGCTCCTTAATTATTTGCCACATTGCTTTTGTTATATTTTTAGACGTTTGAATTTTTTTTATATAATGGAGTTTTTTTGATAATTTTACTGTACTCTTTAACAATTTCACATATTTATTATAATACTCATTTAACACAGTACTACTTATTTGCGTCTTTAACATTTTTATTAGACGTTTATTTCGACACGAAACTTTGATGCCCTTAGTTAGCCAGGATTTTATTTTATTAGTAAATAATAACTTTCTCTTTGGTATACAAAAATTAAGTAGAGCAGTTAATTTATCATGGAATGCTTTATAATTCTCATTAATATTATTATCAGTTACCATTATATTCCTCCAATTTATATTTTGCAATTTTTCTTTAAATAATGTCATGTTATGTGTATTAAATTTTCTTTTATGAACAAAGTATGTCTGTCTAGTATTACAATTTATGCCTGATTTACTTATAGAAACTGTTATACCTCTATGATCTGAGAGCCCATACTCCTTAACCTCGATGTCTAAATAGGTTGTATCAAAGTTAGTGAAGATTACATCTAAGCAAGTAGAACTCGTGGCTGTAATTCTAGTAGGTTCCTTTATATTTTGGTAAAAATTAGAGCTTTTAAATAGGTTTGCCATATTTTTTGATTGTGTTGTTGTTACTAGAAAATCTATATTTAAATCCCCCCCTATTATTATATTTTTCTTTGAATATTTAGTATTTAAAAGTTGTAGTATTTTTCTTAGTTGTGTATCAACTATAGAAGCTTCCCTTTTCCTATCTGGCCAATATAAAACTATTAAAATTACATTTAAACAAGGTATTTCTATGCCACACATTTCTATGATATATTCTACTGATAAAGTCTTAACATCTTCAATTTCAATAAACTCGGTTTTGTCCTTTACAAATATACACACACCACCGCCTTCTCGATTTGTCCTAGAGAACTGACTAGCCAGGGTGTAGCCTTCCAAGACCAACAGATCAGACTTGGCTGTGGTGATCCATGTTTCGGTGAAGCAGAGTGCAGAAAGTTTCAATTCTTCAGTAAGGGCTTCTATTAAATGGAATTTATTCTTCAAACTTTCCATATTTTGATACAAAAATGTTAGCTTATTATTAGGTACGAAAGGGATGGGTCTTGTACTGATTCTGCTGTCCTGTCTCCTGAGTTTTAGGGTGGCGATCAATGTGAGTATTTGTATTTTTTACGGATGTTGTGGTGTTAAGTATCAAATCATTAAGGTTTCTATCTGGCGATTTAGCAGTCTTACGCGGGTTTTGGCCTGACTTTCTAAAGTTTTCTCTTTCTAGCTTTCTTCGCTGGAGGCCTTTTTCATCCAGATAAGCTGATAGCCACAGCCCAGTATTTTTAAAGTAACTTATACATTCTAGAAGACTTTTAGACATATTTTTACTCAACAATTCAATTTTCAGTGGTCTCCGGTTGCCATGTCTTCCTATTCGGCTTATTTCTTCAATGTATCCTGTGAGGTCTACGCCGGCTATGTCATAGATTACGTTGAGGACACGATCGTGTAATTCGTATTCCGACTCATACCTGGATTCCATGAGTCCGTACAGGACCACTGTTTTATTTTGATTTGTGGTATGAGATGCGGTAACACTAGCATATGTGGCTGGGTCGGGTGGTTTACTTGTGTTATCGGTATTTGTATTATTTCCTTTAATTTGTTGTATTTCTTGTCTAAGCTGCGTATTCTCTTTTTCTAAATTATATATTAGTTTAGTATTTGTTTCCGCTGTTTTTCGTATTATTTTTAACTCTGTTTCCAAAGTTGTGTGTTTGCTGGTAATATCTAATAAGCAAGTTCGTAGTAGTTTTATAGTCTCTGTAAGCTCACGATCTCGGGCTTCTTGCTTTTCCGTCTGTTTATTTATTTGTGTTCGTAATTCACGCAGTTCTGCTAGGAGGGTAGACTCCATATCTATTGTAGAATTTACTAATATTGTATCACCTTTAGGTAGCGTATCGTCCAGAAATTGAGAATCCTCGTCACTTAGCTTCGTAGAGATTTTGCGCCTTAAAGTTACATTATTGCAATAGGTAGCTCCTTGCTCTCTGACCGGGGTATTTGTGTTGTCAACTTTTGGTTGTTTCGCCTTACATTGTGGACATTTCCAAGCTATCTTACTTTCTGCAGTCATCAAATAAAAAATCTTTTCTGATACATTAACGCAAAGCAGGTCATATTTTTCTCTGCATAGCGAGCAGGTCAAAAATTGTCTATTTGGGATTTCTATAAAACAAGCTGCACATTTATTTTCCATCTTGCGGGGATTTGTAGGAACCTTTACAAAGTGATAGAGGGTTTGTTTAGCACGACCCGTAATTAAACATTAAAAGTTCCGTAAAATGTCAATAGATGGCTATGCGTAGTTCTATACGGCCACTCTAATGAGATACTCGTAAGTGTCGCTAGATGGCATTTATTAATTTGTATTCATAAAAATGTGTACAATCTGGTTTTATCTGGTTATGTACTTAAATATTAGAAGGTTATGAAAATTTTAGATTGCTCGGATAAAAAGGTCTTGGACACGGCACATTGATTCACTAGTTTTCTGCTTTCCCGTCACTTATTTATTTGCTATTTTTCACAGTTATAACAGATAATTACACTTTTGAGCGCGAATCACTATCAGTTTTAAAAACAGGTTATCTTTTACAAAAGTGCATAAATCTTTTGGAAAACACAAGTACAGGTTATTTACACACCATTTTTTATGAAGTTCACTTAATTAACTACCATTATAGAAGTTTGTTATTAAAAATAGATTTTATTTATAGAGCCAATGTTTACGTGTTGGCAGCGCCATCCACCCTTTGATTCACAACTTTCCGTTCAAACATTCCGTAACAAACATTCTGTCCTTTTATTTGACCTCTTGTTGTGCCCAACCAACAGGGTCTATAATGATCTGTTTAATTTATAACACCTATGCACATTATACAACGCAATAATATATTGAATTGAAATGAAATCGTTATACGCTATGGAAATTGATGCGATCAGCACAACAAAATATCAACATACCTAAGATAAGTGGCATATGGGGAAGGAAACACACCCATAGGCAGTTAGTTAGCAATGTGTGGAACATGATGATAACCACTGCAGGGAAAAGGCCTCTTCCCAAATCCCTTCAATCAACTGTGTCTATACTGTTCACTTCTGCTTATCCATGTTGATGATGAAATAGAACAAGAGTTAGACAAGACTTGTGTCAATCCTGGTTTAGCAGAGTTGGCCACTAGATAGAGACGATTGTCTCGCCACTTTTTCCAAGGGCCTTCTTAAAAGTAAATATGTGCAAAACAATTCATTTTATTCCTTGATCCAAAACATTTAACTACACTGCCGTTCAGTAGTGTAACTTCAGTAAATCAAATGAAAATAAAACTTCACTGTATCATTGTCACCGACACAAAAATAGCAAACCGCATTCGAATCAAAGAGCCGTATCGCAGTCAAAAGTACGATTAAATTATCGGTGGCATTTAGCGCTTGGTCGAGTTACAATTCGATTAATTTGTCTCCCAGTGATAGCACAGTCCGCCGTAAAAAAAATACAAAAGTAAGCTCTAGCTGCTCTTATTTAAGGGATAAAGTAAATCCGTTTAAATCGAGGTGGACTGTATACTGTCATCCGTTTTTCCCGTCCAGTTGACGGCATCGGAACTCCAATTTGGAGTTGATTGCGGCTGGTACTGCATTTAAGGTGCAATCAAATTAGCGGACCTTGATTCTTAAAGAGGCTTGCGTTTCACTAGCAGTAAAGATATTTGGAAACTTTAATCCCACCAAAAACATTTTCATGTAAAATGTTGCCATGACGAGACCATATGACTCGCACTGTCAAAATGTTATCAGATCTCATGTGGAGCCAAGCTTCTAACTCTACAAGGCCTAACTTCACAAACTCGACACCTTAGTCAAAATATGTGGCTTGGCCATTTCGCTGCATTCACATGAGCGTAAGGTAAAAAATTTGTGATATACAATTTTACGCGTAAGCAAACGTTTTAGATTGCTTAGTTGAAAGAGCAGTCGCCTAGATAGCAAAACAGTCATAGGTTCAAATCTGATCAGAGGCGGTCGTTTTTTTAAGTGTAATATTATGTTATAGTTATCGTTCGCCTCTCTTCATATGTGACCGGATCCGAATTTCTCAGAAGCATTCCTCGGCTTCCCTTTGTAAGGGGACTCGTATGGGCTCATTTCGATGCCAGCCAGCGTCACAGTTTAGCATCGCTCGCTTTTTCGGCCCCGTCGTTAGCCAGTTCGAGTTTTGCTTTTTGTAAGACGGATATTGCTATAGTTTTGTATGGGGAATGTTTTTTGGCTTTTTGATAAAGGAATGTTTTGATTGTGGGATTTTACAGCGAGTTTTTTGTTGGTAGATGTATTTTTAGGATCACAAATAAAGCCTACTTTAACAACTGAACTTTGCGTTGAAATGCGATGTAAAAATTTAGTTAACGGGAGAAAACATTTCGTTTAGTCTCAAAAAAATTGTGTCAAGCGGAAAACCTACGGTCCGCTAACTAAATTTCCATAAGCTTTTTAAAAAATAACTAAGTATGTGATTTTTTTGCACAGTAATATCAGATCGACCCACATTTATTTTTGTAACTGTAAGGTATACTGAGTTTTTTTTTGCGGAAAAATTAACAAGCATGTTTCCCGCAAGGGGCAAATGTTTGTGTTTTTGTACCTAAATTATTAGACGTATAAATATATTTATTCTCGTTGCCATGTCACAAGCTTTGCTTAGTTATTGAGTCGATTTATTATATATGTATCTTAATGATATGTCTCTATGACTCATAAATGTCTCTTTATCAAAACAAGGTTTAAAAAACAAATTCGAAAAAAGAACAAAAATCGAAAATTGGGGAAGGTAATAGAGCTGCTCTGAGTACCTCTAGACTTCTGCTTGACAAATTTTATTGGGACACCCTGTATACGTTATGTATTGTTTACATTGCACGGGTTGAAATTGAAAGAAATAAATCTGTATGAAGCAAAAATATTTGTTTAGTAACACGGGTAATATCGTAAATCAAAACATTCGCGTGACGTTAAAACGACATTTGATAAACGTATGTTTTATCCACATATTGAATGAATTCCAAGAGCTTATACTTTCGAGACTTTGAATTTGTTCTTTGTTTTATTAAAATACTTTGTAGGTACTTGCTATGAGTTTTGCTTCTTAAGTTCTTACAACAGTAGGTAGGTATTACTTACACCTTTTTTTTTTATTTTTGGTCTAAAATTTGACGTAAATAATATATAAAAACCGGCTGAATGCGTGTTATGTCTATCTTTTTAACACGCACTATCGCGTTTAGCATGGCCTGACCCCCTCCCTCCCATACCCCGCTTCCCCATCACCGTAATATGTAGACGACCCATTAGTATATTTTATAATTACTGTATGTGCAAATGCTCGTGCTCAACCGTTACACAAACACTTAATTTTTTAGGGTTCCGTACCCAAAGGGTAAAACCGGAACCCTATTACTAAGACTTAAATTATAAATTTTTTTTTCAATAATATTGTGTTCTAATGTTGTATAGATAATGGTACGGAACCCTTCGTGCGCGAGTCCGACTCGCACTTTAATTAATTAATAAATTAATAATAATTAATTTCAATTTAATTCAATATATTTATTGCGTTCTATAATGTTACATAAATAGGTATATTAAACAGATCATTATAGACCCTGTTGGGCACAACAATAAGGTTAGGACGGTAAGGATGACGCCATTTGTAGTTTATTTTATTTTATACTTACATTAAGTCTAAGTCAACCCATAAATGAAAAAGTCTATATATCTATACTATACAATTGTTTGTTCTATCTATATCATTGTTTGGTTGAACGCGCTAATATCAGAAACTACAGGCTCATCATCATTTGCCTGCCCTGTTCCCAGGTCATTTGGGGTCGGCGCAGTATGTCTTTCTCTTCCATGCAATCCGGTCACTCGTCATTGAGTCATTCACTCCCTTCTCAGTCATATCTCTCCTCACTCAGAAACTACAGGCTTGAATTGAAAAAATATGTCTGTGTTGGATAGTACATTTATCGAGGAAAGTAAAAAAAATAAAGGCTATATAACATTAAGCTACGATCAACTGGAGCGAAGCATCAATGCTAAATGTTGCAAAAACGGAAAAAAAAACCTTTTGAGAGCTTCCGTTGCGTGCGCTGCGTAAACGATTAAAGTTACGCAAAAATCACGTAGAAGGGAATTGTTTCCCTTTAAAATTTCTAAATAAAAGTCCATGAAAGCATAATAATATGTTTATATTGTAAGGTTGACTAACCATAACCTTTTTTATATGGTGTTCAAATATTTTTTGTAAAGGATGCATTATTTGGTCATTGATAAACACTTCAAGTAACAAACTGAACTTTACTCGTGCGACGCCGCGGGCGGAAGCTAGTACTAAAATATAGACTAACGCCAATAACAGATTTTATTTCTATTTTATACTTTTTTACGTAGTAGGTAGGATTAAAAACTCTCAAAAATTTACTGTCTTGAGTGATATTTAAGCTTCTAGCCCAGTATATCGGTAATAACAAACCTCACACGTATACGTTACTTTCAATTACTAATAATGGGCTAGTTTCCTGAAAAAATCTAATTAGTCCGTCAGTTGGATTAACAGAAAATATTGGACACGTATTTTTTCTTTTCTCAATCAAACAAAAAATGATGAAGATATAGCCCGTTAAAGTTCCGCGTAACGTCATGCCTCGCGACACTTTTTAGCAAGGCGTGACGTCACCAAAATTGATGCGCTTTTGCGCGCAACCAAACTTTCATGCGCTTTATCTTCGTCATTTTTTGTTTGATTGAGAAAAGACAAAATATGTGTCTAATATTTTTTGATAATCTATCTGACGGACTAAATAGAATAATCTTTTTTTGACTCAGGAAACTAGAAAAAACTTTCTCACATTATATCGAAAAGCGATGACGTTTACTCAATTCCTGGACACGTCGTAAACCATTTCTCTGAACCATCGGTCAGAAGAATGATCGCCGTTCACGAAACCAATTGGCCAGCCGAGCCGGACCGTAAATCGCTGGTTATAGTTCAAAAGTTTTTTGTTTCGTCTTTTAGAGTTCCTTATGAATAGACCCCCTTGTAGTGTTGCCACCGATTAGCCGTCCATTGTTCTCCTATTGTGACTGGGTTTTGCTACTGAAGTCTAGGGTTGCAACATTACAAACAATAACACTACAAAAAAAACGATAGTTAAATAATCAATTATTTTGCTTAGCAATAAAAATAGATTTGTATTTTTTTTTTAAATGATTTATTGCTTACAGATTACATTATACGCCTAAAAAATTGACAAAAGGTAACATCAAAACTTATCTTTTTTGTTAAAAAAAAAATAATCAAATGTATTTTGTTAAAAAAATATTATTTTGTTCGAATCACACGAATATTGGTATAACAGTTCTTATACTGGGTAATGCATTCTATTGGATTATTTTGATTGCAGCATTGAACGTCCTTTTTTACTGGCGGACTCCTGGCCTAGTAGTAATACGCGCTCTGTATTAAAACGGGAGTTTAAAAAAATATATTACTTACATTTGTGTGATTTTTTTTGTCGACTTTTTCCATAATAATTTTTTTTCCCTAAAAGTTTTATACACTTGAGCATCTTCATGTAACAGAACATTAGAAATGTATTAAGTATACGGAACCTAAAATTTTAATACGTCTTACGGTCTTGCCTGGTTTAGTGCGAAACCTTAAAAATGTTTTTCCGTTTCTCTGAGTTATCGCCTTTTGTAGTCGGAGGTACTCAATTGTTCAAAAAGTTCTCATTTTAGCTGTACCTTCTACAAAATCTCGAGAACATTATTTTGTCTGCTATCGCATGAACACGAATTTTGATTGTCCTGTGTTATTTTGGGTCCAATTTGAGTCGATAGTGATCGAATCAGGAATGAAGAGATTTGTAAACGAACAAGCTGAAGTGGCAGTGGGCGGGGCGCATAGCACGTAGAACTGACGGCCGATGGGGCAGAAAGGTTCTGGAATGGAGGCCACGTACCGGCAAGCCCAGCGTAGGATGTCCACCTACAAGGTGGACAGACGACCTGGTAAAGGTTGCAAGAAGCCGCTGGATGCGAGCCGCTTTCAACCGGCCAATCTGGAAGACACTGGGGGAGGCCTATGTTCAGCAGTGGACGTCCTATGGCTGAAATGATGATGCAGTCTTAAGCAACCGCGTGGCGTCCAATACATATTTTTAAATTCTTTTACTTAAATTATAGCGGTAATATAATATATGCAATAAATTACCAAAATTAACTCGTCTACATCCAAGCAGTCTCATGAGATCGCATAACAATGGAATTTCTAATTTGTCTCGATTATGGATCATCATCATCATTTCAGCCATAGAACGTCCACTGCTGAACAAAGGCCTCCCCCAATGACTTATCATCGGGGGGATTGCCACGCCACGCTTGGCAGGCGGGCTGGCGAGCGCATATTAATTTTTTTATAAGATTTCGCACGAAGACGCTGCTGCCCGTCTCGTGCTACAAGAAGTAGTCGCCTCTCACTACACGCCTCCTGTTGGTGGTGGGGAAGTGTATTCTTTACGGCCGTCCCCACACGGCACGATTATGGCTGCTTGATGAGTAATAGTTACAATTACAGTAATTTAAATTTCTTTACTCGTAATATTGCGTTTGAAAACAATACTTCAAAGTACTGTAATTGTATTTTACTGAAAACATCCAACATTTCTAACATATATTTTTCATGGTAATGATTACAAATTAGGGTTAACCTTTTTAGCCCGGTTTTGTTGTATTACGTTTCACTCAATATTTTTTCCTGGGACTCCCATTTTACCTGGAATGGAACGAGTAGTGGCCCGAAAACTCATTGTTCGTGAACGTTCGACAGTAAACCGCGAAGTAATGATTTTTGTTTAATATCACATTGTTCCTTAAATGGCGGGCCCTCGTAACTCGTAAAATGTTCCATGTTTGGCACAAGCTCAGACGAGTTAGCGAGATAGACACAGGTTAAGGGGAAAATGACTTATTTGACACCAATATAAGGTTTTGACACTCCTACTATGATGAGATAGTATGGTTGTCGGACTTCAACTGAAATAGTTAGGGCGCTTATTCGCTGTAGATATCAATACTACTGTCGTATTTTTTTTTTAGTTTTCTTAAAGCAACCATTAATCTGGCAGCTGGATACACTTAACTTTAACAAAAAAAAAACACTTTTTATCCTAATATTATAGATTCCTAAATCAAAGAATGATGTTTACACACCCACAATATATTTAAACGATATATCCAACTACATCTTACACTAAAAAAAATTTAAAAGAAAGAATAGAAATTTATTTGGCACCAAAATTACATTTTAGCACAATACATAAAATCTTAAAATAAACACTGAAACTAGTGGTAGCAAAATGGTCTACGCTCAGTATAGGGCAGTGACGCAACGAGCACGACACAGCCACTGGTATTCTGCGCAAACCATCAACAGAGGCCCCATTTACTACTATATTGGCGTATTTAATAAATAAACCCATGCGAAATTACGGCTTTCAAGTGCTAGTCTCTAAGTAAAGCTAAGCCACGGACAGACAGACAGACGGAAAAGCGGACGGACGGACATAGTAAAACTATAGGGGTTTCGTGTTGACTACAAAACTCTAAAAATGAGATGACATTTTATTTTATTTATATATTTTAGGAAGGCCAAGTTTTACAATTTTTAATAGGTATACACAAATAACTCTAAAAATAACACTTACAGGTCCACACAGATCGAGTGAGAAGAGACATCTACAATTATACATTACTAATTAAAGCTGCGGATCGCCAGACAACCGTTTGGTGTAGTGGTTCGCGCTCCGGACTAAAAAGCCAGAGGTTGCGGGTTTGAATCCTGCAAGGGGCAAATGTTTATGTGATGAGCACGAGCATTTGTACCTAAGTCATGGATGTTTATAAAAGTATTTAAGTATGTTTATCCGTTATGTAGTCGCCATAGTACAAGCTTTACTTAGTTTGGGGCCAAATAATTGGTGTGATTGTGAAAAGTAATTGTATGGCACCTGACTACATGTTATTTCAAAGAATCTCACGTTTTTGCAGTTTCTGGGATATGTTATATTCAATAGGGTAGGGTATAATTATGTTTTGTTGCATCCAAAATATTTAGGTTACGGTCTATAGAGTTAAGTTGTCTATGGCTACTGTCACACCTAGAACAAAAGAAATTCAATGAAAGGTGTTCGTATCCCGACGTGCCTTCCCTTATTGCGTTAGGGGGAGAAAAGTCATTGTCGCAAAAAACATTGTTTTCTGCAAATCACGATTACGTGTGTCATTTACCTGTAATGTATTTTTCTTTTTTTTACAAACCTTTCTAATAAAGAATACGTATTCAGTGACTCATCAATTTTATTTTTCAAACTTCTAAAGATGACATGCATATTTTGAATATGATTAAAATTATTTCCGACGAATAATAAAAATATGCAAATGATATACCAAAAATGTTAATACTAACTGCATGGCTTATTTAGATATTGTATTTCTATGGAAGTGTAAATTCATTGTCTTAAACTTTAAATTTCATTTCATTGACGGCCTCCGTAGCCGAGAAGCGAGCATACCGGACTTAAAGTCGCTGTTACTCTGGTCCCAGGTTCGATTCCCGGTCGGTCAATGTAGAAAAAATACTTTTCTATTTTGTCTCGGGTCTGGGTGTTGTGGTGCCGTCGTTGTTTCTGATTTCTGTAACACAAGTGCTTTGACTACTTACCATAGGATCAGAGCAATGTAGGTACATATGTGAATTAATCCAATATTTATTTTATTTTTATTTACATGTATTTTATACACCTCTTAGACGAGCCCTAAGAATATCAGAATCTTTAGAATGCGTTTCCACAAGACGGTTTCTATCCGGCCTGGTGCCGGACAAATCTCGTACATAAGACGCAGTCCTATGTAGAACCGGTTAGAAAATGTACACAGCTCCGGCGAAACTAGATCAAAATCGTCTAGTACATAAAAACCCTTACATAGGAGAACCAAACTGTTTTGGACCATGGCAACACATCCAGTGTTATCTAAATGTGCAGCTTTTTTACGATGGTTTCCACCACCACCGAGCCACTTACATCCTTCTTATTACGTCCTATCTGTGTGTCAAAGCAATTAGCATTACCACTTCTCGATCTTAGAATTAGCACTTCTTAGTCTTAGCATAAAAAACTCGGTCTTTTCATTAGAACTTCTCGGTCTTGGCATTAGAACTTCTCAGCTTTAGCATTAGCACTTTTTGACTATTTAATTAATCTGAATAGCCTCTTTCGCTTACCACTTGCACCAGTACCCAAACTTGACGCCTGGGCTGACCTTGACTGGCTCAGGGTCGCACTTATGCCACATTTCATTTATTTATTTCAATGGCCAGTCCATTCTTATTTTGACACATAAAATCATTTTACTACCCATCATTAACTTCGAACTTCCTTGCTTCAATTATTTTAATAACTGCATTCAGATACGACCTGTAATAACAATTAAAATAAACATTTGTTGTGTTATTGAATCTCTATACTTAGTCAAATTCCACGAGGATCGACATGAACTCTAGTAAAGTATCCCACGATCGTTAGAATATTTTATTACGACAACCCTACACTCAAAGAAAGGAGATAATAAATTACACGAAGTACTATACAACATGTAACTCTAAATACGCAAAACCTTTTAAGGGCTGATTTTAGTGCTGAAACACAACAACTTTTTGTTTGGGACCAACATCGAAATCGCAAGAAATTCGTTTCCGCATACAAAGCGTAACAGCTGATCGGACATTTAGTATGAAGATAAAGTATTTTTTTTTAAATTTCACTGTTGGTCCCATACAAAATGTTGTTATATTTGAGCACCAGAATCAGCCCGTAAGAGGTTTTGTGTATTTAATGTTACACGGTGTATACTGTTTTGAAAGGAGACGGGGATTTCTGGGCCATTAATGTAAGTAGTTGAAGTATAGTTTTAAAAAATGGTCATATTTTTCCATCCTAATATACAAAAAATCTGCCCATTTCTCCCCCTGGAAACTGAGCAATAAGAAAAACAAGATTTTTATGCAGTCACTACAAAATCGATTAAAATAATAGTGATTTATGTGAATAACATTATACGATTGATAAAAAAGAAATACTTTTGGTCTATACTAGGCAATTAACGCAAACAAAATCATTATTTTCATTAAAATAAATACATTAAGCTATTTTAGCTTATAAAAATATTATTAATCAAATAAAAATAAAAAAGATTTCGACTATTAATCGATTACCTAAATAAAACCGATACTGTATATTTATTCTGTGCACTGATACTGACAGCTGGCTTGTAAAACAAAAAAATAAGATTTGGATTTGGACGTTTCGTATTTTACGTTTCTGCGTGTGCGTTTTGTTTGTGTGATTTCATTTATCTTATGGTTTTTTCATCGACCACGGCTTTGTTTCATTCTGACCCTGCCTAACCTGAACGACCCTGCAATGCTTTCAATCTGGACACGGAAGATCTTGCTTATACATCTGACTTAGATTTTTTTATTTGGATTTTACTACCGGCATGGACTGGATACAGAAGGTAATGGATCTCTGTGTAAACTGTGTAACAGCGATTAGTCACTGTACGCACTAGGCAGACGACCCCTAAACGATGAAACTACTTTGCATGTATTTCTACAATGGCTTGCACCTCAGTCTGTAAGTATACCTTATCTAACCAGTTGTTGTCGTCTAGTTTGTGGCCTAAATGTAAATAACTGTATTGGTAACGTTAAAATATCTTTTATTTTTCAGAAATTAGCTATTTATTACATAACCTTACTTTTACTAAACCCTTAATTAATCGGCTCTGAGATTGACAAAAACCGCAGAATTTTCAGTCAAGGTTTGCCAAGTATTAATCTATTCATTTACACCATTTTCATCTTATTACATCCAGGGCCCAAATTTGTATGGAAACGTTTCCATGTCCTTTAAAAGTACCGAGCTCATACAAAATATAATTAACTGCGCATAAGCAGTAGTTTTGAATAAAGGGCGTACTTGTATATTTTTACTATGGCCGAACCGAACTTTAATTTATTTCCACATAAAAACCTGGAGTAATCTGTTCTGAATGCTCTACCGAAATTCGATCTCGTTAGCATTTATTGATACCAGGGCAATAACATTAATGTCTTAATAAATTGAAGGACGGAGCCAGGGTCGCAGACACGTTAATCGCATTCTGTTTTATTGCTTTTTTAAATAATTATAATGTGCAGTGAAGTTTGCATAATATGATGCTTATGACGTTTTGATAAACGGTCTTGATAATCACGGTCAGTATTTTATAAAAGCATAAAATACTAGTTGACTCTTACTTTTAATTTATTTGAAACTAGAGTTGTAAAGTGTCCGTCACGTTATAAATGTCTGACCAATTTGACCGAGCAAATTGGACTTTTTCTCAATGTGACCAGATATTTTGGACATTTATGGTCACTAACGTCACATTCAATGCTATTGCATTGTGATAATGTTAATAAACAAACTATTAAAAAAAAACAATTGGTCACAAATAAGTGCATTATTATGAGAGAGACAGGCTTTAGTAGTGATGATCTATAAAGAAATGAAATTTCTAAAATCTTTCTGCACGAACAAGCTAAAAAGTGTCGTATAGTTATGCGCGAGTGTTTTTTTGAGTTCGATCCAGATACATTTACATGTTTTATTGTATTTTTTTATTGTCAAATACTTAACATTTAAGACTTACTTTAGTGAAATTCTTCTTTTTTCAATTTATACTAAAAAAAAATGTGAACATCGTGACAATAAATGTCCAATGTGACCAAGCATTTATCATAAATGACGGACGCTTATAGCATAATATGACCGTCAATTTACAACTCTATTCGAAACTAGCTATCCCGGCAAACTTTGTACCGCCATACATTTTTTTTTTCGTTTTTTTATAGTTATTCTGCTATTCGGGGCGAAGACAAATTCAACAAAACAAATATCATTAAAATCGGTTCAGCTGTTCTTGACTTAAAAATGGTGTAACTAACCCAACTTTCTTTTATATACATAGATTACGTAATAACTGAATGACACTTTATACAAGATGGAAAACAACGACCGACTACACCTAAAAAAGAAAATAGTTTTGGCTGGGAACTATTGTTTCCAAGCTGCACTTTGCCTAATCAAATTTTAATGCGTGAAATGACGTTTAACCCTATAGGTGGTCAAACTTTTTTGAGGAACGGAAAGTTGTTTTTTTTCCAAAAATTAGGAATTTTATGGGAAACTCTATGGGATTATTGCTAATGTGCGCAGATGTCGTTTGCGGCAGCGTCGGCAGCTGATTGTCTATCTGTCATGATGACTATTATGGTCAGCTTGTATTAAAAGTTAACTTTAACTGCGTGTAAATTAGTTCTAATATCAAGCAGGTTCTGTTTGGGTGTTATAATTCTAAAGTGATCTAACAACTAATGACAAGTTATTTATAGCTCTATTTAGACTTTACTATCATCTTGGCACTCACAGCCCTTTCTTTTGCAATAAATCACGCCTCAAAGCGAACTGACGCAGCCGGAGCCAGGAATGGCGATTAGCACTAAACTATTTGTGTCATCTAATTCGAACTTGATAGCGATTGACAAACAACACATATATGAGAAGAATGTGACCTATACGCTTGGAGACAGGCCAGAGGCATACCTGATTGAATTACCATTAGTACCCATTGCATCTGTGTGCTGTGTGTGTGTGGTTCTCAAAGTGGGAGGGGGTTTGTCCTTAAGGATTAAGTGAATGCCCCCCAGCAATATTATACACCTATTGTCATGGCCTAAATAAAGAGTTAAAAATGTGTTGTTACATCGACATGAGTATTTACTAACCAAAAAAATTAACGAATTTATATAAATGGAAATTGAACCCTTGCACTAAAGGCAATATCATAGACTGACATTGATTCTTCATCATTTAGTATGAAAAAATCATTTTTGTTG
Organism: Anania hortulata; assembly: GCA_963576865.1. Taxonomy (NCBI): domain Eukaryota; kingdom Metazoa; phylum Arthropoda; class Insecta; order Lepidoptera; family Crambidae; genus Anania; species Anania hortulata. The sequence continues at coordinate 3,944,701 of OY756388.1, read as the reverse complement.
CTGTTATATTTGATCTGAAAATCAGGGTTCTAAAGGTGAGTTGCCAAGTAATATAGGATCTTATAAGAATATTTATATGATAGAGGCAGATACGGCAATACTAAATACAACAATTAACGTTTACTGTACAGTCAACGGCAGGTCAACTTACCGAGAAATGTCAAATTTTGTAATCCAATTTCCATTTTAGTCCAATAAAATAAATTGACCTTAATATCAAAATAAGTTATTTTTTATTATAGTTTGATGAACGTTGAGTAAACAAAGAGACGTAAAATACATTATATGCACATTCTGTTATCAAATTGTTAATTAGGGTGCTGGGGGTCGCTTTCAACAGTTTGAGCGCCAGTGTGTTAATACCCCCGCCAGGTAATTAAGTGGTGAATTAGCGGTGTGATGTATTTTCGGTCGTATCCTGATGCTATCTTGGCCAAATGCAATTTGTCTGTCGGCGACTGCTGATAAGTTTGTTTTAGAGGCATGCTTTTAGTCTAGCGATGGCTGGTTAGTTAATACATCTTGATTATGGCAAAAATAATACAATATTTAGGCATATGTCCATCGTGCACCTACTTTACGAAGCAAATTGGCTGTCAAGACAAATGCTGAGCCCCCAAAAGGTGCCCCTTTTCGACACAATATCTAATTTATATTGTTTTGTGTATTATTATTATTATTTTCTCTTGTGTGTCGAATAAACGTTTCTTTCTTTCTTTCAAATTAACGTTTCGTTAATATTATACGTTATGTCATCACTATTAATTTATCAAAAAACAAATTAAAATAAAATTTTAAGTTAAATAAACATTTGAATTTCCAAAATTGAGTACAAATAAACAGAGGTAAAGTTAGATGGTGCCAAGTAGACAACCAAAGAATAAGTCTAACCGGCTTTTACTTCAAAATGATGAGTTACGTCTTTTTAATTGAATTCGGTTCTATATTTATTTTTTAAGGCTCAGATTAATAACAGATACGTAATCCGCGGGAAAAACAAAAAAACGACTAAATTGGAGCAACTGCAGGAGGTCCTCCCTACGCCTGACAGCTCCATAGTGTTTAATGTCAATCCGCTTCAAACGCATGACAATCTAGATGTAGGCATTGCGTTTATCGAATTTTTCCCGGTTTTGGGATAAACTACTATTAAGAGCAACCCTATTTTATAGTAATGTTTGTATGTAAACGATAAGAAGCAAAACTGTTTTGTTGCTTTAATTTCGTAATCGCCATATGCACGGAACTATCATTCTATGTGTCATTATTTATAGACTAAATGATTATTAAACTTATCAATAGAAAATCACTGACCTGCTTCACATAGCAAAGCAGAATATAGACTGCTGTGATACATCATGTAATCAAGCTATTATGAGACTCATCTCGCTATTCTACAGGTGGGCCCATTGCAGCCTAAACTATTGCAATGTGACATTCCCCAGCGCGATGTTTGATCTTTGATTTCGACATTGCTGTGATTAAATCCTGGATCCGCGTAAAGCGAAATAAATTAAAGAAAGGGTAGCCTGCAAATTGTTTTACATCTTCATCATCATCATTTGCCTGCCCTGTTCCCAGGTCATCTGGGAATCCGGGCAATCCGGTCACTCGTCTTAATAACCTTAGTAATTCAGGCAGGCATATCGATCTACCCGATTGAAAGAACGAACGAAACATTTTCGTATCAGACTACCTGCATCTTAATTCGGATGACACCGTCATTCACGGAAAATGTAAAACGGACTGACTAAAATTGGCCAGGGATTTTATAAACGCAGTAACATATGCATCGGCTTTTTATACAACAATTAAATACGTTTAAATAAGTTCAAATTAATTTAAAAATATCTACTTTTTATCTACATTAAATTTTAATCACCAATATTCTTACTTAAACGTGATGTGGTTATGCTTTACCGAAGTATTGAAGGAAACAGCAAACAATAAAACTAATACAAAACATTTGTGTCGTGTTACACACCAGTTACAGCTATAAAATTAACCTTCATTTGATGTAATCGACGCTTTTTGATTAAAATTAGCACTTTAATTTGTTCGCGAGAGTGTTTATGGTGTAGATCAGACGATAAACAACAGCTGATTAATGTGTACCAAATGACTTTGGTATATTTTAATACAATAATTATATTAAATAAAAAAACAGAACAGCTGGCCCACAATATACCTAGTCCCGAAGCAGTGATAGGGTTAAAAAACTGGAGTTCAAAGGAGCTTAGTTAGAGCCTATTTGCAGAAATAAATTGGTTTTATTTGTTTTATATAAAAGTGTGTCATATTAATATTTTCATCATTTCAGCCATAGGACGTCCACTGCTGAACACAGGCCTCCCCCAATAATTTTCATTGGGGAAGGATTGCCAATACTCGCCACGCTTGGCAGGCGGGTTGGCGAGCGCAGTTTTTTATAAGGTTTCGCACGCTGACGCTGCTGCTCGTCTCGTGCTACAGGAATTAGTTGCCTCTTACGACACGACAATATTTTCACAAAGAAAATCCAAATCCAAATCCATAAGCTCTTGTACTAATGGGAAACAAGAGCCAGTGGCTTCTGTCTTCTCCCATAAGATTAAACACTACGTAGGTAGTTGCGTCATCATGACTTAAAAATTAAAAGTTTACCTACCCAAAATATATCAAATCATAAACAAAACATACATACAACACTGAAACATTATTAATATTCTATAATATTATCCCACTTATTTCGTCTAACATCTGCAAATTATACTACGAACTTAAGAAAAAATATAATAGCTCACGTAGGCAATTGCCTAAGTGGTTGATCGTATCAAGCTATATGATTTTCCTTGACATAAAACGTGATTCTATAAAAGGCTGTGCATTTAAATGTACCTAATGCATGTATTGCTGCTATTCATGTCGAGCTAAGTTATTTAAGTCAATAACATAGTAATTAAGATCTTGTACGATCAATTATTTCTGTAAAGAATTGTCAATATGTTATTTATTTATATATAAAATTAAACTGTAGTAGCTTCTTATTTATTACTATGACCGATCAATTTGTTTTGCGACTCATTTGGCCTTTGTATCTAGTCAGTGTTTGACCAGTTATTGCAGTAGAAAAAAATATTTTTACAAAAATCATCAATGTAATTTAAATTTTTATTAAAGTTAGTTTTTGATTTATTTGGCATCATAATTAATTTTAGACAATGATAACAAATTAGATAGTTTTAGTTAAGTAGGTACCCGTTAACATCCAAGCGGTCTCGTGAGACCGCATAACAATACATTTCTATTGTGTCTCGTTTACGTATGCTTGATGAGTTAAGGAGGTGGTCCATGGAAAGTCTTGCTCCTTCGAAGGCATATTTTTATCTATGTGATGACAAATTCCTACTACTCTCAGTAACACCCATTGAACTGAAGGCCACAGAAGCGGCGGCGTATTTTTTTATTTATTTATCCAGTAAATTAACGAATACTGTTTATTCGTTGTAATGTTAGTATAATACAATTTGATTGATCAGTGCCAAAAAGATTACAGCACGCTACGACACTTAGATCTGTATCAGATGATAAATACTTTTACTTGAAAACATTAACGCCTACCTCGAAGTCAATGTGTGAGCATCGGATTTATTATTCTCGATTTAACAAAGTGGTCTACCAGTTTACGCTTTACGATCGCACGATACGTATGAACCCGCGCTAAAAATAATGGTTAATTATAAATAAAAGAATATAAATATTGGACAACATCACATACATTGCTCTGATCCTATGATAAGTAGCTTAAGCACTTGTGTTACAGAAATCAGAAACAACGACGGTACCACAACACCCAGACCCGAGACAATATAGAAAAGTTATTTTTCTACATTGACCCGACCGGGGATCGAACCCGGGACCTCAGAGATAGTGACACCAAGTCCGGTATGCTCGCCGCTTGGCTACAGTGGTCGTCAATTAGAGAACACAGTTTGCTGACAGTTTGCAAGGCAGGCGAACGTTATGTAGACCATATGGCCGCTAACTTCCTCGACTTTACTACAAAAAAAAGACATGTTTTTGTACACATTCACTCTGAAACTAGCACTTCCACGTCTACTGCTGACTTCGGGCTACAGCATTAACAATCCATGGCTCCCCACTATCTTCATCAGATTGTAGATTAGGCAGAAGGCAGCCGCAAGGTACGCTTGCCATATTGTCGTTATGTCTAGATTTAAGCTTGCTCATACAATTAGCACATTACTTGTCGAGTTGCGTGTGATGCATCAATACATCAGAACCGTTTCGAAGAAATCTATTTTGTATAACAGCGTGCATAATAATGTCATGGCTTGACGCATTGCGTCAATATATCAGTGCGTGCGCCTTCATGCACCTTATGTCATGCCTCCGACAGACGTTTGATGTTTCAACCTCAAAACAGAAATCTAGCCATTTATTTTACCATTTTAAATGCATCACTCCGAACCTTAACTCCAGACGTCTGCAGCCCACAGCCCTACTTGGCCGTTAGCCAGCTTCTTTCGCTTTGAACTACGACTTTTAATTATTCAGCAGTAAATTCAGTTAGGATTCAGCTTCGGTTTCCTTTCAGTAAAAAATTTACTGTAGTTTTAAAAAGCTAATGTGTTTAAGCTATTAAAGCTATTTACCTTCTTGTGACAGAAACGACCTCAAAGATATTGTGTTTCTTTCAAAACTGAAAACGTGAAACATTTAGTGTCGAAAACATCCGTTCAGAACCCGTTAAATATCTTACTGCAACATAAACCTACATTCAATTTTACTAATCACTAACACTTTCCAACTATAGATTCGTTCAGTTATGTAGAATGTCCAAGTGAAGAATACCTACATTAGATAATATTTTAACATTTTATATTGGAATAATAAACATTAGATACCATCACATACATTGCTCTGATCCTAAGGTAAGTCGCTGAAGCAATTGACGTGTTATAGAAATTAGAGACAATGACGGTACCATAACACCCAGACCTGAGATAGCATACAAAAGCTTATTTTCTACATTGACCCGACCGAGAATCAAACCCGAAAACTCCCATTGCCTAAAAATGTTAATGTTCTATAACCCAGGCGGGAGAACATCGAACTTATCGCGCCACATCAAAATCAAATGTCTATATTTCGATGTGGCGCGATCTTACGATCACCCAGCGCCATCTATTGGTGGCACGCTGAGCTACTAGTGTATATTGTACCACTTCATCGCTTATAGTTCTACAAACAATATTTTCCCAAATTGCGTGGGCGTGGAGCGCGCTGAGCGAAACGCATTACAATCGATTGCTCCCTGCCGCGGTCGGCTCAGAGCGGCCGAAATTGCTCGCTTCGCGTCGGATGGCAGGATTGGCTCTTTGTACTTAATGAGCGCCCATCACGGTGTCCGGGTGGACGGTGCAAGATACAAGAGGTTACGACAATGCAATTTTTTATTGTCATTATCATTAGCCTATGCAAGTCCACTGTTTGACATAGGCCGCTCTTAAAGAACGCAATAGCGAGCGATTCCGTTAGCATGCAACAGCTTGCTGCAAACTTGACTAGGTCGTCAGTCCATCAGGTAGGAGGCCTGACTTCGTTACGTCTTTCAGTTCTTGGTTGCCACTTGAGAACCTTTCTTTCCTAACACTAACAGTTGTCAGCTCTGTGAGCAATGTGGCCTGCCCATTGACTTTTCATCTTCGCAATACAAATTCTATTTAATTTTTTTGTATCGTTACTTGTTTTTTTTAAATTTCAACCCATTTAATTCCTTCTGCTTAACAATCATAAAATAAGTTCAAAACAGAAGACTTTCGAAATAGACGAATTAAAATAAAATAACGTTACCCTCTTCAAAAGAGTAAATATAAGGAGTTAGAATAATCAGTAACTTCTGTTGATAAAAACTCATTCGTCCATTCTTTGGCCCACACAAAAACAGCCTGATATCTCAACTTAAGGGCACCAAGTCACGCAAGTTAGTGTGTTAAGGTGTCTTTGAACCGTTGATTTCATCATTCGTCACCGACTGAAACAATAATCATTGGTCGTTTAGGACAGTGAGAATACAAAATGGTAATTTTGAATTGTTGCGTGGTTGTCGTAGCATCTTAATTGCTCAATGACAGTTGACTGAATTATTTCGAAGCGAATACACGTCTATAATTATTGTCTAGAAGCGGTAAAGTTTTTATGATGTAGTAATAATACTTAATAATACTAATTTATTCAGTACTAGCTGTGCCCTCGGCTTTGCCCGCGTGGATGTTTATGTCTCGCCCTATTTGGTTCAACGTTTCTTCGTACAAAAGTTTATTAAAATCGGTTCAGTTTTCACAAACAAAAGTAGTCTATATACTTTTCTAAGGTCTAATCTACCACATTACCAAATATCATCAAATTTCGTTAACAGGTAAGGTGTGAATACGTAACAGATAAACAGCCGACAGAGTTACTTCCAATTATAATATTAGTATGGATAAAGAATTTTCTTATACACGTCCCATAAATATAACTTTGCCCTACCACTTCGGGAACTACCTTTTTTTAAAAGTCTGATCCTAAGGTAAGTCGCCAAAGCACTTGTGTTAAAGATACTAGAAAAATCGACGGCATCACACCATTTAGACCTGGAAAAATATAGGAAAGTTGGTTTTCTACATTGACCGGTAGCTTAGTTGGAAAAGCACTCGCCCGGCATGCGATGAGACGTGGGTTCGAGTCCCACCTGAGGCAGTCGATTTTTTTCAAGTGTTATATTATCATAGATATAACAAGCATGTAATTGCTAAAAACAAAATTTTAGTCGTTTAAGCTGTTCTGATCTTAACTGATAGTTAAATATTTGCAACAATATTTCTATCGGGTGTTTGACGGTAGTATAATAATTAAGGTATACGTATAGCCACAACATTGATCACATAAAACGCTGGCTTCGACAGCGAGAAACACTTGACAAATTTCGACGGGTTAGCCAACGTCCTCGGTAGCTTAGTTGGAAAAGCACTCGCCCGGCATGCGATGAGACGTGGGTTCGAGTCCCACCTGAGGCAGTCGATTTTTTTCAAGTGTTATATTATCATACATTGACCTGACCGGAAATCAGACCTTAGAGATGATGACGCCAAGTCTGGTGTGCTCGCCTCTAGGCTACGGAGGTCGTCAATACCTTTGAGTATGGTCAAAACTAGCTCATAGTTTAAGTCATGTGCCCTGCAGTATGACGTATAAGACTTACTTGACTTTAACAGCTTAGAAAAGAAATGCAACGTTAACAGCGTCGAGCATATACCCTATAGAGCAGCAATCAGAATCAAAATACAGACTATCTTTATACGAAACATGTAAGTGATTTTTCACTTATATTTCATATGAACTGACAAGTCCTGTCAACTTTCGCTTAAACTAAAACAGTAGAGTTACCGATTAAAAAATACCGCAATTTTTGTGAAACAAAATTAATGTCATTTCCACTCTATAGATAGGGTATGTGCTCCATTGATTAACAGATGACTGTACTGACCAGCCCCCCTAGCATGACCACCAAAACACGATATGATATGATATGGTAAAGCGATATATCAACACTAATTGTAAAAATATAATAGATATAGCCGCCATTTTGATTTTTTATCGAAACAGTGATCATAATATTTGACGTCACCGGCGCGGCGATTCAACATGGCGGCTATATCTATCATATTTTCACAGTTGGTGTCGATATATCGCTACATCATATCGTGTTTAGTGGTCATGCTAGGGAGGCAGGATGTATATAGCGGGCTACTTTTGTACTAAAAATATCCAGTTCCCTAAGTCATACAACAAAGAAAATCTAGTTTGAAAACAAACCTGTCATCACTAAACTTTATCTTCTGTACTTATAACATACAAAAGCACAACAAAAAATTATGTGTTTAATATTCTTTAACAACCAAAATCTTTTGTCAAAACCATAACTGTCAATACCTCCTTGTCAATGCCATGGTTATCCCATTTTCTTACATTATAAATCTAAAAAGTTTTAGAAACTGTGAAAATTATACCCGAATTTATGTCCAATAAAACTACGATTAATAAAATTGATGGTATGAGCACCCGAAAGCAAAATGGCGACCGCACGTTTAAAAGTTGTCATTTTACATGACTTATGGCGCTGTAAATAATAGTATTATTTTTAAAATTATAGTCGAACTTTAAAGAAAACAAGCCCCAATTTTATAGCTGTAAATTATTTTTTATAATACTACGAAAAGTTTTTGTAAAAATCGAATAGGTTATAGTTATGTTTAATAATTCTCTCTATTAATTACTCTATTATTAACTAACAGAGGATTTAATTATTCTTTTGTTTAACTACCTGTTCATAAAATCGAAATTCACATTTAAAAAATACTTATGAAAAAAGGATATTATAAAATAGACGATTATTTAAACGACAAGAGTGCATAGAATTAACCTGCTTAGCTCGCACTTACTACATGTCTTGTAACTGTATTTCCGTTTCCGTCCGTTTTGTTGCGCCGTTTCTACTCATCACCAAATAAATAAATAATTTACTATCCATTATTTTCCTACCTTGCCTCAACTGTAGGTTTATCATCATCAGGCTGCCAAATAAACTAAACATCTGTTAGAGACTTAAAACGCCTGGTAATAGTTTAGTTTAAACTTAAACTAGCTAAAATCATAATAACATTATCGAAAATCGACATTAAATAAAGCCTAGTGAAGACAGCGCTTTATCAATAACGATTTTTTACAGGTACCCATGCAGTTAGCATTATTCTAATAAAAAAAAACAAAAGATATCCGAACTCTTGTTATTCAATGCAGCGTGTAGCCATAAAAAATGTAAAAAAAAGAGATAGCCGTTCCCGCGTTTTCCTGATTCAATGACGTAAGCCGACGTCGGCATTTGTTTATTTTATCTTTCACTCTTCTCAGTACGGGCATCGCCTTTTGTAGCAGTAATAGTGGATAGTAAGTTAGTTATTGATTACATTTTCTTTAGATTTCAAGTGAATATTATATCAGCACACTTGTTTAGATACCATACAAACCGCAGTAATCTGGATGCGACTGGATATCAATAGTACTTACTTACAGTGAAAACTTCAATCTGCCATCATCATCATCAACGTTTAGAAGCCAACTGCTGGACATATAACGTTATACCGAGCGTCTCTAGGCCGGTTTCGGCTTGCTGCAATCTTGACTAGGTCGACAGTCCACTATCTTTGTTATATATATATATAAAAATGAATTGCTGTTCGTTTGTCTCACTAAAACTCGAGAATGGCTTGACCGATTTAGCTAATTTTGATCTTCAAATATTTGTGGAAGTTTAGGGAAGGTTTAAAAGGTAAGAAATTTTATTTTATTTTTGAAATTTTATTAAATTTTATTTTCCTATCCAAACTGTTCGTACCTGTCAAACGAATTGGCGGAACGAAGTTCGCTGGGTCACCTAGTTTGTAATAAAATAAGCGTGAACAGTATATTCGAGTATAGTTCCCTTACCCCCGTACCCTTAAGGCGAGTGTAGTCGTCAAATATAAACTTGCATGTGGTTTCAAAGGCACTACTTAATCCCAAGTCGTCAAAAAGAAAAATATACAGGGTGTAACGAAAAGGTGAAATAAAACTTTAAGGGGTTATTCTACGGCTAAATTACATCAACTTTTTCTATGGGACCAACATCGAATTCGCAAACAAAAAACACTTTCCCATACTAAAACGCGACCAGCTGGCATCAGTTTGTATGGAAACGTCAATTTTTTTTTGAGATTTCGATGTTGGTCCCATAGAAAAAGTTGATGTAATTTAGCCGTAGAATAACCCCGTAAAGTTTTATTTCACCTTTTCGTTATATATACGTCCCACTGCAGGGCACAGGCCTCACTCAACTAGGAGATGGTTTAGTCCATGCTACACCACGCAGGCCCAATGCGGATTCGCGGAAGGGTGTTGTAAGGCAAATAACTAAACCATAGCTGTCAGATGTAATCAAGCGCTTTATGGTCTCTGGCTTGGCTTTACAACTAGGAGTAGTATCGGGCGATATTAGCCGGGGCCAACTATTAACGTGCCTTCCGAAGCACGGAGATGCTTGTGATAAGTGTCACTAAATATGGTTGGTATGGTCACCCATCCACTTACAACAGCGGCGTAGGTGGCTTTACTTTGGTAATCGCTACCAAAGCGCTGCTGCCACTGAGCTACAAGCACTTCTCTCTCTCATTTAAAAAAGTGTTGTACAACAAATCGCTTGTTATTCTTGGCTTGGCGCCGCCGCGCCGGCGGGAGTCACTATACAATTTGTTGAACAGCGGCTTAAATAATATTTGCACATCAGTCTGTTATTGTACATCTGTTTTGGTCTACAATGTTTGGTCACAAGTGGAACAAAGCATGGTTGTTTTGGCAGCGATACATGCGTTTGTAAAAATAGTTTATCTTATGCAATAATGAATGATTGATGCTGGTAGAATACTACTTAAGTTTAGTCTGGTGTTTGTCGCCTATCATTGATTTATGTTCGAATGAATGTTGTGTGTGAGAACAGAGTCTTGCCAATTTAGATGTATATTTAATGGAAGTAATAAGATAAATTTACATTGTATTTAGTTTATTGACGAACCGACTGGCATATGGTGCCGTGGTTCGTCTTGAATAAACGTCCCAAGTTCGATTCCTTGTTCAGGTAATTTATACTAGCTGTGCCCGCGGCTTCGCTCGTAGGGAATACAGCTGGTCACCCTCTATATTACTTCCTTAAAAATGAATTAAAAATAGTAACCTAAGTCATTATATGATTCCTGAACGACCACTATGCAAAAAATTATATCGATCCCTTGCTTTGTAAAAAACAAAAACAACATCCATCCCACAAACATCCCAAGGGAACTGTATACTTTTCGGGGATAAAAAGTAACCTTTATTCTATTACAGACTATAATCTATCTCTGAGCCAAATTTTCATCCATATCCGTTCAGCTGTTCTTGCCTGATTGAGTAACAAACATCCTGGATGGATGGATGAATTTGCCATTATAATATAAGTAAGATTTGTTTTTGTCCTAAACATACATACATACATATACAGTTCATCAGACAAGGGAAAACTAATGTTATTAGAATCAAAAATAACTTTTTTTTGTTGTTTATTCAGTTAGTATTCTAATTCCATAACTGCGACAGTTGTATTTAATTTGATTTTGATTATAACAAAACTTGGTAAATCCAATCAAATCAAATCATTTATTTGTAAGACACAAGTGTAAATTTATGTTGTACATAATGATAAATAATATCAATAAGTCAGAGTAATAATAAGATGTCAAAAATAAAAAATAAATAAAAATAAAATTATGGTTTACGGCAGTCAACAGAATGTTATTATTATTTGATTGTAAAAAATCATTAACTGAGTAAAATACGTTATTTGTTTGTAAAACGAGACCCATCAAAACAGATCTAGGTAGTAACGTTTTTAATTAAGAATTCATTTATCAATTCATTTAATCCAATCAATACCGTCTGTCTACCTAATTGCCGAAGCTATTTCAATTTATCATTATCAAACTTGTATTGTTCGTGTAGCCAATTTGTTATCGTGAAGTCGCCCTTTCAAAACTTTTAGTTAAATTAATCACTTTCTGAGTTTTTCAGAGGAAAATCATTGAACCCTGCGAGAAAATTTAAGACATCCTTTCTTTATTACTAAGATAAAGTAAAAAAAAAATAAGAAAAAGAATAAACATTCTTCATAAGTTAAAACATATAAGTTATTTAGTCATTGTAGTTAAAATTAGCAATTGGCAGTGGGCCGGCCACATCTGTCGCAGAACCGATGAAAGGTGAAGTAAACGGGTTCTCGAATAGAGACCGCGTCTTGGCAAATGTAGTGTAGAACGCTTCCCCAGCTCGATGGACCGACGACCTTAGGAAGATGGCTGGCAGTGGCTGGACTAAAAAAGCGGGAGATCGTGTTCTTTAGCGTTCTTTGGGGGAGGCTTACGTCCAGCTGTGGACTGCAATGGGCTGACATGATGAGTTAAAAGTCATAATTTATTCATTATTATAAGTAAGTATTATATTGTATTAAGTTATATAAGTTTTTCTTATTTAAAAAAATGCTCTCACACGTGAATATCGCAGTATCCGTGTAACCTAAACAAATAAAACTTCGGCAAAATCAGTTTGCAAATTAATATAATGTGTTACAATATTACCTGAGTAATCTTCAATGTTAAATAAACCATTTTCAAACGGCTTCGCGCCTACGGCATTTTCACTGGATGCTACGAAACGGACTACGCCGTAGCCCGTAGCGGCGAGCACGCGTAGCGAGCGATCGATCGGTCGGTTTAACGACCGCCCGGTCGAAAAATGAATGATATAATTTCGTGTTCATTATTTTGTTCGCTACTTTAAGAAGGTGACATTTAAGAGTGGTTCAACTTTAATATACACTTAGTTGAAAAGAGTCTTGTAATAGTTAATTGTATACTTATGTTCGCCAAGATGCATTTTTTTTTTAATTTGCTAAACGTGTGTGGTCAATCTTATAACAAATACATATCAGAATGATTTGTCTACTGTATATGTATGGGTGTGTATTTACAAAAGCATTAACCACAGACTTACATTGATAGACGCAACTTGTTCAAACTGTACTAAAATCAAGCGTGTCATATTTTTTGTATCTAATTAGACGTCCACCTACTAGGTGGACAGACGACATGAAAGAGCCGCTGGATGCGGGCTTCCAACCTGTCAATCTGGAAGTCACTGGGGGAGGCATAGGCCTCCCCCAGCATAACATAACATAGCATAGGTTAATCAGTGGACATTCTATGGTTCTATTTGAGTCTTTTCAACCGACTTCAAAAAAGGAGGAGGTTCTCAATTCGACTGTATGTTTTTTTTTTGTATATTTATACGCGATTACTCCGCCAATTATGAATCGATTTTAATGATTCTTTTTTTTTTTGGTAGATCATACTTCAGAGGTGGTCCCATATAAATTTTATCGAAATTGATTTAGAACTTTTTGAGAAAATCAACAAATATATACCCAGATAATATTCTTGTTACCTATCTTCGACAAATATGAGCCGATTTTGATGATTTTTGTTTTATTTTATAGCTTATACTTCAAAGATAATATGATAAAAGTTTGCAAAATAAAAATCACCCCTAAGGGTAGGAAAATAGGGGATAAAATCGGTGTTCAGCAGTTAGATTAGGATTTATCACTAAAAATAGATGAAATAAGTAAATTTTATTTAAAAAAATAAAACCGACTTCAAATCACTGAAATGCTAAAAATAATCCTAACACTTAAGTACCTAATCAGTTACTTTTGGAGTCGGTGCCAGCCGATGAGAGATTCAATGTTTTTGTTTTTGTTTAAATAAAATTTACTTATTTATTTATTTCAAACGTGACAGTGAAAGACAATCAAAAATTACATAGTGAAAATAAAATTTCCATCAAAATGGCTCTTCAGCATTTGTTTAATCTATTTACTTAATATCTCGACCTCCGTAGCCGAGAAGCGAGCATACCGGACTTGGTGTTGCTATCTCTGAAGTCCCGGGTTCGATTTCCGGTCGGTCATAGAGAAAAATAACTTTTCTATATTGTGTTGGGTCTGGGTGTTGTGGTGCCGTCGTTGTTTCTGATTTCTGTAACACAAGTGCTTTAGCTACTTATCATAAGATCAGAACAATGTATGTGATGTTGTCCAATATTTATTTATTACTTGCTGACCTGGCGAACTACGTACCGCCCGCGCCTTTTATTAATTTTATTTTTTGTAAATTTTCCAATGTTTTAATTGTTATTCTGCTATTCGAGGCGAATACAAATCCAACAAACCAAAAATAATAAAAATCGATCCAGCCGTTCTCGACTTATAAATGGTGTAACTAACCCGACTTTGTTTTAACAGGTTGTTAGGTGAATGCTATAACAAGCCGAAACTGGCCCATGTTAACATATGCATATAAATGCTATGGTGTAATCAGAAATTTGATATCAACATCTTAAAAAAATTTTTTTATACAAATCGGATTCTGAGAATTAAGTTTTGTATGAAAAAAAAATTATATCAAATTTCTGACTTCACCATAGCATTTACATGCATATGTTAACATGGGCTAGTCTCGGCTTGATATACCATTTACCTAACACCCTGTATATAGAGTTATTTAATATTTATTTAATATCTGATATACAGAGTGTAACGAAAAGGTGAAATAAAACTTTAAGGGGTTATTCTACGGCTAAATCAACTTTTTCTATGGGACCAACATCGAAATCGCAGAAAAAAAAAACACTTTCCCATACTAAAACGCGACCAGCTGACATCAGTTTGTATGGAAACGTCAATTTTTTTTTTGAGATTTCGATGTTGGTCCCATAGAAAAGTTGATGTAATTTAGCCGTAGAACAACCCCTTAAAGTTTTATTTCACCTTTTCGTTACACTCTGTATAGGTATATATATATTTTTTAAAAACAAGAATACTAATAAACTTTCCGGCAACTTCCAGAAAATAGTCTGCAAACTTTTCTGAGCCTAAAACAATTTACAGAATACGGTTCTCATATTTTGCACACTTAACTCTACACAGATCGAGGCTTATAAACACATTATAGCATTAACTATGCATTATATTATTTGACGGTTGAGTAAATCTTTTAATTTTTTTATTCCATTAAAACCAGTTTCCCATTGTCATCACAACTGAATAACAATTTGATTTATGTTCCAGAGTAGCACGGGCATACCTATTATTTGTTATACATCTTTTAGGGTTCCGTACCAAAGAGTAAAAACTGAACACTATTACTAAGACTTCGCATTGTCCGTCCGTCTGTCTGTCTGTCTGTCACCAGGCTGTATCTCATGATCCGTGATAGCTAGACAGTTGAAATTTTCACAGATGATGTATTTCTGTTGCCGCTATAACAACAAATACTAAAATAGAATAAAATAAATATTTCCCGGCTCTCATACAACAAACGTGATTTTTATGCCGTTTTTTGCTCGATATTAATAAGTGCAACAGGTATTATTTTATTTTATTTTCCTTTATTTGGGACAACAAACAATTACATTGGCTGCTTAGGTACTAGAATGTAAGATAAGTAAGTGTTACTAACAATGTAATCAGCACCATTATCCACAGATAAGTTAAAACTAATTATAACAGTTTGTGAATTATAATATTGTGGTGTACACGCTGTGACATTAAAAAGATACGGAATTACCCACACCCTAGGGTATGGATAATTTCGCAGACACTTTTCTTGAACGAAGCAGGTGAACTAGAGAAGAGTTCGGCGTCAGTAAAGTATGCATTGTACAAGTCCATAGCTCTGCGCAGAGGAGATCGCTCATCTGCATTCGTTTTACATGGTCTTAGTGCGAATAAAATACGCTTACTTATTCACTTGGAATATTCACAGAATATTGAGTTTTTAAACTATAGTGTTTAATGTTGTACAGAACCCTTCGTGCGCGATTTCAACTCGCGCTTGGCCGGTTTTAATATGAAACATCCGTTATTTTCCATTGTAATCAAAACACATTGCTCCCCCAGCGCAAATAAAGGATATTTTGATACCGTCGCCAGTTTTCTACTTGAAAATCATTGCCAACATTGAGTTATATATATAAGTATTATATTAAAAGAGCATTAAATGCTATCCCTGAAGGTATAAAGGTGCTATATTATTGTCGTGTTATTTCGTTCTTGAGGTATATTTTCCGCGGGTTCTCGAGGGAGATAGGGATGTTTGTTTACCATTTTAATATAATAAACGTAATGGTTTTTTTATTTAATTTAAATGATCTCACAACTAGAGACGCTCAAGACCGTGCGAAGTGAAGGAGTAAATCAAGGAAAGCGGACCCTGGGCCCCAATGGCTTTGGACGCAACCGGGATTGACCGTATAGATGAAGAAGAAGAAGAAGAGGGTTTTTGAGTTTAAACTACGAGTAAATGTATTTTGAATACAAACATGGTGTTAGTTTAGAACTATTTCTACTTTGTACGGTCATAATCCTGTAAAATCAACGTTTACAAATATAGTTATTGTTATAACTATTCAGTTTTGATTGATTAAATAATACAAGTATGATAGCTATTTTATTCAATTCAATATCAACCAAAAGAAATTCGCTCTTAGTTGGCTCATATTGTTTTACTCGTACAATGTGTGCCCAATTTCAACTAATCCCGTACAGCTGTTAAAGCGTGGTTGAGTAACTGACATTCAAATGTACAGAGTTTTACATTTATAATATTAGTAAGGTTAAAATTAGATGCAGATGCTACAGTAATCAATTATGTACCTGAACACTGACTCACTCTCATTCATCTAGGCTTTACTTTCGACATTACAATACGCTTAGTGCTCAATATCGAGACTCAATCTCTGATACGTTCACATCACTAGCACTAATTCCCTGTCTGGATTGATCCGAGTAGAGGCCTCACTTTTCACATTTGATTTATTGTATCGAGTCCCGAGGGAAATGTGTCCGACAGGAATATACTGGGGTTGGACCGAGATAGAAGGTTCTTTGTTCAGTTTACGGTTTTGGTTTACAAATTATGTTGCTGGTTGGATTATTATGGAATCGTTAGCCTAATGACTCCTTTAGAAGTAATTAAGTAACAGTGTTCTAACAATGATTTGATGATTTTGTCATTTATAATTATTATTTGCGCACGGAGTATCTTTTAGTTTCCTGTTGCGATAAATCTGCAACTCGCAATTAGCTATTATAAACTAGCAACTAACTAAAGGTATCGAATCTAATTGGCATACCTAAAGTTGCAAGTACCCAAAATTACGTTATTTTGGTGTACACCTATGAAACATACGTTAGTCGAAAGAGAAAATAATTACAAACAACAAATGTTCTTTCACAAAATATCTTAAATAATATACTTTGTTCAGAATTTTAGTTTTAATACGTAATATTTACATATTCGAATTGAAATTCTGAACAAAGTATATCTTTTACGACATTTTGTCACAGTATATTTCTTGTTTGTAATTATTATCTCTATCGATTGGCGTATGTTTCATAGGTGTACACTTGCAACTATTGGTTCGCCAATAAGATTCTAATGCCTAAAGGTTTTAATGCCTTTTGTCGCAGTCATGACGAGTTACTGGTTGCCGCAACCGGTAGGTATTTTTAAAAATCATAAAAACAAATAGGCCCTTTGTGACACCTCTCTTAATTTTAGGACTACGTTAAACATTGTATTTCTCCTACGAGTATGAAAGCCGTGTGAAAGCATGGTTCTTCTTCAGAAAGCACTCATATTAAGTAACTTTATGAAATAAGAGTTTTATCGTTCGCAAGCGTAATGCGTGTATTCAAATACAAAATAAAATTATGCGAAAACTTCTCGTATTATTATCGTTATGTTTGACTCGAGTTCAGCTTTTGTGAAGTAAATGGTGCGTGTTTCATTTGGTTTTATGAGTTTGAAGTAATTGCTAAACAACTTACAGTTGTCTCATTGCTGGAGACGGTCTTCAAAGATAATTATAAAGAGTCAATATAATTACTTGTTATTACCATTTTAAAGGTAAATGATATATATAAAATGCCCTGGATAATTCATCTTATTGTCATGGTGTCGAAGTACTGACATGCTTCACTTAATATCCTTTTACTAGACAGTGAATTATCCTAGAACACCTAGACACACATAATTATTTTGTGTTTTTATGAAAATGAATATTAAGGGTTGATATTCAATGGTTCTTTATGGAATTTTCAACTACTACTTTTTAAACGACTGAAAAAAGGAGATTTATAATTCGTTGAGTGTTTTTGTTATTACCATAATTTAATATAAATACTTAAATAAAATGTGTGAACATGAAGAAGCAAAATGGCCACTAAGCACCCTATCTCGTATGAAGGCTGGGATTCAAAACCAGGACTTCTGAGTGATGAGCTGGCATTTCAATAATAGGCTGGTTTTCTGGGTCAGAAAAATATTATTCTATTTAGTCCGTCAGTTAGATTATCAAAAAATATTGGACCCATATTTTGTCTTTTGTCAATCAAACAAAAAATGACGAAGATAAAGCGCATCAAAGTTTGGGAATGACGTTACTCCTTGCTAAAAAGTGTCGCAAGGCGTGACGTTACGCGGAACTTTAACGGACTATATCTTCATAATTTTTTGTTTGATTCAGAAAAGAAAAAATACGTTTCCAATATTTTCTGTTAATCCAACTGAATGACTAATAAGTTTTTTTTAGGAAACTAGCCTATTGCACTACCTAGGTCGTCATAACTTACAATAGATTTGTTTTAAATATTTTATCATGTTTGCTAGACTCGATTCTGAACAATACTCTAAAATATAGTTTGTATGTGAACAGCAGACTGATCCTAATAATTTTTTAACAACAACCCCTGTATATTACTTTTATTAAATTTAAAAGTTGTCCCTAAAAGTATAGGTTAATCAAAATTTTCAGCACGCCTTCATTAACGCTGTGACGCTTTCCACGCTTTTTCCGGCGTTTTATCTTGCCCTAAATTAGGCTGTAATCATTAATCATAGAAACAACTGCAAGTAGAGGGTTAGCTCGCCCATAAATCATGCCGTCTTGACCAACCGTTGACATATGAAAACAACATTATTTCATTCTTTGGCGCGAGTGGGGTACGCAATGTCACAGAGAGAAAAAAACCGACCTAGTACAAATCTATTTAGTGCACAGTCATAGTTTACCACTTGTTTAGTATTCGAACTAAATTGTATTATTGCCTGTCAAAGTTTAATGTCTTGTACCCAGGGCTTGGAATACCGGTATTTTCAAATACCAGTATCAGTGGCCTCTACAACATACCGGTAATAATAATACAGGTAATCTTTCCTATTATAGGTATAGTACGGTTTACGGTATAGTAATGGTTTTAAAATACCGGTATTTTGGAGATATAATACAGGATTGATACCGGTACCAGCCATGATAACCATGTCAAATGTGCAAGTGAGACAAATAGAAATGTATCTTTACTCAGCGAAACTGCGCTTAACAAAACGGCAACATCGCATTTCGCTCGAGCAGAGCGCGTCCGGCCGGTGTGCGTGTCTGGCAACTGTACTGGCAACGTCGAAAGGATATACCTGTATTATTTAGGTATAAATACCTGTATTATTGTAATATCTGTTATATAGGAACCGAAATAGAAAATACCGGAATAACCCTTATTTTACCTGTATTTTCAATACCGGTTCCGAGCCCTGCTTGTACCTCGTAACACAAAACACAAGGATGTTAATTCCTTGCTTCGATACCATGTCAGTTAGTATGTTGTCTGGCGCATATTTATTTAGTAGCTGTGTCCGAATACGGTTTGTCACACCTTTTTTTGCTCGCTTAGGAGATGGAATAAAAATTAGCCTATATTCTTTAGGGTTCAAGCTTTTTCCGTACAAAATTTCATCAATATTGGTTTAGCTTTTACGATAAAAAGTAGCCTACATCCTTTCCCAAGCTCTAGTCTATCTCTGTACCAAATTTCATCAAAATCTATTTTGTAGTTTGTGAAAGCAAACCAGACAGTTACTTTCACATTTATATTAGTAGGGATTTACGATATATTTTTATCTTCTGCATTAATGTATTATAATTAGGTTGAAGTTATAGAACGTATAGGCAAGGATAAAGTATAGGCAACATAGAACAGAGTTACCGGTTGACGTCAATCACACATAAATGTGTTATTTAAAAAAAGTTTTAATTGATTACGCCAAACTCTCTTCGGTAAGCCAAGGTCGGAATGTTTTTTTGTTCTATTTAGGCTGTGGTGCTCTCCAGGACGGCTCTGATCGATGGCTGCCCTATCCTTCAGGACCTACCATTATTGATGATATACTCCAGTCGCATTCTGCATTAGTACTTTTTGCGATGCTGACAGATGGCCTTTTTTTGGGTTTTTTGAAGGAAAAACTCTAAAAAGACTCCTATTTTATAGAGACTGATTTTTATGAGTTTACTAAAGAATAGACTACAGTCAATATTGTGTTACTAACCCACATTTGGATTACTAGTTATCTCAAATAAACTTTTTATTTTATTCTTTTGAAATGATCAACTTTACTACTAATTTTTTTTATACTTACTCGTATATCAAATTTGGTCGAAGTGTTCACCTTTCCATACAAAATAAAATAGTCATTTACCAAGACGAATACGTATAAAGAATCAGTTTTTTTCAGCATATACAAAATATGGTCTAACTTAAAATGTTGAACCATCTCTTAATTTAACAAACATGCACTAACAATCAGACCGGACACGTGGACAATCAAAAAACGTGGCGTGTCAAACCGCGGACAAGCGGACTGACGAGCCGGTTGATTGCGGACTTTTGTCTTTTACAGATGAAAAATAAATAGCAGGCCCACTCCACAGATTGAGGCAATTAGGAGCTTGTCACTCCAACATCTAGTAGCGATTTTTTTGAGGTACTCTTGGTTTTTGTACACCATCCAACCTTTAATAGAGATAAGCGTGCATCATTCTCTCAGTAAACAGACAACGGTTGCTGAACAGATAAACTTAAAAGTATTATGATGACTGATGCAAGACAAAAGCTGATTTAGGTGTAGGAACTTGCTATTTGGTGATGGAAAACGGGGGTTAATTGGTAATCGCTTCAAATGTAATAACCAGGCTTTCCGTAACTAGACTTACAGTCAAGCGTACTTAGATTTGAAACAAAACAATATCTATGCTAGGAGGTTAAATGGAAATTTATTATGATGTACTATGTCAAATTTACGTACCAATATCAACTAGATGGCGCCAATAATTATGACAATCTCAATATGTATCACAAAGTCAAATGCCTATTTTACCCGACATAGCAAGACTTTATTATTTCATCATCATCATCATCATCATTTCAGCCATAGGACGTCCACTGCTAAAGATAGGCCTCCCCCATTGACTTTCATCATTTGGGGGTGATTGCCAATACTCGCCACGCTTGGCAGGCGGGTTGTCACGCGCAGTTTTTTATAATATTTCTTACGCAGACGCTGCTGCCCGTCTCTTGCTTCAGGAATTAGTCGCCTCTTACAACACGCCTCCTCTTGGCGGTGGGAAAGTGTATTCTTTACGGCTGTCCTCCCACGGCACCTTTATTAATTAGTATGTCAAAACTAGTGAGCCTTCTATTAATTCCTGATTTGTTGTTTACGTATCTGCGTTTACTGTCCGGCACGTGTCAGCATAATTAGCGATGTAGATGTGAGGGCGTGTAATTGAGTTTGGAGATACGAAGTCTACATACAAATGTAGAAGTAACCTATCATTAACATGATATTTACTAATGCCTCCCTCAAACATTGAATAAAATCTGTTTTCGACGTTATCATGTTTGTCAATATTGACTAAATGTGCCACTGCGCAGTAAAGGTTAGATAATCAAATTAATCAAACATGCTGTATTTTTATAGTATCTAGACTTTGCAGAGTCTTTAGTGTTGTGGTACCGTCGTTGTTTCTTCTCTTTTTCGTTCTCTTCTTATGTGATGTTGTCTAATATTTATTTATTTAAGACATGTCCCAATTAAAGGTACACCCTTTAGCAATGGATAGATGTGTTTTTGGGTTGCGACTGCGATTTGCCAAATGCAGCTTCGGGCGTCTTCTGATAAAGTGGAGCGATGGATGATATAAGAAAAGATTAGTCGAGGATAGGGCTTAGTAGTGTATATGTGTGAAAGGCCTATGTCCAGCAGTGGACTGACGTAGGCTGATTAAGATGATAACGATGCTTTATCATAGGTCTTAATTTAACTTACAATTGAGGTGCTTCTAGACTCTATAAGTATTGGCAGCACAGTGTTGTTTGTTGAGATAAGTAATTAAATTTCAACAAGTTACCATTTAAATATTATT
Source organism: Anania hortulata (assembly GCA_963576865.1). NCBI lineage: Eukaryota > Metazoa > Arthropoda > Insecta > Lepidoptera > Crambidae > Anania > Anania hortulata. The sequence goes on along the minus strand of OY756388.1, from coordinate 3,922,717 downwards.
CCAAAATTTATAGTATCCTATAAATAGATTCTAAAAGGCATTGATACTACACTGAATGATAAATTATTCCGTAAGCCAAGACAAACTCTTTCAAATTCTCGATAACCAAAAAGCTTTTTGGCTCAACCGTCCCCTCAAAGACATTAAATTTTACATTCAGAAAATATCTTAAGGTACTCTAACCAAATTCGTGAACGAAGAAGCGTACAGCCTTCGCCATCTGTCGGTGAATTGATAAATCCCTAACACAAAAACATTTGGAATAAAGGGAAAATAAATTAAATTAAATACGGGGTGGCCTAAACTTATTCGGTCTGTGTTGAGCTGAGTGGAGGGATGGGCAAGAGGAGTGGACACGTGTAAGCCAATTAAACCTGCTTTTTTAAATAATAGGTTATTAGAAAAGATACAGAAATATTACTATTATGTTAGGAATATTTGGAATCTTACTTAACAAAGGCGATCCCCTAACCCGTTATACCATAGCGTCACGTACATTTAAAAAAAACGTTTAGAAATGTTTTTAATTTTGAAATATTACATAAAATAATAAACTTCTTACTCTTATCTCACCGAGAGAGTGTGAGACAGTAGAGCGACGTTGCCAGTTTGCGCAGCGCAAATATGCTAGTTACTGGAATAGTAAATTACGTTTCGAATTTTACGATCGTATATTATTTGGGGTTTTTTTTTTGTTTTTTTATGGTTATTTTAGTACTTTTTTTTTTCAGTAATGATATAGACTAAATGGGCTAAGAAAACGCCTTCTATTATGGAATGCTCTAAACAGTCAAAAAATATATATAACGCTGATACTATATCATAAGGCATTTTCAATACAGATAATTCATATTTTTTGTATATTTAAAAATTTATTCATTACTAGTTGTCCCGGCGAACTTCGTACCGCCCAGTCCAATGGTTTAGTAGTTATTCTGCTATTCGTTATAAAGACAAATTCAAATAATCATAAGTCATAAAAATCGGTACAGCCGTTCTTGACGTATAAATGGTGTAACTAACCCGACTTTGTTTTATATATATAGATTTTTATGTAACGTATACTTTCATAGAAAACTAATATAAGATAGGTACTATACGCTATTAGATGGAGGAGTAAATCAAGGAAAGCGGACCCTGGGCTCCAAAGCAATGGCTTTGGACGCAACCGGGATTGACCGTTTAGATGAAGAAGGAGAAGACTATACGCTATTACGTAGAATATAGAACATACATTTATTTTAATATTTTTACGAGAGGCTTTTTATTTTGAAGTTAAACCAAAACAATTCGCATTCGGAGGTTGATACAATAAAGCCCTTTGTTTGTAGTTACCAAATAAATTGCGTCAATAAGGGGTGGAGAGAAACGGAACTAAATTGAATTAAATGTGGGGCAGTGGAGCCTATATCTAAGTCAAGGTGAAAGACAATGGACGATGGGGTAACCACAAATTACAATTTTGGTGGATTTATTCTGCACATGCGTCTCACTTTTCAAATACGGGCAGTTTTTTTTGTTTTTCGTGGCAATATAGGTATAATTATTATTATCTTATAGTAACCCTTACCTGGGTTTCCTTCTGCGTTGATTTTCTCTTGTCATACTCGATTCTCTAAGTGGGTGGTACCAAGCGTTTCATCTTACGAATTGTAGGGGCAACGGCATGATACAGTACTAATATATTAATGGCCATTTTAAAAAAAAATATTTAAAATAATTAAATTTAAAAAATATATTCTGCTTGGAGCGTCTCCCAGCACACCCGGACTCGAGCCAAACCGGGAATCGAATCCGAAACCCTAAGCGTAAAAAGCGATTCACTGTCTACACCAAATGGGTCATCAAAAATAACGTCGAAAATGTCAAACATAGTCGTAACGTAAGTTGTATAATAGATTCATCATCATCATCATCATCAGACTTCGGAAGTCGTCTACTGGACATAGACCTTCCCTATAGAACGCGAGAGCGAGCGGCTCTAGGCCGTTTGCATACATCATATTATTATAATATTATTGAAAACATGGATAATAAAGGTAGGACCGTCATTTTTACCCTTCCGTTCCTAATGTAATTATATTATTCAGCCGCCATAGTACAAACTTTGCTTGTTTCCGGCTAGATACCTTTTGTACCATTGAAGTAAACTTCAAATTATTGGCAAACGTAATATCATTTGTCCACTAGACAGATGGTCGTCGCGTTATACTTCCCAAAACCCTGCTTGGACCAACATCTTTATTTAAATTCATTTTTTATCTTAATATCCCGGGTTTATCTAAAAATGCGAGGTCACTTTAGCCCCTTGGCCTTCTTTCGATGGATTCCAGAATAAATGAAATTCTATATTAATGCAATATCTCAGGTACATGTGGACTAATGGAATATCTCGAATGTATTGTGGTATTTGTTATTGCGGCCCGCCTTTTTCGTATTTTCTCTTTTTGTATTCATTGGGAATGTTTTGTGACCATTTATGTGACTTTTATCACTTTATAAAAATCTCACGATGCTTCAATAGACACGTTGTTCAAAATCGATTTTATGTTATAAATTTTGCACTGTTAGATGGCGTTGTACCAACTTAGACTGCGCATTCATTTGTTACTAACACACTTTTATTAGCTTTACTTGTAACTAACTAACTGCGTAATCAATCTTGAAAGTAGTTTTTATCTTACTTCTAACCGACGTATCGGTTAGACACTTTGTATCTGACGCCGTGCCGTGTGGGGACGGCCGTAAAGAATACACTTCCCCACCGCCAAAAGAAGGCGTGTCGTAAAAAGTGACTAATTCCTGAAGCACAAGACGCGTCTACGTGCGAAATCTTATAAAAATACTGCGCTCGCCAACCCGCCTACCAAGCGTGGCGAGTATTGGCAGTCCTTTCCGATGATAGGTCATTAGGGGAGGCGTATGTTCAGCAGTGGACTTCATATGGCTGAAATGATGACGATGAAGTATCTGATATTCGGATGACAATACAATAATTTGACACCATCCATCGTGATGATCTGATTTTGGAACGAGAATGTGGATTGTGGATCTCTTATATGGCTACTAGTAAAACTTGGGTTTATTTGATTCGTCGTGTCGATTCCAATACAGATAAACGTGTGTTTTATTGTTTTTAAACTGTGATATCAATTATTTTACTTAAAGACTTAGGTGGCTTCACAGCATCTGAAAGTACACACTCCCATTCAGAAAACCGTTTAGGTTTGTTAGCTCAAATCATGCGATGAGTCATTGTGTCCTGCAAAAACTGGTAAACTTCCTTATCCTGTTTCTGTCCCCCTAGCATGACCACCAAAACACGATATGATATAGCGATTTATCGACACCAACTGCAAAAATATGATAGCTAAAGTAAAGTCACATGTGATCGCTGTTTCGATAAAAAATCAACATGGCGTTAATGGTAATTTGACTGTTGGTGTCGATAATTCGCTATATCATATCATATCATATCATATCGTGTTTTGGTGGGTACGCTTGACCATGATCCTAGATTATCCAAGATGTGCCAAGTCGGGTTACTAATTTTGGAGCGATTCCCCTTAGACCTCCGTAAACATCCAGCAGAGGAAATATCGTTGTGCTGGTTTCCATTCTACACAAAATAACTTAATCTTAAAAACATGTTTTATTTAATTATGATCTAAAAAAAAAATCTGTCAAAAAATGTTAATTTCACAGGATGAGTAGGTGAAATCTTATCGCCATCCAATTATTCAAATAAGATCTTAATTATTATTCTCTCTTGTTTCAGGGGGAAAAGGACAACGGAAAAAACTGCATACTCTCCTGTGAAAAGCGGAAAGCTGACGACACTGACCTCAACAAGGATCTCAAAAAGGTCAGACGCCATTTTTAATTCCACCTAGGGATGCCCTATACGTGTCGATACATTTTAAAATCTACAAACTGCGATTAAAATATAGATACTATTTTATTGCAACACCATACAAAAAAATCACAGTTGATGTTTGCAGATTATGTAATAAAGTTTTTTTATTACTTACTGATTTTGTATTAAGCTAGCTTTTAAGTGTCTTCAATTCAAATCAGAATTTATTTTCAGCGTATTAACTAATTAAAGTGTTATCATAATCAAATGAATGGTTTAGAAAAATCCATGCAGGACAAACAAACATTCATTTTACTCAAATAATGTCAACTTTTGTATGTTAGTTGCTCATTCACGTTTTAACGGCTGCGAAGAATAACACCTGTGTAACATTATAGAATGCAATAAATATATTGAATTGAATTGAATTGAAGATGGACGTTTTTATGACAACTATGTTGAAATAAATAAAAATAATGTTTAAAAAGTATTTTTTACATTTACGTAACATATTAATACAATTCAATTCAATTCCATTTATTCATAACAATATACATTATGTCGAACATTAATTAAAATACAATGTTTAAAGGACGTAAAAAAACGATAAAACATCAAGAACGTACCACATTTTGTAGAATATATTGTGTCGATACAACGTAGTGACACAAATTAAAATTTTTGCCATCTCTAATGCGACCAAAAAAAGCGCGTGGTATCCCGAAAATCTGAATTTAAAATTCGACCTCCGCCCTTAATTATGGAAGGAAATAGCGAATATTTAATCTTATTATGTTTAGTAAATACCCAAGCAGTCTTAGTATCAGAAATGTAGATGTAATTTTGTATTTTTTACACTCTAGGGAAAATAATTGTGTTTTTGTAGGGTGTATGAAAGGTTAACCGGTCAGGGGGTGTCAATGACCTTTAGGTAGACTACGATAGTTAGGTAGTTAGTATTAAAATGTTTGTTGGAAGCGGCCAGCATCCAGCAGCTTCCTGCAAGCTTTATCAGTCATCTTTCCTAAATGCTGCGCTTGCCGATATGTGGCCTCCATTCTAGAACCTTTCTGCCCCATCGGCCATCAGTTCTACGTGCTATATGCCCCGCCTACTGCCACTGCTTGCTAATCTGTCAAGCCTTGTCAGCGACTTTTGCTCATTTACGGATCTCTTTAATTTTGATTTGATCTAGCAAATAACTGTCTATCTGGAAGTCGATAAATTTTCATGCAAATTTGCAAAAGTCAAAGCACAAAAGTTGTTCACAATGATGTATCTATACAAAGTAGTTACAAGGTTGTCCTTGAGTTGCAATATACTCTCTATATTGATCTAGCCTAACACATAGGATAATAGTTATCCCGTTCTAATCCTCCTGAAATAATTATTCTTTCCCCTTTGGTTTAATTCTGACTACATAGACGATGTCGCAGGCAGATAGTAACTTATAACATTTTTTATCTCAACTTCTTGAGTCTGCTGCCTTTTATAATGGCAGATTTTTCAAACGCCACATAACTCTTATCCGACGAATAAAATTGACTGTTTGACACATTTTCTATACAAAAACTGCCAACAAGTCAAACTTATTTGTCATATAAAAACGTTATTTTGCTATTGAAAAATCTGGTCTTAATAGACTGAAAGTGGAATTTACACTAAATACTCTCACTTTCTACGACTCCTGTTTGCCACAATGTCACTCTTGCTTTATACAATGGGACGGGCAGTCAATAATACGATAAGTAAATACTATAAGAATTTTAGGACGTCCTTAAATAAGGTCCTACTTTGCTTGATACGGGACCTTTTCCAAAAATGTTATAAGTATTTAAAAGTGAGATGTGTGACCTTTAAACGAATCATAACAACCTGTATCTGTCTGTGACAAATTAACTAATACTTAATTACTAATATTTACTAATACAGTAGTGTTAGCGGGGAATCGATTGCAGGGAACATCCCTATGAGCGGTTCCCGGCACTAGCTGTCAGCTGTCATCGGAGCGTCCTTCTTCATGCGTCGTAATTGTGCTTTCGCGCGGTTTTCGTATCAATATATTTTAATAAGTTAATATACCGTTTTATTTAGAGGATCCCCTCTAATAGTATTATCGTTGCTACATCTTGTCGGAGGGCGTCTGCGCTTGCCTAGTCGCGGTCTGGAGACCGAGTGTGTGGTAGACGTGTTCTTCAGTGGACTCAAGAACACGTCTCTCGGTTGTTTTTTCTACGGCTACACTAACGAACACTTAATACCTTATTTTGCTTTTGTGTTTCACTTTCGTTCGTTGTTTCAGTTTCACTTTCGATGGGGCTGACGTATAATTTTTTATTATTCAAATGTAAATTTTCTGTTCCCAATGGGCTAGTTTCCTAAAATAATCTAATTAGTCCGTCAGTTGGATTACCGGAAAATGATAGACACGTATTTTTTTGTTTTCTCAATCAAATAAAAAATGATAAAGATATAGCCCGTTAAAGTTCCGCGTAATGTCACGCCTTGCGTCACTTTTTAGCAAGACGTGACGTTACAAGCTCACTTTGATGCGATTTATCTTCGTAATTGTTTGTTTGATTGACAAAAGACAAAATATGGGTCCAATATTTTTTGATAATCTAACTGACGGACTAAATAGAATAATCTTATTATGACCCAGGAAACTAGCCTATTGTAATTTTATTCATGAAAGTAACAACGTAGGAAGTTTACATAGAAAAGACCCAATATTAGACTATTCCAAATTAGTGTCTAGTGTTAGGCATGGATGGGACAAATGGGAACGGTCACGCGATAGTGGGGACGATTAACCTCTCTGAATAAATTTAAGTCAACGTGAAAGCGATGGGTTAAAAATTACAATCACAGTGCAAAAATTACGCAGTGCTCTAACTAAGACATTAGATGTGAATTCAAAAATAACATAAGCATTAAACATTAGTGTTTATAGGATATATAATATAAAATAACATTTAAAAGCACCTATAAACACTAATGTTTACACCTGTAAACATTAGTGTTTATAGGTGCTTTTAGCAGCTTTTAAAGCACCTGCTTTTAAATGTTAATTTTGCATTCACATCTAATGTCTTAGTTAGAAACAGAATACTCAAAGAATACTTATTATTTCATTTGTCATCATGCCATATTATATCAACGTAAACATAAAATTTAACTTTTTAAAGATAGAAATATAACAATATAAAATAACGAAAGTGCCTAACGGGAATTTAATGGTGGACCATAAATTGGAATTAAAAACTTAAATAGAACATCTTACTGTTTAGTTTGTAGTTCCAAATCGTTTCTATGCCATGTACAGTCAGCCCCAAAAATTTTAGCCCTTAATCAAATAATGGTATATACATACGTACTACCTACCATCTACGAAATGAAGCTCGAATCTTTTGTTCAGATTTTTCCGTCAAAATGGGTAACTGCTTTGTGTAGGTAGACTATGGGTACACTCCGTTGCCACACAATAGAAAATGTTAATTTAAAAAAGTTTTTGATTTTTAATAATCAAGATTTGTAGTAAATCGAAAAATACCTATTACAATAATATGTAATAGGTATTATGCCTACTTAATACCATACTTTGCTATAACGATTACCTAGTTTTACGTCGATGGAACAGACGCACTATTTTTTTATGATTGCAATGTAAAATTTCTTACCAATAAATCTGGAAGTCATTGGGGAAGGCTTATAGTCAGCAGAGGCTGTTCTATGCATACGTAACACATAGAACTGCCGATGGGGCAGAAAGATTCTAGAATGAAGGCCACGTACCGGTAAGCGTAGCGTAGGGCGTCCACCTACAAGGTGGACAGACGACCTGGTAAAGATCGCAGGAAAGCGCTGGATGCAGGCCGCTTCCAACCGGCCAATCTGGATGTCAATGGGGGGAGGCCTTATGTTCAGCAGTGGACGTATGGCTGAAATGATGAGTTGTTGCCTTTCAAGGTCCACCCACCTTACTATTATATTTTCCTATGACGTATACAACCGAGTTCATACAAATCCACTTTAACCTAACCTTCGTGACAGTAAAGCGTAAAGTCAAATGTACGGCTGACTATACCATACAAAACGTGAATATATCACACGGAATAGGGGACATGTGTTGTTTTATGTCCTAGCTCAGTCCGTGCCTGTTCTGTGTTAGAATTTTAACTGAGATCGTAAATATTTAGGCAAATGGCACCTTGGATTCGACATTGCTATTTAATGGTGGCGAGACTTTTGGAAACTCCCCTTCTATTTTAAATTGATTAAGCCTAATGGAAAAGTCAAAATAGAAACATATTTATCATCATCATTTCAGCCACAGGACGTCCACTGCTGAACAAAGGTCTTCAGTAGTGATTTTCAGGTTGGCCGGTTGGAAGCGGCCTGCATCCAGCGGCTTACTGCTACCATTACCAGGTCGTCTGTCCACCTTATGGGTGGACATCCTACGCTGCACTTGCTATTATATGTTTTATCTCTTTGTCGCAGTAGGGGAAGGCTCCTTTTTATCCAACTTCGAAAAAAGAGGAGGCACTAAAAGACTTCGAACTTTTTTGTACGAAGCCTGGCATACCTAAGTTGCAAGTAACCTTAAATAACGTTATTTTGGTGTACACCTATCCACTCAACCGTCCGGCGATCGCCGCTAACCCCCCCGACTTACGTCCAGCGTACCGCGCGGCGCCGCGCGGTCACTCACTCCTTACCGCGGCGTCAATAAATGATTTACAGTAGCTAAACCGTAATAGCTATAATTATTTAAAAAATACCTACGAATAGGTAAGATAATACAGTATCATGTGTATAGTCTTGAAATAATAATATTCCTAATTTGTAGCTACATTTGAAGGGTAAAACACACAAAACCGCAAAAAAATGCAAACTTGTTTTTTTTATTGCATTAGAACATTTTATTTAACTCAGATTTTATGAATTAAAAATAAAAGTTTGAAAATAGGTTTAATACACTTTCGTATAATGTCAAGTTAACAGAATTTAAAACATTAAAAGTGGACTAAATAAATTAAAACAAAACACCTAATTCAAAAAATAAATACGCTTCGTTTGCTCAATGCGCCGAGTAAAATCGGGGCAAGATGGCGGCCCGATAAGGCTGTCCATGCACGAATATTTAGATTTTAAAACATGGACGTATTTTTTAGTTTTTGTATAAGAATTGTATGTATTAAATAAAAGAAATGTATAAAGAGTAAAAGAATAATATAATTATATTTACAAAATTAATAAAAAATTACTTAAATTCGTTAGACGCTATCCTAACTTATAATTATCCTTATATCCTAACTTATAGAAGGAGATTAACCTCGACGGTTTCCATCTAGATTCTAGCTAGACATAATTGACCAACATTGTCAAAATATTAAATTATTTTTATTGTTATAATTTTATTTTTATAATTTAAGGCATACTTATAGTAATATTTTGATGGACGAATAAATTTTTATTTAAGTTTTTGACATTTATTAATAGAATAACTGTGTTCATAAATGGTCTAGTTTGAAGCTTTATACAACATCTCTTGTAAGATTATGGTGTGCAAATAAAACATACAAATAAATGATTTATTACTCTTTACTAAAACTATAAATAATTTTAAAAAAAAACAGAACAATGGGGATTTATGTCGTATGGTATATCATGAAGCATCCTTCTATGCACAAATTGACGTTGCATTCAAGGCACTTCCACACCGTCCGAGAAGTAACTTTTTTGAGGGCACATAAAGAGCAGCGACTTTGTTTATAGCCGGTCTTTACGGGGAAATGGCGATGTTGCAGATGTGGTCGGTTCTTTATTGTTTCCTGTATCCGTGTTGTCACGGCTACCCCGTCCTCCGCAACAACCACGACCTCTAGCACTTGTATCAATAGGTAATTGAAAATCAGTTTACTTTTTAAGAATCACACCAAACTTTAGATAGTACCTATATAAAGTATAGTACCTATAGATAGTACCGATATAACTTTTTTACATTATACGTTTCATGTGGAGCAAATAAATTGACCCATACCAGAAATCGAACCCGGAACCCGTTGCGTTCGAGGCGTATCACCGCGCCACTACACCCATCGGGTCGTCGAGTACTTATCAAGACAAATTTAGCGAGACCAAAACGATGGATTTATCGTGTGTAATTACGGAGTTCCTATAGCCGCCTTCCGACTCCATCATCAGACCAGCCAATGGCACCATAAAATTGCATTGCCCCTGCTGAACTAACTAACAAAGCAAAAAATTCACGCCACCAAAGAAAAACAAAATCTAAAATCACACACTTTTGTCGTTCATATCCAGCCTTAGGACAAATGAATCAAGTACGTCCATGGATACTAAACTACCCAAATCGAAAAACCTGTTGAATACATTCACGTTTTTACTCTAATCTTGAATAATTGTAATATTTATATACTAAAAGAGTACACTAGAGAACTAATTAGGCTATGTACTATGCATTAAGCAACAATTATTTAACTAAATGCAAGAATATTGTTAAATATAACTCGATAAATGCGGCCAGCAATTCAAAATTGAAGACACAATAACTTCTAAAAATTTTCTTAAATATTATGTTCGCGTAAACTGTGTTAGAATTAGTTTCATTTGAGAGATCCATTCCTAAATTATGATTTCCATACATAAAAAATACGGGTAATACAGGAAAACACAGTACTTACGACATATTAATGGGTCCGGTTCCGAAGCACACATAACAAACACTTCACACTAAAATGCACTGCCGAAAAAAAATTATTATTTACCAACATCAAGGACCACGAGTGCCACCTATGATTTTTTAGTTGAACTTGTATCTAAGCTTGCTATTGAGGTTTAAAAAAGCTTTCAAAGAATTCGGATAGATGGCTCTATTTGGCATTTTTTGCTAGCACTCCACTTTTTATCTTGTAGATAGTAAAGTATCCACGAACGTAGATGGCCATTTTTTTTTTGGATAGTCAACTATCCACGGACGTTAGAGTGGCTATGAAACATCAAGAGAGAAAATAATAAAACACAACAAATACTCTTTGACAAAATGTCGTAAATGATATACTTCGTTCAGAATTTTAATTTGATTATGTAAATAAAATTAATGTTACATGTTTACCCTAAAATTCTGAACAAAGTATATCAAATACGTTTTTTTTTAAAAGCAATACATTTTTATACATACAGATTTAAAGATGGGTATAAAAAAGTTAAGGTTCAATAACGTCAAATGGAACCTAAGCAAAGTGTTCAAGAAATTCTATAATTTATTACGTTATGTGTATGTCATGTATGATTAATGGCTCCAATCTTACCCGTAACTAGATTGTGTAATAAAATATTAAAGTACGCATGCCTATGTAGAAAGATAACGCAACGATCGTTACTCAGCAAAAAATAACGGGTCATAAGGGTGCCATTAGCGTACGAAAGTAGATTGGATTTTTTGGTATATTCTTATTTATGGAGATAAGGGTCAAAAGTGGACATTTCCTTTTGCTGACGACTGTGCCTTCCGTGACATAAACGAGGTTTGTTAGGAAGCTGCGTCATATCTTCTCGTCGCCACTGCTACAATGCCTGAAGAACAATGTATTCACTCGACCAGTGATGACCTACGGAGCCGAAACGTAGAACATAACATGACATGACAGCAGGTGAGCCAGCTTCACGTCACTCACGAGCTATGGAAAGGGCGATGTTTGGAATTTCGTTAAGGGATAAAATCCAAAACGTGGTTAACCGGCAGAAGACCAAAGTAATGGAGATAATGTAGTGAGGCGGCCTGTCACAGACCCTGTTAGTCTATAATGTATTTATTATATGGGCCTCATAATATAATTTGTAATAATTATCACGCCTGAAATCAATGATATTATTAATATAATACCAAGCGTTTGGAAACGGCCTTCATGCAAGGGCTTTCTACGTGGGCGTTCTACGCTTGTTGTTATGGCCTCCATTCTAGAAACTTTCTGCCCTATCGGCCGTTAATTTTACGTGCTGTCTATGTAATCTGGAAGTCATTGGGGGTGGCCTAGGTTCAGTGGACTTCCTATATAATGATGATGATGAATACCTAGCGTTATAACGCATTCTGTTTACTAAAACTTTCAATGACGTAGGATAGTGCACTATTATTCATCCCTAAAATGGAACAAATTAATCTTTACTTAACTTGTCAACTCTTGAAACTAGAGAAATCCTTAAGTGTACCTACGTAATAATTCCTTCAGAGCACAACTTAGAACTTCCCTTATATCAGTTCAAACAGTTTGCCAAGTCCCATCATTATACGAATGTATTACTTAAATCTGAAGGTTTAAGGTAGATATTGTGTTGATAACGAAGGTTCTTGTGGTCTAATTTGGAGCAAAGATAGATTACATTCGTGATAAGAGGGTATAATGTAAATCAAGGTGTGTCCTCGGTTAGTGTTGAAGAAAGACGAAAAAGAAACGCTTCCTCGACTTCCTTCGACTTTGTTTGACTAGCTTGAATTAATACGGAACTTACTTTTCAATAAAACCTTTATCCTGAATCACGGAACGACTCTTGTCAAAACTTAAATAAATTCTGAACGAATTCAAATTTATCTGGCTACATAAAACTATAAAACGAATTCATTTTTGCAAATAGGAAGCGCATGAAACATGTCACACGTCCCAATTAATGGTTTTACCCTACCATTACTTCGGGACAAATTGTGGGCTAGCGCCGAGACAGCCCAACAAGACATGCATGGCTCAAATATAAACTTGTGCTTACAGGTTTGGTTGTGACAGGTTTGGTTGACAGTAATATTTTTGTTACAAAAACTTTAAAACGCGTTTTCATATATACAGACGCACGTGGACATATGCACGTCAACCTACCACAGAACGTCAAATTTTCTCAATTAATATTGATCTCTGTGACAGACTTAAATTTGAAAAACGGTTCAATGACCTTTAACTTTCTGGGTAGGTTGACCTGCCGTTGACTGTACGATTGGGTTTCACTCATAGCCACCAAAGAGTTCCACGATCCACCTCCTGACTCTACCGTCAGATAAGCTCAATGATATCAAATTATTGTATTAGTTGGAAAAGCACCACCAGAGTCCCACCTGAAGCGGTCGATTTTTTTCAAGTGTTATATTATCATAAACTATTGCATAGGCATATATATACACATACAAATGTTATAATAATACCTAATAGTAGATTAAATAAATATCTGCCTGCCTAGCATGAGCACTAAAAACACGATATGATATGATATAGCGAAATATTGATACCAACTGTAAAAATATGATAGATATAGCCACCATGTTGAATCGCCGTCACATATTAAGATCGCTGTTTCGATAAAAAATTAAAATGGCGGCTAAATCTATCATATTTTTAAAGTTGGTGTCGATATTTCGCTATATCATATCATATCATATCATATCTTGTTTTTAGTGCTCATGCTTGCCTAGCATGAGCACTAAAAACAGGAAAAACAGGCAGAAAACATTACATACATTGCTCTATCCTACGGTAAGTAGCCAAAGCACTTGTGTTACAGAAATCAGAAACAACGACGGTACCACAACACCCAGAGCTGAGACAATCTAGAAAAGTTATTTTTCTACATGACCGACCGGGAATGGAACCCGGGACCTCAGAGATTGCAACGCCAAGTCCGCGTACTCGGCTCTCGGCTACGGAGGTCGTCGGAAAATGAAAATGTGGATCCCGATACAAATGTTGTGGTACGGAACCTTCAGTGCGCAAATTGGCTTTACACTTGACCGGCTATCCATCTAATAATTTATACAGCCCTCGTTAAAACTTGCTTTATAAAAATAATGCTTACTGAAATAAAATTGCTTCAACATTTTCAGCCGTAACAGTAATTGGGGGATTATTTTTATTTTATGCCCGTTGATTGCATATTTAAACCAGTGGGTGGGGGTTGTTCATAAAAATAACAAGTCCTAATACAAATTTTGTATTAGCTGAATAAAAACTTCGTGCCCAGCTTTATAATAAACTCTATGATACAGTCGGTTTGAAAAAACCTCAAATTTTAAAACGAGAACAACGATAGACGCAAAACTGTTGGCACATAAGACATACGTAATTGTAAATAACCTATTGTAAATATAAATAAGCGTCCAAATGGTCTCGGAATAAAAAACATCTTGTGTTACAAGGTCAGATGATAAATTTTGCTTGGGGCATTTCTTAATACAATAAGACACAAGCAAATATAGAAATAAAAAACTTTATTTTATTTTATCCGAACCGGTAAAATATTACCAGACCCTTTGTTCTTCGAAATGTCTATTATTTTGACACACAATTTGTGCGTTATATCATCATGACAAAATCAAATCAAATAATTTATTTGCATGAATACAACACAGTATCGATGTTACAGTTAAGGTATGAGGTCATAGTATTTAGCCTGGTTACAAGCGTGTAAATCTTAATTACGAGGTTATAAATATTGAATCAGTAATTTATACACACGCAATACACTACATTATAAAGACAAGAAAGCAGATTTGAACCGTAAATGCAACATTATCAACTATCCTTCAAAATCCATGTATTCTTGAACATTGTAAAAGCACCTCTCATTCAACCATTTCTTTAGACTAATCTTAAAATCATTATAATTTTAAATATGTCGGTAGTTTATTGTATATTTGTAAACACATATTGTACGCATTTTTCCCATAAATGTATTTATGACATGCCGGTTTGTACAATTTATACAACTGGTTGGACCTAATTCGTCTATTTGTGTTTTCTGTGTACCGTTTAAAGTGTTCAGGATAGCGGTAACGGAATCTCATTTTTTCAACCGACTTCAAAAAAGGAGGAGGTTCTCAATTCGACTGTTTTTTTTTTTTTTTTTTTGTATATTTGTTACGCGATTGCTCCGCCAATTATGAATCGATTTTAATGATTCTTTTTTTGTTTGGTAGATCATACTTCAGAGGTGGTCCCATATAAATTTTATCGAAATTGATGTAGAACTTTTTGAGAAAATCAACAAATATATACCCAGATAATATTTTGGTTGTGGTTCTTGTTACCTATCTTCGACAAATATGAGCCGATTTTGATAATTTTTGTTTTATTGAATAGCTTATACTTCAAAGATGCTATGATAAAAGTTTGAAAAATAAAAATCACCCCTAAGGGTAGGAAAATAGGGGATGAAATCGGTGTTCAGCAGTTAGATTAGGATTTATCACTAAAAATAGATGAAATAAGTAAATTTTATTTAAAAAAATAAAACCGACTTCAAAACACTAAAATGCTAAAAATAATCCTAACACTTAAGTACCTAATCAGTTACTTTTGGAGTCGGTGCAAACAAAAACATTAAATCTCTCATCGGCTGGCACCGACTCCAAAAGTAACTGATTAGGTACTTAAGTGTTAGGATTATTTTTAGCATTTTAGTGTTTTGAAGTCGGTTTTATTTTTTTAAATAATTTTTTTTTTGTATATTGTTTTTACAGTCACCGTTATCTAACCCCAAACTAAACAAAGCTTGTACTATTGAGACTATACATATAACGGTTAAATACTTTATAAACATCCATGACAAGTACAAAAGTTCGTGCTCATCACACAAACATTTGCCCCTTTCGGGATTCGAACCCGGAACCTCCTGGCTTTGTAGTCCGAAACGCGAACCACTACACAAGACAGTTGCCATCATCATCACTTGAGTACTATTTGATTAGATAGATAGATAGATATTTTTATTGCACACCGTACAGTAAATTACACATGATTATTGTTATCCCTAATAAATAAAAATAAAATAAAATAAAATGATTTTTACAAAGAGACGGACAATTTTGGCAATCTTATTGCTAATAGCGATCTCTTCCAGACAACTTTCTATTATTATTATTAAAGATACTAGCTGTTGCCCGTGACTTCGTTTGGTGGTCTTCAATTTATTCATAAATAATTTTCTGCGCAACTTTCTTTTTTTTTTCTTTCAAAAGAACCTTCTCCTGACTATAATAAACACAACAAAAAAGAATTAGCGAAATTGTTCCATCCGTACACGCGTGATGCGATGACCAAGGGAAATATGGATTCATTTTTATATATATAAAGTTAGGGGGTAAGCAACACAACATAATCCGAATACAACGAACACTGCCTAGAGTGCTTACTGCTTAATAATTTTCGATCCACACAAGCCACTACAATCTCCAATCAACCATAATCCGAAAACGATTTCGCATGGTTTACGAGATTTGGGTTTTGTCATACATTACGTGCACGTAACAATGAGCCTTTATTTTGCTGAGGCCTCGTTCGGTATGTTGTCAATTAAAATTTCAATTAGAGCCACAATGATTCCGATGCTCGGGCGGATCTGTTATGAAAACAAATACGGGTCTGATCGAGAATCACTCCGCTGCGAACTGCAATCGATAACGGCTGGTAAAGCGTTCGATAAACTAGAGATACGTAATAAAATATTTACAGGAAAATATTGCTTGGTATATTCTATTAAAGCAACAAAATTTGCTTAAATTGGGAAAATTACACGCAGCATGCGTGCATGCCATAATTTTTTTCTTTCCTATAAATATAGTAAAAACAATTATTTTTTTTATGCATGTTCCCTATTAATGTACACCAAAAGGATATATGTATATTATTATAAATGTACAATAACAACCAATAGATTTTAACCATTTGCAATATTAAAATTCAGTTATTTATGGACATACACAAATTTCCTAAGAATTTACTTGATACAAATATAAATATCAACAAATAAAAAGGAAAAATAAAAAAAAAAACAGTTGCCACAAGATAAAAGTGCTCATATAGGTCAGTCATCAGTGTTCATTAAAAGTATTTCGTATTTTTTTAAAATATAATTACCTTGAACATCAGTTTCTGTAAAAAAAAACGTTTTAAAAACAACTACGTTTTAATAAATACAGCTCGTTATTTTTCTAAATTATACACCAGTGTTAAAATCACAAGCAAACAAAACAAACCATTTCGTCGAAACGTAAAAATCAAAGGTCATTCAAATTGTTATGACAGCAGACTAAAGGCAATAAAGTTCGCTTTAAAAATCCATTTTAATTCAATACCATGTAAACGTGAGCTGAAAAAAAGGTATTCGCAAAATGTCGCACGATTCGCGAGTTTGCAACAATAGGGCAACGAATTGTTTCGTTTAAAAAACTTTTCTCATTTTGTTGCGAGGGGCACCCTGCGCCCCACCGACATTTTCAGGGTTCGTTGCTTGGTAGAAAAATCATCAACTGTCTTTTTTTAATTCCTTGTGTCAAAATTTATTTGTTTTACGTATAGATTATGAGTGCATATAGGTATGAATGTTATTGAAACTATCTAATCAAATCAATGGAAACATAAATACAATAAAATAGAAAACTTTTTTAAATAGCCACCGTGAACCGATAGAACTGACGGCGGGTGGGGCATAAAAGATCTAGAATAGAGGTCATGTACCGGAAAAATCAGCGTCAGACGTCCAGCCGCAAACTGGATAGACGACCTGGTAAAGGTTGCTAGAAGCCACTGGATGCAGGCCGCTTTCAACCGGCCAATCTGGAAGTCATTGGCGGAGGTCTATGACGATGTAAATCAATAAAAACGGTAAATCTTTAAAAAAAAATAGTCTGATAAGTTATAATTTTTTTAATTCAGAATACAAGCAGTGGTGACTGGGGATAAAAGTATATCAAAATCTATAAAAGATCGTTATCAATTAAAAAGGAATTATTAAAAAATACATAACAGCGTAGATTCCATTTTTTATATGCACTTCATCTTTATAAAGACACATTATATTTAGATTACCAATGCCATCTTTAGAAATAGTTTAGACCTGTTTTGACTGTAGCATATTTAAGATAGGTACTCATAGTTTTTACACACAGTTATATGATTCTGATGGTTTTTTAACAAAACACTGGAAGATAGCCCATTACCTTTATAGGTTTGGACAAGTAATTATAATTATTAATTTTACCTGTTACCTCGCTCGACAAATTAAATAAATAAATATGGGACAACATCACACATTTCTTTGATCCTATGATAAGTAGCTTAAGCACTTGTGTTACAGAAATCAGAAACAAGGACGGTAACACAACACCCAGACCCGAGACAATATAGAAAAGTTATTTTTCTACATTGACCGACCGGGAATCGAACCCGAAATCTCAGAGATAGCGGTATGCTTGCCTCTCGGCTACGGAGGTCATCAAAATATTTAACTACAATTTTTAAAATAACATAAATACGCTACGGAACCCTTCAATGTTATTCAAGCCGCTCATAACAAGTCTTTGAACACCAATTCAGCTACAACTCTACGAATATTCCGTCAATCTTATTATTCGTCTGTATTGTTTTCCGTATTATTTCCTGCGTGAAACATTGAATGGTTTGCCTTCGCTAATGGAGGGTATCTTTGCATTTGGACGTTTTGCGCCAAATCTCGATATACAGGGTGTTGTTTGAAACAGCTGCCATATTTAAGGAAGCGAACATGTCCAGCACCAGAGGACACTTGAAATTTATTTATTTATTTAGACTTTATTGCACAAATTTAAAAAATCATACAAAAGGTTGACTTAATGCCATAAGGCATTCTCTACCAGTCGACGACCATTAGGCTAAACAGAGACTTTTTGTGGGCGGTGCGATATAGGCGATACAAATTCAAATAATGTTGAAAGAGAAATGGAAGTGAATATTTGTTTCCTAAACACCTTTTAATGCCATTTCCAAAAAATATATTATTTTGTTTAATTTGTACAAGTATCTTATCTTATTTGTTGCAGGCTAAGTTGGAGACAAAGGCTCTGAAAGCGAAGCGGCCCGGATTCACTGATGACAGATACAACGAGACGTCTTACTATATGGAAAATGGTAATTTACTTATTAACTAAAATATTGTTAAACTTTGAAAAAAAGTAAATATGTGACTGTTTCACTGTTTAGTATTCAATCTCACCAAATACATAGGTTTATTTCAAAGAATGGACATCGTTAATACAAGCTATAACAGAAACGTGTGGGGACGGCCATAAAGAATACACTTTCCCACCGCTAACAGAAGGGCGTGTCGTAAAAGGCGACTAACTCCTGTAGCACGAGACGGGCAGCAGCGTCTGTGTGTGAAATGTTATAAAAAACTGCGCTCGCCAACCCGCCTGCCAAGCGTGGCGAGTATTGGCAATCCCCCAAATGAAAGTCATTGGGGGAGGCCTATGTTCAGCAGTGGACGTCCTATGGCTAAAATGATGATGATGAAAACAGAAATTAACGCAATCATTAATAGGTTCTTCATCATCATGTCAGCCATAGGACGTCCATTGCTGAACAATGAAAGTCATTGGGGGGGATTGCAAATACTTGCCACGCAGGCGGGTAGGCGAGCGCAGTTTTTATAACATTTCTGACACAGACGCTGCTGCCCATCTCGTTCTACAAGAATTAGTCGCCTCTTACGACTCGCCTACTGTTGGTATTCTTTACGGCCGTCCCCATACGGCATATTAATAGGTTGTTACCTTTTATTTGCCTGACGTTTCGACCGGGTTACACCGACCGTGGTCAAAGTGAGACTCCTAGCAACTGTAGTCTATTTACGCGGGCGAAGCCGCGGGCACAGCGTAATATATCGCACACCTAGATAAAGAATAGCACAACTCAAAATACACGATAGCACAATACGGTATTTTACACCACTAATTAATTTGCATATAATTTTTTAAAACTGTCTTTACCTAACTCAACGGACTAAATTTTTATTGATTTTTGAACAATTAAAAATCCTTATTATTTACGGTTATTAGGCCTAAAATAAGGTGACAGTTTTAATAAATGTTGTCCTAGAATTATTTAAGAATGGTGTAAACAGCGCTATTGCGCAAAATGTGTGTCTGGAGTTCATCTAGTTAATTTAGTATAAGATCGTAGAGTAATGAAGATTTGACGCAGAACCCGATAATCGCAACAACTCAATTTTGTATTATTTGTTGTTATGCTACTTTTTATCTAGACGTGCGATGAATGAATTGGTTTTTCTCATCAAGTAGGTATAGAATGTATTTACAGAGATTCTATTCACAAAATAATTAGTTACTCAAATATTGTTACGCTATGTCACATTTGTATGTCTAAGAGGATTTAGTAAATCCCTTTCCTTTCATACTTTAATGGCCGCATTTTACCAGTAACAAAAATCCCTAACTATGCCATCATCATACAACATTCCCAAATTGTATTCCCGAAACTTAATCACGGTCGGAGTGTTCCACAGAATGTTCCTTTTCAATTTAGCCCCTTCGGAATACCTTTGATTTTGCTAAAAGATGTCCCATAATCTTTTCAAGTTATCGGATTAGATCCCTTACCCAATCATGGACCTATATTAATATAGGCGACGCAAGACTCTTATGTAACGTGATATGTCAAGAAAACTTTAATTATATTGTAAATAGTTGCAACGCCCTTACGGGGCATGCAATAAAGATGCTTGCCGCCATGTGGCATGCAATAAATATATTGAATTGAATTGAAAGAAAGAAAGAAAGAAAAGACATTTATTATACATTGGACATCACACACAGACAGTAAAAGACACAATACATTATTTAAATTAATAGAAAAAAATAAAAAAAGAGTAACAAAATAAAATTGACTCAATTGCTTCAAAACAAATGTGTCAATTTTTATACCAGATAAATGTCGTTACGCAATAGATAATGTCACAGTTCTGTCGGCCTGCATTTGTCATATTTTTTATAATTTAACTAGCTGTCCCGGCAAACTTCGTACCGCCCCTTCACACATTTTTTTTTCGTGGATTTTTTCGTGATTTTTATTCGGTTCTGCTATTCGGGGCGGAGACAAATTCCGTCCAGTCGTTCTCGACCTTTAAATGGTGTAACTAACCCGACTTTCTTTTATATATATAGAAATTCGAAAAAAAATCCTTCCTCGTTTTTAATTGTCAAATACAGTCCTACTCACACGTATTTAATTGTCAAGGCAACCGTATACCAGAAAACTGACTTTAGACAGATTCAACTCCGATGGAATAGCGGAGTTGAGACACACGAGGTACTTGTGGAATCTACTTATCTACTTCAGTATATGTCTGTGCCCCCAAAACTCCGCTGATAATTTTGTTTTCATTACTTTTTCGCAACGTCGCGTCGCGTCTCGTCTCGCGTCGTATCTCGAGACGAATTTGTTTTAGAACCAAATGGGA
The DNA here is from genome assembly GCA_963576865.1 of Anania hortulata. NCBI lineage: Eukaryota > Metazoa > Arthropoda > Insecta > Lepidoptera > Crambidae > Anania > Anania hortulata. Next base: position 3,901,560 of record OY756388.1, on the reverse strand, counting down.
GCCAATCAATCTTGTGGAACATGCGTCGTTGAGAAACCAACAATATTGGAGCTTAAGGCGTTTTTGTCACTCAAATGTAAACTATCATTATTTTAAAAGCATTCTACTAAGACCCAAACTTGGTAAAATATAAAACGTACTTTCAAACTTTATGAAAGCCAAATCTGCATCTACTCGTACTTCTGCTATAATTATATTAACTATAAAACAGTACCTATGTGGGTATAGGTTTTTTTAAACAGACGTCGAAAGCGAAAAAGAATCTCCTTCTTCATCTATACGGTTAATCCCGGCTGTGTCCAAAGCCATTGCCTTGGAGCCCAGGGTCCGCTTTCCTTGATTAACTCCTCCACTTTGCGCGGTCTTGAGCGTCTCTAGTTGTGAGATCATTGGCACGCATGTCAGCCCTCACGACGTCCAGCCAGGATTTCTTGGGTCTACACTTTTGCCGGGACCTGGCGGTGGCGGCATGGCCAGATATTTGTTTCCTACGTAGCTTACCGGTTTCCGCAAAATATGGCCGTACCAGCGTAGGCGAAAGCGAAAAAGAATATTTTTCCCATTCCTTAGAGACGTAGCGACGGTCGTAACTGTCACGTTGTGTACATTGCTTTGCGCGCTGTCGGTACCGACCGATACGCATCAAGCCGCTAATTTAGCAACGCTAGTAGCCTTATTACGTCACTTTTTACATTGTGAAGACTTTAAAGCCAGTGATATATAGGATATCAACATGACTTAATTTAAAAAATCAACGTATTAGAGGCCTAATGCAATAAAATAAAATTGCAATCAAATAACGGAACACAATTTTAAATTGAAACATAAAAAGAACTAATTCATAAAACACTTTAAGTCATTACCTTAATGCATTCCCCTAGTACCAATAATACCATGTTATAAAATCTTAAGTACAATATTTCCTTCCACATAGTTAGCATTACACTATCAGGGTTGGAGCGTTCCATTATTGGCTAATGGCCTGAGTCATCATACCGCATTGCCGGTTTTTTCTTCAATTTAATTTAACCACATTACGGCACTCATTTCAGCTATGCAGGCATTTCGTATTATAACTCTGTTTACTACAAATAATTCAGTAAAGTTTTTAAGCAAACTGAACAACGCGTCACCGCTCGTTATGCGGTTTGAAACATGTTGTTTTATCAACGTTAATTTTGTATTTGTTTAAAAGTTTGAAGCAGCGTGTTTCTCGATAATTAACTTACTAACTTTTTGCAGGCCTCAGAAAAGTTTACCCGTACTACTTCACATTCACGACTTTCACGAAAGGAAGGTGGGTCGGCGAGAAGATTCTCGATGTGTTTGCGAGGGAGTTCAGGGCTCACCCCGCTGCAGAGTACGAGCGGTGCATCAGAGCGGGCACCCTCACTGTCAACTACGAAAGGGTGGATCCCGACTACCGACTCAAACACAACGACCTCTTGGCAAACGTCGTTCATAGGTACTAATACTTCTTCACTATTACCTAAATGTCTGTAGATAGCTTTAAGACATATCTAGGTTCATAATAGAACACGACTCCAACAAGTATTCTAATACTCAAGAGTTACACTACACTCTAGCTTTTGTAAACATAGACTACATCAGACACATCCTTCTCTTAATACTTTAATCCAGTATATTAATTAACATCAACTTCTTTTTCTGGTTTTGCAATTATCTTCTACATAACAATTAAGTCGTTATATCCCTGTACAAATTGTGACGTCTTATGGTTTTAAATGGAACTTTATGTCCCTAACCCGACACCAGTGTTAAACTTAGCAACTGGTTTGTAAATCTGGAGAGTAGCTTGTTTATTTTAATCTAATTGTATGTAGTATACTGTAACAATGTATATTTTTAAAGAGACTTGAGCACCGAATGAGCATGTGAGTGGACCAAACAACTGCTTCTCAACAGAGACAGAATTTGTATTGTAAAATCTTAAACTTAGCAAATTGTTCATGGTGTTCATCTTAGTCTTGTTTCGTTGAGAGCGGTCTTTGCCATCACATTTTCCACATAACGTAAATTGTATTTCCTCACGCATGTTCATTTGCTGTTGTTTTGTTCTCTAATCTGTATACAAGAGGACCAGTCCTTCCAGACTTTGAGCAAAAATAACATTCATAATAATCAACATGTCATTAACATAAATGTTGGTATGCCGGTTTGTAGTTTTGGTCGTCTTATGAAGGTTTTGCTCAACGTCTGGGGCGTTCCTCAAGCCGAATGCCTGACGTGTATATGGTTGCAGGCACGAAGTACCGGTCACCAGCCAACCCATCACCCTCGTACATATCGATGAGGACATTGTGGTTGTCAACAAACCGGCCTCTATCCCCGTAAGTGGCAAATGAGACAGCCATGTTATGTGTATGCTTCTATCTTTCTCTAATTTACTTCATAGCTCCCTTTCATTAACTCGCATGCTGTATTTACTTACCGTTTATAAATAACTAATAGCTTAATTAAACGTAATATTTTCAGATCAAAACTATATAACTTTATAAATGTTTCATAAAAAGATATAACTTTTCTCGGTGGGAACGCAAAATCGTTTTTAATTGGTACTTAGTTGCACTAGATTGACTTACAGACTTTAAATGCTCCATATATTTATCATGCTTGATGCTACTACTTGTACGTCAGATGCTAATAATAGATATGTTAATGAGTATGCAATTTAAATACCACCCGTCACAATTGTTGAAACTTGATGACATTCACGGTCGATCAAAGTCATGTCTTATAACTTAAAGACTTAATTCACTTTGATAAATTAATAATCCCAGCCTTTGTGATTGGTAAAAATAATCTCATAAATCAAAATTGTGTGAAATAACATTTACATTTCCAAACCCTTTAATGATAACATTCCTGAAATCATATCACGCACAGAAGCCCAAATTAATATTCACGATTTCATTTGAAACCTACTGTGAAATATTTTAAGCCAGCATCCCGCTGAAATCCGCTTTCCCAGCTTTAAAAGCAACCCTCAGAGTCCTTTCCCGTTTACGTAAAATGCGGCTCCTTTGGCAAGAAATATTCAGAGCGCTATATGACTGAGGTATCCTAATATTGCCAAGCGCTCGCACTTTCATATCGGCTTTTGCGGCGTAAAATAGAATTGTAAACGGCGTCTCAGGCGGATTGTGTATGCAGAGGCAGGTTGGGGCTCGAGGAGAGTGTGATTTTTCAATCATTTTATGTTAAGGTTATTAGGGTTACTTAATAAGGCTTTAAAACACATTTGCTAGTCTTTGAAATGAATAGTTACTTCCTCGCATTATTAAGTTGTTATGTCTCAGTTGTTACTTCTTGTTTAATTTAAACTCACTCGCTGAAAACCAAGTTGCCACAGGCGTTCTTCCGGTTAGACGCAACAGTGGTAAACGCGAAGTGAAAACAAAATTGGGACCAAGAATATGCACTTGTGCACACAACTGGGCTAGTTGAAATGCCAGTCTGCTTCAGTTTTCCCTGCACGTTCTTGTTATCTCGGGAAACTTGAAACTGTGTTACACTGTCGTAAATTGCATTTTGAATAATTCCCTCCCGCTATAGCGAGCGTGGGTGCAACTTATGAAATCGAAAGTGGGTTTAGGAACAGAAAATGATTGCATCTAAATAAGTGAAAGACATAGTAGCAGCCTAACAGAATTAGGATTATTTAAACTAATGAATCTCTATTATCTATTAATCAATCACAAAAACGTACGAAGTTAGTGTAAGTCTTGTAAATGTGCAGTCTTACAAAAGAGGCAACTCCTTTATTTGTGTATATTCAATGCGAGCTTGGACGTTCAAAATAAATGAAGAACTTTATAAAGTATGCGGCTTAAGCGATTTGGAAAAGAAGATTTGAACGAGTCTGTCAGCTTCGAAATGTCTTCATCAATTCATGCGTCGCATAAAGAGTTTACATTTTTTACATCTTCTGAGGGACTGTGACCGATTACATTGATTAATGCACCTCCTTGATAGGAGGTCCAGAGGGGCCGAAGAAGGCGCCATGTGAAATATTGTTGTAATTTGTCGTAAAAAATCCAGGCTTTATTCGGTATGCCCACAATTATTTCTGCCTGTCCCTAATTTGTCATTACACTTTTTATCCCTGTTAGTAGCTTTTATATTTTACAATCTTCTCGTTACCTTTTTGTCAACTGTCTCGTTCTAAAAACTGGAAATAACAATGACTTTATTTTTAGTTTAGTAATGACAACAGATACAATAATGTCTTAGTGGTAAGTATACCAAATAATCTATCAAAACAGCTAGTTGCAAATTTTCGTAAATAATATTTACAAAAGAAAAAAAATACATTTTGTAAGAAATCTAAATCAGGTAAGTTTAGAGTAAGAATTTAATTTATTAACCATAATTATATTCTTACTTATATTATAAGTTGTAATTGCTCAATAGCAATGTTATTATAAACTAATGCTGTTGTCAATAACACAGAAACTTAGAATATAGTTGATACTAATTCAAGTGTTTTTGTTACTTTACCTAAACTTACACAGAATACTAGTTGGAACTCACACATAAACGAACACACTCCATATAGAAATAAATTCGAACCCGCGTACAAATCCGCGGTAAACTCAGTCCATACTCCATAGAGAGTTAATAACTTGGCGTACTATGTAGCCAAACTGTTATATGTAAATGTGTAAGCACATCACTGTCAGTGTTAAGTATTGTTATAGATGTTGTAATGCACTTTGGTATCAACATGAAGCACAATCTAAATCTAAAACTTGTATTTATTCAATCTTAATGATCTTGAAATTTTTCATAAAGATCTTATAAGGATAACGACCCCGATTTAACTTTTAAATACTATTGACAGTCCCTATTGTATGAAGGGTTTTCTTTTGTTACTCTTTTACAATACATTATACCCTTTAGGCTTCATAATCGCTTCATACGTCAGAGAAAAATTACCACAAAAAGAAAATAAGTTATCGTTTTTTCACAATAGAAATTCATTATTTGACGATATTTTGTGTAACTTTAGGTATTCTATAATTAATTATTGTAAAGCTTTTTGAATTCGAGTTGATCGTAATATTGGGCCTATACCCATTGAAGATTAAAAAGGAATTCAATCATTATATTGATAAGAGTTTCTGAAAAGATATCATGGTTTAGAGATTAAATTTAAAATTCAATTTACTCAACTGAAAATAAGGGTATCCCCTTCTTTTTCTACAATATCTTTTTAATTTCTTTTTGTTAGCTGGCCTATAATTTTATTTTTTTAGTCTCATAAGTGTAAAATTTATTGAATTATTAGGTACCTACATTACAAGTCTTTTAGCTATTGAATTGTCTAGTACTTTTTTTGGAAACCTGACGTTAACGTCTCTTAGAACTGTAGATACCATAAGAGCATTATGTACATCGCGACCTTTATAAATGTAATGACATGTGTCGATGGTGGGCCAGGCACGAGACTCCAGTGCTCGCTAACCCCTTGCGCATCATACACGTGGATGAAGAGCTACTCGTGCTTGACAAGCCTTGCTCGTTGCCGGTGAGTCGAATCGGTTCAAGTTCTGTCAGACTCTGCTTGGTTTTTGAATTTTGCATCTTACAACTTTTTGGTATTATTCGGAATTTTAAAACCCACTACACTGATTTAGTCACATATCATCATTATGCAAGGCATATGTATGCCTCCCACAAGAAACTGGGAAAGCAAATATTTACATATGTGCATAAACATCTGTATCAACATTAGATGAAAGAAGCATTTTTGTTGCTTGCGATAGCAAAACAAAAGATTTTGCTGATAGTAATCGACTACCAGAAGATTGTATAGAAAAAAAATCTCATTATCTACATCTGGTATTGAACTGGTTTCTGTAATCATTCCAAACTTAACTTCAATATTAATAAGTTAATAAACAGATACAAACAAATATTAAGTGGTACATGATGATTTTTATTTTACTGACTTCCATCAGAGTCTGACACGAAAATAATGGTCTGCACAAAAGTTTTGAGACTGTAAATACTCCCATGGATCCGAGGAATACAGGGTCTCTTCAATACCACTTGGAAGTGGGATAGCAATCCGATCTATTTTGCAGTTTGATTTTACATGTCATCTTTTAGTTGTTGAGCCACTCTTAGGTTTAGACTTGAAGAATCTTTAAAAAATACACGTGTTTTCTAACGATAAGCTATGAGGTGAGCAATAGTCTAGAACAGACAGTTCAGAGATCTAAGAAGGCCTACTATACAGTAGTGACAGTGATATTGTTTTAATTATAATAAAGAAGAAAAGTGGCTCATCTATTAAAAGGTATACTTGTTACATACTTACATTTATATTGGTTCTTGTGATGATTTTAACAGTTTTCTCATTTTCTTTAAATGAGGATTAAAAAAATATTATGATACATTCCTAATTGCTTTATTTGATGTCTAGTTTGATGATTGGTTTTGGGAATGAATGGATTGTTGATAAGGAATACATAAAAAATGGCGAATAGATTTCTCCTATACGTTTACACCGATCTATTAAATTTTACTAAAGAGTTGAATGTGTGCATTAATTACGCGCAAAATACCTGCTTTAATATTATAATTTCCCTTGCATGTTTAACATATTGTGTTGTCCTTAACAAACGCATTTGCTTCATTGGTATTTATGAAATATATACTTAATTGATCTTCAATTGAGCTTTTATTTTATTTAAATTTCACACCATTGCTTAAAACAGTACTTGTTTCTGTTACGCGTTTACTATGTTTTTTATTCTAGGTGTATTTCTAAGCATTGGATAGTCTTTTTTAAATTATATGTTCAACATTATCAGTATTATATTAATATTAACGAAATATATTTGAAATCCATTTTGCTAATGTATTTTTCAGTTTTGAGATAATTTGAATTTGGACTGCATTCATAAGACAATCTTTTTATTAAAACCACAGTTACATAATCTTTTCAAGTCATTTTATTACTCCACTCTCTCTTTTATTTTCTTAAAACTTAACGTATTAAATGATCATTTTATCTCTAATGTGTCCAGTAAGTTATTGAAGGTAGCTGCTGAAGTGGTTGAATATTTCCAAAATGATACTTTAGACATAGTGCATAAAGCATCCGCTGCACTTGACAGGTGCACCCCTGCGGCAGGTACCGGCACAACACCGTCGTCTTTATCCTGGCCAAAGAATACAACTTGAAGAACTTGAGAACCATTCACAGGCTGGATAGGCTAACGTCAGGTACTTCATTTAAGCATAAAACAAAATAGATAAATAAAATCTTGTCTGACAGTGATTAGGTACACCAATTATCTAGCCCTAAGGTATAGCTTGTTATAGACATATAGATGATGACCTATTTAGAGCCGAAGCGTGGAACATGGCAGAAAAGCTGGCCCACTGACTTCACTTCACTCAGCAAAACCGGGGAAAATTCGATAAAAGCAATGCTTACATCTAGATTGTAATGCGTTCGGAGCGGATTGACATTAAACACTACTCAGCTGTCAGGCGTAGGGAGCCTTCTGTGGCTCCAATTTTATTGCTTCAAATTTTGCGCGTAGATTACGTATCTATGTCATTAATCTGAGACTATCCCGCTGCACCACCTGATGCTGCTGATTCCTAACGCACCTCGTCCCCTTCAGTATGTGTCCCCTTCCCCAAATGAGTATTGCGTGCAAGAGTGGTAGCAGGTTCGTCGTACAACAAGAGGTATATATTTATGTAATGAACACGAGCAGTTAGTAGTTTATCCGATATCAAGCAGCCACGTCATAGTACGTACAAGCATTGCTGAGTTTGGGGCTGGATGATTGGTGTTAAAAATTTGACTTTACAGTTACTAATAGTTATAGAAATTTCAAATTCAATTCTCCGAAATGTTCCTGTATTCTACGGATTTTATATTAGATATTAAAAGTTAATTTTCTTTCCGAATCAGGACTCTTGCTTTTTGGGCGGAGTCCTAAAAAGGCGAGGCAGATGGAACACCAGATCAGGAACCGGCAGGTGCAGAAGGAGTATGTTTGCAGAGTCGACGGAGAGTTCCCGGAGTAAGTGTTTAAATTTTGATCGAGGTAGCATTAGGCTAGGTTGGTGCCTTTGGGCTGTGTTTTGGGTCAAATTTGAAATCCGTTAGAGTTTTTTTAAAACTGGAAACCCTATTGTGGCTCTGTATTTGCTCTTGTACTTTTAGAATCTACATCCGTCTAATATACCTGTTTGCAACAAATTTAAATCAACGCGGGCATAGCTGAGAGAAAAGGGTTGTATCTAATAAAAGTAAATACTTCCAGAACTCCTTACCCTTTGCTATCAAAGTCGTAGCCTCAAAGATTGGCAACGAATCGATTTTATAACAGCTTATTAAATATTACTTACCTAACTTTGGCATCTCGAAAATCCGCTCGTTCAGTTCATCGTCTGCGAACTCAAAAGCTGGCTCACTTGAGAACTCGCTAACTTTAAACCTTAACTCGTTATTTAGTTCTGTGGTTTATGACTTGTACGTCAATCAGCCATAACTCAGTCGAGTCACTTAAAATTTAAAACACGTAAGAATTAAGTAAGCACTTTTCAAAAGAGCACATCTATATTTTTAATAAACCATTTTGTGTAATAATAAAAGAACTGAAGAAAAATGTTATACAGTTTTGTGTTAAATAATCGAGATTTGCGCTTTTCAAAATTACACATTCAATCACATTTAAAAAAAAACAACAAATTTAGAAAATCTGGATGTGGTCATCAACTATTAATGCTGGCCGTACCACTTCTCGGCGTTGAGGGAAAACATCGTGTACGAAAGATAACACTAGATATGTCGCCATAGTCCAAAATGTAGTCCATAATAAAAATTGCCGCGTCTAGGACCGCGGTCAAGCGTATTCCGAATTTCCGATTAGCAACGAGAAAACACCAAGCACATAAACGATTTAGAGTAATGTTTTTTGGCAGTTTAATAAATACATCAGGAACACTTCAACAGAGCGTTGTCTTATACATTTTTTTTCCTCAGTGACGAGATTGAATGCTTAGAGCCAATAGAAGTGGTCAGTTACAAGATCGGGGTATGCAAGGTGTCACCTAAAGGCAAGGACTGCTCCACCGTCTTCAAGAGACTGGGCTTCAACCAGAGGTCCAACACCAGTGTGGTTCTGTGTCGGCCTAAGACTGGAAGAATGCACCAGATTAGAGTCCATCTGCAGTATTTGGGTAAGATGAAATGTAATGATTACTTGGTTATCAGTCCCAATAGCTTAACTCATTATCCACACGTAATTGATACACAATAGAAATTCCATTGTTATGTGGTCTCATGAGATGTTGTCGAGTAGCACATAACTGTGACGTTCAAATCATAGGCAGACCTCCCGCCTGGTAGACTGACGACTTAGTCAAGGTTGCAGATAGCTGCTGGGTGTTAACATCCTATAGCCACTACTATAGCGTCCTATGGAGATTCATTATTTATTAACCCTTGACCTATCCCTAACTATTATGCCGTCTGAGTGCAAGCCTGACATATTTTCAAACGTTAACTTTACAATAGGCGCTATAGTGTCAATACTGACAAAATATTTATATGTCTACAGGCTACCCCGTAGTCAACGACCCTCTCTACAACCACCCGGTGTTTGGCCCTCTCCGCGGCAAAGGAGGTGATACAGGAGGCAAGACCGATGAGCAGCTGGTTCGTGACCTCATCGCGATCCACAACGCGGAGAACTGGCTCGGAGTAGATGCGGCTGATGATGATCTACTGTTCTCTAAACCGGCCTCTGATGACAAAGGTAAATTCTTGATGTTTCTGAAAACGCAACAGCATGCTAACAACTTTCTGGAGTAGGACAAAATTCAGACGCTTATACGATACCTTTTTAGAGAATTTCTGAAAAGTGATGCTCGCTTCTGATGAATAGAATAGAATATAAACTTTTTATTTACCACAAAATGATAAATGTCATGGTGTTTTAGAAAAAAGTTACTCACTAGTAAACAATTTTACTTCACAAACACGATAACTAAAGCCAAAACGATGCTGTCGATGACGATCTGCTATTCTTTAAGCTTTCTTCTTCTACTTTTGAATACAATGACAAGAAAAGGATTACAAGCTGACAGCATTTTTTAAGATCATATAACTATGTTATCCTTAGTAACTTTAAGTAAACAAAACACTTGTAACTAGCATTTAAACAGAACAGCTTGTCAACCTACCAGGAAACGTACCCGTAATGTAACCTACCTGTTGGATGTGAAAGTTGAAAATCGGTTCAATGACCTTTAACTTTTTAGGTAGGTTGACCTGCCGTTGACTGTACTTGGAGGATACGACAAACGTTAAGACAAACAAATTATGATACGCTATGACAAATGCATTCCAATTTCTACCACTGAATAAGAAAAGTGATCGCGCGGCTTGCAAGTTCAGCACCCTTTTCTTGGATTTAATTTGTCTTTTTAATTCCTTGTGTAATTTTTTCTACGTCAAAATGTAATGTTAATATTGAAATATTAACTAACGCACACTGTTCTGTTTAGTGGAAGATGACTGCGACACCGGTTTGGCATCGAGGGAGTCGTCCCCGCGGCTGGAGTCACCTGCGCCCGGGGTCACCCCTTCCACCATTATGACTCGTAAGTTTGCTTTTCAAAGGTTTAAGAAAGCTACTAAAATTTTGAATGAAACAGCTGTTTTAACACGACTTTTAAAACAAATTGTCTTTTTTAGAATATAATAAAGGTTTACAGAACTGAAAGTAAACAGCTTTGACTTCAGGGCCAACTTAGTAACAAAAAATATCCTCCATACATTGTCATCTAGTTAAATGACTTTTTGATCAAAAAATTAACTACTTATTCCGATTTCGATATTGGGGTGTGTAAAAATTGTTCAATTTAATGAGTAAAACTTCCAGTGGTTAACCTGGAGACATGCATCTGAATTGCAATTCTCATACATGCATTTACAGAATAGTGTAGACTGTTTTTGGAATTTTGTATGCGAATTGGAATTATAATGCTTTAAAAATACGTCTCCTGAGCTCGCAACCTGTTCATTCAAGGCTTGACGGGTGGGCCACGGTAAAACCGAAGACAGGCGAACTAAAACATTAACGAATTCTTTGACTAATACAACTTCATATCTAATTAATTAACTTTCTTTTAAAGAGTGATTGTACTACTCAAATACAACAACTCTAATGAATAATTAATAGTTAGTTTTTCAAACTTTTTAGATTCGGAATGCCAGTGCATCCTAATCTGTTGGGCTAGTGTCAGTGACTTTTGTTCGTTTGCAGATCTCTTCTGATTGGATCTTCCAAAGAAATGACCAACATCGAATTCTCAAAATAAACACTCTTCTTATAGCTGATCAGCTCTTGTAGGTCGAATGGGAACTTTTTTGAGATTTCAACGTCGGTCACCTGGTAAAAGTTGTTGTGTAAAGTTTTAACACCCCGAAAGTAACTATGATAATAGAACCTTACATATTTGTGACTTGAACCGTTTTCTGCAGCGACTCTGCCAAGCCCGTCGAGCGGGGCCGAGGCGCCTATGGAAGCGACCTCGTCGCCCTGCACGCTCGCGCCCTCGCCGGCGCCCTCGCCCGCCCTCGCGCTCAACGAAGACTCCAACGATGCCAAGGTATGATCGATTGATTGAAAAACTCAACCATATAACAAAGATAGGGTTGCCGAAGATTGAATTGAACTGATGAACATTGGATTTGACAGATCCTTTGTAATAACGTTACTCGTATGTTCTAATTTTTGTACCTGTTGTTTTGTTATGTTTCCAAATTATTTTATCCTATATAAAACTAATAAAAACAATTTATTTCTACAAATAGGCCTAAATTAAACTCCTTAACACGTCTTTTACTCTTCCGACCGGTCAATCTAGAAGTCAATGGGGGAGGACTATGTTCTGCAGTGGACGCCCTTTGGCTGAAACGATGATGATGATGACAAGTTCCAATAGTTTTTTTACCCTAACACTGCTTTGGTACAATATTATGGGCTAGAATATGTGGCCAAGCTTTCTGACGGCAAAGACCACACAGCTCATTTCTAACGAATTTTTCAAAATGATTCCGTCGTATTTGGATGGCAACTATTACTGATACAAAAGTTAAGTGCCTACAATAAAACCACCAGCAACAAATAAATATCTTTTAATAAAAGAGACCACTTAAATTTCCTTATTGACGGTAGCGATACTAAAGTTACGATTTTTCTTACAGTCGGACAAAGTGACAGTAGCAACGCAGACTGGCTGCACCCCGGTCGCGACCAGCTCTGCCAGCTCCACCAGTGGCTCCACAGACGCACTGTCCTCAGACCCTCACTGCTACGAGTGCCGGGTGCGGTACAGGGACCCGCGACCACGTGACCTTGTTATGTACCTGCACGCTTGGAAGTACAAGGTAGGAAAACTGACTAACTACCTCCATGCATATATAACATTCAACTTAAAGAGTTTTATAAGTAAGTCACCATTACTATTAACCAAAGTTAACCATTACTATAACCCCCGCCCCCCCCCCCCTTTATTTGCAACTAAGGAGTAATCCGTTATCACCGAGGAAGCAAATGATCTCATTAGAATTGCTCATTTTAAAAAAGGTAGAAAAACATAAAATTATTTTACACTAGCCATGCCCTCAGCTTCGCTCGCATGGAAAACGGCTTGTCTCTCCTAATTTATTCCCAGGGGGTGGATACAAATGGTGCTATGTCCTTCCCTTAGGGTAAATCTTTCTTTGCACCAATGTTAATTAAAATCGGTTTTATGGTTTTGCAATGAAAGCATAAGGGCGTATGAGTGCGCTCACTGTTTCCTAATTCAAATTGCCACCGATCATACTATAACAAGACACACTGCTACTACCTCAATGCTGCAATGCCATACATCTAATTTCTGCTACAAGCTTTATATACGATCCCACTGTAAAATGGCCGTAGCACCGATAAGCGAACCTAGCTACTTGTGTTGCCCGCCAGTGCTGTCCTCATAGGTGATGGGGTGGTTGTTGGTGGTGGTGATGATGATGATGAGTACCTATACAAGAATTGTACCTAAAGAATTTGTTGTCCTTATCATTGAGTGGATTCACAAATGCATTCGACTTTGTAATCTTCATGGTTAAGTCAGTCACTGCAGAAGAACTCTTCATGTCAGAATTACAACGTGACTGGTTTATTTTGATATATGCCCGTTTTTAAGGAGCCATTATATTTCGTATATACTTACCATGCCTATGACCCAAATGAAATAAACGTATATGACTCACAGTCCACCAAATCCACAAACTTCCCCAAGGCTCCCTACTAAGACCATTATTATTAAGACTTAGCAAATTAGAAAATAACAAAAGATATTTATCTACTAGGGCCCCGGCTGGGAGTACGAGACGGAGCTGCCCCAATGGGCAAGCGTTGACTGGGAAGAGCCGGAGAACTCATAGTTGCAAGGAAACGCGCCACTGTGGCAGCGCCTCGCCACGCCGCTACACGTCTCTCCCAGAAACAAACTGACCAGACTACACACATACACTATGTATCGATAAATGTCAAGAAATTGTATTTTAGACTTGAAGATTATTGTAAGAAATTGTATAAAATTACAGGCTGCATGCTAAATAAGCCGTGAAGTTTGGTGACCTATTAAACTGGTAAGATTTTTTTTTAAATTTCGTCGTCATTTGAATTTGAGCTGCCGCTTCTTATATTCATCTTCACGTCTAAGACAACACGATAAATAACATTATATAGCCATGTTAAATAAACCTGTAGTATGATCGATTTACATTTTATCGATATATTTGTAACACTATATAAAATATGCATACGCATATTGGATACAAAAGTTACACAGTAACTATTGACAAAATAAAAACAAAATTTTTACTATAATACCGCCAGTTTATAAAACTGTTACCAATTTAAAGCAAGATAATATTCCTAATAGCAATTTGGGAGTTAAAATTAGCGAGGCGCATAAGACGATGGAGATTTGGTAGTCACTGGGCTGTTTACAATGACTTACACTATCTGTTGTAAGTTTGTAAAATAAGTGAGAGTTAGTATAAGAATAGATTATTTTTCTGCATTGTTTTAGTTGCACTTTCTTCAATGTTTTCTGTTTCTAGTTTTTAAAATTTAGTAGTTTTATAGCACTCATTGGTTTGACTATTACTATTACTTTCTTTAGTGGAGTAACTTTAGAAGTTGATTTATCAGCCTTGAGTTCCTATCGGCCTAGGATGTTTTGTCAAGCTTATTGTAGCCTAGATGTAAGGATGTAACAATTTGTAATAATATTGGTACCATGAACTAGTTATATCGCTTAAACGAGGCAGGGTCAGAACCACAATCAAATAATGAGTATAATATTAAAATGAGATCATTTTTAAATGAATAAAATGGGATAGCTCTTCTAAGTTTTAACTTTTTAACAAAATTTCTCAGGAGACTTCAGCAATAGTTGCTTTACAGCAGAAGTCAAAGCGAATTTTGATATAGTATTTATCCAACTATGGTCAAGACGGCTAATGTTGAAGACTCGTATTTGTTTTAACCAAATATCGGACCACTGCTATATTTTCTTAACTTTTCAAAAACTAATAATAGGACCACTGTTTAAATACTGTTTATAGAAAAGCTATCTCGGTAGCGTTAGATGCATATGTTTACAATAATGCATAGGGTATAATAATATTATGTCGCATTTTTGTAGACGATGTTTTAGCTACGTCATCAAATTTTGGCTTCCATAGTTTGAGTAGACATGTTTTCAAACAACGTATATAAGTGAGAACTCTTGAATTTTTGTACTTTAAATAAGCATTACGTAAATATACTTCTAAAAAAGCTTTTTCTTTTGTTAACACGATTCTCGGCCAGTTGTGATATGGCATTTAAGATAATTCTGTTGTCCTGAGTTCTTTGAAAAGACAGTACTTCGCTCTAAAACATGACCAAAGCAATAGAGAGGTTAAGTTGTAACTACTCGTAGTACCTATACAATAACCGTCAGATGGAAGCAGCACATTCTAAAGACATGACTATGAATTTTTCGTTTGTTACTTCTATAGGTATCTTAAGTATTGCGTGTCTTCGTGTTAAGGTTGTCTAATCTGTCGAAGGTTTTTAGAATACATGGATAGGGTTGATAACCTGTTTTTTTTTATTTAAAAATCTTAAAAAATTAAAATAGTTATTGTAAACACCATTAACAGGGCAGGCAATTGATGATGATTTAAAAAAAACATTACATTATTGATAAAATTTTGAAATGTGTTTAATCTTTCAAATTTTATATTTTGTGTATTTTGTTTTCTCAATGCGTGCGATATCTGTGTACCAAAAATAAAACCTATTGATTCTAAACTCCTTCGACTGTTTTTATTTTAGAACGAGCTCCTATAAGTTTGGATTGTTTGATATTCACTACTGTCTTGAAGATGTTTCTCTGACAGCTGTTTCGTTTACTTCAATTAGTATTTATAGTAGTATTTAATAAAAATGTAAAAGACAATTTCATGTGACTACTGAAAATATTTTCACGAGCTTTCATAAATTAGTTTGATATAAAATTATATATTTTTCTTACTAGTAGTATATGTAGTAGTAGTGTGCGAATATATTGTTTACGTTATGTATATTGGCCGTTTTGGATCGAGCACATTTTCAATTACGAATTGTGACAGCCCTAAAGAAACTTTGATAGAAACAGAAAGGGCGTGGAAAGGTTTTGTATTTCATCAGAAATATGGAATATAAATTGAAATATTGTCTGGGGAACTGACGATAATGTTATAGATGGATATTGGGACGAGATGCAAATCGTATTGCTCGCTCCGAAACGTCGTGAATGTTAAATATATCGGCTATACAATTGTATATACGCCTAATGTTAAATGCCACTTCCATTGATGTATATTACAGATATACCCTACATAAAAAGTTGTTTTTCTACAACAAAAGGGCTTTTTGCAACGATTTTCATTACTAAGGCATAGAGCGCTACTTATCGCAATTACAATGGCCACAGAGTTACGATTAAATCGACTTTAAAATGTCGACGTATTTGAAAGGCTATTTGGTGGCTCTAAATTATGACGGAAGCGACAACGAAAGCCTTGTTTTTTTCCTCTGTAAACGTAACATAACGTCAATTCGATTGTAGGATATTATGTGTGTAATTGCGTATTATTAATTAATTGAAGATAACGGGAAATCTGTAAAATATATCAATGGCCAATATTTATTTCATTTCGGGTATCGAACAATGCATACTGGCTGTAAGATTTATCTGATTTGGGATCAAACTAATTAAAATAATTATTGTGGGTAGATAAGTCATTGAAAGATTGATCGTATTTAACGAACTTGGTTCAGTTGGGTTAATACCTCTTTCAGGTTTTAGAACCGCATCCAAATATTTGAGTTTTAAATAGACATTTTGTAAATGAAATAACTTTAGCATGTACAAAATAAGATTTAATCTGTGGCATATCACCTAGGTACCACTGCGAAACTCTTTTGACTAACCTATTTGGTATAATGTCAAGGGAGTTCTATCCGATGAATATTGTTGTATTTTTATATAGTATGTAAGACCTGTTTACGACATTATGTTACTTGTAATGTAAGCGCAAATTACGGATTATACAAGTGACTGATTGAGCTTGTCGGCTGGATGCGACTTTTTCTAACGAATTTGTTACTGCGACTAATCGCAAGTCGCAAGCGTGCCGGCCCAACGTTTCAAATGTTAATTTCAATTCGGCGGAATCAGTTTTGCTTTTTAGTAAAAATGAATATGATACGGCAGCACTATCGATTTATTCATTTATTTGTAAGAAATTTTCATGTGCCTTCTCAAAATAATGATGAAAAATAAAGATAAATTGTAAAAGTATCGTTTTTAATTACAGAAAATTGTTAAACGTTTTTAACATAAGTAGGATTACATTTGGCACTGATGAGCTTACATTTATTGATGTGGGTATAGAAGCCATCTTTTTATTTGGCGATATAATGCAACTTTTGAAGAATACATAAAAATGCAGAACCTATTTCCTCAGTTTCATAACGATTTTTTATTTTGGAAACTCAAAAAGGCTAATTATGTTTTTTTACATACAACTTTTTCTATGGGACCGAAATGAAAACCTAACAAACCCCATATAATTCGAAACAGCTGATAATTTATTCAGAATGAAGTAGTGTTTTTCAGTGTTTCCATAGAAACATTAGTTATGTTTAAATACGAAATTAGCCCGAGATTTCTGTAACCCTTTTAATTTTGAAACACAAATTGTATTTATAATTTCAAAGATGGCGTCGTACCCGCACTACGAGATAAGCACGTTATTGGCACAGTTTTGCAAAAATAAATGTTTTTCAATTATATTTTGCGTAATTTAAAAATTAATTGTTTTGATTTTATTACTAATGAGTGTGTTCTAGGGATACAGTACGGTCGTGCCATACATACTGGCATGGTTAGTTATTATAATAATTTGAACAATAACAACATGAAAGACATTTTTTAATTTGATAAGTATTTCATAATTAAGAATATAATAGCGTTTCCTTCTTTAGATTCATGTTATAAGAATTCATGTTTCCACTTAAATTTAATTAGAATAAAAATTCATTATTGAATTTTTTGTTTTATTTCTTTAATATAAAATCACCATTTTATTCCATAATAATTCATCATTTCAGCCATAAGACGTCCACTGCTGAACATAGGCCAACATAGGCCCAATGACTTTTCTTTAGGGCGGGATTGGCAATACTCGCCACGCTTGGTGGGAGGGGTGTTGGCAAGCGCAGTTTCTCGAGTGCTACAGGAATCAGTCGCCTCTTACGACACGCCTCTTGTTGGCGGTGAGGCTGAATCTGGTGCTTAAATACAACAACTTTTTCTATAGGACCAACATCGAATTCTTAAAAAAAACACGTTCCCATACTTTGTTGTGTGTTGGTGTCGCTATTTTTGAGGTACCGGGTTCGATTCCCAGTCGGTTAATGTAGAAAAAAAAATTCTAGTCTTGGGTATGGGTGTTGTGGTACCGTCGTTGTTTCTGATTTCTGTAACACATGTGCTTAGGCTACTCACCATAGGATCAGATGTAATTTGTGTGATGTTGTGCAATATATATTTTTTTAAAACCCCTTAAAAGTTATTTTAATTACACTTTGTAAATAATCTGTTTTAAGAAACCAGGAAGGGATCTTGTTTTTTATAAAGAAGACGATTGTTCCAACTGTTACAAATTTAATATTCCAACCGTTACAATTATTTAAAAAATACCTATCAACGATAAATTAACAAAATAACGAATCTTAGGCACGTCTATCGCATCCGAGCGCTTGAGGTAAAGTGGGCTGAGTGCTCCGTCGCTGCGTGTCGGGGCTTGTGTTCCGCTGCCACCACCCGACCGGATATACGTCACTATGACGCTTGGCCTGCTTCGCTGATTACTTCTAACACTCTATTAATGGTTTTAAGACACTTGAAAATATGCGGCATACTAACAGACCTGAGTATTAGATATTAAATAGGTATGGAACCCTAAAAAAATGTTGTTCCAAACATTTTCGTCGCGGTAATTTTTGTATGGAACGGTAAACTTTTTTCTCCCAGTTGCGATATTGGTCAGTTTTTTCATATCTCTTATATTTAGGGAATAATCACCTGGGCACATGCACCTAACGATATCACCCTGTATACAGGGTTACATTGCAAGGTAGTACCATATTTTAAAAATAAATTAAGAGAATAATATAAAAGTGCGTCTTCGTTTTTTTTCAACTGTTCTTTTATAACTAACTAGTTGTCCCGGCGAACTCCGTACTGCCTCTTAATTTTGTTTTATCGTAATTTTTTTTTCGTTTTTTTATGTTATTCTGCTATTCGAGGCGGAGACAAATCCAACAAACCAAAAATTATAAAAATCGGTCCAGCCGTTCTTGACTTATAAATGGTGTAACTAGCCCGACTTTCTTTTATATATACAGATATAAAAAAAAAAAGGTTTTTTACTTAGATCGATTTATTCTGAGTGGTCCCTGAAAAATTGGCACTACCGTGAAATGTAACCCTGTATACTGTCACCCGTGTGGCTTTAGCAGCAATTTTCTTGAATATTCCTACGTTTATAAAATAAATATTTTGTAAGAAATTGATTAGTACCTAAGACATCTTGAGACGACTCAATTATAAATTTCAAAATGTTCGCAGACTAACCCAATTATGTAGTTTGTAGAGTGTTGGATATTTCTAAAGTAACTTAATTTATCAATCTTTTCAGAGTACATCTTAATTAATATTAAATAACTTTTTTGCAGTATATTTTTGTGGATTATAAAAATATCTGCTGAAATAGAACGTAAAACGTGTAAAAAATTTGCATTAAACTAAAAGAAAGAAAGAAACGTTTATTCGACACACAAGAGAAAAAAATAATACACAAAACAATATAAATTAGATGTGTCGAAAAGGTGCCCGCTTAGCATTTGTCGTGACAGCCACGGACTTATCACTGCGCTGATTTTCGGCGGGCACCTCTGACGCTGGAACGTGCAGCGAGTGACGCAGCGGCACATCGGACCACCAGAGAATCCCAAATCCCTCCAACGGACTCCGGGCCCATGAGGAGCACAAAATCGGTCGGAGAAAACCCGGAACACCCGATATGCCGATGCACCGCCGCCCACAAGCACGGTGCCAGACGGGACAACATATTAACACGAAATTATAGGTACACGCCACCCGGTGTCACACCGGACAGAGCGGAGTATCAATCCGGACGAGTAAGGTGCGCCAAAATCGATTTTGGTCCGATTCGGAAATCGGAACGCGCCTTCATTCAATGACGCTTTTCGTCGCACCTAATCTGTCATCTGACCAGTGTTGCCAAACTGATTTTGTTTCTCTTGGCAATGGCAATGGGGGAGGCCTATGATCAGGAATGAACGTCCTGTGGTTGAAATTATGATGTTTCTCTTTATTATTAATGGTTCTAAAGTGATGGTCCACGGACCACTGGTGGTCCCTGGAAGCACCCGAAGTGGACCGCGAAGCCATCCTAAAATTATAAAGGGTTACATTGCAAGAGGGGGGGGAAATTTAAAAAATAAGATCTAGGGAACAATATAAAGAAGCATCTTAATCGTCATTACTTTTATTCGTATGTTACGAAATAAAAATACTTTAAAATATCCGAAAATAAAGTCAATACAGAAACTACGAAAGCCGCGCGGTCATTCATCAGAAGTGTAGGTACGGCGAGCCAACAAGGACCTTACGCAGTGCACATACGGTGCAATTTTTTCATGAATGAGTTAAATTATCCACGCGTACGATTTTTAACAGAGTATAGGAATAATTAAATGTCAAAAAAATGTTATTGTTCTTTACATAGTTCGATTTAGTTACTGATTCTGAGCCACTCCTAAAGATTTGGCACCCCTTTGCAATGTAACCCTGTAGATAGAAAAAAAACATTATTTATTTACATTTACTTTATATTACCTCCAAACAGCGGTGGTCTATGTAACGGCAAGACGTAAATTTTGCCAAATTGTCCCTCATTACTAAAAGGTTAAGAACCATTGCTAGCTTTCGCTATTAGACATACTCTCTCTAGTCTATACGTATGAAAGAAAATCCTTAAAACGTACCTACCACCGTTTAATGATTTATTTTTCAATCGTACAGTTAACAGTAGGTCAACCTACCCAAAAAGTTAAAGGTCATTAAACAGATTTTCAACTTTAAGTCCGACATTTAAAGATCAATATACTTTGAGAAAATTTGACATTTTGTGGTAGGTTGGCGTGCTGTTGTGTGTACTACTTTTACTTACCACTGATCAGTTGTAACGTTCGTTAACTAATAAATGTCAGGATATCAGATAGATGACCGAAATATGTCGGACAACTGCGCCGAATCTACCGCTGATGGGATTCAATGATAAGACGTGTGTAGTTGCCGAATGCTTTAATTGCACTGATTTTATATAGCATTGTCAAAACGTAGGTCAGGCGCAGCTGGCCAAAGTGACGACCTGTTAAAGGTTCCGGAAAGCCGCTGGATGCAGGTCGCTTCCAACCGGCCAATCTGGATATCACTAGGGGCGGCCTAGCTCAGCAGTGGACGTTCTGTGGCTGAAATGATGACGATGACGATGAAATCTTAAGTGTGTAACTTTTTTTTGTGGCAAAAAAGATCTACTTGTTTAAGCATCAGGTTCACATTAAGGTTTTCATTTATATGAAATTTATATTTCATTTACCTATATGAAAAAGTTTTATTTCTTTTTACACGAAGCTATGACATAAATGAATCTAAAAGTATAAAATCAACTGAAGATCAAACAAACACATAAGATTGAACTAAGTGGATTACATACAAAAACTTAAGGCACTACTACATTTCTAACACATCCCAAACACTTAGACGCCGAATAAAAAGGGTTTTGCCGAAATACATAGGGGCCAAGTGGGCCCACTCCACAGAAATGTAGGTACATATAAGTATAATTAGTCTTTCCTGCGGCTTTGCAAGCGTATTATGCCATTCATTCCGTACCAAATGTCATCAAAATCATTAAATAGATTTGCTGTGAAAGCGTCATCATCATCATCATTTCAGCCATAGGACGTCCACTGCTGAACATAGACCTCCCCCAGTGACTTCCAGATTGGTCGGTTGAAAGCGTAACCAAATAAAATTTTATGATTAAATATGCATCAGGAATGTTATTTTAAATACCACAAATATACTCGGCCACGAGAATGGAGATGTTTCTTTTTAAATGACGTCTAATTAGGTACGAAAAATTAGGTTGCGTCGTTTACTTTGATATAGGTAAAGAGTACAATAAGCTTCAGAAAGAGCACTGGGGCGTTTGACATCGTGATCCTACATAGTCTTTCACTAAAATTGTGCCTTTATTACTCGATAACACCACATAACGACGATTTCGACGACCGTAGCCGATAGGCAAGTTAGGGATTTGATTCCCGGTCGGTTAAAGTAGAAAAAAACCTTTTCTATATTGTCTCGGGTCTGGTTGTTGTGGTACCGTCGTTGTTTCTGATTTCTGTGATGACACAATTAGCTTGGCTACTTATCATAGGATCAGAGCAATGAATAAGATCCAATATTTATTTATTGATAGCATTTAACTTTGTCATCACATGAGATCAAGGTGAAGGGACACCTGTCTCAAACCTTAAACCTCTCCGTGACCCCTGCCGTGCAATGATATATAAAATTGTAAGTGGCCCTACTTTATCTTCCTTATCTATGCGAATAAACAGAGCCCTAAAAGGATAGAAGAAAAAATGTTTTCCGAAGCTCCTTGAATACTTAATGCATGAAACCATCCCGCAAAGTTATTTTGCTGCCAATAAACGTAAATTTGGACTGTATCATTAAGGCATTAAAGACTACATAAGTAGCATTTTAAGGGGTAACTGACGTCATGAAGGTGAAAAACTCTTTTATGGCCGGAATGAGTTATGCAAAACCGAAATAAGAAGCTAAAGTGTAAAAGTGATATAATTTCTGACGGCCCTATTGGCGTATCACATATTGAACGCGAAGGAACGGGTTCAATTCCGATTCTGGTTTGGGTCTTTTTTTTTTTAAATAAATTCTTGGGTCTTGGCGTGCTGGGATAAATCTTTAGAGAAAAAAGAATAAGAATGATTTATGAGTATATTGTCTAGGTTATTAGCTAACGCTTCGGTAATAGGAATGGTAAAATACTTCAATGTTGGCATTTTCTTGGATACATCAAGTGCGTAAAATTTGTCTAAAAAGTAAGTGTGAATTTTGAAAAAAAAATTGGAATACGGTTCCAATTATAACCTGTTATTTTTTTATTTTAATTTATTGATTACGTTCACCAGCAGTTATATTACAATTCATTGCAGATCTTATAGCTTACGGATTAAAATATTCGTAAATAACTATTTTAACACCACTAAACACCAATTGCACTAAAAAAATTGCATATTTTTAAATGACGCTCATCACGAGATTACTATCATATTATATTTTTTTGATTTGCAGGAAATTAAAATCCCTGTTATCTATCCACAGGTATATTAGTTGAGAAATATATTGTACTTTATGTTGCTAATTCGCTTCAATATTGATTTCTTAAATCAAGAGTTGAACGCACTATGAGGTATTTGTCATGAAAAAATATAATTATGGTACCTCCTCCTGCAACCTACATGGATATTGGTGAATATACAAGGTGTTAATGAAATAACATCTAAGGGGCTGATTCTAGTAAGTACCAAAATAAAGTTTTTTTTTTTCTATGTGACCAACGTCGTTTTTATTTTATAAATGGACGTTTCCCTACAAACTAATGTCAGCTGGTCGCGGTTTAGTATGGGAGAGTTTTTTTTTTACGATTTTAATTGTTGGCATTTCAAAAAAGTTTCTTTTGAGTAATATAAAGGTTTTGCGTTATTTCACTAACACCCTGTATTACTGAATGTGTTGTTTTAAAAAGCCGTACACGAAAATGAATGTACATTCCTAAATTATATGATTGCCAGTCTGTGCCAGTGTCAATTGACAGAGAGTGTATACTCGTAAATCAATAAAACGCCAACTGCATAAAATTTGTATATTTCTTGCAATTTCTTGTTACAATAAATACTCGGTGTGGTGGAGGCATAGTGGTGGCTGGAGTACGGAGTGTACCGTGGGCTTGAGAAGATCGCTGAAGTTTCCCGAAGGTGTTAAGACGCACCAACAAAGGTTACAGCGCTCTATTAGATTTACAGCTAGAGATCGACGGGAGAGGCTATGTTCAGGAGTTATATTCATAAGACTGTAGACTTATGATTATAACTCAAAAACAAAACCATGAATTTTCGTATTTACAGTCCTTGCGGTTCGTCAGCCTTAATATGAATTTCAAAAGTGATGGCTCCATCTTTAATGTAGTGATTATTGGGGTTCAACAAATCTGAGACTTTCATGAATGTATTATAGCCCCAATTGGATTCACTCCTATTGAATTTTTTGGTGAATTTCTTTTCGTAACTTACCCCTTTATCGGCACGTAGAAGAAAAAATTCAATAACAGCATTGCACGACCATGTACTTGACATACTTTCCCAGTTGCAATCGGCAAAAAGGCCCAAATAGTTTTCAGAGCTCTCAATCCTCTTACCAGTGTGTATTTTCCATTTCAAATCACGCAACGTGAAAGTTGAAGACCAGGCATCTTCGTTTTTGTTTATCAAGTTTTCTATGTCAGGGACACTAAACTCGAATCTGATTTCCGACAAAGACTTAATAGCGGAGACATTTGCCTTTTTCCTCGCGTCTCTTCTATGCGAAAATCCAGTAGGCATGGCCACCCCTGACTTATCGTAGGCAATGTGAGCAAGTATCGCACAAGCGTCACTTGCAGAGAGCACAGATGTAGTAGATTGACCTTTTGCGAATTCCTCAGGGGTAAGAGAAAGAAAACGAATTTTCGCCAAAACATTCCGAATGGATGTATTATCGGTTTCTTCACACTTAGAGACATGCTTCGCATAGCGATCAGCTGCATTCAGGAGCTCCAACTCACTATCAATGTTAAGTTTTTCCAGTGCGAACACAGCTTCCACCACATCGACACATGCTTCTTCAAAGCTGCTATCAGCGAGTACCTCTTTGGTATTATTCTTTATAAACTCTTCGCATTTCTTCTTTACATCGTTTTCTTCCGTATGTAGAGCTAGATAGTACGTTTGTAAAACGTTTTTCAAAGTCAAATTAGCTGCAGTAATGTGATCAAGGCACGCTTTTAACAAACCTGGCAGTTGGTAGGTCTTCGCTGCTGCGGCCAGGTCGTACACTGTATTGGTGTTGATGTCAATGGCATCCGTATAGACATACTTTAACACCAACTGGAAAATTTCGGGTTCAACATCGGTTAAGGTGATCTTGGGATGATCTCCTCCAGCTGCTTTGAACTTCTCGTGAAAAACAGGAGACGCAATTGACAGGATAAATTTGTGTCCTTCGACGCTTTGTCCATTCCCTTTTCCCACAAGGAAAGTACAGTCAGACATCACTTTTGTCTCAAAAACATGTTGCGATCTACTTTTCAGGTCTTTAAATTGTACTTGCCAAGGGGTCGACATTTCGAATGTATTTTTGCTATGTCTAAATAAACAATAATGACGGAATGACTGCAAAAATATTTACTTTATATACTTTTATGGATGCGGTTAGGTATACCATTGATATGCTATCAAGAGTATCATGCAAAATAAATTTCCTTTAATAAATGATATGATGCATGAGCATAACCACATATTTCCCAACCACAATGTTAATAATAAATTACTGATACATTCAATACAAAGATTGTATAGTTGCCTGCGATAAAATTATCAACGTGAGAAGCATTACAACCGACTTTAAAAAAAGGAACATATTCTCAATTGGCCATATTGCTCGTTTTTCTTATTTACTTCCAGCACACCCAGCTACGGACCAATTAAAAAAAAGTTTACTAATAGTTTTTTTTCTTAATTGCGTTTAATGCGATCCACTTCGCCACTTTCCCAAACCAGTCGTCAATTTATACCAGTTAACCAAACCCGGACTTTTTATTAAAAACCAGACAGCGTAAAGCATACTAATACAGGATGAACATCACTTAATATCATTCGTCGATAAACAACAAAGTTTGTTAGTTTAAATTAATCAATTATCGAGTAATTAGCATCATGTTTGTGCAAGCTATAATTATCAGACAGCAATGATGAAATGCAAACGGTTCGGATCCATTATCTAGCCCACAGACAGAGGACCCATTTTTTAACTACCATAATAAAATAAACATAAAACATTTATTAAGCCAAAAAAATTTTCTTCTTTGATTAGATCTTATAGATATAATGTTTTTTTTTTTGTTATTCAAGAATTTTCTGAGAGACCAAAATCGAAATCTCAATTAAAAGTTTATTTTACGATCCAAATAGTTTTTTTTTTAATTCTCCGTACTTATATCTCTATAATATAAAACAATGAAGAGTTAGTTACACCATTTATAAGTCCAAAACGGCTGGACCGATTTTAATGATCTTTGATTTATTGGATTTGTATTTGCCCCTAATTTGGTACAAACTAGTATGGTTTCCATGTCTTAAAGTTACGGTCATAGTAATGGCAAACTCTTTAAATGGAATAACCAGACTTGGACAACTAGGATCATAGACAAGCGTACTTACGTCAAGAAGGCTAGGAATATCATTCTTGCTCATTATCATCATCATCATCATTTCAGCCATAGGAAGTCCACTGACACAGTCCTCCCCCAATGCTTAACATCGGGAGGGATTGCCAAAACTCACCACTCTTGGCAGGCGGGTTGGCAAACGCAGTTTTTTTATAAGATTTCGCACGCAGACGCTGCTGCCCGTTTTGTACTACAGGAATTAGTCGCCTCTTACGACACGCCTCCTGTTGGCAGTCGGGAAGTGTATTCTTTACGGCCGTCTACACGGATTATCATTCTTCTTAAAAGCGGGAAATATATCTGAGGTATATCCCACTTTCAACTAACACCCTGTATTCACATTCGGATTGTCCACCTAAAATATTAAGTTACGTGTCCAAAGCGTTCCCGTTCAAATAAATAAACGCTTATATCCTCTGCTCCGAAGACTGGTCATTAATAAACCAAGAGTCCTTTAAATTTTGCCACGACGCTATATTCCTTACACTTTAAGCCCGAAATACAAATTGTGGCAGCCTGAACATAACTTTAAAACAACAATATTAAAGTCCAATTTGGCTTGTCAGAATCGTAGGCCACTGGAAAATATCAATGATATATCGTGGCCAACACAATTTTGTCTGTTCTAAAACGCATTTTGTCTTTACTACCTTAACATTAAGGTCCAAATTCGTTCGGTAAATGTAGTGGTTGGTCCACTGTTCACTTTGAACCTCAATATTAGTTAATAGGTTCCTAAAATAACAGAAAGGCACTTAGGAGACCCTTCATTTAGTGATGCATTGGCTGTTAACCGACTTAAAGAAGATGATGGCTTTTAATCAGCACGTAAGTATGATTAAAATATTTAAATTAATGAAGTCCTACTAGGTACTTTACAGAGGGTAGTAATACTACTACTAAGAATGATTTATTTATTAAACAAGGTGTTGGACTGGTGTTCAAATGCAACTACTTTTAGTTATTTGAATTAGACCCTGTTTAGAACTTCTGCCAGGTACTTGTACACTTTACAACATAGTAATATTGCTTCGCCCCATCAACGGTTCAAGAACTACCGGTGATACCGGCTGATGAGAGGAAACGGCGCAAGAAATTAAGACATTTGTCAAGAGATACAAGTTTTTTTTTATGATAATCACAAGTTGCCCAAGCAACAATTTGTCTAACAGCTATGGTTCATCATTAAAAATGAGCAGTTTAAAACTCTTTCCGCGATGCCACATTCTTTCACCCTATATAAATTCCATGTCCACCACAACCGGCGTACATGCGTATCCATCCCCTTCGCCTTTATAAGGTTTTAAACAGATTTTTCAACGAAAAACTCTCGCGTTACACGCTTCAAGTTTCGAAAAGAAAGATTAATGAACGCGACAGGGTTTTGTTAACGAGGTAACGTATATTCTTTCTGTGATGTCATTGCATAGCGACCTTTTTACGAAATGGCGAGGGCAGTGAGTCGGTTGGAAAATGTCCTTTTTGAATGGCAGTAGTTTTTACCCGACTGTAAAAGGTTTTTTTGATACACACTCTAAACTGAAGTCCTGCCATATTTTGTTTATAGCGACTATTTATAGATGTCAAACCATAAGACAAAATTAGTAATTCCGCAGGCCTGGCATAATGTGTTACCTACTTTTTAAAATGGACTGTAACTTTTGAAAACTGTCCTAAAAATAGTGTTAGCAGACGTCTGGATATATGGCATCCGTAATACCCAAAATTTGTTTCGCATTTTTTTAGTTTTTGAGCGATGTTTCATTTTGACTAACTTAAATGGAATTAAACATTTTTATGGCACAATAGTATTGAGAACGACCCGTTATTGTTTTTGTAAATATACTATTACTGAATAATATTTAAATATAAAAATCAAGTACAGCTCGATAATCATGTCTTTGTGACCAATAAACGTTATGTCGCACTGCCCACAAAACATCTCGGCTTAGTCAAATGGTCCACTGGCAGAGAATGCCACATGGCATTAGGTCCACCTTTTGTACGATTTTTATTTGTGCCATATATTTTAAATAAATATATAAATACATAAGTCAAGGGTCAAAAATATGTTGTAGATGTTACTTTTTTGCTGCTTTTTTGTGACACATCTAATGCTTTAATTGCATGGAAATGATAATTAATAAGAACAAAAATAAAAAAACGTGTAAATTTAGAAAATAATAATTGATAAACCGTTTTTTTTTCTAAACATTTAATATCCAAACTATGTTAATTAAGAGCTGTGGATTTTGTTTAATAAATAAAATAAATTAATTAATTAATTTCAGCACAATACATGAAAAAATAAAATAGAGTAAATAAAATACAGTAGTTAATTTGTTTGTGTGCCGCAACAATGCAAAAAGACAGGAGCTCAGGGCTTAGGGACTGCTCTGAACACTGACTTTCAGCTATCTTGTCGTTATAATAACTATTTTCTTCCTGAGTAATTCTCACCAAAAGTGATGAGCTGGCTCATACGAGTATCTTTAATTTTCAAGAAATCACGTTTTATAGATCTGGTGGCCTCTCATTGGATCGTTTTAACATCTCACAGTTTGTGTCTCTGCTTTTGCATATACTTCGATCGTCAAATATACCACAACAAAGATTATAATATATATTACGACCAAAGAAATGCTCGACATTCTAGAAATGCATTGTACTGAGAACGTAGAGACGTAGAGATTCACGAAGCACATTCCTCAAGCGAGATATATGCGAACATTACGAAAGGAAATGCAAGGCAAAAAGCATGCTTCACAAATGAATTTGTATTAGATACTT
This sequence comes from Anania hortulata, assembly GCA_963576865.1. NCBI lineage: Eukaryota > Metazoa > Arthropoda > Insecta > Lepidoptera > Crambidae > Anania > Anania hortulata. The sequence continues at coordinate 3,872,453 of OY756388.1, read as the reverse complement.
TTTTCACGAGTAATCATGTCTAGTAAATAAATAAATAAATATTGGACAACATCACATACCTACATTGCTCTGATCCTGTGATAAGTAGCTTAAGCACTTGTGTTACAGGAATCGGAAACAACGACGGTACTACAACACCCAGATCCGGGACAATATAGAAAAGTATCGTTTCTACATTGACCGATCGGGAATCGAACCCGGGACCTCAGAGATTTCGACACCAAGTCCGGTATGCTCGCCTCTCGACTACGGAGGTCGTCAAGTGGTGGTAGTGGTTCGCGGTTCGGACTGTTAAGCACAGCAACACACGCAGATTCAAATCCCACAAGGAACGTGTTTGATCAGCACCGTAGTTCGTATCCGAGTCATGAAAGTTAAATCTTTTATATAAAAATGAATCGCTATTTCCCTTGGTCATCGCAGCACGTGTGAACGGATAGAACAATTTGGCTAATTCTTTTTTTGTTGTATTAATTATAGTCAGGAGAAGGTTGTTTGAACTAAAAAAAAAAGTTGCGCAAAAATTTTCTTGACCACGCGACGCGAACGAAGTCGCGACCAACAGCTAGTTAAAAATAAATAAAAATTGCGAAAGTTCAGATGGATGGATATTTGTTACTGAATCACGCCAGGACGGCTGAACGGATCTACATGAATTTGGCACAGAAAAAAATTATAGCCTAAAATAGAATAATATCAAATTATTGCATTGTCATCCGGATTTCACGTACTAACTAACAAAGTTTCAAATTAATACCACAATTAGGACTACCTAGGTTAAAATCGACTTCCAGATTTGATTACATACGAGTAGTAAGTTTGTTACAAGTGAAACTAATAAATACGTGTCAAAAGGTACACCAACAGCAAAACACAGGACAATCAAAGTACAAATCGCCAATGTAACATTCCACCACCTTTGCGGTAGAAAGAGCTGAAATTTCATTCTGAATACCACTAGTCTTATTTCACGTGCAAGTTTGGACCATCTCTTTTGAAATAAATACGCAAGATAAAACAACCACGTTACGATACGAGTAGTAAAATCTCTACAACACGAAAAAGAAAGAGAAATAGGAAGCATTGCAATTTGAAATTGCAGGAATGAAAACTGATGTTACTGAATAGAGTTGTTCCTTAAACTTATGTCTGTAGATTATGGGACATGGGACGAACCATTCATGATAAAAATTAACTTCTTCTTTACTACTTATTTTAAAGTCCCTCGCCGCTTTGTCTGTTTTCAGTCCGTTTGTTCATGCAAATCTCCGAAATTGCTAAGGCATTTTGGTAAGTTTCCATTAATAGATATACAGTGGTGGTCATATAATTAAGAACGCTGATATAAAGAAAAGATATATTCAAACTAAGATGCAAAACTTATTGCATGCATTTTTTATTTATTTCTCTCGGTATCGTAAAACTTTTCCATAATACCACTTTATTCATTGATACACATGATTAGCTTAAAATAAATAGACAAACTTTTTACACTACTTCTAAACATAGTATTCCTATTTACTGGCTGGTCACGTAATTAAGAACGCTAAATAGTTTATACCTTTATTCAAATTTAAATAGAAAACAATCAGTCAATTTGTTACTGTTTGTATAATTTTGGCGCCATTTAGTGCTGTAAAAGATTAAAAGTGATTGCTTCCTATGAAAAAACAATAGGAAAAAATAAAAGTTGTGATAAATCTACAAGGAAAGTAATAATAAAATTTCCCCGGAAGAATTAGTCTTATAAAAAGATAGCCAACCATCTGCAATGTTCAAAAACGATGGTTTTCCACGCTGTAAAGCAATTTGCTACGTATCAAACTACTTCGAATGTTCCACGTGTACCTAAACAGAGAAAAACAACTCCTCGAGATGACCGAAACATCGTTCGTATGGCAACACAAAATCCTTTTAAAGGGTCCAACGAGCTGTGAAAATAATATTTTGGTGAAAACAACGTTTCAGCAATCTCAGCACGCACTATTCGAAGACGTTTGGTAGAAGAAAAATTGCACGGTAGGATAGCAAGAAAGGTACCCATGTTGAAACTTTGCCACAGGCATCCCGGCTTGCATTTGCGAGAAAGTATGAAAACTGGACTGTGCGACAGTGGAAAACTGTACTTTTTTCTGACGAGACGAAAATTAACAGAGTATGTTATGATGGAAAACGATATGTACGACGTCCCCCGAATACAGCATTCGACCCTAAGTACACGAAAGTTACATTAAAGCACGGTGGTGGAAATGTGAAAATTTGGGGGTGCTTTTCTAGACATGGTGTTGGACCTGTAAAGTTGATAGAAGGTAACTTGGATCAGTTCCAATACAAAAATATACTGGAAGAAACAATGTTACCTTATGCTGAAGACTTTCTACCGGTTATTTAGACATTCCAGCATGACAATGATCCAAAGCACACTGCACGCACCGTAAAGGAATTTCTTACAGCGCAATCAGTTTCTGTCTTAGACTGGCCAGCTAACAGCCCAGATCTAAACCCAATAGAAAATCTGTGGTTCGAAGTAAAGAAAAAGGTTTCAAATACACAGTGTGGGAATTTAAGAGAGCTGTACGAAGTTTTTTCAGAAGAATGGAACTCTATTTCTGTTGCAAAATGTCAAAAATTAATAGAGTCAATGCCTCGCCGGTGTAAAGCAGTAATTAAAAGCCGTGGATATGCTTTGGATATGGATTTTAGTTTAAAATGTATCTATTAAATAGCTTTTTTAATTATTTCGCGCTTTTGTGATTTTTTAGATGTAAGTGTTATACAAAACAATTCCCGAGCAGTTTAGTAAATCGTTCTTAATTATTTGTCCAGCTTCAGTACTATTTGAATGTGTTACTTTGGTAAAATAAATAAAATGTGAAGAAAAATTGTTAGCGATTTAATTATTTATTCCTAAGCCACGTTGCTCTATTAATGTGGCTATTTTATAACACAACTAGTTGCTTCTCAGAAGGTACACATCTCTGTGTATGACATGATTTAAATAAAAAACTTCTAGAACTTCAAATCGCTCTTAATTATATGACCACAACTGTATATACTTAGATATATATGTCTTGGCCAAGTCGTAAATTGATCATTTTATGATGTGACTGATCATTTCTACTATACTCGGCGTTTGACGATATGAATTTAGAAAAACAGGTTTGTTACTATAGAAAATTTATCTAAGAATACGATTTTTTACTTTATTTCGATGATTTTATACAAAAACACCAAAACTCATCAAAAACTGATTTAAGGGTCAATTCTCCGAGCGGTGGCGCGTCGGTCCGACGGTTCCACTCTCAAATGACAAAAAAAAACTGTCACTTTTGGACGTAGGGTGATTTGAAAGGTAATGGCTATACCATAATAATAATAGTCTTACAATTGAGGCAGTTACCTACATAATAATAATGGAACCAGTCAGGCAAAAGAACTTTCTATAGAGGCAAAACAATCTTTCTATATGTATGTATTTCTTCTTCTTCCTAGCGTTTTGTCTTGTTTCTAGGTAAGGTTCTTTAAAAATTCAGAGGTGCGTGCTGTGGAATGCGAACTCATAACCCACAAATGCAGGCGAGTTTTCAACCACTAAGCCCTGTGATTTCCAGTATTTTCTAGTTTTAAAAATGGGACACTTAAATGACAACTAATCAGGCATTGCGATGGGACACTCAAATGGGGATGCCTACTCTGGCGCAACACTAAAGCAGGGCGGGGCCCACAGATCATGGCGGACCCGAATCCTTATTCCGAGCACGCGCCGAGAGCTGCAGCTGCACTGTCAACAGATTAACTGCTGGCGGGTCGTGCGGTGTAACGTGTCTGTGGGCTTGTTACTAATTTATATCAAATATGGTTGTAGTTTAGCCTCAGCTAAGGAAACGGACGTGTTAAGACTTAAACTAACTAAAGTTATAATGTCGTTAAATCTTGGTTGAGGAAGTAAAAAGTTGGAGTGATATGATAAGGCCAAGGGGTTTCCTTATCACTCCAAATTAAATAGAGGGTGACAAGCTATATTACACGCGAAGTCGCGGACACAGCTAGTACTACACAAATGTATAAACATTATTACTGTGACCACCACCAAGTATATCACCATATTTTATGCAATTTTGGGGGTGTGAGGAACAGGGTGCAAAGTTCCAAAGCACCATTGAAAAGGGAAGATCCTCCGACCCAGACGGGTGTTGTGTCTGGAAGGCTACTACCCGACGGTTGTTGTCGGGTTCTTCTATATATGTTTCAATCGCGCGGATAACTTTAATATCGCGATGTAGGATACGTCAGTTTAGTTCGTATGTGGCGAGATAGATGTCGCTACACAATAAATACTATTTCTATTTCTATTAATATTGTTCTTACAAACTACCCATTATGTTTGCGGGAACGCTAGTAGCATCAGTGGCTCAGAGCGAATAATTCATCCCTTCCAATTGTGGCTCGGACCGGCCGATCCGTATTCAAGATGTCACCCCGCAATTAATTTCAGCTGTGAGCCATTCCCTAAAACTGAGATGAAGGTGCCGGCTTGATTAATAGCCAGAGATTACCCAGCATTTGTCGGTCTGTCCGTTTGTGTTTGTGAAACGAGCCATCATAGCTAAGAGATTGGGATAAGGTTTGACAAACTTGAAAACCTTCACTACAATCAAATTCGGTCAAATTGACTCAAACGTTTCTGTCTATTTAAATATATATAAATATAATGACATTAATATTTATTAAAGTGTTCCTATGACAGGTCACATCGCAGTTGTTTGAAGCTTTAAAATATATATCATTTTTTAGGATTTAATCATGACTATTTTATCTTTATTATAATGACAGTAGATCATTTCTCTTAATAAATAAATAGTAATCACATATTTAATTAGACAAGTCAATGAGGGAGGCCTATGTTCAGCAGCGGACGTCCTATGGCTGAAATGATGATGATGATGAATAAGACAGGAATGTTTGAGTCAATTTGACCGTAAATGACCTCGTATTTGACCATCGTGACCGGTCAGATTCAGTCATTTTACATCTCTACTTACAGGTAAAAACGTGATTCTGCTGCAAATATACAAGTTGGAACGTAATCACCATTATTCTCAGTTTTCCGTACAAATTATTATCCCGATGTTTAGTATGACTAAGGCTTTTTTTATTTTGATATTGGTGCCATAGAAAAAGTTTGAGCAGGATTATCCTTTTTAGATCGGGCAGGTATATCTTTTAAGTTAAAAGATATTAAGACACCGTATTTTTCGTCACTCATTGTATCTCCGGAATTCAAAAAGTGGTATGTATGAGTGTTGTAGTTGTATGAGATTCATATTAAAGGTGTTATTAATTACTTTAAGTGACACCATACTTAAAAACCCTGTAAGGAAGGGTAATTATTGCATTCCTGTTTTTCAATAATATTATATCTAATCTTAATTTATTTTGATCCTCATTTATTTTTTACGTAGAACTGATGGGTGATGCTGATGTATTTATATGGGACCAACATCGAAATCGCAAAAAAAAAACACTTTCCCATACTAAGCCGCCAACCAGCTGACACCAGTTTGAATGAAGAGATTTTTTTAAATAATAAAATAACTATAAATAAATTGTTTTCACAATCACACCAATTATCTAGCCCCAAACTAAGGCGTAGTAAAGCTTGTACTATGGCGACTAGATAACGGATAAACATACTTAAATAACTTTATAAACATCCATGACTTAGGCACAAATGATCGTGCTCATCACACAAACTTTTGCTCCTTGCAGGATTCGAACCCGCAATCGCTGGCTTTGTAGTCCGCGGAGCGAACCACTACCAGGTCGTCGATTTCTATGTTGGTCCCATAGGAAAAGTTGTTATATTTGAGTACCAAAATCAGTCACTAGGAGGTTGTTGATGTTTTAGAGATAACCCTGTATGTGCAATAGAAAAAGTTGTTCATTTTAATGGCTAGAACATCATGTGTAATCGTTTTCCTGGTCTTAAAAGTCACCTTGTATATTTTCGTCGGAAATTTGGCTGGACAGCTAGTTAGAGGCGCTGTAGCAATCTGCAAAAACTGGCATAGTCTGCACAATAGGCTATTTGCCTTGTACCAAAATTGACTTAACTAATAATTTAGTTTAATAGTTTGCACCTTAAGGAACCGAAACATATCAATAGTTATTAAAATTAATACATGATTACTGTAAAAAATACATTTTCAAATGTTATATTTTTGTCCGTATTTTACATTGTCAAAAACGACGGCAATAAAGACAGGCACGTCACCATTGAGTAACTTCGTACTAGAACTGACATCATCAAGCAAGATTTTGCGCTACGCTCGCACATTGTATGAGTAGTGTGACTGTCAACAAAGGTTTTTAACATGCCTGTTCTAGTACTTTATAACTCAATGGATATTTAAAGATTCGTGACGTCACGAACAATTACATCATGGCCGACGGCGTTTTTGCAGACTTTTAAAAACGTAAAGAATGAAATACTATTTTTTATTATTTTCAAAGGTTTAAAAAATAAAGTAAAACTATTGACGCTTTATTTGAATATTACCAACAATATTAACTCTATTTTAGAAAACAGTCAAATAGCCTATTTAAGTACATTCGTTAACGTTTCAAATAGAAAATCTAGAGGACCAAAACCAGACGCTGACTAGAGTCAATGACCTTGAGCAATCGACATGCCCATTTATTGTTCGATAAAGCAGAGCCACGTACGAACTCAGTAGGAGTGACAAAGAAGGTGCTGCTTGGAATGAAAGGGCCTAAGTGCCAAACCACAAAATACACGATAAAATAAAAATAACCACTTTATTGAGAAACAAAAGCAGCCTATTGCTTTAGTAAAAGTCATAATTTTGCCTAAGATCACCAACATTACTAAGAGTACAAGTAAGAAAAAAAAAAATTTGTTATTTTCAGAGGCAAATTTAATTATGTTCATGAACATAGGGTCAGAAATAGGATCTATTATAACTGCCCTGTCTTTTTAAAATGATATGAGCTATAGATTTTACACAAAACCTTCTTTTTCAACCGACTTCAAAAAAGGAGGAGGTTCTCAATTCGACTGTATGTTTTTTTTTTTTTTTTGTATATTTGTTACGCGATTACTCCGCCAATTATGAATCGATTTTAATGATTCTTTTTTTGTTTGGTAGATCATACTTCAGAGGTGGTCCCATATAAATTTTATCGAAATTGATTTAGAACTTTTTGAGAAAATCAACAAATATATACCCAGATAATATTTTGGTTGTGGTTCTTGTTACCTATCTTCGACAAATATGAGCTGATTTTGATGATTTTTGTTTTATTGAATAGCTTATACTTCAAAGATGCTATGATAAAAGTTTAAAAAATAAAAATCACCCCTAAGGGTAGGAAAATAGGGGATGAAATCGGTGTTCAGCAGTAGATTAGGATTTATCACTAAAAATAGATGAAATAAGTAAATTTTATTTAAAAAAATAAAACCGACTTCAAAACACTGAAATGCTAAAAATAATTCTAACACTTAAGTACCTAATCAGTTACTTTTGGAGTCGGTGCCAGCCGATGAGAGATTCAATGTTTTTGTTTGCACCGACTCCAAAAGTAACTGATTAGGTACTTAAGTGTTAGAATTATTTTTAGCATTTCAGTGTTTTGAAGTCGGTTTTATTTTTTTTGTTACCACAATTTGGCTACATTCAGCCTTTAAAGACTTTGTATTCCTACAACTGGTCAAGCTGAGATGCAGATAACTCTACCTGCTCGTCACGGTTAGTATATTATACTCGTTATATAAACCCATAAAACCCATTACCTGTGTATTCAGTGTAATGCAAATTACGCTGAAGAATATCTCGGCGTAGTCCACGGATCATTTAACCACTGATGCGAATTTCCGACCAGTGCTGTGTCACGACAACAAGAACATCGATAAATCTTTGTATCGATAATAATAATTCGTATTACTTTTAATACTATGTATTCATCGGATAAAAGAAAACAAAAAATGAAGGCTGCATGACACCTCGTGAACAAAAAAAAACATTAAAAATATATGTAAAAATAAAACTAACTAAGTAACATTACGTACAGCTGTGCACTGCAATAGGTATCATGTTATGATAATGATACAACTAAAAGCAGACAAAGAAAAGTTTTAATTGCATTCCGTAAATGAGCTGATTTTAACATACAACTGTTTCGCGTTTATACAACAAAAACAAGAAGAAAATAGTTTTGATCGTTAGGTTATTGTTTGTGACATGCCAAAATTCGAATATTATTTATTTTAAAGAATATCTGAGATATGACCTTTCTAGAAAACGTTAAATTTTAGACTGTATGCTTATTTCGTTCTTAACCGCAAAAAAATATCCCCCGAGGAAAATTGATTCTTATCAAAAAAAAATCCAGAAGTTTACCTTCTTTGTATCTCTTTAAAGGCAACCCTAATATACTGTATAGTATGAGGTGCGGGCGGATATTATCGATAATTTTGCACACCTCACTACGTCCGTTCAGTATTGTTGACGCCCTTTGTGCACGGCGCTCAGTAAATCCGGGCAGACCGGGTACACCCGGATTCTCTGATGTTGATAAAATACACGCACTATTGATACAGCAAATACCATTTAAAATAGTAGACAAAACTGCGAACCTCTTTTTAACACTCTTTTATAATTATTATTAAAAACTAGCTGTTTTGCGCGCTTGATTTTATAATTAATTTTGACTTAAGTTTACAACTTTTTTTTCTTTTCATAAAATAAAAATTATATTATTTTAATGAAGATTATTGTGTACTACATAATAATCTAATCTAATCAAATATGTATACATTTTTTTTTTTAAATTTGAATAAAAAAATTCTAAAATTTTATGTTATTTCAGCTTTATTTTGTTAGAAAGTAAAAAAAGAATTCAACCCATGTGCAAATAGACCATATTTTCAATTAAATTTTAAAATCAAATATCAGGATAACTTGTAGGCTCTTGTAAACCGATGTTCAAACGAAACTCGAACGTCATTTTTCTGAAATAAGGATAGTAACTATTGGTGATTTACCTTTATTTTTGAAATGATATGAAAAATCCACTCGTGCCACATGCAAGAATAAGAACTAATCATTTAATATCACGTGGCTGACATGAGTGCCAATGATCTCACAACTAGAGACGCTCAAGACTGCGCGAAGTGGAGGAGTAAATCAAGGAAAGCGGACCCTGGGCTCCAAAGCAATAGCTTTGGACGCAACCGGGATTTAATATCACGTATTATTTTGTTGTGAAAAAAAATGCTTTGTTTTTTGCATAGTTCGATTAAGTTACCAATTCTGAACCACTCCTAAAGATTTAGCACCCCTTTGTAAGGTAACCCTGCATTTCGATTCAAATTAAAGACATTTTAATTTGATTGTAAGTATTTGAGCACTAAAATCACCCTTAGATAGAATTAAACAAATAAAATAGGAATATGATTAAAATAATTAGTAAAACTATTGCCTACTTCACCTTCACTATTTTGGTCAAAATGATTTGTGACCAAAATCCTCTAATTAGGCGTACAAACGTTTTATAGTCCCATTAAACACTACAAACACAAGTTTACTAAATAAGCGTTCAGATAATCTCAAATGTATAGGAAATTGTACAAAAATTACACATTTTTTGGTAAAAATAATACTGATTAATAGCACACACAGTAAACCCATATTATAGTCTGATTGGAATCAGTGTAATGTAGGCTGAGGAAAATAAATTGGTTGGATAAGGGAAATAAAAATAATTATGAGTGTTATTTTTGTGGTTTTCTTTATGGCTGAACAAGTTTTAGATTACATAAATCTTGAAAGGAATTTTTTTAGGTTACAATAGCCGAATGAACAATGGAATTCGTAACGAAATGTTTTACGTTAAAAGATCTACTTAAACGATAAAGTTAATACGATAACGTTTTATTTTTTTGGTGTTTTTAAACTATTAGGATCATCTTACATGTCTCTACCATTAATTATTGACAACTTGCTTTAATGTAACATGCAATAAAGATATTAAATTGAATTGAAAGTGAGATCTATAAAACGAAGCCTGGGTAATGCGATAAGTGGAGCAAAGTTTTTGTCACTTTAAAATCCTTTTTAACTCTCATTAAATCCTTTTACTCACAGTTGAATTCCGGTTCCATTAAAAGTATTCAAATAAATTATAGATAAAAGTTATATTTTAATATTTGTAGATAGATTTGCGAGATGCCTCTGGAAAATTAATAATCTCGTTACACAAGGATGTTAACTATAATCATCATCGTCATCATCATCGTCATCATCATCATCATCATAACAAGCCCACGTCAGTCCACTGCTGGACATAGGCCTCTCCCAATGCACGTCACTAAGCCCGAGCCTCGGCTATTCTTTTCTATTCACTGCCAGCATTCGAACCCGTGAACTCTTGTTTTGTAGCCCTGAGCGCGAACTAGTAGACGGCCGTCAAATTTATTTATTGATTTAAAACTTTATTGCACAAACTTAAAGTTTACAACAGGTGGACTTAATGCCAAGAGCATTCCCTGCCAGCCAAACTTAATTCAAGACCATGACAATTAGTGTGTTGACTCATACATACATATTTATTTAATTACTATTTAAAAAAATACATTATCTTTCTAAGAATAAATAGCAAACCCAATTTACAAAACAACATTTACCAAAAATGTTTAGTGACCGATCCAGCCACAAAAGGCAGGTAAACACGTGTATTTCTTGTGTTAACAGTCAAAGACAAAACGTTTTATTTTTATGTACAGACCAACAGCAAGGCCATCTAAAAAAAATAAAAGAAAAAACTTGGATTTATTTGAAAAGTTCCGTATAAACAAAGAAAATTAATAAAGATATCTTTGGTATAAATCAATGACTTTTAAATAAATAAAAGTAAGTAGTGGCTACGAAATGAAGCAGTTCCGCAATGCACTTTTGTATTAAATAGTATTAAGAATTTTTGCCGTGCCGCGTGGGGACGGCCGTAAAGTGCCAGGCGGCGAGTATTGGCAATCCCCCCCGATGATAGGTCATTGGGGGAGGCCTATGTTCAGCAGTGGACTTCCAATGACTAAAATGATAAAGAATTTTTGAATATTTTTTGTTAAAAACTGTCTTTGTCTAGTGTTTCGCACTCTGGGCTGACAAAGCCAATAGTTGCTGGTTCATCATCACCATCATGTCAGCCATAGGACGTCCACTACTGAACAAAGGCCTCCCCAATGACTTGCCACGCCACGCTTGACAGGCGGGTTGGCGAGCGCAGTTTTTAATAATATTTCGCACGTAGACGCTGCTGCCCGTCTTGTGCTACAGGAATTAGTAGCTTCTTACGACACGCCTCCTGTTGGCGGTAGGGAAGTGTATTCTCTACGGCCGTCCCAACACGACACTGCTTGTTCAAGTCCCACGAAGTAATAAACACGGGCATTCGTACTTGACTCATGGATTCAATAAAATGTATGCCCTGGCAGACGTTGTGCTGTCCAAAATTGACATTGATAAACTGTTAAACGTCATTTTCACCCGTAGTAGCATTTTTTTTATAAAAAAATAAACCGACTTAAAAAAACTTTATAAGTCCGGTATTTATATGAGTTTATTATATTTTTAGATTTTGTCGTTTTTATATAAAATTAACTTATTTCAACTATTAACTTTTCTGAAAACTGCATCAAAATCGATTCAGCCAAACGCGAGATAATCGCTGACAAACATACGGATAAAACTGAGATCCTCTTTTTTTTGAAGTGGGTTAAAAAGACGTTCAGTATTTCTCAATTTTGAATTTTTTTTTTTAAAATAACCTTGTCCTGACGACAGCAAACACAACGAAATAGGTATTAGCTAAATCGGTTGAGCAATTCTAGATTGATGCTCCGTCGTACATGTGGCAGTTAATATTTATATTTCATGCTGTTTTTCAGTTACTCCACGGAACGCTAACAAAACTGTAAACATTTAACTATTCTTCGTTTACCTACAAAAAATACGGCAAACGCTATCCACAATTCTCCGTGTTTCCATGCTATTCTCGTCCTTATACCTATTAGGAATAAAGACCTGAAGGTTGTCTGTCTGTCCTCGCTTCCCAAACTTTACTCTACATAAACTTTGCGCTTATCTCGGTTTCCACAGCGTTGCCTGGACTTCAGTCTAGGTAGACTGAAGTTAGCATTGCCTCTGTTATAAGAACTGGATATTTTTTTCATTTGAAAAGAAAGTAAGAATAATGGATTAGAGTGCATTGTGCGGGGTACATTTTATTTTCTTTACATTATTTTTTAGAGATGTATTAATTAGCTCAATGGTCGGAGTCTTGTGTGACCTTACAATCATGGATCGTAAATTTGAGTCCCAATTCGCGCTTTTTTTCCGGATTTTACGGAATCTATTTACAGATTTTTACCATTGCTCGATGCAATGGTAAAAAACGTCGTTATTTATTTTCTTTACAATCTTACAAACAGTATGCTGTTTTGTTTGTTATGTCTGCTGTTTTAAGGTTGTGAAGGGGTTAACAAACAGAGAAGAACTTGAAAAATTTTGTTTGTGTGAGACAGGTTCCTGAACTGGGCTACCTGTATCTTAGTAAAACATAATTAAGTAAACCTATTATGTAAAATATTTTCAGTCATGCAGAGTAGATATTAAATTAACTTAAGGCGAGTTAAATTAACTTAAGCGAGAGTGCCCCTAAATTAGCGTCTCGACGAACGTTAGTACAAATATGGCACGAAAACTCATTATAATACGGTTCATAACAGCGCGCAATGAAACGTGGCTGAGACGACAGTCGCTGATTTAGGGGAGACGCTAATTTAGGGGCACTCTCGCTTAAATTAACTTAAGGCGAGTTAAATTAACTTAAGCGAGAGTGCCCCTAAATTAGCGTCTCGACGAACGTTAGTACAAATATGGCACGAAAACTCATTATAATACGGTTCATAACAGCGCGCAATGAAACGTGGCTGAGACGACAGTCGCTGCGTCTTAAGGTAGCGAAAATTGAGGAAAATGATACTTTTCGCATAGATGCAATTGTTCGAATAAAACCCTATGCTCAGTTTGTAGCTTTTATTATTTTATGTTATTTCAGCATTTTTATTCTGCTATATTTTATAAGGAATTAAAAAATATGTAATATTGCAATATAGTAAGTGCAAGTAGACCATATTTTTAATTAAATGTTAAAATCTAATTGTCAGAATAACTTATAGTCTCATGTAAACCGATGTTCAAACTCGAACGTCATTTTTCTGAAATAAGGGTAATTCTTTTGGTGATTTACTTTAATTTTTAAAATGATATGAAGAATCCATTCGCGCTATATGCAAGAATAAGAACTAATCTTTTAAAGTCACGTGTTAAGTATTTTGTTTAAATTATCATTCACGTCTTTACAATCAGAGAACAAAATGTACGAGGACGGCCTCTTAAAACACGTATTGAAATCGTGTACTTACCAACACTACGGTGCTTAAATACAGTATTTTTTTCGGTTTTTTTTTTCTAGGTTTCATTGATTATAGTGAAGATAGTAAAAGTTCGTTATAACTCTGTAGAGGTATATCCCCTGTTATAAATAACACCATGTGGATTTATCGAAGCCTTAATAAATTTTATAAGTATCTGAGAACTCCAAAATTGTCACTTTGTCCTACTTTTTCGTTGGTTAACCTAGGGTTCGTAATAGTAATCTTGTCGCTGACACGATTTAAATATTGGTTAGTAAGAACCGGGTCCAAAATCCTAATTAAACTGGTTTAGAGTTAATTAGTGCGCCGCAGTTTATTATTACAGGCGGGTAAATGCACACTTTTCCTGGCCTCAATACGTATTCAGTTCTTAATTCACACCGTACCGTACCTAGAAGGAACGAATACTTACCACTCAACCGCAACAATAAGGCGGAGGACAGTTACGAAGATTCGGCGACCACACCTTCTCTATGCTCAATCATCATCATAATTTCAGTCATAGGACGTCCCCTATTGAACATAGGCCTTCCCCAATAATTTCCAGATTGGCCAGTTGGAATGTTTGCATCTAGCGACTTCCTGCAACCTTACTACTACACTACAAACTACATAACTTCTTCTCGTCCAAAATAAGATGCCTAAAGATAAAAGTGTGTATTACCAGTGATGACTTATGGAACTGAAACGTGTCCTCTTACTATGGGCCTCTTAAGAAAGCTAAAGGTTGTAGCACAGCGTGATATGGAAAGTGCTATACTCGGTGTTTCTTTGCGAGATCGAATCAGAAATGAAGAGATCCGTAAAAGAACAATAGTTGCTGACATAGCCCGACGAATAAGCAAGCTGAAGTGGCAGTGGGCGAAACATAGCTCGTAGAACTGACAGCCGATGAGGCAGAATGGTTCTAGAATTACGTAGTACAATCTAGTTATTATTTATGTCATGACATGGTCACTTTGACTCAGCTCTTATTAAAAAAAAAGAAAAAAAGATTCTAGAATGGAGACCAGGTACCGGCAAGCGCAGCTTAGGCTGCCCTTTAAGCATGTTTTTTTAGCGTTTATGGTAAGGATAACACGATAAACCTCCGCGACGCATTTTTTCTGGTACGATACGGCTTGTGACAGCACGCCTATGCGCGATTTGTAAAAGCTTTTTGCTAAGTATCTGCATAAGCTAAAAAAATTAAAAAAATACTGTCGTATAGCTAGATTCATTAGTGTTGTTTTCTTTTCTGGAAGTTATTATCAAATTAGTGCCGTTAATTTAATTTCACGAGTTTAAATCGGCGAGCTGTCAAATTTTTACCACATTGTCAACTTTTTTTCGCAATAACTTCTAAAGTTATGAATTCTTACGATTTAAATATTTTTAATATGAAAGTGTGTTTCAATACCTTTCTAATGACATATAATTCTTTTAACAAATATTGTTGTTCTCACAAAATATAGTTAAAACTAAACACCCGGCCTAAGAATAATTGCCGTATACCCCGCGCGCCGCAAACAAAATTGATGAAATAGTATCGAAAATTAATATCAATTTGTTTAAAAACCTGTTATTTCTGTAGTATATAAAACAACCTTTCATTTAATGTATAGTTTTACTAATTCCGACCATTAATAATTATATATAAACCTTGCCTACCTTCGACAATTCGAGGTTTTGATTTTACCTTCATATATCGGATTACACTCGCATTGGTCACAGTAGGTTACACCATTAGAAAGAAGACAAGTTCACAATTGTTTTAATATAATATGAAAATAAACACTTAAAGCAAGAAACTGCACAAAAATACGCAAACAGGTCCACTCACACTCGACGCGACCACTGGCAACTTGCTGACTTTGACATTATTTATTTTTCTACCGTCGACAGCTGTCGTGTTCTGCTACCCGCCAATTTTTTTTTAATTTACCAGAGAACATATAATAACTATTAGATTAGAGTAGTGCACACACGACAACAGGTAAAATACGGTTTATAACGAACAGTACCGCGCCGGTCGGTCGGCCGAGTATAAGAACTATGTCATGATGAAAGATGGGAAGGTGATCGAATACTCGTACTTTGACGTGGAAGTGGTTAAAAGATTATTAATTCGGTAATGGCACTGCACGTTTTCCCACATTTTAAAAAGAGTGGAATATTACACTTCTGTGTAAGGGTCGGCCGCTTTAATCCGGGCAGTGTATATCGTCCACTCAGTAATTCAGCCATTTGGCGACAACGCCTACTGTTGTTTTAATGTGCCAAAGTTATTGGTTCAGTGTGCTGTTGGCACTGCAGTCGCGCTAGCGCATCTTCCATACAAATAAATAAAATTAAAATGTCTGTTTGTAATGTCAAAATAATAGCTTTTTATTACTTATATTATATGAGTCAATGTTTTTATTAAACGCAGATAATAAGAATTTATGAAACATAATAACAAAAAATCATTTTTTTAATTCTTCGGCTACTCTCTGAAACGGCAAGTCCGATTCTAAGGGAACTTTCACTAGCAGATAGTTGATGTTTTAAAGAGTAACAAAAACTACTTTTATTTTAGAAAAAAAATTATGGTTCCGCATAAAAATATAAAAACCCATGAAATTGTAAACAAAATGCATTCAAATAGGAAAGTTTATGAATTGATCCAGAGACCACGTGAACGAAGTCACGTTCAAGATTACGGTTTTTAATAACAGATGCTTCACTTAAAAATAAAAAACAGAAATCCAGTAGGTAGCAAAAATCAATTGTATCCACCTAAGCTTATTTACTTACTTCTACTTATTCATTTTTATTTACAGAAAAATAATGTTAATTAAATATCTATTAAATTTATAAATCAACGTGTTCATCGAATCTAACTTTTTTCCATCAATACGCTAATCTAAGAAGAACTTACGATCATTTAAAGAATGGTCATATTATTAGGAACTATAACAAGGTTATGACTAGAGTCGAAGTAAACAGTTTTTCATTAAAACTAAGAAAACTTGTTATAGGTAAGTTAACCGCACTATTTGTCCGTATGCCATAGTTTGTGAGCACAGACCAAACAAAACAGCCTATGCACTTTAAACGTGGACTCTTCATAAATAATAATTAAGTACTTGCGCCAGACGTAGACTCATAGTCATGGACTAGGTTAGTGTGCTGTTTGTCTGTTCGAGAAGTAAAATGTTAGCATCTTTGTGTTACGAGGTAATAAATGACAGTGAACTTTGCCAGGCCTCCTAGCACTCCCAGACCCGAGCCAATGTAGTAGGTAAACCAATATTTCTAAGTAGACATAAACCGGAAATTGATCCGTTGTGTTTAAGGTGACATACATAATATTAATACCCGGAATAAAGATAAACTCGCCGTTCCAAATTTCAGACTGCATAAAGTGGGTAATAGGCTATTTGCCTTGTACCAAAATTGACTTATCTAATAATTTATTTTAATAGTTTGCACCATATGGAACCGAAACATATCAATAGTTATTAAAATAATAAACGATTACTGTAAAAAAAACATTTTCAAATATTATATTTTTGTCGGTATTTTACATTGTCAAAAACGCCGGTAACAATGACAGGCACGTCACCATTGAGTAACTTTGGACTAGAACTGACATCCCATAGCGAGATTTTGCGCTACGTTTGCACAAAGTATGAGTAGTGTGACCGTCGACAAAGGTTTTTAACATGCCTGTTCTAGTATTTTATAACTCAATGGATATTTAAAGGTTCGTGACGTCACGAACAAGTACATCATGGCCGACGGCGTTTTCACAGGCTTTTAAAAACGTAAAGAATAAAATGCATTTTTTTATTATTCTCAAGGTTTTAAAAAATTAAATAAAATTGTTGACGCTTTATTTGAATATTACCAACAATAATAACTCTATTTCAGAAAACAGTCAAATAGCCTAAGAAAATGTATTCGCTTTTTTAACAAATTACCACAGTCCATTGCTGAGCTGCCTATGTATGAATTTAAATGGCATGTCAAGATGATTTTAATGAAAAAAGGTTATTACACTGAAAATGACTATTTAAATGATAAAAATGTATGGAATTAAATACTGCCATGCTCGCACAAGTTCATTTTTTCTTGTAATGTAAACACACTATTTAAAAAGAGGCTGACAATAGTGACCGAGTTTCTGGCGCTGCTTCTTCTCGGCACTAGCCCACAATATTGTCCGGAAGCAGTGGTAGGGTAAAAAAATATATTGGGACGTGTAAAAGAGCTTAATTTATGCCTATTTACAGAAATACATTGGTTTTATTGGTTTTAAAGACTACGCCACTACGCCTCTACGCCAATCGAGTTGTCAATATGGTGTTAATGGGGTTTGACTTCACTGTTTGCGGGGACAAAGGAAAGCATGTCGTTAATATAGAATGAACGGGAACGGGATAGCCGTTATATTTTATATCTAATTTGGAAGTTTTTAATCAACCGCCATCGTAAATTATGTTTATTTCACGACCCAATAGGGAATATGCATGAAAAAAAAATGTTTTTTTGTACTATATTTATAGGAAAATATATGAAATTATAGTGCTAATGGTGAAAACAAAATTGATTTTAGGTAAAAAATAACCGTAATACAGTAATTAGAAATTAAGGTATACCTATCTCTTTCTAAAACAACTTTTACTAAAGAAAATGTATGGCAGACGTGTAATGTGACGTCACGGTATACATCGGATCTCCTTGTCTAACACGCGACTTTAATGGGCTGTAAGTCAGGTATTTATCAATATTTTTCGAAAATTCTTTAAGTTTTATTAATTATAATTAATTACTATTTATTTTAAGAACAAATAAAAAAACATGCATATTCCCCATTGACGTAGTGGTACGATAATCAGCCTTGAATGCAAAGGGCCGATTCAGGTTAGATTGAGTCTCGGTTCGGGTTTCAGAGTTTTTCAAACGCACACGGCGGTTAAAAAGACCGCGTCGCAAGAGCCCGCTGGACGGCGCGGCATGACTCTTAATTCCCGCTGGGTATCGCACAAACCAGCGCGCTCTTCTAAAATGATCGTTCTGAACTGACCGCCCCCTTTCGTCGTGTGCTTTGAGTTCGCAGCGCGCGCGATGTCCGCGGGTGCCCCGCGGACATCGCGGAGCAGACGCGGTCTTTATTGCTTCGCTGTCAAAAAGACCGCCCCGTCTCGTCGTCTGCGCAGTGTCTAAGAGAATACCTTTTTTAATACTAACTAGCTGTCCCGGCAAACTTCAATTCAAATTCAAAACACTTCCGGATTTGTAATTGATTTAAATTAATGATGTAATTTACTATTTCTTGACATGTAATGAATATTATGAATAAAATCTTATCTTATCTTATCTCCGTTTCTGCTATTCGGAAAGGAGACAAATTCAATAAATCAAAGATCATAAAAATCGGTCTAGCCGTTCTCGAGTTATAAATGGTAAATATGTAAAACGCGATTACGACTACTGGTAAATTACGGAAATTAAGCTTCTGTCTGAAGCGGTGGTAGGGTTGTACCAGAAATATGGCGTACATACTGAAAAAATATTGCGTATTATTGAGTTTGATTCCTAATGGTGAACTTTATTATTACAATTTCTTTTTATTTCCCCAGATAATTAAGTGTCGTATTCAAGATTCATATAAACCTTGCATAAAGCATAAAGAATGAATAGCTTCTCCTATATCATTATCAGATAATCATTAGTTCCCGAAGTCCGGCACAGCTCCATTGAATAAGTAACGCCGTCAATTTAACTTCGGAAATGAGTGCGAGCAGTCCCTCCCTAGGGCGGTCTTGGAGAGGATTAAAAACGGACGGAAAACACCTACTGAGGGTTAGAATAAAATGAAAAAGACGATAATTGCATGCCGTGGTAACCTGTAATTAAGACGGCACTTACCGTCTTATTAATAAACCTCGGAATAACTTTACACCAAGATTATTCTTGATACAGGTTTGACGACCGTCTGGTATAGTGATTCCCACTCTGGCCTACAAAGCCAAAGCCAGGGTTCGAATCCCGCAAGGGGCATATGTTTATGTGATGAGCACAAGCATTTGTACCTAAGTCATGTATGTTTATAAATTTATTTACTAATTTTCTAATTTACTAAAGAATACACTTCCCTACCGCCAACAGGAGGCGTATCGTAAGAGGCGACTAATTCCTGTAGCACAAGACGGGCAGCAGCGTCTGCGTGCGAAATCTTATAAAAAAACTGCGCTCGCCAACCCGCCTGCCAAGCGTGGCGAGTATTGGCAATCTACCCCGATGAAAATCATTGGGGGAGGCCTGTGTTCAGCAGTGGACGTCCAATGGCTGAGATAATGATGATGAAAAGGTATGTTTCTTTCTTATCTTGATTAATTTCACGGAAACCACCAACCTAAATAATGGCTGAACGAGCTAAATATCTATGAGGCCAACAATGCAATCTAAAATGATCAAACGAAGTCTAATTGAAGTAGATTTTATACGAATTGTATGTATCTATAACAGAAATAAAAGTACTATCGTTTCAGCCATAAGACGTCCACTGCTGGACATAGGCCTGCCCCATTGACTTCCAGATTGGCCGGCAGCATTCAGCATCCAGCGTGCTATGGAAAGGGCTATGCTTGATGTTTCCTTGCGAGATCAAATCAGAAATGAGGAGATCCGCAAACGAACAAAACTCGCTGACATAGCCCAACGGATTAGCAAGCTGACTAAAGTGGCAGTGGGCACACAGCACGTAGAACAGCCAATGGGGCAGAAAGGTTCTAGAATGGAGGCCAAGTGCAGCGTAGGACGTCCACCTACAAGGTGGACAGACGACCTGGTAAAGGTCGCAGGAAAAATAATAAGTATATCTTAACTCTGAGAGCAAACAAAGATTTATTGCGAAACTAACAACTATCGAATAGTAACGCCGTCAATTTAACTTAGGAAATGAGTGCGAACATTCCGTTCCCAGGGGCGGACTCGATATGGATTAAAAACGAACGAGCGACTCGTTTAACGGTACGTATACATGGCATCATCAAATTTTTGCGCAATCTGTTTTTTGCACGATTCAGTTTAGTAGGAATATTTTAACACAAGCATTCGGTTCAGGATTCTGCAAAAAACCTGAATCCAGGTAAATTTGAATAGAATAGAATAGAAAACATTTATTTGACACACACGAATAAAAAATAAAAATACATAGGTAACCTAACAACCTCAACATATTCATTTCATCATTTGCTATTCGGTTTTAGGACTGCAAACCGAATCGGTCGTTCTGCAAAATACCTAAAACGTAACCAACCTAAAATTTTATTCTACAAAATAGTATTACAATACATGCATTCACACAAGCATTCCGTAACAGGATCCTGCAAAAAACCGGACCCGGCGCGGGTCGAGGTGTAGGCGGGCTGGAAGGCGGGGAAGAAGACCAAAAGAATGGAATAGTGAGTTCACAGGCATCGCAGCAGTCCTGTTTTGTAGGATCCGCTAGATCTTCTGGATTTATCAAAACCGAACGCAGTATAAACGTACTATAAACCCTTAGTCAAGGTACACGTTAGGATTACGTTTCTTAACTTTAAAAAGACACGACTCGTGTACGCTTCTGTAGTACTTTTTCGATATAAATCGTCGAACGTATTAGGTACTATGAATAGAAAGTCATTTTTAATGTAAATTTTTCAGTACAATATTTTCTGCTGCTGCTACAACCGAGTATTTACAACCGTAATCTGATTGTAGCGACATCTATCTCGCCATATACGAACTAAGCTGACGTATCCTACATCGCGATATTAAAGTTATCGGAGCGATTGAACCATATATACTGATAAATAAAACACCGCACGTCTATTACATATTCGGTTTATTGCCCGACTGGCGGGAGAAAAAGGATTGTACATCATATTTGTAGTTATAAGTATCTACCTCCAAAATGCACAAATAAAAACGTCATACTCAACACCTCCACCCTTATTAAACTCCATGATTTAATTAAGACTTATTAAATAAATTAAATTAAACAATAATGTGTCCTAACACATAATAAGTGGATGTACCTTTATTTTAACTTCACTTAACCTTTAGCATAAAAGTAAGATTACAAAACAAGTGAGACAATAAATAGGTAATCATCAATTTACATTTTTACTTAAATATAATTGTTTTACCTACTTCCTACATTTTACCAATACAAAACTATATACTTAATCTATTTCCTCAAACCCATATCTTTTGGGTTTCCTACGCACACGATTTAGATTGCGTGTTACGGTCGGGTCGGGCTCCGAACCCCCGTCCCTAACTACCGGCAGCGCGCTCGCGCTGCTCGTCGGCCGCAGGTCCAGCGCGCGCGTAGGTGACTCACCACACCTACTGCGAGTCGCATTGCTCGCGTCCAGACCGGCGGTCGACTCGCCTGCGGCCCCCCGCCCCGCCGCGAACGCCGCTGATAATGAAATGCCATCTGTGTGCGAATCATGTGCCTGTATATCTATAGGTTGCCTTACCTCGCGCCTTTTTAGTTGATCTACGTGGCGGTGTACGTCCCGTCCGTCTATACCTATTACCTGATAATCTGTGTCTCCTAACCTGTCAGTTACTAAGCCTTTTTCCCATTTATTCTTTCCCCCAAAAATTCTATACCACACACTGTCACCACTTGTAAAGTTACGATCATTACCTCCCGCTGTATTTTCTTGTTGGCGTTGTAAGTTTGTAATTCTTTTTTCACGATCAGGTTTTAAACAATCGAGTCTAGTGCGTACTACCCGTCCTAACAGCAACTGAGCTGGGCTATCCCCGGTTGTATTGTGAACAGTATTTCTGTAAATTAAAAGAAAACGGTTTAAAGCCAAATCTACGTCTACTTTTTGATCTAATGCCTTTTTAATTACCCGTTTGCATAATTTTACTGCGTTCTCTGCTGCTCCATTAGACGAAGGATGATATGGAGCTGTAAATACCTGATCGATACCATTATTTTGACAAAAAGTACCCATTTCTTCGCTAGAAAAAGGAGGACCGTTGTCCGAAACAATTTGTTTCGGTAGACCGAAACGAGCGCAGACTTCTCGTAATTTATTAATAACCATCTGCGCCGTAGTGTTAGGCATTCTAAAGATTTCTACCCACTTTGAATTTGCATCCACTATAACGAAGTACTTATTACCCGCTATTGGCCCTAAAAAGTCGAGGTGCAATCTTGACCACGGGCGGCTCGGCCACGGCCACGAGCAGGGCCGGTGGTGCGGCGGCACCGGCGCCTGCGCCGCGCACACCTCGCAGGCGCGGCAGCGCGCCTCCACCGCCTCGTCGATGCCCGGCCACCACGCGTAGCTGCGAGCCAATGCCTTGGTTTTTACCACTCCCATGTGAGAATCGTGCAGCTCGCGTAGCACCTTATCGCGACACTTTTCCGGGATTACTACCCTATGACCCCACATGATACAGCCCAGTTCACAATACAGCTCAGTTTTGCGATTAAAATATGGTTTTAATTCGCGGATATCTATTTCAATCGGCCATCCATCCCTAATGTAACTATATACTCTACTCAGTATGGTATCATTACGTGTCTCTTTCCTAATGATATTGTAATCAAGCAATAACGCTTCAGACGCGAAATGTAAATATGTTTGCTCCGGACATTCCTCCTCCCTGCCTGCTACTGCCTTTTGCGCGGTAATCAAGCGCGAAAGGGCGTCCGCCGTGTTATCATCTGATTTTATGTACTCAATAGTGAAATCATAAGCAGACAATATGAGCGCCCACCTCTGTAATCGGTTAGCGGTCATGGTGGGTACGCCTAAATTAGGTCCAAAGATGCTAACTAGTGGTTTGTGATCAGTTCTTAGAGTAAAATGACGACCATATAAGTATTGATGGAATTTTTTTACTGAAAAAATAATAGCCAAAGCTTCCTTATGAATTTGACTATAGTTTAACTCCGGGTTGGTGAGCGCGCGCGAGGCGTACGCGATGACGCGCTCGCGGCCCGCGGCGTCGCGCTGCGCCAGCACCGCGCCCAGGCCGCGCGGGCCCGCGTCGCACGTCAGCACCACCGGCTTGTTCACATCATAGTAAGCCAGTACTTCTGTTCCTCTTAATAACGTTTTTATTTTATTAAAGGCATTATTTTGTCGATAACTCCAAAAGTAACGCACATTTTTCTTTAACAATTTGTACAACGGAGCTAAATGTTCGCTTAAATTTTTTATGAATTTACCATAGAAATTCACCATACCAATAAATGAACGTAATTCAGTAACATTATTTGGAGGAACCATATTAAGTATGGGCTTTACTTTATCCGGGTCGGCACGTATCCCCCTTTCATCAATAATGAAACCTAAATATTTAACTTCCACAGCAAGAAAACTACATTTTTCTTTTTTTATTTTTAATCCATTTTTATTTAAAGTCTCAAGTACTAATTCTAAAGTTTTAATATTTTCATCTATTGTGGTGGTACTGATCAAAATATCATCTAAGAAATAGCTCACATTCGGTATGTTTTTCAACATGTCATTCATCAATCTTTGAAATATACCAGGACTAGAGGCGAGTCCGTACACTAATCTTTTGTATTTAAATAATCCGCGGTGAGTATTTATGACGGTGTACGCTGTGGAGGCGTCATCTAATAAAATTTGGTTATAAGCTTGGGAGAGGTCCAATTTTGTAAAATATCGACTACCACTAATTTTAGAAAATAAATCTTCGATTTTCGGTACAGGAAATTTATCAACGAGTAAGGCACGATTTAAGGTAACTTTGTAATCTGCACACAGACGTAAAGAGGCATCAGGTTTATGTACAATTACCAGCGGCAGGGCCCAGTCGGAGTGGTCCACCGGCTCGACGATGCCGGCGCGCAGCATCGCGTCGAGCTCGGCGTCCACGCGCTCGCGCAGCGCGTACGGCAGGGGGCGCGCGCGGCAGAACACCGGCGTCGCGTCGGGACGCACTCGGAGCCGAGCCCGACCGCCGCTGAACTTTCCCAGCCCCTTGTCGAACACATCCTTAAATCTAGAAGAGAGGTCTCGTGTTAATTTATCTTTATGACATTCTATCTTGTTACATGTTTGAGCCGAGTTACTGATAAATTTGGGTATATCTATTTCCAATTCGGTCAACCACTGCCTACCTAACAAGTTCGTAGTGCCGTTTTCGATCACATATAAGTCTAATTTTTTACATATAGTTCCGAATTGTACTTTCACCTCTAAAACTCCTAAAGGTTTAATTCTGCTTCCATCATAAAATCTTAAAGACAGATTGCAAGTCTGCAAAGGGAACTGTGAAAACATTTCTGAATATGTACTTTCACTTATACATGACAATGCTGACCCTGTGTCTATCTCCATTCTAATGACCCTATTATGTACTTTGATCGGAATGCTCACCGGTTTATAATTTCCCAAAGACATTAAGTATATGGGTTCTTCTTCCTCATCTGGATCCTGGTCATCCTCTACCTCACCCGTGTGGATTTCTTCTTGCGCGTAGTGAGTGCGCAGGCCCGCTGCGCCGGCGCCCCGGCCGCGGCCGCGCACGCCACGTGCCGCGCCGCCACGTGCTGTCGCGCCGCGCGCGCCACCGCCAGTCGCGCCGCTGCCACGGATGTCTGGTGTCACACCCATTACTACACCCGGGTTTTGCCAACCCGTGTTGCCCAGATTACCCCCTGCTCCCATCCGGCACATACGACGCAAGTGGCCCACTCGCCTGCATCGACTGCACTCGAATGCTCTGTATCGGCACTCCCGCCAAACGTGGGTTTTCTCGCCGCACGCCGTGCAGCTTCCCGTGCTCCTTGACTCCGTTTTACCCACGAGTCGGTTCACATCCGCGCGTTCATCCGCGCCGCTTTGTCTCCGCGAAACGAAACTTCCCGATGCTCGCGTGCCTCTGTAGCCGGGCGACAGGCCGACGCCTCCGCTCCCCTCACCGAATGACGATCTTTCCACTGTAGCTGCATTTCTTGCTGCCGACTCGATGTTGACCGCTAGCTTAACGGCATTGGTCCAGCTCAATTCGGATTCCGAAAACAGTCTTTGCCTTATGACGTCGCTGCGGAGGCCACAAACGAACTGATCTCGCAAATTTTCTTCGAGGTTGGTTTTAAACTCACATGCACGTGACAACCGCTTTAACTCGCCCATATACTGAGTTACAGTTTCTTCTAATAGTTGCCGACGTAGACGAAAATGATATCGCGCAGCTAATATCGAGGATTTTGGTTGTAAATGATTGGACATTAACTTCACGACTTCATTGTATTCTTTCTTATGGGGTTTGTCAGGGCTGCACAAATTTACCATTAATTCGTAACCCGCTTCACCAATTATAGAAATTAATGTCGGTAACTTTTTATCGTCCGCTATGTTATTTGCCACAAAATACATGTCCAGCCGATCGCAATACGAAATAAAGTCCCCGTTCACAACATCGAACTCACTGAATTTAGCCGCCGCCTTCTTAAAATCAAAATTATAACCGTCCTCGTTCGCCACTGATAAATAAAACACCGCACGTCTATTACATATTCGGTTTATTGCCCGACTGGCGGGAGAAAAAGGATTGTACATCATATTTGTAGTTATAAGTATCTACCTCCAAAATGCACAAATAAAAACGTCATACTCAACATATACAAGAACCCGACAAACAACCAAACGGGCAGTTGCCCGCCAGACACAACACCCGTCTGGTCGGAAGATCCTCCCTTTTCAGTGGTGGATGAGGAACTCAACACCCTGTTCCTCTCACCCCCAAACTGGTGACCCAGACCATGAACGTCAGCGCAGCCTTCGCATAGCTACGTCATTGTGACGTCATCATCACTTCCTCAAGCTTTCGAGCAAGCGAGTCATACAGCCAGCCTGCATCCACGGCTACTACGGGTATCCTGACCACCAGCATGCAGCGAACGCGCATTTCTGGTCATCACCCACAGCCTTCTCAGCGACCTTGGCACAGCACACTGCACTTCGGTCGGTCAGCAATCAGAGACGCACTTCTCTCCTGGTCGACGCAGCAGCCAGCCACAATGCAGCACTGCACCACTCCGACTCAATGGAGAATTTGCAGCATCACCCCGACTCACTGGGGCATCACCGCAGACAGTTCCGACTCACCGTGAACTATGCGGCATCTAGTTCCGACACACTGGAACATTTCACTGGCCCGGCAAACATCACTAGACGTATGGACGACTCAACCTGCTATCGACCTCCGGTCTCGGAGGGAAGTGATGTACCGACATCTATCTCGCCACATACGAACTAAACTGACGTATCCTACATCGCAATATTAAAGTTATCGGAGCGATATGAACCATATATACAAGAACCCGACAAACAACCGTCGGGCAGTAGCCCACCAGACACAACACAACACCCCGTCTGGTCGGATGATCCTCCCTTTTCAATGGGGGATGAGGAATTTAACACCCTGTTCCTCTCACCCCCAAATGATATTAGTTAGATTCTTTCCTCATATTCGTAGACCGCGAGTTCGGACCCCAGCACGTAGCTTTTCAAAATCGGTTCACGTGTAGTTAGGGGCCAAAACGGCCTAGTTCCCCTGTCTGGTTACGGGGGATAAAATTGGAGCGAGATTGCACCAATTGAAATGGCTATCTAGCCATAGCCGCATTTAAAATCATGGCCAAAAGTACCCTGACGAAGAACGGTACAAATAATAAGGTAGACAGAATAATATTTTGAGTAGGTACGTGATTCAGCAACAAACGAAATCTCCACATTTACATTAAAGCATAATGCAATACCGAGTGGCTATTACCACTGTGCGTCAGCTATTTAGCAAATTGTGCGATTGTCACTTCCTATTGAACTCGTACCTTTCATTTCCGTAGCTGTGCAGCCCCCAAGTTTGGGCCGCAAGTTAAAGAGGGAAGCGACTCAGCTAAACTTAGACCTGAATTTTATTCTGACGTCGATCTCGCTCGTTGGTTGAGCGTACGAATCAACATGGTGCTCTATCGGCGCTATCATATGAAGCTCTTTACTGCTAGTTGTTTAGCAGTAGTCGTAGTGGTGCTTTATTGCTGATAACAATGTTTATTCGTTCGCTTGTTTAAAGCTTTAAACACACAAATGTACCTATTTAAACATATTCAATAATATCATCATCATTTTAGCAATAAGACGTCCATTGTTGAATATAGGCCTTCCCTAACTTCGGAATTGGCCGGTTGGAAGCGGCCTGCATCCAGCGGCTTCCTGCAACTTTTACCAGGTCGTCTGTCCACCTTCTGTCCCACGCTGCGCTTGCCGGTACGAAGCCTTTTTTTGAATACCTATATTAGTCCCTTTTTAGGATTCCTTGTATTTTTTTTTGTATACGATTTTCCTTGGATTCCTTGGATTCCTCGGATTTTCCTTGTATACGATTGAACATCCGAATATTAGTTTTATTTAGCTCGCTCTTGTTTACTAACTTATACCTGCCGCCTTCTTCAGATAACTAAGTTGATTTCCTCTGCGGATATAACTTTTTCCGAGGACGATTTTTGATTGATGGGCGTTTGATTAAGACCGTTTTTTCGTCTTTAATGGCCTCTGATTAGTCGGAAACTTCCGCGTTTTTAAAAGCATGTTAAAAGGTTCATTTCCGAGATGGATTATCGCAAGTTGGTAATGCTTTTTGTATTCCTATCTGCGATTTGAGCTTTCGATGAATTACTTACTGTTCCCCGCGACACCGAGAGATGGCGCTGACGGTATATTAGATCGTGGTGGCGAGTCGGAACATAAAAATTTAAGCCTTGTACGGCCATATCCACCTGACGTCCGCCTTCTTTATACTAGGGTACGTGGTAGTAACTTGATCAGTAACTAGGGTTACTATTTATAAAATTGATACATTCCAAAATTTATTGAATAATAAAATCATTTGGAATTCATGTGCATAATATCATAAAACAGCATTGATCGATATGACATCCTCGCTTGCCAAATGTGTGTTATAAGACCGCAAATCAGCTTAATCTGCCATAATGCGGGGAAGCGGGGATATGACATGATTACCAATTGTCATGCGACAGTGACCACCAACCAAAGCGTTAATCACTGATTGAGTTGATCCAGATGTTACGGAAACATCTGTGAACGGACATTAAAACGCAATGACGCATTGTTGCAAATTCAGTTTTTAAAAAGATAAGTATTAAATAAAAATACGCGTGTTAGTCAATGCTAGTTTCAATATTTTGATTTTAGCGCTTATGACCAAACGTAAGACTTTAATAAAATGTTACATTAAAAAATTGGTTAAATTTTTTTTAAAAATATATGAACATCTGAAACTAGCCGGGTAAAAAACACGACCGTTTCCAATTACTTATTGATAAAATGTCAAAGGTTTGAATGTTTGAAACAAGTAAATTATATTTTGATTTATTAAATTTATACCGCCGAACGAACGAAACGTTTTCGAAGAAGGCCTTCGACCAAAGAAGAAAGAGCATTGGTTGTTCTAAATTTAAAACATTCAAAGGAATCAAAGGTAACCGTTCATTGTTTCAATAACGTAGTGAAAATAATACTAAATCTACTTTAATACAACCAATACATGAATATCGTACCTACCTTTTACAGCAGGAACTAAATTAAACCCGCAAACCAATCGGTAGGATTTATGAAAGTTATATTCATCCCCGTCACGGGGCGACGATCAGGGCATACAATTTTCGCAAAACGCGACTCCACTCATTTGAATACGAATCGCCCAACATCTGCGTTCATTCCATCCAAACCATACTTAAAGGACCTTCGAAAACGACAAAATCAATCAAAAATATACCATCCACTCCAAGCAACAAGGTTCTAGACAAATTTTTTAGACGAAAATAAAGATGTTGCTGCAATACACCTCGACGAGGTAAAATCTAGTGTGAAATGTAAAGTTTTGGGGCGAAAAGCGAGCTCAAGTATAACCTGGACATAAATGGTGGGAGCGGAAATTACCTATTGATATAGTATGAGCCAGATTAATTTAAAAAACAGGTTAAAAAGATTTTTTACATTTACAAACTAAAGACTACGACATGGGAAGAAGATCGATTCTTCGACAAAAAATCAAAAGGAAACAGTTATCTTAATTAAGAATTTACTAAGTAAGGACCACTGAAATGAGGTAAATTCAGTAAAATATGTAGGTATTTTAATGAAAATTGTGATGTGGTACGCATAGTTAATGTCACAAACAGTTAATAATAATACCTGGCACAAACAAACGACGAACCACTCTCAATTTAAAATTCGAACAAACATCAACTCCAAACGACCGCAATCAAGTTTCAATTATGATTTGAAATTCAAACCTCATTCGGCACGAATTATGGCCAGTACGCAGCCAATCGCAATTAGCTAATGGATTTTGGAGCCAATGAGCTCCCGGATATTCGGGTGAGGACGTTTTAAAAATCAAAACTCTTTTGATCAATTGATCTTATTTAACTTGACAATGGCTACGCTCATGCTAGCCACAAATTAAAAAAAAAGAGTTACAATATGGTTACAATTAAAATCGGTCCTAAGAGCCCCTACAAATGTTGCAATTTTACAAGTTATGCGACTATTTAGTGATTAGGTCAAATCGTAATTCGGACGCTGCGGCCATAGATTTATGGCTAGCCGCTACGTAATATAAACTAACAATTAAAAGCTAAAAATATTATTAAGTTATTATTGCACAAGCGTTGTAAATTTTTAGGAACGTGGAGAAAACTAAATCTTAAATATTTTTTTTTAAATATTAGGAAAATAAAAAGTTTTTATTTTACTAATATTAAAATGCGAAAGTTTAGTTAGATGGATGGATGCTTGTTTACTTAATCACTGAATAGCACATAGGTTACTTTTTATTCCGGAGAAATGTAAGGTTCTTAATGTAGGATCGAGTTGTTTATTCACAGAGCAAGGGATCGACACGATTTTTTGCATAGTGGTAGTTTAGATAATAATGACAGACAAGCCGTATTTTACCCGAGCGAAGCCGCAGGCATAGCTAGTAACTAATTATAAGCTTTGTCCCAGAAGGTAATGATAATTAATTAATGAAAATTACGTAATGATACTTATTTTTATTTATTTAAACTTTATTTCACAGACACAAAAATAAGTGGTACAAATGGCGGACTTAATGCAAAAAGCATTCACTACCAGCCAACCATGGGGGCCAGACAGAGATGTTTGACTTGAAGTTTTTTTTTTTTATTGAACAGAGCCTTTTATTTTTAATATATCGGGTGTAAAAAAAGGCTTAACGAAGCCGAATACCACATATTCTACGTATTATTACGATCATTTTTTTCTTTTACACTATGCCTGGGAAATGATGGGTTATCGAGTTATTGACAGTCAAAGTTACAATTTTTTTTCATAGATTTTTACAAAATTGACTTCTGTTTGATAAAACAAAACTTTTTTCCAAAGAAACATGATTAAAGTTTTCAGTACTTCTTTCATAAAAGGCCTTTAAAGGGCACAGCCGGCAATGAATCGTGCGCACGCACACAACTACGCCGTCTTTCAAATGTGCATGCGCGCTCGCTGTATAGCGCTCACTCGTGTGCGCGCGATCAGCTGTTAGCAGTTATCGAGTTCAATGACGCCTTGCCTTGTACTGACTCGCTCATAGTCTTAGATCGATTGGTTTAATCCATCTTATGAAATTGGTCGAAATAAGGAATTTTGTGTCTGGCAATTCATTATCTGTTAATTAATTAATAATTTTTAATTATTTATTTATTTAATAACAACAAATCAAATCAACCTATCATTTTACGTACATAAACAATTTGAGAAGAAAAAACAAGTTTAAAAGATTATGCCTGTGCAGGTGCATACAACACTTTTACATTAGTACTCGTACGAGATCGACTAACAAAAAAAAACTTTGTAGTTAACTTTGACACAATACAAATTATTTCAACAATCCAAATTTGTGGTAGGTTGATGAGCTGTTTGTTGTCTGTACATCGAAAGGTCTTACATTTGAGACGTAGTCCGCTTCTCCTTATCGTGTGGGCTGCAGAAACTGATGTTAGAATTTAAGCCTCCGTAGGAGTCCGACATGACTTCTGTAACGACTGCTGCCAGAAGAAGCAATAGCCAGAATCCACGCCGAAGCACGAAATCTTGTCTTATCTATCAGATAATCAGATTTATTTAGGCCTGTATTCAATTCTAACCAAATTTTATTAGTGTGCCCACTTGGAAATCAAACGCAGGACCTCCGGATTACGAGCCAACACTCTAACCATTAGAAAACTGAGGCGCGCAGTTTACTACAAACTCCTCAACACAAGTTGTTTGTTTTATTTTCGAATAGCAATTAAACGTACCGAAAACAAGCCAGTCAGATAATCGAGTCTAATATTCAGGCCTGTAATCAATATTCTAACCAAACTGGGAACCACCTGACCCTGAAAAAGTATTTATTTCTAACTTGTGTGCCTACCTAAGAATCGAACGCAGGACCTCCGGATCCAGAACCACCACTCTAATCATTAGAAGATTTAGAAGACAGAGGAGTGCAGTCTACTACAAAGTCCTAATCACAAGTTGCTTGTTTTATTATCGAATATTAATTAAACGTACAACAATTTATTGTTTTAATTGTTGAATACGGCATTAGCTATTTTACGATAAGTATCTAAGTTAAAATCTAACTGGCAAAGGAATAAACGTTCCAAGTTCTGTTGATAAAAACCCCTACGAAAAAAAAATAGCAATTCTTTATAACGGATAAATCAAACTAATTTCTTTTAGTTAGGCTCGTACTTTCACATATCGAGCTTTAATCAAGAAATAAAATAAAGCTTCATGGCATTTCCTGTTGGAACAATAATAATTTTAAATTTACTCATCATAACTTACTTTAAAACATTTAATTTTTTGAGCACGATTTAAAATAAACGTACCTTTATTTGCCCATAAATTATGAAAAACGAAGCGCCTAATAAAATCTTCACAAAGTTTTTTGTAAGGTCCCCGTTGTTTAGTTATTCAATGGTTGAACTCCCAGACCCGGAGGTTCTGAATTCGATTCCCAGGCGCTCGCACACTAAAGCAGTTTAGAATTGAACCCACGATCTTCCAAAAATCTAACCACTAAATCACTAAGGCGTAATTTGGTCGCGGACCTTAAATAAAACATTTCAGAAAGAATTGACATGGGTCGTCTGATTTACCAAGAGCAAAGCTAAATTGGCTAAGAGCAAAGCCGATATCATTGTTTTCAAAAAATCGTTACGTTGACTTAAAAATTGTGGCAATACCTACAGAAAGTTTTATACCGAGACCAGTGAGGATCGCTCGCCCCCGTGGCCGTGCGTGATGGGCGCGGGGCGCGGGGCGCGGGGTACAGGGGCGCGGTGTGCGGCGGAGTTTGCGCGAGCGGCGGCGGCGAAATCAAAGCCGAAGAATAATAATGCAATTTGTGAAAATTTAGTTCGGTTTCTAACTTCATCGAATGCGCTTATTACTTGTGAGTTTTACTGTTTCCTCTGACAGTTTGGGTTGTGGTGGCAAGTAGTTGAGATTAGTGTGATAGTGGAGTGTTTGTGAAGATGCCTTGATCAGTTTAGTGCTCGCGAGTATGTAAACATGGTTTACTGCTACGGTATGGCCCATGGCAATGCTTCCGAAGCATTGCGTATTTACGCAGCTGAATATCCTGATGCGCATCACCCTCGTGATCCGCAAGTGATCAATCGGGCTGTTCAGCGTTTGCTGGACAATCAGCCGATTGTACCCGTTTCGGAGACAGGGCGCGGGTCAATACGCTCTACCACGGAACAAGCCATTTTAGACGTCATGCGGGAAAACCCACGTTTAGGCGTGCGAACAGCTGCTAAAGTGCTGCGGAGAAGGTGAGGTTAGCTTAATTAACGGTTATGAAACGAATACTTTAGAAGACGTGCCACTAGTCTAGCTGCGAGAGACGTGGTACCAGCATGATGGAACGCCGCCTCACATTGTGAGACCGGTTCGAGAGCGGCTTACGGAGTTATTTGGTGACCACTGGATCGGGAGGTATGGGCCTCACGCGTGGCCTGACCTAATTAACTCACCTTGACTTTTTTTTGTGGGGTTTCGTCAAAGACAGGGTTTTTGACCGTCCTTGTGAAAATAGTGCTCAAATGCGTCAAAAAATTATCGACGTATTTGATGAATTAAAACAACGATCAGTGCGTAAAGGGATTTTGGAGCAAGTGCATCAAAACACGCTATCGGCTATACCGAGAGCGTGTTTGTTTGGAAATGGGAGGTCGTCAGTTCGAACCACAACTGATTCGTATGGAGAAGCCTGAATTGAGAGGTAAGTAGCTAAACAATTTACAAACATAAGAGGTACCTAATTTAATTGAAACATGTGATATTCGTTGTTGTGTTTTTTACGTAAATTTATACTCATTTGGCGCGCGCGCCGTAATCGGGCGCAGTGCTCTCGCGCCGCCCGCTCGCCCGCTGACCACTTACACACACAGGCATAGACTGTGGCGTGCGCGCTATACATTGCGGGTTAGAAATAAGTTATTTTTTTTGATACCCAAAAATAAAAGTCATTTCCCAGCAATTTTATTTTTTGCATTCTACTTATTTTTATGTATAGAATTCGTGGTTTTGGGCTTCGTTAAGCCTTTTTTTACACCCTGTATTTTTTAAATTGTACATACACTAATCTCCATTTAACCACATCTGTCAAAATAGGTATTTTAAGCTGGCAAAAGGCAGAGGCATTCAGCTCTTTCAGTTTAATTTAATGAGATAAAATTTCTGAATAATCAGTTCCAAGTCAGTTTACTTAGAATGTACCTCATGTGTCGTTATCGACAATACTTAATTGACGTTTTTCTTTTGCTTTAATGAATGCATTAAATTTTCTAACCTAATGGCTGTTAAAAGCTATTCTATGTATACATTAGACAAAGTAAGTACGAAATGTGGCGTGCATATTTCTTAATTCAAAGTACATTTCTGTAAAACAGTGTGTTGTAAATTAAAATGTCCTTATTAAGCAGTGAAAACTTTTAACAACTCAATTTGTTCATCCGTTTTTGATGCTGTTCGCTTGGTACAGTTAGGTCCAATGATTTGTAAATATTTGCCGTTTTTATTTAAAAAATATAATCGATGGGGCGATATTTGTAACAAAATATCATCAATGGGGCGGCCGTGTGGTGATAGAGACCGCATAGATCAAGATCACAGGGCCTGGGGGCCTTTACTGATTTTCTAAGTAACAAAATTTGTCGGAAAGAGTAGTGAGTATTATACTGTGTGTATGCTAAAGGTACATTAACACATTACTTATTTATTCTTTAAATCTATTATGTGATGATTTTACGTCTGTTCCATAGTGTAATATTAAAGTTTATTTTAAACCTGTAAATTGCTCGTATTGCTCCAAGTTAGCAGGTATACACTAATCTATCCGACTCATTTTGTACTGAGTATGGCGCTCTTTGACCATTGTGTGTCGAAAAGGCTTTATACATTAAATTTATTGATATTTTATTATTCTGTCAACGGAACAGTTGAAAGGTGATATCGCATTTTCTGCAATACCTAGTAGGTATACATTTTTCACTCATTCACAGTACACACTAACACTAATCTATCCGACTCATTTTGTACTGAGTATGGCGCTCTTTGACCATTGTGTGTCGAAAAGGCTTTCTTTATACATTAAATTTATTGATATTTTATTATTCTGTCAACGGAACAGTTGAAAGTTGAAATACCACATTTTGTGCAATACCTAGTAAGTATACACTTTTCAGAATAAACATTTTAATTTAAAAAGTTTTAGTATTTACAAATAATAACCAAACAAAAAATATTTACATATATGTAAAACAGTTGCATATTTTACAAAACGTTATAGCGTTATTACTATTTACTTTTATTTTTACTTATTGCATTTTCCGTGACTTGTTTGTGACACTTGTGACGTTACTACTATTTTTGGAACTAACTGTACCCTTGAAACATTTTCGTAGCAAAGTTACAGGCGAGTGCACAATGGGAAACTACTTCGAGAGCTCATTTAAAGAGTTAATCTTGTTTATTGTATCAATGTTTCTCTATTTTTTCTTTCTAAGCTTATCTACGAAGGTACCAGCAGGTTTTTGTAGCTTTTTAATTTTATTAGTAAGAGAAACTTCAATATATTATGGGCTATCTAACAAAAAAAAAAGAATCATGTTATGAGTGTAATATAACATATCATGTAAACAATGTGTATAATGTCGTAGCCAGATCTTAAATTATTCACTTCATAATTTATCCCACCATTTCAGGACTTTGCCACGACATACGGAGTCGAGCTAATAGCATGCCCCATTGTTGAAGTCAGTTTTAAATACGTGTACACTTCCTTCCTACTTTTCGGCCCTACAAGCTTGTCATCATTTCAGCCATGGACGTCCACTGCTGAACACAGGCCTCCCCCAATGACGCTCATCGGGGGGATGGCCAATACTCGCCACGCTTGGCAGGCGGGTTGGCGAGCGCAGTATTTTATAACATTTCGCACGCAGACGCTGCTGCCCGTCTCGTGCTACAGGAATTAGTCGACTCTTACGACACGCCTCCTGTTGGCGGCGAGGAAGTGTATTTTTAACGGCCGTCCCCACACGGCTATACATATACAAGCTTGTATATAAGCCTATATAAATACATCGATTATTATGGTCTCGAAATAAGAAATCAATATCCTTGAGTTACTAGGTACCAAACAGTTAATTTTGCAATGGGCATCCCAAGAACACCCAGTCCCAAGCCAATTTAGAACAGTTCGTTTTTTAATCGAGCCATGGACCCTCTGAGCTCAGAACGAAGCACCGAACCACTACGCCAATGGGTCTTTATAACTACGGAACCCAAAAAACGTTCCGACAAGTATTCGGCCGGGTTTTTTGTTGAGGCTTTGTTACTAGTAAAGATAAGTGTACGTCTGCATCGTCCATTAACAAATGGCGACCATTTGTCCACATCCGCCTGATGGACCGCCGAGAGACCATTAACCATCGGTCGGCTTTTTCCGACTTGTCGGACACATCGGTCGAGGGAAATGGGAAAAGCCGGTAAATGTGATTCGGAATTGGGCTAAAAAATACAGTTTGGCTGTAAGATGGTTCTAATAAAAACTTATTTTCTATATTAACGACCGATTTTTAAAACATATATTTTCAAAGTTATATTGTAAAATCAAAATATAAAGTCCTTTTTCACGATTCTACTGGTCAAAAAATTTTTACTATTGGGTTAAAATCGCAAAAAGAAAACACTTCTTTTAGGTAAAGAAAGTTGACTTATAATATGGGGTAATAATATAATACATAGTTCCAGTTTTAGTAATTTGATTGTCTTAAGTCGTCTTATTGCATGATATTTTTTAGTATTAAGTGGATAAGTTATTTAATTACTTATTCTGAAACTCTTTAATTTAAAATTTAAGTAAGTAAGTAACGTCGGGAGACCATTACTCGTGCCTGTCATATTTGATTAAACACCTCTCAGGTAGGCGAGTGCAATGCAAATGCGTTGTCTTCCTGTCAGTCACGCCTGGTTAACGTGTACAGAGGTGGTATGCAGGACCCGGAAATCCGGTTATAGCCAGCACGCTACGGCCATAGAGTTGTGATTTACTGCAGAACTTTTAATACAAGTTACGACACAACGTAGAAAGGTAGTGTGTGTCATTTTAAGAAAAACGGACTATGAAATCAAGTTATTAGTTATTTTTGCACTACAATAGTTTTACGAATTATGATAGTATTGTAATGTTACATTACGTTGTTTTTTTTTCGTGTCGGATCGTACGTATCGGTTTTTTTTTTAATCCTCTGAAATTGACTGATTGCGCGCGTACTTGTACTGAATCTAATGAGATATAAAATTGACTTATTTCGTAAAGGTATATGGGGGTAAAAACGTTATTAACCTTTATTTTTCAAATGAATTGTCGGCAATTGCCTCCTGGACATGCAATTCTCTCTATCGCACGGGGGAAGAGAGAAGCAGAGCGGTGTGAAAGAGATAGACTTTTTTTTTAAATACCTACTCGCACCACGTATCGGCACTTTACAAATTACAATTGGGGTGTTGACACCATTCATAAATAATTCCGAACACTTCTTTTTTTAAATAACACCTTATTTAATTAATTTGTTTAGTCATCATTTTTAATTGTTTCTTAAAATAGATTTTTAATTGCTTTAAAACTAATTAATAGATAGTCAGTTAAGTTTGGTACACAGTGACGTCACTGTCCGATATTGCCATACTAATTCTAAGGAAGAGGTACGTTTTGACAGCTCATAAAAAGTATGTCAATTGATTGATAGTGTCAACTACCCAATTCTCATGGACTTAATTTCTTAAGCGCACTTACTTACTGCGTTCGAGCGGCGCGTGCGACGCGTGCGTGGCTTGAATCTGTACCACGCTCATCTGTTTAATAATTTTTAAAGTTTTATGTTTAAAATCATTGATTAAAAGACTTCGAACTTTTTTGTATGGAGCCTGGCATACAAGAAACCTTAAATAACGTTATTTTGGTGTACACCTATGAAACATACGTTAATCGAAAGAGAAAATAATTACAAACAACTAATACTCTTTCACAAAATGTCGTAAATTATATACTTTGTTCAGAATTTTAATTTGATTATGAAAATAAAAGTAAATAAATTATATGTTCACCCTGAAATTCTGAACTAAGAACATAATATATAATTTACGACATTTTGTCAAAGAGTACTTAAGTGTACACCAAAGTAACGCCAAATTAAAGGTTATTTGCAACTTGAGGTATGCCAATTACGTTCGATGCCTTTTGTACTCACTCTATTTCATAATCACGAAAACAGTCTTTTAAAGTACGTCGACAAAAATGTATTCTATGCATCTCCACCGTAAGTAATTTTTGGCTTTGACTAATCAATAGAAATTTTTAAAAACTTGAAATTGGCCGAAAAAAAGTTAGGATCGGGTCATTATTGATTATTTGTGACAATTATTATTAACTACGAACTTCTGTTTCCTAGACGTGAGGTTCGGGTAGAGAAGAAGAAGGTTGTAGGTCATTTGCTCAGGGAACCGCCTTAAGTTACGAGTTTAGGAGCGAGCAAATTACACAACTTTCGTTCTAAAACATGGTTTTACTCTGAAGAAAGCATGATCCAGAAACCCAAAGCATATTTTGCGAATGCAGTCATTAATTTAGTCTGTGGTCAGTGCTAGCAATTCGCTGACCGTAGAACAAATGCACTCCGACTACCGCGCCAATTTGCATACGGCTGGCCTCTCTTGTCGCTTTGCGCTGACAACCGCATATTAATTTCTAACCAACGAATTTCTGAATGTACCTGGTTGAAGCAAGAGTTATTTCTTGTGAAGAATTATTTTTTAATAATTCTTGTACAAATATAATGAACTGGCTTTCCCATCAGACATTGTCTTGTCTAAAGACAATCTGACAGACGACATTTGCGCCCGTAGTAGAAAAAAAACATGGAAAAAAACTTCAGTTTTTTCTGAATTTGAGAATTTATTTTTAAACAAGCCTTGTCTTACCAGTTATTAACGCACAATTGATTTTGATAGATGATTTATATTTGAATTTACAGAATAATACAATTTTTTAACTAACTTAAATGTTGCATGTATTTTCCAACTTTGGGGTTAATTTTCCAAATAAACAATTTTTAGCGCCATTTACAATTGTGAATCAAAACCATCAATGAAAACATCTCTAGATGTTTATATTGTTGTTTTTATACATAATAAACTAATGACAACAGCAAAAATACGAATCATCTTAACATAATATATTAATTTAAACAACAACTTCTGTTCAAATCTACCTCAAAAAAGGATTCAACATAAACTTTAAGCTTGCCTTATCGAGTTTTATAACAAGTATTATGGCAAATAAATGGACAAAAGATAAATTATGTACATAACAGCAAAAGTACTTACAAGCAGTTTGTTGAAGGCGCCACCTCACGACGCAAATGGCTCATTGGTCACAGCTAACAGCTCTAATAGCTTCAAACGCTCTAATAGCTCAATCTGTTGCCGCTCGTTTGGCAAACAAGCCGCTCCTCAGCCACTGGATTCAATGTTATATCAGTACCGGTCCTAAAACCGGTCCTAGGAATAGAAGTTTGTGAAATAAGAAGATATTTTCGGTGTCAGTAAAATTTAGAGAAAGTAAATAATGCCTATATACGTCTCAATGCAAGGCACAGACTTTACCTCAATTATTAGGTGGTTTGGGCCATATTCCACCACGCAGACCTAGTACCCAAAGTGTGCCTTAAACATGGAGCACATAACCCATAAAGTAGAAATGTCTTATGATTTGTTTGACAAAATTTTCCGCCATTTTTTAATCTACGATGTTTTTGTATGGGCAAACGTTGGCCAGGAGTTGTCATTTCATATTAAATGTAAATGAAAAATGACTTACTAGTTTCGGAGAACGATGGTTTGTATTGCGGCTCTATAGGGTATGTACTCGATGGCCTTAAGTAGCGCGGCTATGTCGCCCAAAGTAGAAACGCTCTTAGAATTGGTACTTAATCGCGAGATCTGCATAAATACGAGCCTAAGTAGCGAAGTTACCGATGCTTAGTGGCAACTGGCAAGTTTAAGTTAGTCAAAATTTCATTGTTGACCTTACACTAGGAACTATGTTTAAGATTCGTGAGGAACAATCTATTAAGTGCCTCAGTTCTGTTAACTTTGACTTTCAAGATGAAATTAAACTTTGGAGTTAATTTAAGTCTTGTGGAATCAACTACCAACCTTCGTCTTCTTTGGTATTTACCATTAAAGGTGACAATTTCTTAGTGGTTTGACCGTGAACATCATCAGAATCAACTACTGTCGAATCATGACAATAATTGTGTCAATATTTACTTTCGTCTTATCAATGAGTGTAAATAAGTTATGCCAACCATATATTAAGTGTTTCGTAAGAGGCGACTTATTCCTTTAGCACGAGACGGGCAGCAGCGTCTGTGTGCGAAATCTTAAAAAATACTGCGCTCGTCAAGCCGCCTGCCAAGCGCGGCGAGTATTGGCAATACTCCTCCCCCCCCCCCCCCCCCCCTGATAAGTCATTGGGAAGGCCTTTGTTCAGCAGTGGACGTACCTTTGTACGTCAGTCCCGACTATATTATAGGCTCGCTGCTCATTTCTATTCGTTGTCTGCAGCAGCTTTGCGTTTATATCGTTTATATCTACTACCTACTCAAGAACACAATCAGGATCAATCAGGAATCTATTGTACATGAAAGTAGATCAAAGATCAAGGATTGAATGTATAAAATAACAATTATGTTGAGTAATTATGGATTTAATCCTTTAATGAATCTCAGATTTCTCCACCAATGAAATACAATTCGACTTCTAACTTGCCTCCAATTTCTGAATAAGTCAATTAAAATTATATCGGCCATAATTTCGCGAGACGGGAATTAAATTAAATCACCGAACTCAGAAAACAGCAGGGGTTTCTTGTTTACGTTACTCAAATATAAATTCCTGTAAACCTGTGATTCCCGTTTCAGTATTTTAATCATGTTACTTTGACGGCCCGTAAAACCAGAACGCCGCAAATTAACCATTCTACATCTTATATTGCAAGGAATTCTTGATTTTACTGGCCATTTCCTGCGGAATATAAAAAATGCGTCAAGCGTGTTTGAGTAAAATTATAAATTATATTTATCATACGAGTAGGTACTTTAAAAATTAACAAAGCATGTTATCAGTATTCTTTTTTTTCTGATTACTGAATGTGTTTTTTGTTTTTTATGTAACTACGGTCGAGGAAACGTCGTCTATTTCAAGAAAATACACATGCTCAATACTTATAAAATATAGCTGTTTATATATGTACATGTCGGTCTTATTTACTACATAAAAAAAGAACTTTTTACTAATGGGCTAGTTTCCTAAAAAAATCTAATTAGTCAGTTGGATTAACAGAAAATATTAGACACGTACTTTTTCTTTTCTCAATCAAACAAAAAATGATGAAGATAAAGCCCGTTAAAGTTCCGCGTAACGTCACGCCTTGCGACACTATTTAGTGCTCACTTTGCTGCGCTTTATCTTCATCATTTTTTGTTCGATTGACAAAAGACAAAATATGGGTCCAATATTTTTTGATAATCTAACTGACGGACAAATAAATTAATTAATAAATAAATAAATATTGGACAACATCACATACATTACAGTAAGGATAAACAGACTTAGCTTATACTATGACAACTGCATAAGTAAAATTCCGCTTTAGGTTATTTCACACCCAATTCATTAAAAGTGTTGTTACACTAGCAACATTAACAAATGAGACAATAAACAAAAAACATCGACAGAACAGTACAATACGTAACAGTCTATGCGCCGACACACTAAAGATACACAAAGTATCCCACTATAAAATATAAAGAAGATTCAAGCGATACGTTCCCACATCTCCCGCGGGACCCGAATCCCAGACACGCACAATCCGATCAGGGAATGTTTTATTACATGTATTTGTTTTCGTAAACTCAATCATTTCGCCGAATAGCTGGCTTGGAAGATTCATGGACTTAAGTGATTTGTAGGGAACTCTGTGAGGTTACATGTAAGTCATGGTCTATCGACTTAGGGGTTTTGTTGTGCTGATTGATGATTTTGCTTCGAATGTTAAGTAAATAAAGTTACTTAAAAGTTAAGATACAAAAAAGTTTTCCTAATATTAGGCTTTAAAGTGTTTTTTTTTTTGTTAGAGTCAAGAGAAAGTAGAAGATAATTTCAAGGGACACTTAAACATCAATACCTATAAAATTTAAAATAGTTTGGTGTACGTCTACGGACCCCTAAAATCAGAGTAGCGTAATCTCCGCCGCGGAGGGTCCAGTGTCGATGCATGCTCTCAATTTCCTGCCTCGGACGAACGGCTGATGGCAGGAATAACTGGCAAGTGCCTTTATGAAGACGGACTGTCAAAATTAAGAAAAAGAAATCATTTAAGAAAAAAAATGTACTCCTTTTGTTCAATTCATACGAACAAATAAAAACCTTTCCATTTAAAATTATTATCTACTATAAAATAGAAAAAGTGAAACTTACTTATTAAAAGTATTAGATTTTAAAAAAGAGTTAGTCTCCTAACACAACAACATCATAACCATTGTATTCTTAAACTTGTATGCAAATAAAGAAATTATAAATGTATTTTTATTTTCTTTCTTTTCTTTAGTTTATTCATAAAGAATTTTGTGCGCAACTTTCTAATATTTTTTTCTTTTAAAAGAACCTTCTCCTGACAATAATTAACACAACAAAAAAAGAATGAGCGAAATTGATCCATCCGTTCACGCGTGATGCGATGACCAAGGGAAATACAGATTAATTTTTATATATATAGAAAGATTAGATTAGCTACTTTATTGTTTTGTAAATATATTATATTTTGAATTGTATCGTTTTTTTTAAATCTACCACGATAATAGCTACCTAGCATCCATAGCAAATATTTGACATCATGAAATGATGTTGTTTGTGTTAAGTATTTACTCTGAATAAGTAGTATTTATAAGTATCTGAATAGTTGTGTCTTACCAAATGTGTTATCAGTCAGCCGCTAACTGTATGCAGCCTCATTGTCAGCCTCAGTTAAGAACTTAGACCGAATTTTGGGTCCACACTATGTATACAGTATGTATATATAATACAAAGTCGGGTTAGTTACACCATTTATAAGTCGAGAACGGCTGGACTGATTTTTATGATTTTTAATTTGTTGGATTTGTATTTACCCCGAATAGCAGAATAACTATTAAAACATTTAAAAATTTACAAAAAAAAACATAAAAAAGCGTGGGTGGTACGAAATTCGCCGGGACAGCTAGTTACGTATAGATTAAAATGCAATAAAGAAATTTATTTCCGTCCGCAGCGCGTAGTGGCGTAGTACACAAACCAATCAGCAGCCGAGAGTCAGCCACAAAACGCATAGCGTAATTGCGTATTGACATTTCGGTGTAAACAAAAAGTTGAATACATCGAGCACATTGCTTAAGAAGTAGTAATCAGCGTCATTTCAGCCATAGGACGTTCACTGCTAAGCATAGGCCCTAATTCCTTTCAGATTACCCGGTTGGAAGTGGCCAGCGGCGGCGGTGTTTCTTTGCGAGATCGAATCAGGAATGAGGAAATTCGTAAACGAACAAAAGTCGCTGACATAGCCCAACGGATTAGCAAGCTGAAGTGGCAGTGGGCGGGGCACATAGCACGTTGAACTGACGGCCGTCAGTTCTACATGCATGAGCCCTGCCAACATGTTAGTGATTTTTTTACTTAGTTAGACTTCATTATCATCATCATCATGTCAGCCTATTGCAGTCCACTGCTGGACGTTAGCCTCCCCCAAAGAGCGCCACAGAGCATGATCTCCCGCTGTTTTCATCCAGCCACTGCCAACCATCCTCCTAATGTCGTCGGTCTATCGAGCTGGGGGGCGTCCCACACTATGTTTGCCAATGTTAATTTTAGTTTGGTTGAGGACTTAAATAGTATGAAATGACAATTCCTGTCAACTCTCGCCTACATTAAACAGAACAGTCACATATTTAATGATGGCGGAAATTTTCTTTTTCTTTTCAGCGGCTGACAATACGTTTGGTGTGAACGCCACCTTGAAGCATTTGCAGCTAAAGTGCAAAGTGATACACAAATCCAAGAGCAATTTCCTCGAGCATTCCCTGGGCAGGAATAGGACATTAAAGCAATCCAAGTAGCCGAGTATCGCCCCGGCTCGTTATAAAGAGATGGCGGTTGTTGCTGATTAGGATTTTGTTGTTTTATACTTTTTCAACCGACTTCAAAAAAGGAGGAGGTTCTCAATTCGACTGTATGTTTTTTTTTTTTGTATGTATGTTACGCGATTACTCCGCCAATTATGAATCGATTTTAATGATTCTTTTTTTGTTTGGTAGATCATACTTCAGAGGTGGTCCCATATAAATTTTATCGAAATTGATTTAGAACTTTTTGAGAAAATCAACAAA
Organism: Anania hortulata; assembly: GCA_963576865.1. Classification (NCBI taxonomy): domain Eukaryota; kingdom Metazoa; phylum Arthropoda; class Insecta; order Lepidoptera; family Crambidae; genus Anania; species Anania hortulata. The sequence continues at coordinate 3,827,826 of OY756388.1, read as the reverse complement.
TATATACCCAGATAATATTTTGGTTGTGGTTCTTGTTACCTATCTTCGACAAATATGAGCCGATTTTGATGATTTTTGTTTTATTGAATAGCTAATACTTCAAAGATAATATGATAAAAGTTTGCAAAATAAAAATCACTTTTAAGGGTAGGAAAATAGGGGATGAAATCGGTGTTCAGCAGTTAGATTAGGATTTATCACTAAAAATTGATGAAATAAGTAAATTTTATTAAAAAAAATAAAACCGACTTCAAAACACTAAAATGCTAAAAATTATCCTAACACTTAAGTACCTAATCAGTTACTTTTGGAGTCAGTGCAAACAGAAACATTGAATCTCTCATCGGCTGGCACCGACTCCAAAAGTAACTGATTAGGTACTTAAGTGTTAGGATCATTTTTAGCATTTTAGTGTTTTGAAGTCGGTTTTATTTTTTTAAATAAAATTTTTAATATAAATTAACGGACACAGTCACTTTAATGTCAAACAAAAGTCCAGGCATAGAACTCCCCCAGGGATATCCGTACCATCTTCATGTATGGTCCGGGATTTTTTGTAGTTTTTTAATAGTTTTTTAGATTTCTTTTCGTTTTTTTTTTTCAATCTTGACTTAGTCTTAGTGCCATCCTCGTGACTGTGAGGCATAACCTTGCAGTCACGAAAATTATTGTTAACCTGTCATTAAAAAGTTGAATCTAAGTTTGTTAAAATAAAAAAAAACGGCCAAGTGCGTGTCGGCCAATTGAAATATAGGGTTCGGTAGTTTCCTGTCATAATATGAGGTATTTGCTACCTGTTTTACTTATTTTTAATGCAAGCTGTAATTTTTTTCACATTTTTTGACTTGCCTTAAGTTACCCTTAGGTTCAAATTAGCCTTGCAAAATCACGGCTTTCTAATACTAAGAATCTCTGAGCGAAGCCACGGACTGACAGACATGGCATACTAAAAGTCCGAAGGGGTATCCGAAGAACCATCAATTTTAGAGTTCCGTAGTCAAAACGGAACCCTAAAACTGATGGTATTTTTGATACCCCTAGTTTTATTTTATTTAATTTCTAGGAAGTTTTATCTCTCACCAGACCTACAACTCAAAATTAAGAAACTTCTACTTTCTTTGCAGTTGGCCGAACCATGTCCGAATGGTAAGTTAAATTTTCACGCTTTCTGTCTTTACCTTGTAAAACCTTAACGCATTCACAAAGTTAGGCTTGTTGCACATTCCAGAAACTCCCAGGTGACAAGCGACATTTAACTTGGCAGATCGCCGGTCGACGGTTTCGTAATACTCGTAGTTTCACTTGTCCGATTGTTCTGTTTGAGTTTGCGAGGATCGGATTTGCGGGTTATCGTTGATTGAAATATTCACGGAGAAATTGGATTGGCTTCGAAATTCAAACTGTGAATTTGTTGATGGAAGGTTGATACTGAGTACAGACAGTCACAGCTACCGCAAAATGACTTTTCTCTACAAATTTTTGATAATAGCTTATTTGCCATTAAAATGGGACAAAAGAAAAAAGTTAGGACAATTCAAAGTTCGACACGTAGAGTTCAAAATCGTTCAAACACAAAAGAATTCGAACTTTTTTGTATGGAGCCTGGCATACCTCAAGTTCCAAGTAACCTTAAATAACGTTATTTTGGTGTACACCTATGAAATTAGCGTCAGCGTCGTCGATACACACAATCCAATCGATTCATTTCTATAAAGAAGTATGACGAATATCCAAGAGATAGTAAAGTTTTCACTATAACTCAAGTAAAAGGCTGCGGGCTGTGGACTAGAGCTGATATGAATAGTATTTTTGCTACTACGCGAACAAATGTCATAAATTTCGTACAAATTGTGACGGGAAACTACAGATTTTTAACAAAGTTTACACTTACTTTTTAATTTTTGCACAACAATCTTGCAATCTACTCATATTTTTTCTAAAATATATCTTTATCCCGAACCTAGTCTAAAAACTTTCCTTTCTACACTTTTTCCTGTCGACAATCTTTAAAATACATTGTCATGGTTACATTCAACAAGTGTACGATTTATCGCTTCTTCAGAAGCTGGCGATAATGGCAGTTTGCAGGCTGCAGCTTGTTGGCGAATCGATTTGCAATAAATCTTAGTTAGGACAAACTGAGGGGCTATTAAGTAACGGCCTACTTTTATGTCGGCGTGGGGGAAACGTTGTTATGTTACACTCGCTGTGCCCGCAGCTTCGTTTGCTTAAAGCCTCTATTTTAGTCCCTTTAGCGACACACTTGCCGAACTTTCGGTCGCATTACGCATTGCATGATGTGGCGCTTGCTATGCAAAATATATTTAATGCGTTCTTGCGGAAACAATCGCTAGACGAAAGGTTCGGCGGTACGCTGAACACCACGGAATTTCAGCTGTCATCATCACCACTGTTGCACAAGTCCACTGCTGAACATAGGCCTCCCCTAATGGCTTCCAGACCAGATCCAGCGGCTGGATCTAGTCTGGTTGGAAGCGGCCTGCATCTAGCGGCTTCCAGCAAACTTTACCAGGTCGTCTGTCCACCTTTTAGAAGGTACGTGGCCTACATTCTAGAATCTTTCTGCCCCATGGGCCGTCAGTTCTACATGCTATGTACCCCGCCCACTGCCACTTTAGCTTGCCTATCCGGTGTGCTATATGAGCGACTTTTGTTCGTTTAAGGATCTCCTTATTTCTGATTCGAAAAGAAACACCTAGCCCTTTCTATAGCACGCTATGCAACCTTGAGCTATCGTATGAGGCCTATGTGAGAGACCACCTTTCTTGATCTATATTTTATCACTGGTTCATCTTTTTTTTTTTCATCATTTCAGCCATAGGATGCGTCCGGGGGGGATTGCCGATACTCGCTACGCTTGGCAGGCGGGTTGGCGAGCGCAGTTTTTTATAAGATTTCGCACGAAGACGCTGCTGCCCGTCTCGTGCTACAGGAATTAGTCGCCTCTTACGACGCGCCTCCTTTAGGCGGTGTAGAAGTGTATTCTCTAAGGCCGTCCCCACACGGCACTGGTTACTGGTAACAAATCTTAACTACGTCATCAGCCCACCGGGTGGGAGGCCTGCTATAGATGCCATTTATGTAATTAAAAAACCCGGTAGTTGTGTTGAGAAACAGACCTATACAGAGTGTCCCATAACTCAAGAATGCTCAACCTTGTAACCAGATATTCTATTCAACAAGCATACAGACAGACAGTGTCATCTTAGAAATAGAGTCCCGTTGAAACCCTTTAACAACGTAACCCTAAAGTGCATGTGTTTATACTTCAATAAAGCTCTGTTTCCCTCAGTTTGAACACCACTCATCTGTTTTGAGTGCTTCGAAATAGCCCTCTATCTCTTCGTGTTTCAAGAGGTAAGATTAAGCGATCGCCTTTGAGATGAGACCTCTTAGTACGGAGAGGGCCGGCTACTAAGAACCAATTTTATCTGGTTTGTGGTTATTTCTGGGTATTTTGATTAAAGATGCATTAGTACCATCGAGTACATACCCTTTAGAGCAGCAATAAGAAACATCTTTCTTCGAAAATAGTTAGTGATTTTTCACTTACATTCGGTAAGAAATGAAAAGTCCTGTCAACTTACGTCCGTACAGATTAAAGAGTGGGGCAATTATTGACGAACAAAAGAAATGACTGTAAATTTTTTTAATGACATTTTGGAATTATGAAACTTTATATATGAATAAACAATTAACATATAATTAAAAAGTTGATCCAGGTTAATATCGCTTCATACTAGTCGTGAAGCCTAGTCAAGAGGCCTTACGGTGATCTGATTACCTACATCTAACAGTAAAGTTCAGTCACTGACATTACAACAGCCCTCCACCAATCCACATTCGACCAGTGGGAGTATGGCCCAAGCCACCCCATAGTTGAGTGTGGCCTTACCTCAACCCTTCAGCGGGATGTGAATACATTTACTTTACTTTCATTTACTGTGTACGGGCCCTTAAAAAGCAAGAGATGGTTGTTTTGCCATGTCCCGACCATTAAATGGCGGGCCATTTGTAAAATTAAAGCTCAGCTTAGGATCTTTTTAATGAAGAAAAAAGTGGGTCGGACCAGCGGAGCGAATACAATTTTTCTTCTCACTCACTTTTAAATATACAGTCTAACATACACTGAAACTTCAAGCGAAACGCGAAAAGCGAAACATAATTAGCGAAATATAATGCGCCAGAAATTAAATGCCATAGCCCTAAAATAAGAATTACATACTTAGGTTTCTTAATAGTTACCAAATAAGGTTTTTTTCTGGGGTATCTCCCATGTTCTCCCAAGTAAAGTTCGTTTTCCTAATTAGGAAAATTAACTTTTTTTAAACGGCAAGCGCTGCGTGACAGGTTGGGCCAATACTCAACCAGTTATCGAAACCGGAACTCTTGCACTCAAAAAAAAAACATTACACCATTACGCCAATAAGGCCTGCTTATTACTTTTCACCCACTTTTTTTTATTTTTATTTTTCAAAGGGATGAGCAGTTGCGTTTTCGTGGTTTGTGGGACAACAACAACAACGATATTTCCGGGAGTTGGTAACAAATTACAGGGTGATATTGAAAACTGACTTTTTATAGAAGGTTCTCATGATTAAAACAACTTTTACTACGGAACCACTGGTGATACACAACCCTTCATTACATATTATAAGGCTAAGTTTTTGATTTTATTTAATAAATATACTGCCATTACTTTGGCTGTGACTCTACTGTTTTAGTATGGGCGAAAGTTGACGAGACTTGTTATTTTATACAAAATGCCAGTAAAAAGTCATTAACCAATTTTTTTTAAAGATAGGGTCCGTATTGTCGGTCTATAGGGTACTATAGACCTCCTAAGAATGATCAAGGGAGCTCAGCGTACTATGGAAAGGGCTATGCTCGGTGTTTCTTTGCGGAATTGAATCAGAAATGAGAAGATCCGTAACCCGACGGATTAGCAAGCTAAAGTGGCAGTCGGTGAGGAACATAGTACGTAGAACTGATGGTCGATGGGGAAGAAATGTTCCAGAATGAATGCCACGTACCTGCAAGCGCAGCGTGTCCTACGCTGTCAAACTGTCTTGGTCAAAACATTAAAAAGTAAATTATGAACTTGCGCAGCATATTTTCGGAAGCTTAGGTAAGAGAATTACACCGAACATAGATTCGAAGAAATCGCTTACAATTACATAATCCAATAACCTTTTTATCGTTATTTAAGCACCTCGCAAATACTGGGATGCGGCGAACAAATAAATCATAGAATAACTTTGAATCGATCCTACATCTTGTATTTGATTGCTCGTCTTATACAAATCTAAGAAAAATAGCTTAAGCACGCATTGGAATAAAGATCGAGCTTAATGTCCCTTGTGTCCAAACGGCAGGATAAGTGATAGAGAAAAAAAATTTGGAAGTTTATGCTTCTGTACTTATTCGTTCACCATTGGAAACCAATTTCATTTCTTACCGAGGTAATTTCAGAGAACGAATAACTTCTAATTAAAATAAAATAAACGGAAATCCGCGAAATAGCCGGCCTTGAATTTGCACTTGGTCTGGTTATTGTGCGAAATTATTGGAACATTTAAAATCTTCGTATAGCCATTTTTTTATTTGTCCTAAAAATATCTGTACCATAGCAGTGGCGTCTTGCGGAAGAGAAATTTTAAATAATTTTGAGGAAAAACTTTTCAGTGTTATGTTCGCTAGTTAGTAATATTTATCTATTCTATTTTGTGACCTGGGTATATAATGTATTTTTTTTAAATTATATTTATTATTATAAGTTTTTTTTTTTTAAACTGGCTGACCCGTCAATTAGGCCAGAATTCTCAGGCATACTTTACGGGTTACGGGCCTACCAGACTTCATCATCAGTTATGTACTTACATGGTGAGATAGAAGTCAAACACTAAATCAGACGCAAATAAAATTTAATAAGCATTCCGTATTGACCGCTTCACCCATTGCCCAATTGATATGAATAGCTATCTACGCAAAGTCAATAAAATATCGCATCGTCTGCAATATCGCGAGACTCTTCAGGAATCTAAACAGTTTGTTTGGTCCATCTTCTGTATCATTTTGCGTGTTCGTTTTTATGTCTATGAACATAGGGTTTAAAATGATACGGTTATATTGCTGAATTTTACTGTAACAGTATTAGGGTATATGCTGTACCGGACAGTAAACAGTGGGCTGGCCTCGTGAATTATTCATGACAGCCATCTGACCTCTCGCGTAGGAGTGCACAGAGTACCAAAATTGCAGTAGCGTGGGGAATCTTGGAAATAGGAACATAATAGCGCAAGGTATTCGCTGAAAGTCGCGTTACGTTGAATTAACTACTCGGGTAAAGCACTCGGTAGAATTCCCAGGTTATGTTAGCATCTGCTGTTGTATAGTGAAATATAACAACCAGCTTGGCCAAAAGGCCGCTCCATAAAGGTTAATGATGCCAAAAGCTTTCAAAAAGAAATCGTGGTATACAAAGAGATTTTACAGGATTAATGTTCATTCTGTTTTTCATGTCCGAGGTAATTCTAAAAAAATGTATGGTCAGAATTATGCCACACAAACTGCATTATCAGTGGTGCGTAAGAGGTCTCCGCGTGTTGTTCTTTTAAATAATTAATTCGTGTAATGAGTTATTAGCTGCAAGATGACAGCAGGTCAAATAATGGAACTATTACCAGTGATAACAGCGCCAATTGCAAAGCATATCGCCGTCATCCATCAGCATTCGCAATTTCGCTCAGAAAGTTTTTAGCGGAACGACTGGAGATCGATAATCGTATGCCTTTTGTCATCCCAGCAGCAGCACCTCAAATCCATGGCCTGAGGGGCTATCGAGTGCCCTACCAGCTGCCTGCCTCCAACGGACTGAGTTTTTAATCTCTTGTGGCACATACACTTGATAGAAGGCCTCTCATTGTTGAGGCTTGATCAGGAGCTAGACTATACCTTGGTAACCGCTTTTGCAAATTGTAAATTAATTGTACCTACATTCGTAAATTGTGGCATTGCAAAAAATCACATATTTTTGTCGAATATACAGAATAGATAGAACACTAGACATACTTACTTCAATTTACATGGCCTTCCAACTATGTATATCTATTTCCAATGACCTTGTAGCGTCTATCAGCACCTTGTTGTGACTGACTATATGATTAAGGAGCTTACTAATTCCTAGCTAAATGATCAGATTAATTAATACGTATTTGATACATACTTATCTTCTTAGACACTTAGTGACAGTAGCAGCCTGACAAACTAAGAAAGTATTTTCCCAAAAGCCACCGTTAAGGAAGTGCAAGAGGGGATAAAAGTTTGTTAGTATGAATAATATGTTTGCACAGAAGTGGTTGGAAAATATCACAAAAAGATCTTAAACACGAAATATTTTACAAAACCTTCATCACAAACTGCCCTAAACTACTGAAAACAATAATCCTATTTACAGTTTATTTCTAATTGCATACACATTTATCAAACTAATTTATCACTCGTACAGTCTTCCTCAAAAGTTTCTATTTTTTACCTTATGTACTTAAAAATAAGGGTAAATAGAGTAGTACCAACTTCAGCTGTTAACTGTTTTAGCAAGTTTGAAAGGTACTTTGAATGGGCCTTTGAAAACTTTTTGGACACCCAAAACAAAGGACAACTAATTTAAAAAGTTTCCAACACGCAGTTTGAGGTTAATTACGGTTTTGTTACTCCATAGCGAGAAGTGTACTGGGTCATGGCGTTAATACTAAATGGCAGTAAAAACTTATGGGTATCGGGATAGCTGGGAACTCGTTTAAAGCGAGTAAATTATGAAGTTACCAATCAGAATGTTTAGGCAATAAACAAAGTTTGATAGTGGAGTGGAAAATTTCAAAATGAAAATGCCTTCATACAGGGTCAATATAAAGTCATACATAAAACACAAAATAAGTTTCACATTGTAAAAAATAAAAATTTATTACAAGGCATTAAGGTTCTAACACTTGCCAATGACAGTCAAAGTCAAAAGTCAAAAATCATTTATTAAATTTAGGGCAGAAAACTGCCACTTATGAACATTAATAACAATATTGTAGTGACATCTATCTACCCCGCCACATACGAAATAAAACTGACGTATCCTGCATCGCGATATTAAAGTTATCGGAGCGATTGAACCATATATACAAGAACCCGACAAACAACCGTTGGGCAGTTAGCCCACCAGACACAACACGTCTGGTCGGAGGATCCTCCCTATTCAATGGGGGATGAGGAACTTTACACCCTGTTCCTTCTCACCCCGAAACTGGTGACCCCGAGCATGAACGTCAGCGCAGCCTTCCCAAAGCTACGTCATCGTGACGTCATCAGCAGCGTCTCCTACAGCCAGCCAGCATCCACGGCTACTTCGGGTATCCTGACCACCAGCATGCAGCGGACGCGCATTCCTGGTCATCACCCACAGCCTTCTCAGCGACCTTGGCACAGCACACTGCACTTCAGCAAGCAGAGACGCACTTCTCTCCTGGTCGACGCAGCAGCCAGCCACTACGCAGCACTACTGCACCACTCCGACTCACTGGAGCATTTGCAGCATCACCCCGACTCACTGGGGCATCACCGCAGATAGTTCCGACTCACCGTGAACTATGCGGCATCTGGTTCCGACTCACTGGAACATTCCACTGGCCCGGCAAGCATCAGAATGGACGACTCAACCTGCTATCGACCTCCGGTCTCGGAGGGGAGTGATGTAGCGACATCTATCTATCTCGCCACATACGAACTAAAACTGACGTATCCTGCATCGCGATATTAAAGTTATCCAAGCGATTGAACAGATATCTAAGAACCCGACAACAACCGTCGGGCAGTAGCCCACCAGACACAATACCCGTCTGGTCGGAGGATCCTCCCTTTTCAATGGGGGATGAGGAACTTTACACCCTGTTCCTCTCACCCCCCAAAACATTATTGGCCCTTATGGGGCAGAACATGTCTCCTTTTTTTTTGGGCCCTGCTAGCGCTTCAAGACAAGACACAGACAATCTGACAAGTGCTGAGAAGAAACGCCGAAACAAACTCAGTCACCACTAGCTGCCACAAAAAAATATGTAAGATCAAAATAAACAGTTTAGTTTAGTTTCAGTACATCAGTTTAGTGCAGGCTGGACTGACCATACATTCTTATCATCAAGATAGTCTTGAATTTTGTAATACCCCTTTGACATTAGGGTGGTTTTGACATGTGATTTAAATTTATTAATAGGAAGTTCGATAACATTGTAAGGTATATTATTTAAAAAATTTATACAATTACCCAAGAATGAATTACTTGTTTTGGCCAATCTGAAGTTTGGGACTACAAGTTTGTTTTTGTTTCTTGTGTTATATGAATGAATATCACTTTTTTATATAAAAAGATCTAAATTTTTGCGAACGTACTTGATATTATCAAATATGTATTTGAGAGGCTACAGTGAGTATGTTGGTTTCTTTAAAGAAATCTCTTAGGGATTCGCGCGGACTAAGTTTGTAAATATCTCGAATGGCTCTTTTCTGTAAAATAAAGATGGTATCGATGTCCGCAGCAGAACCCCACAAGAGAAGACCATAAGACATAATACTGTGAAAGTAACTAAAATACACGAGCCTTGCCGTTACAACGTCAGTTAGATGTATAATTTTTGTAACCGCAAAGGCAGCTGAAGCAAGTCTCCAGCCAGAGTGTCAACATGTGGTCCTCAATGCAACTTCGAATCCAATGTAATGCCCAGAAAACAGTGACTTGAAACTTGATCTATCAAATAGTGGAGTTTGATATATCAAGTTTTAGTCTATAGAACCATTTAAAAAAAGCCTTTAAATATTCGTCATGTATGTGATTTATGAGGTTTTTAGTGCCTTTAGTATAATGAGGCTATTTTCACTTATGCGTTTAGGGTGAGAGGTTGTTTGTTTGTGTGTGTGTGCACTCGAATGTTGCCATTTATCTCCAAAACGGTTTGATCGGTTCAGATGTGGTTTTTGTGGGTTGTGTGGTGATTCATCAGCCATGGTTCCTTTTAGAGTGTTATGGTGTTAACTCACCAGAAGGCGCTGCAATGAATGACACAATGAAAATAATATGTTGTAAAAAATCTCTAAAAAGTTAAAAATTCAAAACGAAATTGAAAAAATGATTGAAAACATATTAAATGAAATTAAAAAACCCCTGAATACAACTAAAAGGAAGTAACTAAATAAAATCTGTCGGGTTGGGGAGCCATTTGCTACCCTGAATAAAGAATATGTAGGGTAGGTAGGAGCATACCAATTAAAGACTGCAATGATTTGCGTACCCAACGTAATTTCAAAACTTCAATCAGTTACATACTGTAAAACTTTATTCATTTCAGGGCAGAGAATGGCAGTCCCCGGCGAATTTTCTTTGGTTAATTACCTCCTTTTAGTTAAGGGGTTCAAAATTTTTATTTAAAAATCCTTTTCTATTACAATTTTTACATAAAGTAAGTATACTAAAAATTAAATATTTATATTTTCATATATTAAATAGGTATTTGCGATACTTCACACAAAAAGTATACACTCATTATTAAATCATTTACTATCATCCAAAATCACCCAATAGCTTAAGTAATTATTTAGTATCCTTTTGTCAGTAAGTGACAACTTTACATCAAAAAATCTCTTCATCATCATCATCATTCCAGGCATAGGAGGTCCACTGCTGAACAAAGGCTTCCCCCAGTGACTGATCATCGGGTGGGATTGCCAATACTCGCCACGCTTGGCAGGCGGGTTGGCGAGCGCAGTTTTTTTATAAGATTTCGCACGAAGACGCTGCTGCCCGTCTCGTGCTACAGGAATTAGTCGACTCTTACGACACGCCTCCTGTTGGCGGTGGGGAAGTGTATTCTTTACGGCCGTCCCCACACGGCACGGCAAAAATCTCTTAGCAATAATAATTTTACAAAAAAAAAATCATACGAGTTTTAATTGTGGATGAGTGTGTAATGTAACTGAACCAATAGTTTGATATTACGTATTGCCAAATACCAATACTCGAAGGCGCTAACTCGTAAAACGGTAGCGCGAGGATAATTTACTATCATGAGCTGGCCAGCCGTAAAGTTAAGTGAATACTCGATCAATAGACACCATAAACTTTGTGTGCGAAATAGAAATGGCACGAATGTAGATCGTGGATGTGGGCGACAAAATCGACAGCAAAATTTACATTTGTTAAATCATATTATATTTCCGTACTAAATACAAAGTGATCTGAGAATTACAGTTTCCAATTTAAAATTAGGTATTGTATGTGAGTTATATTGGGCCTACGTATTCTTTTTTTTAAATTAATATGCTTATTAAATATAACTATTTATGCTTTAAGATTATTTTTTTACGTTGGTACTTAGGTATCTGTCTATCTATACTTATAGTTTCCAATGGTATTTTTAGGGTTCCGGTTAGGGTTCCTCGAAAGGCAAAAAACTGAACCCTTATAGAATCACTTTGTTGTCTGTCTGTCCGTCCGACTGTCTGTCTGTCAAGTCCCTTTATCTCGAGAACGCATGGAGGTATCAAGTTGAAATTAAAACGACATACATACTCCGTCTACAGTCTCATGAAGCTGCAATAAAATCAAAATTCAGAGTAACGTAAGAAAAAATACGGCCTTTATGCCGCACAAAAACGTAATTTTGACATTCTCAAGGGTATCAAAATTAATAGGGTACTTCCCGCTGACCTAAAATCGGTAAATGTCTTTGAGAATCGATTTTCATTAAAGACGAACTATTCACATAGCTAAAAGTTGGTACGGAACCCTTGGTGCGTGAGTTCTAGTCACACTTGGCCTTTTTTTTTAAATAAAAAGTTGCGCTTATATGTTTTCAGTTCCTAATTCCAAGCTGTAATCTGTTTCAATTTATAATAATCATGACTAATAAAATTAGTAAAAAGTGGCTTTAAAAAGTCTCGTAAACAATGAACGTAATTTGTCATTAGAGACCTCTATACATCTATCCTGTATCCATTGCTATCCATTGCATTACTTACTTTCTAAGTTTTATCTTTCTTATCTACAAAACAGACTTAGTTCTTATTACTACCGGCATAATGCCGTGTTGCCTAACCTCCTAGCTTCGGGTGGAATAATCAAATCCAGGTTGAGAGTTTTCCTGTGTCTCCGCGAGGGCAATTTGCTACACCACTCGCTAGACATACATTTTACAACGGAAATCGACCGCCATGTTGGAATCGAAAGTTTCTGACTACCACAAGAGATGTACGTTTTTTTTTTTTATTTAAGTGACTGTATGGCTTTGATGAGGACTAAATATTCTTTAAACCTAAATTCAGGTTGTTAGGTTGAATGATATAAACAACTATTGAAAGGAAATGTAAGAAATTAAAGGGTTTTGAGATACATAATCTTAAAATGTACTTTTCGATGACGTTAAACAACGAATTGTTAAAGGAAAGTATAAAATAAAAATAATCATTAGAATAAAGGCCTATAGACACGACGAAAAAGTTAGAAATAAATTGTGAATCCAGTAGGAAATACACATAATTTTGTGTAATATGAAATGAAATATATTTACTGAAAACATAGTGAGACCTGGTGTTAATGTCGCAGCCAACTAGTCAAAATAGCCGTTTATTTGCACGGCTAGCCCTTTCATTGAACAACGTCATTTAACCAACGTCAAAAAGCCGAATGGCTGAACACAACATTCAACAGTACTAAAGCTAGACGATATTTAGCTTCAGCTATAATTTAATATATTAAATATCAATAAATTTTAATTCATTTGAAACACCATATTGTACTTCTATTATATAAATAAATATAACATTGTGAACTTATTTGGTTATTTTTTTCACCACAAAACCACCCACAACGTTTAAAAAACACCTGCAGTTGCCACCATCTTGTAAACAAAACGCAACAGCGCCGCGGTGGTGCATAAACAAACTATTAAGTTATGGCGTGAAGTGATCAGTTGTGATGTTGAATGTTTTGCATGTCATGATTCAACTATACAGGGTGTAACGAAAAGGTGAAATAAAACTTTAAGGGGTTATTTTACAGCTAATTTACATCAACTTTTTCTATGGGACCAACATCGAAATCGCAAAAAAAATACTTTTCCATACTAAAACGCGACCAGCTGGCATCAGTTTGTATGGAAACGTCAATTTTTTTTTTGAGATTTTGATGTTGGTCCCATAGAAAAAGTTGATGTAATTTAGCCATAGAATAAATAACCCCTTAAAGTTTTATTTCACCTTTTCGTTACACAGTGTATAACTAGGCATGTGGTTCAATGGCGTTGTTCAATTAATTAGCTAGCCGTTCAATGAAACGGCTATTATAACCAGTCGGCTGCGACATTAACATCAGTACCTATTTATTTGTCTAATTTTAATAATGTTATAACTACGTATAGAGCTGGTGTGCGATAAAGAGTACTATCTATTTACCTTGAATCATCTAATAATTAATTAATGTTTTGAGGAAGCGGTATGCGATCCTAAATAACTTACTGGTTTTAAATACTCGCAGATCCCTCATCTTATTAATTCAAACAATTTCATTGCATTAGACTGAAAAAACAAATGGAATTTCAATTAAATAAAAAACTTTGTTTGCCTCCCTTTACTCCTAACGATTTTTCATCCTCTATTAAGTTTGTAATCAAAGAAAATTGTATAATCTATCCTATCATTTAATTATTTTTATTGCTGGCAAAACATACGATGGCTAGGTATTTAGCTTACATTCTTGTTATGTTAGGTTATTTATCTTAGTAAGTTATTGTTATTTATTTAGTTAGTTATCTTTGGTATAATGAAGGAGATAAGTTAGACGATCCAATTAGTTAGGTAGGTAGTTCGTCATAATTTCAATAGGTTCGATTTCCAGTTCGTGACAAGTTATAAATCGATTTTGTTGTGTAACTTTTTTTAAATGACTATTTTAGAACTTGAGTGTAACGAATTCGCCTACATTGTAGATGTTGTGTCATTTTATAAACTTGCTCGGGTCTGATGTTTTCCCTTTGTGCTGGCTATAGAGCAGAAATGTCACTTATTTTTTTTGACAAAAATTCCGCCAATTTTTTTATCTGTGACGGTACGGTGTTTGAGTATGGACAATAGTTAACAGAACATGTAATTTCATACTAAATGTAATTTAAAAATGTACTAGACGTGTTTTGGAGAAAGATGGTCCGTATTGCTGATCTGTAGGAGCTCAACGTAAAATTAAATTAAATTAAAACGCCCTTGGTAAAATTTAATTTCACATGGCATATGTGGTCAAACCGTGAAAATGTTAAAAATTTTTTTTCCCAAATCGGTGTCAAATCGCACGATATAAACGTCCCGAAATTCCGCTTACCTACCTACTCCACAAATTCTCTTTCCCAAAACTTTCCTTTTCTGTATTTTTATTATTATTTAAATGCGGCTATAACAGAACGCGCTTATAAAAGCGAAATGGTGTATCCAAAGTTAGGCTGCTTTAAATAAAATTGTTGTTATATTTTTTGCCATCGCCTTATCCGGGGTAACTTCGAAAGACATCTGTTTCTGTGAACAATGAAAGTTTTGCAGTAAAAAGGCTGATAAAACGTCCACATTAAAATGGAGCTAGTATCCTGTTAACGAAGGTGGCATAGAAGTATCCAACTATAGTGGTCGTTAAGCCTAAATTGGCCAAAATGGGGCTATAACCATTATTTGTTAACATAGGTGGCATAGTAGAAATATCAAACAATCACGGTCTCACGGCCAAAAATGGCCTGCCCATCGCCACATTATCTTTGCAAAATGTACGACAGTAAGTACTTACTTATTTTTTTAAATTGTGTTATTATTTAGAGGCAAAATTCGCAAAGAATTTGATAGCTTCTATGCTTTCTCGTTTGTTTGCTGGCATAACCTTTTCCTGTTTTGCAATTGTTAATTAAAGTTGAAGCTATAAAAAGTTTTGAGTGTTCCGTAACAAAGAGGAATGTGCGCATACTTTTTATTTGTGTTGTTATCATACAAAAAATATATTTTCGAATAGGCCGGAATCATAATTATTTTATGAGACAAATTGAATTTAAATGTTTAATAAAAGACTAAAAATAACGACCGGCCCGAGGTGATGTGCGGGTGCATAAATAATGTATCAAATAGTATAGCTACTTTTTTAGTTTTTTTTTTCGTGATCCACGGCCACGGCGAAAAATGTTTTCATATCTCCAAAACAAAATAAACAGTCTGTTAACGAATAATATTAAATCTTTTGTTAAGATTGCGGACTGAAAACACTGTCTGAGATGGCATTAGACGGCGGATAGCAATCTAAGGTCACCATCTGACATTCAAAAGGGCAATAACCCGTCTCTATAAATTAGTCGTAGGATCGGATAGAATTACCTATATACTTTAATCAGTTTATTTCACCGCTTTTTAGGGTTCCGTACCTTAAAAGGAAAAAACGAAACTCAGGATCACTTTGTTGCCCGTCGGCCCGTCTGTCAAGATCTTTTATCTCAAAAACGCGTTGTGGTATTGTGTTAAAATTAAACCATATAATATATACTCAGCCTTCCTAGCATGAGCACCAAAACACGATATGATATAGTATGATACAGCGATATATCGACACCAACTGTAAAAATATGATAGATATAGCCGCCATGTTAAATTGCCGTGCCGGTGACGTTACATATTATGATCGCTGTTTCGATAAAAAATCAAAATGGCGGTTATATCTATCAGTTGGTGTCAATATATCGCCTTATCATATCATATCATATCGTGTTTTGGTGGTCATGCTAGGGGGGCAGGTCTGGTCTACCTTCCCTTGAAGCTGTACAAAATGAACCTTCTAAGTTTACGTAAAACAGATACGGCGTTTTTGCCGCAACGTATATTTCGTCATTTTCAAGGGAATCAACATGTATGGCAAGTAAACGGGGAAAAATCTGAATACTACACATTTGTAACAACATGTTGTAATTAAACTTGTACTAAAATGGGCTTGTTTCCTGGGTCAAAAAAAGATTATTCTATTTCGTCCGTCAGTTAGATTATCAAAAAATATTAGAGAAGATAAAGCGTATCAAAGTGAGCACGTGACGTCCCGACTTGTTAAAAAGTGTCGCAAGGCGTGACGTTACGCGGACCTTTAACGGGCTATATCTTCATCATTTTTTGTTTGATTGAGAAAAGAAAAAATACGTGTCCAATATTTTCTGTTAATCTAACTGACGGACTAATTAGATTTTTTTGTAGCCCATTTGTACGGAACCCTCGGTAGGCGAGTCCGAATCGCATTTGACAGGTTTTCTGGAGTCATCTCTTATTGGAATAGGTACTTAATTATACATGCGTGATATTTCTTAAAAAGACATATCTCTAATGTGGACGAAACTTATTCGTCTTTTTAATAAACTCGTTTCATCCTTGGAATAACTTTACTTGGTGTAAAGTTGTTAATCGATGTAATTGATGGATTATAACAATTTGTAAATTTGTTAAAGGCATGTCTCAATAATGATGACATACAACTTAAACGGCTAATCTAAAGTCATTTAAAAATCACAAATCACAAAATTTCGTAAATGATATACTTTGTTCAGAATTTCAGTTTGAATGTAATATTTATTTTTATTTATACAGTGTGTAGCGAAAAGGTGAAATAAAACTTTAAGGGGTTATTCTATGGCTAAATTACATCAACTTTTTCTATGGGACCAACATCAAAATCTAAAAAAAAAAATGACGTTTCCATACAAACTGATGCCAGCTGGTCGCGTTTTAGTATGGGAAAGTGTTTTTTTTTTTGCGATTTCGATGTTGGTCCCATAGAAAAAGTTGATGTAATTTAGCCGTAGAATAACCCCTTAAAGTTTTATTTCACCTTTTCGTTACACCCTGTATATTCAAACTGAAATTCTGAATAAAGTATATCATGTACGACATTTTGTCATAGACTATTATGTGTTGTTTGGATTTATTTTCTCTGTCGGTTGACGTGTGTTACTTGCAACGTTAGGTACGAGTATGCCAGGCTTCATACAAAAAAGTTCGAAGTCTTTCAGTCTATACTATAGACATGTTTTTAGTGTCCTAATAGTCCCTATTAGTCCAAACGATAACATACGAACGAGTACCATATAATTTTTTTCTTAAAAACATTCACAGAATATTTTTCCTCTGAACATCAACTTTTACTATGGAGAAAAACATTGAAATTGCGCAATAAATCTCTAAATCATTCATACATTTTGGTCGAGGTAGATGGTATTTTTAAGTTAACAGTTTTTATGTATACGTAAAGGGGATAGTCTGTCTGTTAATGTCTTGTTTTTAGTTTGTTGGAAAAAAGCAAAATTGCGGAATGGCAGCAATGGCTTTGGATGCAACCGGGATTGACCGTATAGATGAAGAAGAAGAAGAGAAAAAAGCAGATTGTTTACCATGAAGCGAAAGTTAAAAAGAATATCTGGCCCCCCTAGCATGACCATCAAAACCACGATATGATATAGTGATTTATCGACACCGTTTTTTTAAAATATGATAGATGTGGCCGCTATGTTGATTTTTTATCGAAACAGCGATCATAACATATGACGTCACTATTTATGGTGTAGTCAAAAACGCTACGAATGTTCAGTTTAGTAGTTTTCATACATACAAACGCATGAAGCATAGAGTAGAAATGTTCGACAAAATTTTAAGCCATTTTTTAATCTGTATCTGTGCTGTTGTATCGGCGAGCGTTGACAGGAGTTGTCATTTCATACTAAATGTAGGTAAGTGAAAAATCACTTGCTAGTTTCGGAAAAACATGGTTTGTGTTGCTGCTCTATAGGGCATGTAACTACTCAATGGGAGTAACTAAAAATAAAGCGGCCAAGTGCGAGTCGGACTCGCCCATGAAGGGTTCCGTAGCAGCAAGTAACATAATATACAAGTGCTTGTAGTTTGTTGTAACATATATTGATCGATGTTTTAATAGTGTAAATAGCGGTTGACGGTTTATGACGTATTAAAAAAAAACTACTTGCTAGATCTCATTCAAACCAATTTTCGGTGGAAGTTTGCATAGTAATGTACATCATATTTTTTTTTTGTTTTATCATTCTCTTATTTTAGAAGTTATAGGGGGGGTTATAGTTATATATATACACACATTTTACCACTTACATCTCTCGCGCAAACTATTAAGTTTAGAAAAAAATTACATTACAAACCTCAATATCAATTTTGAAGACCTATCCATAGATACCCCACACGTATGGGTTTGATGAAGAAATGTTTTTAAGTTTCAGTTCTAAGTATGGGGAATCCCCAAAAAATAGTTTTTTTCTATTTTTGTGTAAAAATCTTAATGCGGTTTACAGAATACATCTACTTACCAAGTTTCAACAGTATAGTTCTTATAGTTTCGGAAAAAAGTGGCTGTGACATACGGACGGACAGACAGACAGACGGACAGACACGACGAATCCATAAGGGATCCGTTTTTTGCTATTTGGCTACGCAACCCTAATAACGCCTCGAGTTCTCAGTTTCGTAGTTCATTGCAGTTCATTCATACAAACGCTACGCTACGAGTTCTGTGTCGTAGTCACTAGCAGTCTGCTATGTCGGACAGGGCTACGAAACGAGAGCGCTTTCAACTTAGACATTTTCTGCAGGCCTGCTAACGGATAGTTTTACGGACCAAGCACGGGTCTATGCTTATAGGTACTTTGTTTCTGTTGTGATTGTTGTAATAAAAGATTTTTAATCAAGATAAAGAGTTTATTTTCTTTTTAATTAATTCACACATAGTTACAGAGGAGCGAAGCGTTTTCTAAGTCAATGATACAGAGTCAGACAGATCAGGTACAAGATAAGCAACTGAAACCAAACTACTACGACCACATATCACCAACTTATGTAAAAATAAAAATGTATTACCAACATAGTATTATTATATTACCATATTCTATCACCTCTTCTCAATGTAAATACATTTTGTTTGTTCGGTGCAACGCACCTTACACGTGATTTAAATATTATACGTGGTCAGCAGGTGACCACGCATCGTTCTAATGTATTTTTCCACATTAAATTAGTAGCGGTGGGTAATATCGGTTTTGTAGGATATCGAATCGAAACTATATAATATCGATATTCAATATCGGATATTGAAACTATATATTTTCGGAAACTATATATTTTCGGAAACTATATATTTCTTGTAACTGCGCACTGTTGTGATACTTTGACCATTCGATACGACATTCGATATGATATCATAATGATATGATTCATTGTGTGTGATTTTTTCTAGTAATAAACTTAATTACGGCGTGATATCTTATCTAGGTACAATTAAAGTTTTACCAATTATTTTCAAATAAACTTCTCTTCATACATGAACCAGGTTTAGCACTGGTTACTGGTTTTTTTTTCTCCTTCCCCCTTCGTAAGATGTCGTAAGATTTAGCTCTACCTTCTACCTAACCTTACGTAAGCTTTTTCTCAATACGTATTTTGAGTGTTAATATAATAATATGTGCTTGATTGCGTTGGATTTATTAAAACAAACATAATTTGCGTAATTTATTATTTTTAGAAAATCACTTTTTAACACATTTGTATACCTACTATGTTTCTTTAGGTGAAACTGTTGATTAGGTGAGATTCGGTTCAACACCCTTCCCCTTTCATAAACACCTTATTTAAAAGCGCCCTTAAAACGTCATGGTGTATGCCGGACGCCAGTGAGAGAGATAGAGATATTTTTAATGTTTCACGTTTATTTGTGGACTGGCTCAAACTTGTTCAGTTTACGAAAAATGTAATTTCACCTCGTTTTTAAATTTGTATGTCAGAAAATTCGAGTAATTGAGGGCAGCATCGTTAACACCATGGTGATCACATCGCTGAGGCAATGGGCAGCCGCCGACAGCCTGAATGGCGCGCTCGTTACCGACCTCCTTTGCGCACAGCGTAGAGAGGAACAGAGATAGCTTTTTCTATTAGTTTTAAAGGAAGAGAGAGAGCTAAAGAATTATAGGTATGTAAATCGAAGGTATCAGACAGAGACGATAAGATCGTCTCTTGAAACAGATTGCAAAATAAAAGTTATGTACTTACTTGATAATTATTATACGCAGTTTTTTTGTAAAACTTGTATACTTTCATGATGACGCTATACTTCCTTAATGACGCGTGACGGGTAAAATAACAATACCAAAAAAAAAATTTCAAAAATAATCAAACTTAGTCATAAACAGTTTTTTTTAACGAAAAGTAGCAAGATAGATAACCATGTTACATTAAACAAAAGAAATGTCACGGATGAGTGACGATGGCGAACGCAGCGTTACATTACAGAGAATTGCTTTTTTAAACTGAGCTTTTATTTATATTCTACCCATTCGTACGAACGTTACATTACAAAAAAACGCTCGAAAAAACGCTCTACTCGTCTTTACGCACCTAACCAAATGTATTTACAATTTCAATTTTCTTCGCCGCTTCTATTCTTACTTACTCTGCTTTCTAGGATTGAGCCGAAGCTACACAAACTAGATAAAGACCTGGCTGCTCTGCGAATACATGTTCATATCTGCGCTTACATACTTTATGTACACCCAGAAGCACCATGAGAGCACTTTACATCGTCCTTAAGTCAATGCAATAGAGACTAAAATTGCACTTGTCTATTTGAGGGTGACTGTTCCTTTGACTACCTTCGACTGATGCAGCCACCGACAATTTCACTTCAGAGCCTGTAACTCCATGTTATAAGACTTGAAATTGAACCAAAAATGTGTGGCAGACTGTACTGGCCGGCTAGAACTGTTAGAATAATAATATATCTATGAAAACGGTCATATGATTTTGTGTACCCAATTCTGATTTAATATTGTATTCGGAATGGCTTGGAGAACATTTTGAATCTAACGTAGTTAGTTGAATTTAAACAAATACTGCTGGCTAGATTGATTAGCATGAAAATGTAGCGCGAAAATCTTTGGACAGTTGAAAAGAACCTCGCATTAGAGAGAGAGAAGAAAGATTTTCGCTATCGTCTGGGGCATAACCGAAGCGTAATTACTATAATTAGTAACTACTTTGAAAGTAATTATCACTCTATGGCCCAACGTTATATTTAAGAAGAAGAGTCTGATATTTGCTGCTCCAAAACCAACGAAAGTTCACACTGTATTTTGCAGTTTGTCCGGTATAATTATCTTTAGAACGGCTAAACCGGTCTTTTATTTTTGTCTTTGTCTTTTTTATCTTTAAATCTTTTTGAAGTTTACTAGATTTGATTTCGAAGCGCCCCCTTAAGGCGACGGGTAAGGCAAGTGACTTTGAGCATTAAGCGTCGACTAATGCGACTTCTATTACGTGGCTAAGATAATACAAATGCTTCTCGCAAACTATACTAAACATCCATCCGTTTCGGTCCTGTGCAAATAGATTATCATTGCGAGCAAAATATCCGCTCATGGAAAAGTAGGCGCTAAGAGTAAAATCCACTAAAAATCCTTAGAATTCTTAATTTGTTGACTATTTGAAAAAAAAAAACTTCATCCTACAGCCACGAATGTTACAAATAACTAAAACAACTTTGATGCTAAACAAAAACGTCGTTTGAAATATAAATGTGTACAAGCTCGCGATATTTGCGGTACCTTGAAATATTTTTAGTGTTTATAAGAAATAATAACTAGTATTTAGATACAACAGGAAAAACTTCAACATATAGGTAAGTTACATGATATATTGATATCCAGTATTTACAGAAAACCAGAAAACTTGTCCAAAAACACCTCTTTTACGTGTATTCTCCTTACCCTGCGCCTTAAACTTAGCTGTTAATTCTTTAACATCCTGTATTTCTCTACTCCTTTACCTTTAAAAGATCCCTATGTTGTTTTGTTGTTTGTGTTGTTACATTCTGGTTCTACTAGCAACTGTACCCAGGGGTTTCAAGATCACGTTTGGATTGTTTCTAATTGTGGCCGCTTTGGGACGTTATTCTAATTCAATTGGAGTTACTTGCTAATATAGGAATTTGGAAACTTAATTTGCACTAGAAACATGGATATGAAATCATTGCGTTGGGTTAGTCATTTAAACGTTGTGATGGATTAGCATTCGTATTAGTTGTTTGCATGCGAAATCATATTTGGCATTAATTAAATAACTTAAGGTCGTATGTTAAAAAAAGGATGTTTATTTGTTATATTAACATTTTACAGCTAAAATCCCTTTAACAAAAACACTTGCCTCTTGCGGGTTCGATCTTATGACCGTTTAGTTTTATAGTCCAGGCGACGTATTTTGAAACATTAGAAATAAATCTTTAATTCGAACACGAAAACAATCCGCGTATAATATTTATTTTTATTGCTCACGATTTTACGCAGTTTTAAATCACTTTCACATTATCATGTAACTTTTTTGTTTTACGCAGAAAATATTTTAATAAAAAACCCGGACTGCAAAAACCCATTGATTTTAAAACTAGTAATGAATCGCTTAAAACGTCATATTATGTCAAATCTCTGTTAACCATATGTTTACTTGTAAATGTCGTTCTTAAACCACCACCCACACGCTCGTAGCCGTAGCAGGATTCACGAAATGAATTTTAAAAAATAGTGTAATTTTGTATTCGGCTTGGAATTCGCATGATTCAAAAATACGTGTTCAGAGCATGAACTTCTAAACCTACCCTCTAAAAAAAATTATACCGTATAGAAATCTTTTTTTTATTGACATTTAGGTACCTATAATATATATAATAACAAATGTCAGTCACTACCAAATCTCAGATATTTATATTCAAGGCAGTCTCGCAAATTTCCGAGATTACGGTCCTCATTATTATTTTTAGAGTCCGTTTATGCTAACTAGGTTTAACACGATGAATGTCAAGTCACCGCAAAATAGATTATTCGTGGCGATGTAGCCGTCCTGAACAAACAGAATGGTAGTAAAAATAAAATTTCTCCGTTGTGCGTTTGTTTAGCATCCTTCGTAATTTGCTAATAACCCGCGACGTGTACGTATCTAGGTTAGAGCCTGATTTTACAAGTTCCAATAAAAGGGGCAAAATAATGTTTTTATTTACGGAAAAAACAAGTTTTCCTAAATAAAAAATGGTTCTATAGTGTAAGTAACCGCTTTTTCTGGTTCTTCACAGATAACAATGTAAAATTAAGCGTTAAATCGTTTTTCTGTATTCTGAGTTCATAATATTTCTTAATTAAACAGAAAATTTCACCCAATTAGCAAAAAGCCTTTAAAGCGTAATGACGTCGAAAATTAACCTGTAAAAATATTAAAAGCAATATTAGGGTAATTAATCGAAATTAATTCCGCTGGGAATGAAGGGATTAATTGGGCCGGGAACTATTAGCTAATGGGATTGCGACTAGTCGCTATGAACCTGGAAGCTAAAAGGACAAACAAAAGTCTTATTTTTTAGTATCCGTTACATTCTGTGTTTTTGATAATATATTAAACATTTTTATTACAAAAAACTTGAGAAGAGAATAAAATAAATCGAATCACGAAAATCGAAACACCAGAACTCCTGTCATAGAATAGGCGAAAATCAGGAAACTGAACGTGGAGACGTATTTTCGAAGCATGAGAAATGAATCTCGAATCCGAACACGAAACAATTCGTGTATGAAATTCATTTCTATTGCTCAAGATTTTACGCATTTTTAATCACTCGTAACTATTTTCATTTTAGGCAAAAAAACATTATGAAACAGAATGCAAAAACTCATTGATTTTAGTGAATCGCTTAAAATGGAACGTAAATATAAAGTTATTAATATGCCAAATTTCTGTCAAACATATTGTTTACTTTTCAATGTCATTCTTCCGTATTTTCTACTAGTAGAAAAAGAAAAACGAGTGGGTAGGACCACTCGTTGCAGAATTCATAGAATGAATTTTTCAAAAATAATGATTTTAGGAGTTCGCATGCGAATCTTGCGATTTCGTGTTCAGATTGGAATTCGCATGATTCAAAAATACGTATCCTGATATGCGTACACTACTCGATTCTATCGCCGGACTTATTACAGTTTGTCAAAAACGAAACAACTTCATTCTTCCATTTCATTTAGAATAGAATCAATACTATGTTTTTTTTGCATGCGTTGCTTACCCTTAGGAATAAAGGGCGCCTTAAAATATTTAATGTTTCAGAAGTTCCGTCGAAAAAAGAGTTTCAAAAACGCTGTCCGAGAAGAAGCAGTTTCCCTCTACGTCCGTTTCCATATCCGTAACGGTATCTTATTAGAATATACCAACTACATGCCGATCACATGCCATCGCTTTACCTAATACGCACAGCCTCTTTACAAATAATTTATTGGGATTGTTTTGGTGCAATTAGAAGGTCGTACCATGACAGGGGTAGAACCTGGAAACGTCGACTGCACCCACTCGAATTTAATGATATTTGAAATATGTATACTTGTTATCAATTATGTTTTTAGGCGAGTTGTGACGAATAAACTAGCAGTTCGCTACTCAACCAACAGATGGCGCTGCCGGTAAGATAGATCGCGTTAGCGGTCGAGGTTCCTTTTAAGTCTCAAATAAAAGCAACAGACAAAAACATATATATTTAAATAAGATAAAGTTTTAAGGAGTGCTGACCCTACGCAAAAACAAAACCGTTACTTATCTATCATTATTTATGTCTTTTGAAATTTTTTTCGTTTTTTTTCCTTTGATTGCATGAGCGGATCCAATTACAAGTAAAATACATATGTGTCAGTGAATAAACTAAGAGATTTTACGTTATTTCAATTAAATCACAATCACTCTCGATTGACTGTCGGTTTTATCATCATCATCAATAAAACTACTAAAACCAATTTATTTCTGCTAATAGGCCTAAATTAAGCTCTTTCACTCGTCCCAATTTTTTACGCTACCACTGCCTCAGAACAATTATTGTGGGCTAGCGCCGAGAAGAAGCAGCGCAAAAAACTTGGTCACTATTGTCAGTCTCTTTAAAAATAGTATGTTTACATTACAAGATAACATGTACCTGTGCGAGCAGGGCAGTATTTAATTTCATAAATTTTTATCATTTAAATAGTCTGTTACAGTGTAATAAATAACCTTTTTTCATTAAAACTTGACATGCGATTTAAATTTATGTATAGGTAGTTCAACAAATACATTTTCCCATGAACGAATTACCTACTTTATGCAGTCTGAAATTTGAAACGGCAAGTTTGTTTTTATTTCGGGTATTAAGATTATGAATGACACTTTTATTGGGAAATAGATGCAGGTATCATCATTTCAGCCATAGAACGTCAACTGCTGAACACAGGCACTATCGGTTTGCTATCGTTATTCTAGATAGACAATCGATCGGCAAATCTTCTCGATTCAATTTGCTTCTCACCTTGAAAAGGAGCATGAATATTAAAATCGTCGCCTCCAACCTTATCATCATCATTTCAGCCATCGGACGATCACTCCTGAACGAACATTGGACTCCCCCATTAACATCCAGATTGGCCGGTTGGAAGCAGCCTGCATCCAGCATCTTCCTGCGACCTTTACCAGCGTCTGTCTGTCTGTCGGTCGTTTGTCTGCCTCGAACCTGCCGAATAACATTTAAAAGTTCAGTTTTTTTGTAACACGTTCAAGAATTCTTAAGTCTTAGTTAAGTAAGTACAAAGTAAGTAAGTTAACACCTCCCCCGACACATTGCCTTTTGAAAAACTACAGCAATTATATTACATTTTGTGCAGGGGCGAGGCGTTGACATTTGAATACCGTCTGAGAGCGGGCACAGCACAACAGGAACAAGCAGCCAAATCATTTAAATAATAAGTATGAGGTAATATTTATGTACGTTGTATTTGATGATCCATTTTGCGTAAGGGCCCAGTGATTCACTTTGAATATAATGGGTCCCTGGATTTCTTTCCCAGTTCGATTTAATGAAGAAAACTTTTTTGTTTAAATTGCCTCAGCCCCTTAGCATGACTGTCATTTTTATTAAAATACAATAGTTAAGGCCGCCTTGTTGAATTTTTGTCGAAACAGCGATCAAAACATGTGACGTCACCGTCACAGCGATTCAACTTAATATAATATTTTTATAGTTGGTGTCGATATATCGCTATATCATATCGTGTTTTGGTGGTAATGCTAGGGTGCCCCCCTAGCCTAGGCATGCTGATATACGCAACATTAATTGTTTGTTACCTTACTTGCCTTGTGATCATCGAACTTGATGATAAATATATGACGCATCTGTTGACCGGCAAAACAGGTTCTTAACTCAATAAATATCCTAAGTACCTAAGTTTGTAGAGATGTGTACATGAGTTAGTTTATTTATGAAACTTTTTTGCGTAATTTCAATACTACTACCTACCCATGGGAAAAG
The DNA here is from genome assembly GCA_963576865.1 of Anania hortulata. NCBI lineage: Eukaryota > Metazoa > Arthropoda > Insecta > Lepidoptera > Crambidae > Anania > Anania hortulata. Next base: position 3,801,347 of record OY756388.1, on the reverse strand, counting down.
TTGTATCAAAGGTCAAAACTGAACTCTAAGCAGAACCTAAACAGTATTGTTGTTACGTCGTCTTTACAGAAAAAAAACATGGTTCAAAATACGGTTTTAAGAGTAGATACTCATGGGTAGGCCTTGGCAGCTGGTAATGAACTTTCAAATATACAACTTCATATTCAATCCTTATGTCAAATTCACTGTCAAAAACAAACAATCAGTCATGGTCTTGCCGTTCTGTTTTGACTGGAGCAAACCTAAAAACTCCGTAGAAGAAAAACCTCATTAATAAAGCCTAAGGGACCGCGGGAATTCCCGCGAATAGAAAAGAGGCTCGTTAACTTTACTTAATGACCGGGTTTTAACGAAAGCCAAAGAAACGCGTTGGCAAACGTACCTTTATTAATGCCAGCAGAGTGGGGATGCTACCCAAGCTTAGTACAGTAATTTTAAAAAAATAATGACAATTATACATAATTAAAGCGGTTTTTCAGAATACGTATTTATTCTATGTCTTGCTCAGTGAGGAGACCAAACATCGTTTTATTTATTATTATATCAAGGACCAATTTTTCAATCGTCAGATAACTTCTTCTTCTTCTTCTTTCATGTCATGGCAAAATCTTTTATTTGAAGAATAAAATTGACGTGTTGACACTTTTTCTATACAAAAACTGTCAACATATCAAACTTATTCTTCAAATAAAAGTTATCTAACTATTGAAAAATCGGCCATTAATCTTTTAATCGTTTTGGATGAATTTCTGTTAGCTTTTAAGATCACTGTTAAATATATTAGTCAGTAGTTTTACAATTAGTTATTAACTTGGTACTAATACTAATGAGATAAACTATTTCACTATGGACCGATTTCTAAGATAACTTTTATTTGAAGAATAAGTTTGACATGTTGACAGTATAGAAAATATGTCAAACGTCAATTTTATTGGTCGGATAAAAGTTATCTGCCGTTTGAATAATCAGGCCTATAAGACATAAGTTTTTACAGATCGCAAGGACCAAAAATCCTTAGGAGATCCGTAGAAGAACCAAAGTCACCGGCATAACGCTTTGGATTGCAAAGATAAAGTGGAAATGGGCAGGCCACATCGCTCACAGAACTGACAACCGTTCTGGCTGAAAGGTTCTCGAGTGGCGACCACGAACTGGTTGACGCAGCGTGGGCAGGCCTCGCAACCGGTGGACTGACGAACTAGTCAAGGTTCCGGGAAGCCACTGGATACCAACGACCCAGAGCTTTCTATAGAGGAGACCTACGACTGTCAGTGGTCTTCCAAATGCTGATGATGATGGACTAAATTAAATATTTTATGTTTCATCATCATCGTTACAGCCGTAGGACGTCCACTGCTGAACATAGGCATCCCCCAATGACTATTTATTTATTTATGGTTTAAACCTCTGGCAACATAAAAATAAATGTACGTCAACATCTCATTGATCTAACACAATACTCAAGATTTCGACAACTGTATGATTTGCCTTGCCCAAATGGGCTTCATGATGTAAGTGCTTCTCTACACTGTAATTGTTACTTACCTAATTGTACTCATGAATGCAATAAATGAACTTTGAACTTTGAACTCTATCTACGTATAGAACTTAAAGTTGGTCAAGGAAGTTCTATATTTTGTAGTGCTATGCTATGTTGACTGTACCATATCAGGAAGACTAACGACTGTCAAATGACGCGTACACTCAGGCCAGTAAAATATTCACCCCTGTTTACGTAAGCGTTCTGCTAAATAAGGCGAAGCCATGGAATTATCTTGTACCAGTGCTAAATATAGGTGCCAAAATGTATGACAGAAGAAAAACAACTTTGCCTAGTGTTAAAAAAACGGTCAAGTGCGAGTCTGACTCGCATCTGAGGGTTCCATATAAACAATAAATATTATTATGTAAATAGTTCGTATATCATATTGTGATGAAACTGCAAATTTACGGTTTTCATATTTCTCCTTTTACTTGTGGTATAAAACATTGCTTCTTGCAAAATTTCATGATTCTACGCCAACAGGGAGTCTTTAGGTTTTGATTTACTTGCGAGTGACAAAATATGATTTGATTTTGGAAAAGATGTTTGATTTTTTACAGGTCCAAGGGACTTCAGACATAAACTCCACCTTGTGGGTGGACGCCCTACGCTGGGCTTGCCGAAACTAAATTATACTTATTCGAAATTAATTTCAACTTGATACTAACATACATTCTGACAAAAAGGGCCTAGACGAACGAAGTGATTTTTAACTTTCAGTACCTCAAGAGGAAAAAAAGTTCGAATGAACCCATATAATAAAGTCGTTAAAATATCACTCTCTGGAGATAATGCTAACAATAAGAGTCGCCACTCAGTAGGATCTAGTTAGGTGTTTTGTAGAATTGAGTACAGTCTAGGGCAAGTCAACCTACCGAAAAAGTTAAAGGTCATTCAACTATTTTCAACTTTAATTCCGACACATTGAGAATGTGACGTTTTGTAGTAGGTTGACGTGCTGTTGTCTGTACCTACCTACTTATCGCTTACAAAGTTAAGCTTAAGTTTGTAGTTTGTACGCGTGTCGCAACGAAAGACAAGATAAAGTATCATATGAGTTAAGGAGTCATAGCATGTTTAAAACAACCTGGTTTAGATGATAAAACAAGAGATTGCCACTTTTATAACTTTGAGTAAACCTAAGGCGACGAAGATGTATAAAAATTTCATAATTCAGTACTTATTTTCATGATTTAAAAATCTTTTTCACACAATCACAAAACAAAACCCTGTATAGATTTTTCCATAAATACAGAATGGTGGTATAGCAAAAAATATGTACTTTAAGCTCCATTTAAGTAATTATAATTACACAAATAAAAAAATCGCCAATAAAAAAATACTCGTTTGCGTAAAAGCGTGGCCACAAGATAACAATCTACATTTATTTTATTTTTTATTAACAAAAACAACAGCGTTTTTTAAACAATTTTACTTATAGTGCTTAACATTAAATATGGCCTGTGACAGGTTTCCCTTAATAACCGACTTCAAAAAAGGAAGAGGTCAATTCGTCGGAATATATTTTTTAAAACAGTATTTGGAATTGTCGCTGGGATTACAGTAAAACAAACAAAAACAACTCGTCAATACAATCGCCAAAAATATCAATGAGAAAATTATTAATAGGTCAATTATTTTAATTTTAATTACTTCTGGTGACTTTATTTTATACTTATTACTTACTTACTACCTACTTTTACCGAATTAGAATACAATCCAAACCTACTGAAAGACAGGCGTAGAAAGGACAAAATCTGCAATATAGATCCTCTCAAATCTGCCTCCTCACATAAATTCTACTGTTTCCTTGGGCCATACTTATATAATAAGTTTAACAAAATTCTCTCAATTTACCCGTTGAACAAACATAGTGTTAAACTAACTGTTTCTAAATGGCTAAAATCCCTTGATTACCAAGAAACAGAAAATCTATTAATATTACTTAGATAGCTAAAGAAAAAGAAAGAAAAAAAAAAAAAAAAAAAATATGCACGCACTTACTGTCATACATACACACACACTCACACACACACACACTTCTGGAATCGCATCATAACCACACTCGTATTGTTGTTTATATTATTACATTGTTATCTTATAAATTCTACTTTATCAAGTCTGTACTAGCTCTGTAATGCTTATTTTTGTCACTGTAATCCGATGAGTGGGGCCTGGTGACCTGTAATACAGGTATTTTTATACCTATGTCAGGCACCAGACTCTCACATTATAGGTATTATCTGTATGCATACTTAGCTACGCACTGAATGTATTGTGTAAACCTATGTGAAAAAATTAAATTAAATTAAATTAAATTAACTTTGATTCTACGAGTGCTTTTGCAACTTCTATTTTAAACTATCGCTTACTATTTGCAAAGAGATCGATTCTATCAAATCTGCCTGCCTAGCATGAGCACTAAAACACGATATGATATGATATGATATGATATAGCGAAATATCGACACCAACTGTAAAAATTTAATAGATATAGCCGCCATGTTAAATCGCCGTCACATATTAAGATCGCTGTTTCGATAAAAATTCAAAATGGCGGCTATATTTCTCATATTTTAAAAGTTTGTGTCGATTTATCGCTATATCATATCATATCATATCGTGTTTTGGTAGACATGCTAGGGGGGCTGGCTTTGTACTCACGGGCAAGTCAGAATAAAACTGTGTTTTTGAAGTAGCTTGTGCGGTGCCGTGGCTGGAACATCCAATATAGCAGTGTTACGGGTTCGGTATTTAGATATCCGAAAGATAATCTTAGACACCAGATGCGGGCAGTCGATTTTACTAATAACAATATCGTGTTTACTCAGACGACCTCCGTAGCCGAGAGGCGAGCATACCGGACTTGGTGTCGCTATCTCTGAGGTTCCGGGGTCGATTCCCGGTCGGTCAATGTAGATAAATATTATTTTCTATATTGTATCGGGTCTGGGTGTTTTGGTACCGTCGTTGTTTCTGATTTCTGTAACACAAGTGCTTAAGCTACTTATCATTGGATCAGAGCAATATATGTGATGCTGTCCAATATTTTGTCCAATAATTTGTTCAATATTTTGTCCAATATTTTATCCAATATTTATACTCGTATATGCCACATCCACCAAATTCGTGGTCGTTGACTCCTCAACTGAGGCAGTCTTTAATCTGAGCGTAACCACGGAGATGAATTTAATATTAATAATTCGCAAGTTTGTACGGCATCGTAGATCCAGCTATCGTGTTACTAGTTTAATACTGACTTTATTAAATCAGTCACTTATTATTATATACAGGGTTACATTACAAGTTAGTGCCAATTATACAGAGACCATTTACACCATTTATAAGGCAAGAACGGCTGGGCCGATTTTTATGATTTGTCTCCGTCCCTAATAGCAGAATAACTATTAAAACATCGAAAAATTCACGAAAAAAAAACGTACGTACGTAACTTCGTACCGCCTCGTTTTATTTTAGTTAGTTAGTTATAAAAGTATAGCATAGTTAAAAAAACACACTTTTATATTATCCTCTAGATCTTATTTTAGAAATTTGGCACTACCTTGCAATGCAACCCTGTATATTTAGGTAGTGTTATCTGTCAGAAAGATTATTAAATATATACTTGTTAATTGTTACTAATAATCTTAACTTTTTTTTCCAACCTATTCAATCCAACTGCTGGGCAAAGACTCTTTCATCGATCTCTATCTGTCGCCAATGACTCCCAATCGCTCGTCAGGTTAACCAAATCGTCACACCATCTTTTCTCGGGTGTAACTCTTCGGCGACAGCCGTCTGTAGGTACCCATCGACGATTTGGGCCCACCTATCCATTAAACCTACATAAAAATTCTTCAAGTAATTTATAATTATATAAGTAGTTCTAAACTCCTGATTGATTATACTCATATCGAAGAACCGTCACGTGCGCTATACATTGAGCAAAGCTCAAGTAAGACATGATATTTCAATCCACTAATAATTTTAGTATCCCATAAAAAAATGTTGTATCCATGCCATCCATAATCCAATCCCGCCACTCAATTTCCAACCTTGTTCATTTATAATAAGATTCACAACTACGATTATTACTGACCGTATCAAGGGCGGACTCCCTAGGGAAATCTACCGCCTTTTACTTATTTGCCCAAATCATATTAAGCATGTTTCGTTGCAATAAATAGAATACGCTATTTATATAATGAGATTTAGATTTGTATCGCGATTGAAATCGTTACCCCACAGACATAGAGGTGTATTGAAGCGTTGCCCTATTTACATTATGGGACGTCCTTCCCGAAAGGGTTGAGTTGTAACGGTAAAAAGAAATAATGATCTAAATCCCGGACAGGAGCTTCACAACATTATAGATTAGAAGCATTTCTTATTCTAATCCCCTTTCTGATAATACTGTAAACAGTTGGTATCAGAAAGGAGATTTGGAGTATAGAACACGTATTTTTGATACATTAGAAATGAATCTTTAATTTGAACACGAAAACAACTCAGGTATAAAATTTATTTACGATATGAATTTCTATTGCTCACGATTTTACACTATTTTGAATCTGTCGAATTAGGTGTTGCTATTTAATTAAAGTGTTGTAACTATTTTCATTTCATGCAAAAAATATGAAAAACAAAATGCAAAAACCCATCGATTTTAAGAACTGGTAATAAAAAAACGTAATAAAGTTATTATGTCAAATCTGTCATCTATACATTCACTTGTCAACGTCATTTTTCCGTACTTTCTACTAGTAGATCTACATAGAGAGTGGGATTGGTCCTTAACATAAAAAAAACGAAAAATGAGTGATTAGGACCACTCATAGCAGAATTCACGGAATTAATTTTCCAAAATAGTATTTTCAGGTATTTCGCATGCGAATCTTGCGATCTCGTATTCGGATTGGAATTTGCATGATTCAAAAATACGTCTCCAAAAGGTAGGCAAGAAAATAAGCCATGGACTGGCGTAAAGTACAAAAGGTGGCTAGAGGATAGACTATGTTCTCGCGGCGTTCTCTTTCTCAATCTTAGTGCTTTTGCTGCAGTGAGTCGTATGAGATATGGTTAAACATAACATACACTAAACATGGAAAACATAACCCACCTTTAGGGCAGTCTAATAAACAAAATTACCTGCGTTAGATAATGGCAGTCCGTAACCAAACACCTATCAATTCCAATACAAAGATTGCTATTACAATAGCAAACAGTATTTCTATCGGAACAGTGACGAAGTACTTGTCGAAGGCATTAGCGTGCGGTATTTATCCGATCAGAAGCCAATAATAGCCGGTGGCGAGTTAATAGAAAACTTAATGCTTTATTTTCTTAGTGTGAGTTTAATCGCGAAACGGGTGGCCATCATTTGGGAATTTTGCAAAAATATATTTATTTTCTTTTGTAATTGAACTATTTTATAGAATACTAGGGCTTGTTTGTAGCACAGTTTCGGTATCGCTCTGGTAGTGATTACAAAAGTTAAGTCACTGGGTGACCATTCCAATCATATAGTGATATTTATCACAAACATCTCCGAGCTTCGGAGTAGGCACGTTATAAAATGGCTAATATAGCTTGATAATAGTCGTGAAACCTAGTCGGAGGCCTTAGGGCGTCCTGACAGGGGCGTGCATTGAATTTTGGGCAGTAACATCATCAGAAAAAATCTTGCTATCAAAATCAATTATTTGAAATAGGACTTACCAATTTTAGCGTTTCGAGGCGAGAAATATAATTTAAGGCAGTGAAGATTTGTATGGAGCACCACAAATATCACAAAAAATGCATGAATTATCATAACATGTCATTTTATTGATATTCATAGTGCATAAAAGTCATTCCCTAGTTATCACTTTTTCGCGCACCTATAACCAGTCTGTAATCTTTCATCATGTTTGCACCGAAGAAACCGAAGAAACTTTATTGTTTGGTAACAAAAACGTAACTTATAACGAGAGGTAAACAAACAACAAATTGGCGGCTTCGGCGTTTTTGTCGAGTTAACATAGTTATCTAGTTTTATGACTTTGTTATTTGTTAGCCGCATTTTAATACGCTTCAACTATTACAACAATTAACTTGTAACCACTTAACACAAGTTTAATCAAGAATATTGTTAAAAATCTATATTGCTATATTACATTAGGTTACATTTGAAATCGTAAATCACAGATCACTAAACTTGTTCTGAATTGAGCCAAAATAAACTTTGGCGTATCTAAACCCTGCTAATATAAATGTGTTCGAGCACACGAAGATCGATTTCGGCATAATTCGGAACTCAAATTACCCGGCCAATAGAAAAATGTACTATTGTTAATGTATTATTGTATACGCTCACTGAGTCTTGCATTTAGACGGATTACAACCTACTCGACCTTTGTCCCACCTTTGTCAAACGAATAAATTGCGAATGTCAACTGTCAAGTTTTATTCTATGAAAGTAACGGACTTTTTATTTTTTCCGTATTACGTATTTTGGTCGCTGTACGGAAGAGCGAAAATCGCGTGAATTTCGCGCTACGCAAGTAGGTGGTCTCTGCAGAGCCTACTGGTCAATTCTATAGCGAGCGCATTTTTGAGTTTTAGTAGAAGTAGGTTTTTGCGTATATGATATTTTTATACTATTCTGTTTATTGGCATAATTGATAATTATGTATGTTTCTTTTTTTAAATTACAATTCTTTTTAACAGTACGATTTAGTTTTATGTGAAGGGAGGTAGGCACAGCTTAATAGGCTATATGCAATGCACGCCCCTGTCCTAATAACATCTTCATAACATCAAAATGAAACCACCTCATAGTTGAGGCCTGTGCTAAAATTTAGGCGGTCTTGTCACTTGTCTCAACAATGATATTTTGTAGAAGTTAAGTCTGACTAAAGCTTGAAAAACACCAGCCGACACCGCCTTAAGCACTTCCAATACTATATAACATAGTAGTGTGTGCTAGGTATTAATTACCTGATATTACTCATTTTCTTCTATGATGTAAAATGTTGCTCAACAAAAAGAAACCAGTGAAGGAGACTATAAAGTTAGTCTATAAAAATCTAAGAGAACCCAAGGAGTCCCTACAGCGGCGTGCTGAGCTTTGATGCTCGCGACTTAGGGATCACTGTGCACAAGATAACCCCATATTGACCACGTAAGCTCGCCAAACTTTACCGCGGAATGTTTACTAAAAACTATTCGAAACGGGTAAACGAGAAACGCGTAAAGTATGCCTATATAAGTTGCTTCATAAACATCTGCAACGGCTGAAATGGGTAAAAGTATTGCTTTTATAGATTACGATAGTAAAGAAATTTTATGTCCAGAACATCATTAATTTTTTCATTAAAAAAAATATATTAAATAAAGATTAGGCTTTATTCTGTGTCAAATCGTCCACATCTGTCCAAAAATGCTAACGTTTCACATTATACCGCTCCCGCGCAGTGTCAAGGGCGGATGATGAAGTGTGTTATGCAAATTGAAGCAAGTAACCATTTATTTACTGTCTTTTCGTAAATAATTAATTACCGATACGGGGCACGTAATTCCTTCACTATCTTAATCTATTTAGTCAATACTTTGACCCATTTCAGCCGTTGCAGATATTTATGAAGCACCTTATATACTAGATCATCCCACTGCAGGGCACAGGCCTCACCTCAACTATGAGAGGTGGTTTGGACCATACTCCACGCGGCCTAGTGCGGTGCGGTGAAGGAGTGTTGTAAGGCCAGTGACTTAAACCCAACTATCAGATGTTATTAGGCCGCCCGAAGGCCTCTGACCAGGCTTCACGACTACTATTAGCCGGGACCAACTTTTTACGTGCCTTCCGAAGCACGGAGATGCTCTTGATAAATGTCACTAAATATGGTTGGAGAGGTTACCTTAGACACTAAACTGCATCTTGATATACATATTGAAAATATTATTAACAAGGCTTTTAAGATGTATGGTTTCGTTGTCCGATCCGGTAATATGTTTAAAAATCCCTTGACTTACTTACACCTTTATAAATCTTTAATTACCTAGATGTCATTTGGAGTATGCAGTTTCAATTTGGAATCCTCTATATAAAAAATATAACGATAGACTGGAAATTGTGCAGAAGAAATTTCTCGGATGTATCCATTACAAATTTGCAAGAAAAAAAATTCCGTATAATGAGCTCCTGGGAAAATATAAAGTAACCACCCTTAAATCTAGGCGTGTACTTCATGAGGCAATGCTGTTCTACGATCTCTGTCACAATAGATACGACTGTATGGATATAACTGAGAATATAAATTATCGGGTACCCACCAGAGTACATCAGCGCGTGGCCCATTCTCATAAACTCTTTTCTACTAATTTATGCCGAACTAATGCTGGACGAAGATGCTCTTTATCACGTATGATGCACTCATACAATGAGACCTTTAATGATATCGATATTCATGTCACTCAGGGGCGTGCAATGGGTTCAGATGGGGGTAGGCTGTGAGTGAAAATTGAGTAAGTTTGCGTGAAACAGTAGGCGATCTCGCGGCAGCCTAACATTGGTTAAATTGCACAGGAACGATCTAAGTTGCGCGCTTTAGTAAGGAATAAGTACAGGTAGACGACAAAATGGTTACAGAATATTTATTGTTTATTGTTGAATACGTAATTAATAATTATGGTGAGCTGTTCTGTCGGTTTTTTATGAAGGTAGGCTCTGCATAATAGCCTATATGGGATGCACGCCCCTGATGTCACTGGACGTAATAAATATAAGAAGATTGTCACTGAAATCCTTAAGCAAATAGATAAGTAGTAGTTGTTCTGTACACTGTCTGAAAATTGAAATACTTAATTTAAAACAGCATAAAATACTGTTAACGTTTATAGTTTATATGTATACATTGTACCAAGCTTCAACACCTTTTAACAACATTATTATTTAATTTAGTGACCAGCGTTGCTGAGTTCACAATAATTAAAAGTGTTAATTATCTAGTTAGGATAAGTTATTAATTGTGAACTTGTTTGTGGTCCAAAGTTTAATAAATTTAAAAAAAAATTAAAAAAGATCACCCATCCAATCACCAACCACGGCGTAGGTGGCTTAACTTTTTGCATGCCGAATCGCGGTAAAATATGCGGACATTATTAGTGTGACCACCTGTACTACCATATTTTATGCAATAAATACTATTTCTATTTCTATTTAATCACTACCAAAGCGTTGCTGTCACTGCTACAAGTATAAAAGCTACAACTACAAGTACCAAAAAAAACGCATAGTACTTTGACAAATTGAACACTTGCGTGTGTTGCGGATAGATATTATATTCTGTGTTTTTTTCATTCACTGCGTCACTCTTTCAAACAGATACTTAATATCTTTTTTGTTATACTACCTAAGTAAATAGATGCTTGTTTACGTGGTCCGACGGTAGGTATTTACCTATGGTTTTTATCTTCGAGAGAATAAATTGGAACTTTTGCCACTTCATCTTTACCTGCTTATAGCAATCTTACGGCAAACAATTTCAATTCTTGGTAAATAGAAAAATAATTTAATTGACTGTTGTTACCAACAGTTACACATGTTTAAGAAGGTAAATATATACAGGTAAATAGGCACAATAGACACAAACAACTCTTACTAAAGGTACTACAACAACTACAATAACTACAACTACAATAACTACCAAAATCATAAAATTTGCTGCTCCATACAATAAATCATCAACGTAGAGCGTTAGTTCGTATGAAAAAACAATAAAAATACAATGTTTGACAGTTAACCTGTATGTCTTTCTGGATCAGAAGGAACTTAAAGAAAAGGGCGTCTCAACTTTACCCACGCCCTCAAAGTCTACGCCCTACGCCAGCGTGGCAGCGATACTAATATTCAATATATTAATTGTGTTTTATACCTACTCAAAAGTGTGCCCCGTGGAGCCCTGGGACCCTCGTAAGACCTCTGGGACCCCTGAGACCTCGAACCAGAAAGGAAGGAGAGCCAATATTATAAAAAAACGTATGACTAAAAAGATTTAAAAAACTAACATTAAGTCCAGCCAGTCACATAATAGGTGAAAATAGAGAAGACTGAACAAGAGGTTTCTACCTAGCCTGATATGAAACAATTGGTATTTTTTTTAAATTTCAGTTATTGTCATTCCCTTGTCATGTTTTCACACGTTTACAGTACATACTACTAGCACTATGTACTCGATCCGACACATTTTGTTACTTAAAAAATAAGTTAGGTCTGGGGGCCCTGAGATCTTGCTCTAAATCTAACTACTTACGTATTTTTTAAAATACAGTAGATGTTTTTTTAAATATATTTTTTCCTGTATTCTAAAGCCGACTTTACAATTTGAGACGTCTTATAAAATTCATTAAAAAGATTTTTCCAAAAATATTGGTAATACCTGACTTACAACCTATTAATAGTCGCATGCTAGACAAGGAGATCCGACATGTACCGTGACGTCACAGTACACGTCCACCATACATTTTTTATTGTAAAAGTTTCATTTAGAAGGAGACAGGTATATCTTAATTTCTAATTACTGTATGACGGTTATTTTTTACCTAAAATAAATTTTGTTTTCTTTATTATCACTATAATCAACCGACTTCAAAAAAGGAGGAAGTTCTCAATTCGACTGTATGATTTTTATGGTTCTTTTTTTGTTTGGTTGATCATACTTCAGAGGTGGTCAAATTGATTCAGCAGTTTTTGAGAAAATAACAAAATATAGTGTGACCCAATATCTTCAACAAATGAAAATCGATTATGATGATTCTTTTTTATTAAATAGCTAATGGTTCAAAAATACTATAGTAAAAATTTTTGGAAAAATTTTTACCCTTGTGGGTGGAAAAAAAGAGGATGAAACCGGTGTTCGGCAGTTAGATTAGGATTTATCACTAAAAATAAATGAAAAAATAAGTAAATTTTTTTTTTTTTTAAAACCCACTTCAAAACACTAAAAAGGTAAAAATAATGCAAGCTGATCAGAGTTCGCATGTTTTCGTTGCACCGACTCTAAAATTAACTGATTAGGTACTTGTTAATATTATTTCTAGCTTTTTAGTGTTTTAAAGTCGTTATTTTTTAGTTAAATATATTTCATGTAATTTAAAAACTATATATTATTTACTTGCCTATTCCCTATTACACCGCCTGGTATTTCACGAATTTAATGTTTAAGTGTTCACAAACTTAGGGTAAACAAATGCGCTTGTTTGTTTTAAAATATACATTTACTTGCATTTAACAGATGCAGGTAAATGTATATAAAACAGATAACATTATCTTAAGTCCTACTTACAATATAGGTATAAGCAAACGGATAAAAATGTATAAATATTTTTAACAAAAGTGATAAGTAATGATAACATATTTTGTGTTGTTACTACCTTGAGCTCTGCTGAAGTTTGATTGAAACACCAAAGCCTTCGCACACTCAAACTAATAAACCAAAAAATCAACATATTTCTACAAATAGGCCTAAGTTAAGCGCGTTTACATAAATGAGGATGGAACCCTAAAAAATGAGAGGTCCATTTAAAAGGTTTCCTTTCCTCAAAAGAAAAAAAGTTACCCTTGTAGGATTATTTGTTGCCCGTCTGTTCGTCTGTCTGTCACCTCGGAAACGCGTGGAGGTATCGAGTTAAAATTAAAACGGTATACTCAGGTCGTGAACATCAGAATGGCTGGTCAACAGTCGTATTTAACAGTGAAATAGGGCCTAAGAATTACTGACCAAATATGAAAGAGAGAATTACTAAGCAAATATAAGCAATTGGTCAATAATTCTTAAGCACTATTTCAATGTTAAATACGACTGTTGACCAGCCATTTTGATGTTCACCTCAGGTCTACAGTCCCATAGAGCTGTAAAAAAATATTTACCCTACCACTGATTTGAATTTTTATACGTTCAGGATTACAGTTATTTTAGCGGGTTAAATAAAAATAAATTATTTTGTATGTTCCATTATTTACTAATCTTTTTTAAAACTTTGATACTCCTTAACTTGAATTACATTACATACACTACACAATTTCTCGCCTATAAAGTAAAATAGCAGACCTAATAGGATACTAACAGTAAAAAGTACAACTGTTGTTGGCATATCAAGAACTTCCAACAGAGGATAGATCCAAGCCCCAGTGTATAAACGTACTTTTACTAGACAAAATAGATACGACACATTAAAAAGCATAGCAAATGCCAGCCCTACCGATCTGGGCGGGTAGGTAGCTCTTGAAATTAAAATTTCTATCAATATAAACACAGAATTTGTAACATGCATCACAATATTCGCCCAAAAAGGGACTAATCGGTCGATATGATCCGGGTAAACTAGTTCTTTGCGATAGAAGTAAACAGCCCAGAAAGTGATGGTGACGTATGTTGCAACAGGGAATGCCAAGCTGAAGATTAGATCCTTGATAATCCGGATAAAGGGTCTCTTCCGTGGCGACGCTTCGTGTGTGCCGAAGAAATCGTTCAGAAGAGACAGACTGAAGTACACGGTCTGCAGAAACTGAAACAATTTTTTATCCTTAATCATCCTCCTAATTACACTCCGAGATGTGGCACCATCATCATCATTTTAGCCATAGGATACTGAACATAGGCCTCCCCCAATGACTCCCCCAGTGTCTCGTCTCGAAGCGCTAGTAGGGCCAAAAAATAAGGAGACATGTTCTGCCCCATATGGGCCAATAATGTTATTATTGACGTTCATAAGTGGCAGTTTTCTGTCTTAAATTGAATAAATGATTTTTGACTTTGACTTTTGACTTTGACTTCCAGATTTGCCGGTCAAAAGCGGCCTGCATCCAGCAGGTTCCTGCAACCTTTACCGGGTCATCTTTCCACTTTGTGGGTGGACATCCTACGCTGCGCCTGCCGGTACATGGCCTCCATTCTAGAACCTTTCTGCTTCATCGGCCGATATGTAGATTATTCCAAATGGTTTAGTTCTCTTGTTGTTGACCCACAAGGTGAACAAACGACCTGGTAAAAGTGCAGGAAGCCGCTGGATGCAGGCTGCTTCCAATGTCACTGGGGGTGGCCTTTGGTCAGCACATCATCCTATGGCTGAAATGATAATGATGAAGAATGAATGAAGACACTTCCATTGGTAACTGATTGTAGAGTTTCATTCACGATTATTTCCCGACCAAAGGTATCTACACATACACACAGTGTACGTGGTAAAGTTAAATCGCACTGACGACCCATCGTCGAGAAGCAAGACTTCTACCACTGCGCTACCCACACTAATAATCTAGGCCCAAACTAGGCAAGGCTTGTAGTTACAGTCAAACTCAAAACTACTTAGTATCAAAATTTTCCAAAATAATCTTATTGCAAAACATTCACAATAGTTCAAAAAAATCACTAGATACTAAAGTTAAATAAAGAAGTCAGGTTATGGTGACGTTCAGAGTGACTAGATAACATACAAACATAGTTATGTTCATCTAAAAACATCCATGATTTAAGTAGAAAAGCTCGTGGTGACATCTCACAAACATTTTGCCTTTGCGGGATTCGAACCAGTAGTAGTAGAGTTTTTCTAATGATAATGAAAGTTTAAATCAGTAAACGAAATTAAGTTTTATGATTAAAACACTATTATAATATTTGGTTTCCATTGGGATCAGTGGAATAACTCAGTAACTTTGTTTAGTTTATTATGGGGCACCATAAACCATTTGACCCAAATTATAATGCTCTGTAAGTAACAGCGATGTTAAATCATTGACAGAGGATTTCGAATACTACTGACAGTCCGTTAAGATTTGACAGCCCGTCAACAACTGTTTGTTGCAGCATGGTAACGTAGTGGTTTACTTCAGCAGTGCAGCATGGTAAAATGGAACTTAGAAGTAATACTTCAAACGCTTTCCTTGTGTTGTTTAGGTAGTTATATTTTGAGTTTAATTAGTACCGTAGTTCATCTTTGAAATCAGAAATCACTAAAAAGTTTCGGTAAAAAATGTATAGTAAAAAACCGTATGATAAATCTATGACTTTAGAAAGAAAACGAAAAACAGATTTTCCCGTAAATGTATATCAGATTTTCCCGTAAATGTATATAATTGATACAACAATTTTCCAACTTCTTCAAACCATAAACCCTGAAAAAAGTTATACTTCTTTCCAAAGTCATGAATTATTCAAATCGCCTTTCCACAAAACATTAATCACATCACATACAATACACAAAACACAGACCATAAAGACTGACTATACAAAACACTATACGCGGTACGAAAATCTCACAAAAACTATATTATTTGACGTTTAAACCTTAACGTCAAATGAGTTAACGTTAACCACTTTACTTACCAAGCACCAAAATGTCACAAACGCATACCGCGCTCTTAAAGGCAACTCTTTGTATCTTTCGGTCGGGAATGGCAACTCCATGTACATTTGATCATACACAATTGTGTAAATGTTAACAGCAACTGCTGTCACATGAAGTAGTGGACGAAGCATGATACGTGTCACTGATGACAACTAAACACTGAATGAATATTTTTTGATGATTTTAACGGGTCATCAAGTTATCAATTTCCGAACAATCACTATGACTCCTTGGATCCGGTACACCGCTTGACCTATAACTGTAATAATAAGATAAGTTTGGTAGACTATTGACATATTTTGGAGCTCACTAGCTAAAATTAGAGCCACCATGAAGTATTTTATATTTAGTCTGAATTTTTGAACACAGACAGTCTAAACATTTTTTTATATTTATCATTGGTTTACTTTTTCAAGGGATGGCATACATAGTTTTCGGCAGAACGAGTGTCAAACTTGTATAGGTTGTTCAGTTGATAAAACCAGTAATCTTTAGTTTTTTTCCCCTTTACATGTTAATGAAACAACGCAAAACCTCTAAGGAGCTTATTCAGCTGCTTAAAAACAACAACTTTTGCTATGGAACCAACATCTATGACTTAAAGTTGAAAATCGATTTAGTGACCTTTGACTTTTTGGGTGAGTTGGCCTGCCGTTGTCGGTCCCTATTGTCTAATTTTAAAACAACTCTGTTTAATTTTTCTAGTATTGTGTTCCTTGTTTTTATTGCTGTATTTTCAATGTAAAAATATTATATTAGTTTAATCAACGTGTAAAGAGTTACGAAGGAGCGGAGTCTCCTGGCACCAGCATCCGAATGCTCAAAAGGAGACTCCAACCACTACTTATGTAATATTTTCCTTAAAAGCAATAAATAAACTATTTTATTTTATTTTTATTTAACATCGAATTCTTTAAAAAAAAACGGTTCCATACATACTAATGTCAGCTGATCGCAGTTTAGTATGGGAAAGTGTTTTTTTTTTTTTTGCGATTTCGATGTTGGTCCCATAGAAAAAGTTGATGTATTTGAGCTGCCGAATGATCTAAGAAGTTTTGCGTTATTTCATTAACATTTCGTATTAATCAAATACTGTTAAAAAATTGCTTAATTTCAAAATTTATTCAAGTCATTAACAATGTTTGTGTTGGTGTCTTCGTAGTAAGTAACCAGATACTTTTATTAAGAATGACTCGGTACTACTCTTTGAAATGTACATTGTTATTCATCCATTTCGGTAAATTGTATGACATCCGTTTAAACAGAAATCACTGCGCTTTAGTGTTTATAACGAAACGAAAGTTACGCTAAATACAAAATGAGCGCGGGCAACGTTTTTTGGTCAATGAATCCCTCTCTCTTTCTTTTTATTTCCTGAACTAGTATATTTCACTGACAGATGTGAACTCAAGATGTTATCGGCAAAAAAAGAAACTTTTTACGTTTACAAAACTCAAAATACATGCGAAAAACCAAAACCATGACAACAAGGCCCAATTTGTTAGTAACAATAACTTAACCTATGTTAGTACTTCATTTACGCTCGCTCAGGTTTTCTAATATGGTACCCGAACGTTTTGTGTGCTTAAAATTATGAAAAACCGTTCATATGTTAGTTGCGTTTGCGTAATATAAACCCGAAATTATTTAAAAAACGGTTCGACGGTAAGTTTCTTAGAACCGATTTTTTAATTCAGAAGTCAACTCAACAGACTCCACTTTTTTTTAGGGTACAGTCCCCTGCTGGAGGTCGGATCAACATAGCAATTTTTAATCTATCTACGCTGCCCTAAACAGGGACTTGATGCTAAGTCGGAATCGAACTAAGTTGTCTGATAGTCTTAAGCTATGAGGCTATTTTGCTGTTTACTTAGCCTGTCTTTGACAGCCCACTGTGCGAGCCAACTCAATTAGTTTCAGATTAAAATATTTTAGCTATCGGGTACAATAAAAAGCATTTATATTATAAATTACTATAATTCAGTTCTTCTTTTTTATATTTACCTGATACTCATTTACTGACTTATGATTAACTATACTACACAAGTGTTCACCTAAAAAGTAAAAAAATAAACCTAAAACCATAGATGTTATAAAAAATACAGCTGTTGTAGGGACATCAAAAAGTTCTAACAACGGATATATCCAGGCTCCTGTGCGCAAGCGCAAGTTTACTAGGCAATATAGATACGCAATATTAAATAGCATTGCTAGAGCTAACCCTACGGGTCTAGAAGGATAGGTTATTCTTGAAACTAAAATTTCTGTCGATATAAAAACAGAGTTAGTGAAATGCATGACTATATTACCCCACAAAGGGACAACATTGGCAACATAATCAGGGAAAACAAGTTCTTTGCGGTAGAAATAAATTGACCAGAAACTGATTGAAATGAAAAGACTTATGGGGAAAGCCAGACTGAAGACTAGATCCTTGATGGTCCGAATGAGGGGTCTTCTCCGTGGTGATACTTCGTTGGTGCCGACGAAATCGTTTAGAAGCGACAAGCCGAAGTACAAAGTTTGCACGTACTGAAACAAAATCAAAATAGTCAATGAAAATACAAAAAAATGCAAAACCACAAATATTAAACACATGTAAGTACCTAATTAATCTGTGTACTTATTTGTGTTATTATTATTTAAAGATTTGTAGTTTTTTGGAGTTGGTTTTATTATTTTTATAAAATGTATTTATTTTGTAAATTTTCAGTGATAAATCCTCATCAAAACAAATAATTTATGAGTGCAAACAATAGTTAACTGCTGAACACCGATTTCATCCTCTTTTTTTCTACTTTTAGGGGTTTTTTTTGGTGAGCTCTTCAACAATAAAAGAATCGGCTTACATTTGCCGAAAACACTACGTAACATAGATACAAAAATCAGTTGGCGTGGTATGGAGTTCATGCAATATTTGATATTTTTCTTATAGATCCTATCATCAGAACTCGATCAAATTTATATGGGACATTTCCGAGAGTATTTTCTTTTGAATAAAAAATAATCACCGAAATAGATCAACGGGATCGTTGTCGATCGGGACGGATCATCAATCGAAAACGATTCAATCGCTGAATAAACCTCCTCTTCTTTTTTAAGTCGGCTAATAACTAAGGCTAGGCTGAATGTTTGATCTTCTCAAATCTTTAACCTTTTCTTTTTCTGTATAGATTGTACGTAAAAACAACACCATCATCAACCTATGGAAATCTCCACAAGAAGCCTGGGCCGTTGGCTTGCATTAAGCGGCTGCCCGCAACCTTAACTTTGTAGTCAATCCACCGGGTGGGAGGACTGCCCACGCAGTGTCTTTCAGTTTACATAAAATAGTTCCAGTAAAAACAATACTGCTTAAGTACTGTTAATAATTCATGGTTAGTGGTCCCCGGGGCTATTATTGTATTGTATTCTCTAGTACAGGATAGCCAAAAAAGTAACGTCTAAAAGGATTAAGAAGTTAATAGTAAATTTCCCCATTTGCAACTTTTCTTGTAGTTTCCGGATTCCGGGTTTTTCCGGTTGAATGGTTCAAAAATATGATCAATCCTTTTAGCATGCAAATATTTAAAGAAAAAGAAAATTAATCAATAACATTCCAAATAATTCCATGTCATGGTAAAATAAAAATAAGTTCCTAATAATAATCTGAGGACCGAAAGGGTTAGGTTAGGTTAGAGAGAGGTTTTAACGATTCGGCTGGAACCCCGACGTTTAGGGTTAAGGTCCATACAATCTACTATTATTTAATTTAATTTACTTCCAAACCACATTCAAAACTTGCAACTTAATGTTTTTAAAAGAATTATTCTGTGTTCTAATTGATAACTGTTTTTATGACATAAATGAATTTATAAAATTTTGCCGTGATGGTCACTTTAAGCGAATTGTAATCGATTTCTGAGTTCTTCTGACATATTAAATTGACAATTTGCTTATTTACAGATCATTATTAATTTAAGGGTTGACATGATTATTATTACTATTCTGACATTCTGCATTATTATGACACCTGTACAATTTTATATAATCCATTGACATCGCACTGTTTTATTTAATAATTGAAATGCCTATTAATTAGCAATATTATACAGGTTAACCCGATATGTGTACAGGTAATATAGGTTACCCTAAAAAAACCGGAACGTCGGGTTAGTCGTCTAAGCGGTTAACCTTTAAACTCGGTTTTTCGGTCCTTAATTAATGTCCAATATGGTCAAATTAAGTCGATAATTAAGCAAATCGGAATTAAAATCTACGGTCAATTAATTATTTTTCTTTGAACCCAAATTTTTTGGCAAACCTATTTCATCATCATCAGCATAACCGTAATATCCTGATATACCTATGGTGATTATGGCTGAACTTTAATGTTGCCCTTTGTAGTAGCGGTAATGTGGTACTGCTCAAATACTAAGTTTTTTGGAACAAACATTATAATCTCAAAAAAGATATTCAATTTTCCATGCTACGAGTTAACCGCCGGCTAGCTGATATGTTTGTTGTATGAAGGCTTATATTATTATTATTTTATATTTCGATATTTATTTATAGAAAACGTTTTTTTATTTGAACAGTAGAATCAGCTCTTTAAGTTCCCCTGCACCTTTGTTACATGTTACACCCTGTAAACAAAATTACTTAACTCACCAGGCACCAAAATGTTGCAAATCCAATACGTGCTCTAAATGGCACTTCTTTATATCCCTCTGCTGGGAATGGTATATCCATATAAAGCTGGTCATACACGAGCGTGTAAATGTTGAGAACAACAACCGACGCGTGGAATATTGGCCGAAGCATTCTGTTAATTGTCACGAAGCGGTATTAATTGGAGCTCCGCGTTTACTCACTGATATACTCGAATAGATTTTGATAATTTATAACGAGCCTTATCTAGTTAATCAATTCAGACTTTGGTCTGTACCTACATGTCGTGCCTTATCATTTAAGTGCACTGAAACTTATTTATAAAGTACGGAAAATGTATTCGAACTTTGTATGTACTTAGTTTGAGGTAGCAAGGAAAGAAGGCAAAATTACAGATTTTTGAGGATTTTCCAAAATAAAATACATATTCCATCCTCTGCACTCATCGTCATCATCATCACATCATCCTATTGCAGTCCACTGGTGGACGTAAGCCTCCCCCAAAGAGCACAAAAGAGGACGATCTCCCGTTTTTTCATCCATCCACTGCCAGCTATCTCCTTAAAGTCGGTCTATCGAGCTGGGACGCCTCCCACACTACGTCCAAGCATGCAGACTGCATCAGGGAAAGAGCGCCTTATTTACCTCAAACGGCACGGCAACGGTAACAGCAACGGCACCAGCTACGGCACGGTGAAGAGATAGTAGCGGCAAACTTTGTTTATTTATTATTTATTCATTTTATTCAATGTTTGATGTTTCAACTGGTGTTTAAAGCAGAATATCAGTATCGTGGTAACCTTAAGTTAGCATATTTTTTTCTATTTTTGCTTATGTCACTGACATTATTTTTATTGTGTGCCCAACTGCCAAATAAAAAAGTCCTTCTTAAAATGTTGTCGATATACCGCTTGCAGGAGTTCGCGTTATCGATTTATGACTTTAATTATGCGATAAAACGCATAAATTAATGTCATAAGTTGATAACTTGGTCGTCATGCTGCATTCAGGGACCAGCAGGTAAGGTAAACGCTGCTAATGTCGGTTCGAGGCTTGACATATTTTTCAAGAGAAAATAAATATTTAAATCATTGAAAAAACAAGCAAAAAAATCCTAATTTTCCTGTCTTTTTAACCACTGGACCGATTTAATTAATTTACCTATACTTGCCAACATGATAGCTACAAACTAACTGAGTATAGGGTTTTTTATTCGAACAATTGGGTCCATGCAAAAAGTATTTTTTTCCCTAATTTTTGCTACCTAAAAGTAGCGATTGTTTGATTGATTCCGCGCTGTTATGAACCGTATTTTAATGATGATGATTGATGATTGATTATTCCTGCGATATTCGTAAACAAGCGTCGAGTCGCTAATTTAGGGGCACTACTCGCCGTTACGTTTGTTATGGCAACACATTAATGATGCAGGCCGCTTCCGACCGGTCAATCTGGAAATCAATGGAGGCCTATGGACGTTCTATGGCTGAAATAATGATATTAATGGTACCCTATTCATTTGAAAAATTAAATTGATACGTGTAATAAAAAAAAAGGGAATAGAGTCCAAGAAAAAAGAGGTGAGCATTTCAAAATTTAGAATTTTTCATGAGTTTAGCTACTGAAAGTAAGACCCGACTGTTTGGTATTAAGCGTGCAATTTTTTGATAAAATGGTAATCTGACGCATACCTAATGAAGTTTATCGGTTTTGAATTTTTTTGCTAATCGATTCTTCTTTAGGAAGTCACAAATAGTTAAGATTTCTCCACACAACTGAAATTGACAATCCATAGCACATTGTGCATTAAATTGTGTCGCCCTAGAGCCGATTTCTTAAAGTAACTGCGGAAGTTAAGGTGGTTGTTCTAGATAATTGCATGCGGATGCTGTCGACTAATAAAACGGTTCCCCGCAGAATGGCGTGCGTTACAAGAATCTCCTACATCCCACATCGTGCATATGGGCACTAACCAATAAAAATGTGCCTTAAGCCGTGCCGTTACCCTAGTTGCCGTGTTGTTACCCTAGTCGCCGTGCCGTTACCCTAGTCGCCGTTCCATCCAATGAAAAAGTGCTCTTTGCCTCTATTTTAACCATAATTTGCCATTAGACAAGTAATTTAATCTACAGTAAACAGCTCACCAACGTACCCCAAAACCTCCCTAATTGATATTCTAAACACATAACCTGTTGTTGTGTTGAACTTTAAGTTATAAGCCGTTGACCACAATGCTTTTCACTTAGTATAGAACATTAATTTAGGTACAAAACCGTGAAATGTAACAAGGACAAAGTCCAAGAAACAGATAAAAACAATGGGTGGTTATTAATAAACACATTATATTGTTACAAAGCACTTACTAGATAGGCGGTAATCTCAGTGGTCTGTGATAAAAGATAACGAACAGTCCAAACTCCATTAACCACCAGATATCTTACAAATAACGTCCTGCCTCCTGCTTATACAGGGTTACATTGCAAAGGGGTGCCAAATTTAAAAAATAAGATCTAGGGAATTATACATAGAAGCGTCTATAATCGAAATGTTAAATGTTAAATGTATGATGTGTGTGTGATGAATGTTGAATGTTACGAAAAATAATTACTATTTTATTTATTCATAAGGTACACCAACAGCAAAACACATAAAACATTAACAACAACACGATTACAAATACATGTTCAAATATGTTTGTCAATGACAGGTATACACAACATTTACCACAATGTGTGTATGTGTAAAATTACTTTAAAATTTTCGAAATAAAGTCAATAGAGAAATTACAAAAGCCGCGCGGTCATTCATCAAAGGCGTAGGGACGGCGAGCCTACAAGGACCATACGCAGTGTGCAATTTTTTTCATAAATGAGTCAAATTATCCACGCGAACGATTTTCAAAAGCGAATAGGAATAATTAAATGTAAGAAAAAATGTTTTGTTCTTTGCTTAGTTCGATTAAGATACTGATTCTGAGCCACACTTAAAGATTTGGCACCCCTTTGCAATGTAACCCTGTATACTTAAGCTTGAAAATACAAATTAAAATTATTATCTCTAATTAATGTCGTAATTAAAAACCAAAGATACGTCGAATTTTCAATGTCAAATTACTGATACGGATTCAATTTTAGATTAAAAATATTTAAACAAAAAATCATGGCTGTGATTATTGAAAAAGAATTATCAATGTAGCTTTTTATGTAAATAAAAGTGTGATTGTTTGTTTGCATGTCCCATATATGTGATACCATACATTCGATTGCAAGGAAATTATGATGAAGTTTTGACGACGGGTAAACTAAAGAAAAAGTATAAAGATTTATATAATTCATATTTCTTATTAAAATATCTATCTTTAAGTTACTCAATTAAATAAAACAAAATCGGAAAGAATAAAATTACTTAAGATCCTAGCAACGAAGACATGTCAGATCTTTAGTCACTGTCTGGTTGCTTATCACTCCTATCACTGACCTTTTTATCTCTGTATCCGGGCGCTACGAGATACAAACAAACTGACCTACTGGGGACAGTTTAAGGCCGTACCCCCACAAAACTCGGTTTTTACTACTTTTTACAGCTTATATAAGAATAATTGAAAGATACAATAAATCTTAGAAGTTTTATCTTTAAAATCATGGTTTAAAATTTGTTTTACCTCATTTTTATATTGACGAAAAAAGGCTTTTAAACTACGTCGATAAAAATGTATTTTAAGCATCTCCGAAAGTAATTCATAACCACTGATTTGGTATTATACCATAACTTAATTTGAACAATGGATAGAAAATTTAAAATACTCAAAATAGGCCGATTTTTTTAAATTGGTTCATTATTGATTATTTTATCCATGATATACGAACTTCTGTTTCTCTG
This sequence comes from Anania hortulata, assembly GCA_963576865.1. Lineage (NCBI taxonomy): Eukaryota > Metazoa > Arthropoda > Insecta > Lepidoptera > Crambidae > Anania > Anania hortulata. The sequence continues at coordinate 3,776,890 of OY756388.1, read as the reverse complement.
GTTATTTGCTCGGGGAACCGCCTTGAAACATTGCTTGTTTGCAATTTTCTTACTAAAATAAATGAGTAAAAGTGTTATTAAATGTAATAAATACAATTCAATACAATACTACCTATACCTTACTCTAACTATAATAAAAAAATATTCCCCGTACAAATCCTACCTCCTTACCTAACAGCTGATAGAAGAAAATAATATATTTTTATATTTCGATGTTGGTTATAGGGTATACTATTCGCTATGTGCAAAGTAGGTGGTGGTTGTCGTCAAATCGATCGCAGCACGCAATGTGTCAGAAATGTGAAATAACACTGGGCTGTCATGTGTCAAATTGGTATATTTCCATAGAACTCCATACTAACGATATTAAGTATTTTTAAGTAAAAACATTAAAATTCGGGATATGGGTCATAGTAAGTGTTGTGTTAAAGTGTAGAAACAATGGGAAAAACTGTTTGTGCATGTTTTATTCGTTTCCAACATCAAGATGGAAATTGGAGCAAAGAAATAAATGGATAGCTGCTGTGAAAAGAAATAAGTTTGTTGGGAGTTTGTGTCACAGACGTTTGTCTTATTATCACAGCTCCTATTAAGTAGCTTTATCCGTTGGTTCTAAGGTCTTAAACGTGTTTCACATGCTGTGCTAATACTATTTTTTCCCTTTTTGCACAGTTTGAGGTTGGAAAGTTATATCATGTTGTATCGATTTAAATTCGGTATGTATTATAACCAGTGATCGGAATAAGTTGATTGATTTGGGGTCAATGATCTCAAACATTGATGTTAATATGGACATGCCTCCGGGATTACAGAATTTCCTTGTATCAGTTTTTGAAAAAAAGGCATATCCATATTATGCTAGCACTACCAAAGTACATCAAATCAATCTACCTATCCCGATCACTGATTATAACATTCATATTTAGTTCAAGTAAGAAAATGACTTATTATAATATGCACAAACTTTTTAGATATTTTCATCTAATTTCGAAAGAAAACAATCCGAAAATCATTCTCAAACCATCCAGTTGCCTTATTTTGAGAGAACTTAAGTGCACAATAATTGTGCTCACTAGGGGCGCTGTCATCGCACACACAGCGAATACACTGCCAAAATTCCGACGAGGGTTGCATCGTGCAAATGCATCTCTTGCACCATTAGCAACATCGATGTCTTACTCGCAGTCGAACCCCCTTCCCGCGCCCATATCCTATTAAACATTCTATGTTAATACGCGAAGTTTTCAATGTCGTTAACACTACACATTAACGACATCTAGCCTGACGTTTTTGATTTAGCTGCGTACCAAATACCTTTTCAAATACCAATGGATACCACGCACTGACTTGCTAGAATAATAATTCCGAATCTCATCGTTCGCACCACGAGCGTCAGATGGCGCTATAACGGTAAACTTGTTTACCTGCTCCGCGTCTCTTATGGAGGGTAAAGGTATAGTACCAAATCAGTGGTAAAGGTAAGAAATATTACGTTCGTTTTGAAAAAGTGTCCGTCAAAGTGCCGTCACAGTAGCAACAGGGTAAATTGTTTAAATGTTGGCCTTAAATAAAAATCACTAAAATGTTTACTCCATACTCGGCATACTTTAATCCGTCAACAAGTGCTACATTCATACCATTCCTACCTACGCCTACGCTATATTTGCCTACGCTAGCGCCATTTTGGAGGGTTTTGTAACTGTTATTTACTGCTTGAGCTGAACACTTTTCGTAGTTTTTGTGTTACGATTTTTTAAATTAATTTTTCGCAACCGGATCACTTTATAAAAATTCTAAAAAAAATGTAGAAGGTTTCTTCGATTTTTTTTTCTTGCAGCTAAAGCTGGTGACAAACTGCGGCGGACGCAGCTCCGGACTCGTCTTGACATTGTGAGGTCAAGCGCTGCCATTGGTCTATCCTTCAGACAACTTTCGCCAGCCCAAGGATTGACCAATGGCAGCGTTTGACCTTACAATGTCAAGACGAGTCCTAAGCCGCGTCCGCCGCCATCTGTCACCGGTATTAGTCTCTATGAACTGTGCATTTATGCATAAAATAAACAGCCTCATAACTTTAATGGAAGTTACTACAAAATTGACCTAAAGTTGAGAATTTATGTTGTGAGTTATCATTTTTTCAACTTAAAATTAAAAATCTAAACTGATAATTTCTTAGTTTCTAAGTAGCTTTAAAGAATGCGCTAGACTGAGCTTTCATAATAATAATATAGGCTATTTTAAAAAATCGTAACTCGAAAACTACAAAAAATCGTAAAACATACATAGGGGTGATTCAGATACCTCTCAACACGAAGCACCTAAAAAAATTTTTGGACGTCACTTTTCTGGCCACCCCGTAGAAAATCTACAGCAAGATATCTGTGGATTCTGTGGCGTAATTTTACGATTTCAAAAATGTTTTTATGTCCTATGGCTACGTATAATTTGGACATTTATAAACCAAATAATTTTAAATTACCATTCACTTGTATCCTTGACAATTTGTTTTTTAATTTATTACGTTTATTAAATACGTTCGAATGAACTTAGGCCTCACAGAACAGGTATGACACGCTACGCTCTGCTACACTGTAGGCCTACTGGTCGGGTATTACGTCAATTTTAAACATTGATTCCAAACAAAAAATAAGTCGGACACAAGGCCATATAACATTTACATACATACTTAATAAATATGTAATTAATTAAGGTAGTAATAATAAATAACTAAGTACCTACTCATGTAACTTCCTTTTTTCAATTAGCTCTTAAGGCGAGTAGTGCCCCTAAATTAGCGACTCGACTCGTGTTAGTACGAATATCGCACGTAAACTTATTAAAATACGGTTCATAACAGCGCACAATGAAACGGGTCAAAACAATCGCTGCGTTTTCAGATAGCGAAAATTGGGGAAAATAATACTTTTCGCATAGACGCAATTGTTCGATTAAAAAATCCTATGCTCATTTGTCTATCAATCGACGTATAGTTAATTAAATCAGTCAAGCGGTTAAAAAGAAGAAGGGAGAATTAGGTTCTTTTTTTGCTTGTTTTTTTTAATGATTTAAATATTTATTTTCTCCTGAAGTATAAGCACTAGAAACAAATGTAGGTTTTGACAATTCATACCATATTTTTTGAATATTTTTTTGACTTGGGAAACCCAAATTGGGTTTAAGTAGTAGGCTTTTAGGAAAAAAACATGCTAGTTTAATTTTGTCGACTACTCTCCCCTTAAGTACTAATACTAAGAGGTCTGAGAGAGTATTAATCTAATCTGATCGAATATATTCGGTTCTAGTAAATTGCTGTTTCAAGTAGATGCGCTGACTCGTCAAAGTTAAATACCTACCTCGAAAGCGTTTCATGAAGCTCTAAAAATGTTATTAAAAAAAATAAAACCGACTTCAAAACACTAAAATGCTAAAAATAATCCTAATACTTAAGTACCTAATCAGTTACTTTTGGAGTCGGTGCAAACAAAAACATTGAATCTCTCATCGGCTGGCACTGACTCAAAAAGTAACTGATTAGGTACTTTATTAGGATTATTTTTAGCATTTTAGTGTTTTGAAGTCGGTTTTATTTTTTTAAATAAAATTTACTTATTTCATCTACTTTTAGTGATAAATCCTAATCTAACTGCTGAACACCGATTTCATCCCCTATTTTCCTACCCTTAGGGGTGATTTTTATTTTGCAAACTATTATCATAGCATCTTTGAAGTATATACATACATACATCTATTCAATAAAACAAAAATCATCAAAATCGGCTCATATTTGTCGAAGATAGGTAACAAGACCACACAACCACAACCAAAATATTATCTAGGTCTATATTTGTTGATTTTCTCAAAACGTTCTTAATCAATTTCGATAAAATGTATATGGGACCACCTCTGAAGTATGATCTACAAAACAAAAAATGAATTATTAAAATCGATTCATAATTGGCGGAGTAATCGCGTAACATACATACAAAAAAAGAAAAAACATACAGTCGATTTGAGAACCTCCTCCTTTTTTGAAGTCGGTTGAAAAGGCAATCGCTGCGCTTCACGCATAAACGAACCAAACGCTTAAACCTTAATTTATTCGTCATCGTCATACATACGACTAATGTAACATATTTTTCTACAACCACTAATTTGTTTTTGTCTAATGACTTTATTTGTGCTTAACTATTTTAAATACAATACCTGTCATGTCATGTTTTCATTTCAATACATTTTTATTTTCGCCGGAATCTCGTCTTACATCTAATTGATAGTGTGTCTCTTGATTTTCCTAACATCTCTGGATTTTGCGGAACTTTACTTACAACGTGTAATATTACCAAACACAAAATATTTCAATCTAAAATCTCAAGGGTTGATTCCACTGTTCAATCAAATACAAGAACCTTACGGGAATAACATCGTAAAAAAAATCGAGATGAAACCTGAAAATTCAGAACTGCTTTGTGTGTGGTCAAAGGCAGTTAGAGGCCCAATTCCCATAATTTGACAATAGCCGCAGTCCGGTGTCGATCCGCTCCCAGTAACATTACGATCGTACAATTATCAAAACAAGAGCAAAAAATCTAATTTTGATTTCTTCCCTTTTCAGTCCCATTACTAAATATACTTAATTGTATTTTTTCGGTTTACGAGAATACCGTTTGTGATCGTAATGTTACTGGGAGCGGGTCGACACCGGATTGCGGCTACTGTCAAATTACGGGAATTGGGCCTCTGGTTGTCCGTCTACGGTCACGAGGCCTCATGGCGATAGCCTCAAAAGTCTAAATCTAGCCAGACTTGCCTCATCTAGGATCATAGCAAGCTAGTAAGTACCCCCTACCCCGATCAGCCCCCTAACATGGCCACCAAAATATGATATGATATGATATGATATAGCGATTTATCGACACGTACGGTTTTTTTTTTTAAATATGATAGATATAGCCGCCATGTTGATTTTTGATCCAAAGAACGATCATAAAAATTTTGCATAGTGTCTATATTGTATTGTCTTTCATATTATATTTTTTAAAAAGACAGTTTGTGACGATACTCGATCGCTACATCTATCATATCATATCGTGTTGTGGTGGTCATGCTAGGGGGGCAGAACATTATAGACGCTAAAAAGGTTCTCTAGTATACTTATGGTGGCATTGGCAAATTGGTAATAACGAGGTAATGGTAGGAGGTACCTACCTTATTGTATTTTACTGGAGGAAAAAGATATCCTAAATAAATAATTCGACGTGATCGCTATTAATAGATTTGTTTTTAGAGAATAAATAAATAACATTGTTTTTTCCTACAACCCACCCAACAAACGTAAATAGGTCTCTAATGCATATAAATGTAAAAGTAACTATCTGCTCCCCTAGCATGATCACTAAAACACGATATGATATGATATAGCGATATATCGAAACCAACTGTAAAAATATGATGGAAATAGCCGCCATTTTGAGTTTTTATCGAAATAGCGATCATAATATGTGATGTCACCGGCACGGCGATTCAACATGGCGGCTATATCTATCATATTTCTTCAGTTGGTGTCGATTTATCGCTATATCATATCATATCATATCGTGTCTTGGTGCTCATGCTAGGGGGGCTGGTATTACATTTACACGCCAAAGCCGCTGAACCAATTTTGATGATTTTTGGTAAAGAGCATAGACAAATAGTTTTCAGTCGTATGGTAAAAAGATAGACTGAACCTTGGAGAAAGTCATAGACTACTTTTTGTCGCGAAAACTAAACCGATTGTGCTGAAATATAGTACGAAAAAATTTTGAACCCTAGGGATGGACATAATTAAAGCTTCCATTTTTGAATTCACCCCTCAAGGGATTAAAATAGGGGCTGACATGCGGTACTTCACGCCGGCAAAGCCGCGGACACAGTGAAGCATACATTAATCAATTCATTGATTTACATATACCTCGAATATTTGTACAAAAAATACTACTCTAATCTACTCATAAAATGATAAAAACATTATATCAGTGATACGTAGTAAAATCATTGCAAGCAAATCAAATAACAACTAACGCTAAAGTAATGAATAAGTAGATAATGTTGTTACATTACGTGTCACGATGACATGATCGCATGCGCAACATAATAATAAGGCAATACTACTAGCTTCACACAGCTATACAATACAGACAGGCTGTATGGCCAGTGTTCTGCCGGCCGGCGAAGTGGCAACAGTGTCCAGTTTAAAAAAAACGAAATAAAAAATGTTGTTGCCGCTATTCCACGCAGCTGTGGTTGCGATAGACGGGTTCTCTTTATGGTACGACCAGAAATATTTGGAGTTCCCGTTGCCGTCCGTCGACTATGGAGAAATGCCGTTTAAGGGGCGGCTTATGTTTCTTACAATATGGTGTCTGGTAAGTCTGTAACTACTTTATTACAAAATCAAGAGACCGCGACCTCGTTTGCGTGGGTATAGACTTAATAGTGGGCTAAGTAGGTCGTACTTACAATACAAGTTCAATTTTTAATGCTGCTCAGTGATCTGTCTGTCATTCGACTCCTATTGGCCAAAATTACAAATCAACTTCCTGTTCAAAAGTTAAATTACTGACACGAATTAACAAATTGAACGTTGTTATAAACTGTATTTGTGGGCCTATCCTATTAAATATTCTGTGCCTATACCAGTTCGGTCTTAAAAGTGTTATAGAATTTATGTAACTTTCGTTGGATAAATTGTACATACAAAACTAACACCAACTTTCACATTTAGTAGATAAGATAATGAGATAAAACCTATCCTTTGTTGAGGATGAACAGACAACATACTATCACTAAACATATAATACAGCATTCATTAATAACCACTGCTGTTAAGACGATTTTCCATGAATAATTCACGATTTATTAAAATTTATTTAGTCAGTTTTATTTTACTCACTTGGAAAACGAGAAAATATAGTTTAAGAAAATAAATAGAGACAGACCACCTCGTAGATCTAAACCTAATTAAGAGTGTTAAAATTTGAGAGCGACTTCTTAGTAGGGCCCATATCGCTAGGATAAGATTATACAGACCTTGTTATTATCTTATCCAAACTAGATATATTATACCTACTAGTTTCACTACATATATAATTCCAACCACTTTATAATCAACTTTCACATTTACTACTTACTGTACAGTAAGTAGGTACCTCAAATTTTCCAGTTTAACTGGAATCGGCCGTGAAAACGGGATGTATCGCTGTGGAAGCGATAAATCTGATATTTTTATCCGAAACATACGATGGAGTGTAACTCTAGTTCAGGGGCAAGGCTACATAAACAACTGGCTCAATACTTATCGTAATGTAGGTACGACATAGGTTAGTTACCTACCTAAACTATTTAGTAATCACGTGTACTATCACAGAAATGGTAAACGGGTAATTATTTATTTATTTTATTGTAGGGAAACAAACTTTACAGTTAATTAGATGAATGTTCATAACGTAACACCAAAACCAACGAAGGCTCTACCGATAGATATAACCCTGGAGACGTATTTTTGAAGCATTTGAAATGAATCTCAAATACGAACACGAAAACAATTCGTGTATGAAATTCATTTCTATTGCTCACGATTTAACGCATTTTTGAATCACTCGAAATAGGTGTTACTATTTTAAATTGAAATCTTGTAACTATTTTTGTTTCACGCAGAAAATATTATAAACCATAGAGCAAAAACTCATTAACGAACGTAAATAAAAAATTATTATGTCAAATCTCTGACAACCATATGTTTAGGTACTTGTCATGTACATGCCTCATATCAATATTCGATGTTGACTTTTTATTTTATTTAAAGCTTTGTTTATCAATCATTTATTTATAATAATTTTATCAACATTATAATAATTTAGATAGATTACTTTTTATCTAAATATTGATAACGATACATTACATAAATTATTAACAAACAAACGTTTGATTATTACTTATAGGATGTAAAAGCACAAAATTTATGGTGGCCGCTGTCGTTTAAAAAAGTCTCACAGAAACAGAATAATTGTCTGTTCAGTAAGATAAGACAGCCAGAGGTCAAATAGTTTAGTTTTTTTGAGCTTTTTCATTCTACGATAATTTCCACCACCCGGTTGGTTTGTTTTGCTAATCACACTTTATATATAAGGCGCTGTAAAAATATCTGCAACGGCTGAAATGGGTCAAAGTATTGCATAAATAGATTACGATAGTAAAGAAATTTTATGTCCAGAACATCATTATTTTTTTCATTAAAAAATTATATTAAATAAAGAATAGGCTTTATTCTGTCTCAAACCGTCCACACCTGTCCAAAAATGCTAACGTTTCACATTATAACGCCCGGCGGCTAAGTCGGGGCGGATGACGAAGTGTGTTATGCAAATTGAAGCAAGTAACCATTTATTTACTGTCTTTTCGCAAATAATTAATTACCGATCCGAAGCACGTGATTCCTTCACTATCGTAATCTATATAAGCAATACTTTTACCCATTTCAGCCGTTGCAGATATTTATGAAGCACCTTATATACAGGGTTATTTGTAAAACATCAACAACCTCCTATGGGGCTGATTCTGGTGCTCAAATAAAAAAACTTTTTCTATGGGACCAACATTGAAATCACAAAAAAAATTAACTTATCGACGATCTAACACGAAAATATTATTAAAGTTAAATATGTACAAAAATTAAATAAAAAATACCAACATTTTACTGACATTTGTGCCCCTAGCGTGATCAAAACACGACATGATATAGCGATATATCGACAACTGTAAAAATATGATAGATAGCTGCCATGTTGAATCTATTATGTTATGATCGCTGTTTCGATAAATAAAAATTAAATATGGCAGCTATATCTATCATAATTATTTTCACAGTTAGTGTTTTAGTGGTCATGCTAACAGACCCCCCCCCCCCCCCCCGGCTTGACGTCTATTTGTCAAGTACGTCAGTTTTCCCCACGGTTTTAATACCCAAATGTTTCCCCATAACAACTAAGTAATATAGTTTAATAGTAGTAGGTAAGTTATCTATTTAAATACGTTAAGTAACCAAGACATGGCTAGTGATTACAAGCCTCTAAGCCCCGAATCGTTGAGCCATTGTAATGTCATGTAAGTAAGGTAAGAAGGACTTATGCAGGCATATCAATTAGAGATGGCCATGGGATACCAGTTAGCTACGCAGTACGTACTGCTTTATTACCGTTATCTACATTGTTTACTTTGTGTATACAGGGTTACATTGCAAAGGGGTGCCAAATTTAAATAATAAGATTTAAGACACAATATAAAGACGCTTCTTTACGCTAGACGCTAATAATCGTATGTTACGAAAAAAAAAACTTTAAAATATCCTAAAATAAAGTTAATAGTGAGACTACAAAAGCCGCGCGGTCATTCATCAAAGGCGTAGTAGGGATGGCGAGCCAACATGGACCATACGCGGTGCACATACGTTTATTTTTTTCATGAATGAGTTACATTATCCACGTGTCCGATTTTAACAACGGATAGGAATAATTAAATATTTTATTTCAAAAAAAATTCTTTGCATGGTTCGATTAAGTTACTGATTCTGAGCCACTCTTAAAGATTTGGCACCCCTCTGCAATGTGACCATGTATATTATTACAAAAACTCTGCAGTACTCAGCACCACCTTCCCCCTTACTCTATAGTTGTCCTCTACCTATATTGTCTGGAAGAGATCGCTATTATGAGACCGCCTAAATTTTACCTACGTCTTCCTGTAAACAAAATCATGTGTAATTTAGTTTGTATTGTGTGCTGGACTAAAGAGTATCTTATTTCGAAGATCTATCTACATAAAATCTAATCAGTAAGTCCCAAATCTAGGGAATGGGGCAAAAACTAGAACGCTTGCCCCGGGTCCAGGCGGGCAACTGGGGCGCCAAGTTAATGTGTTTCAAATAAGCAATTGTTCTGATACTTTTGATCAAAGTCAACAAACTCACCCCCATCCCAAATCATCTGTGAAAATAAATAGTGGCCAGCACTATTCTTTTCATCATCATCATTTCAGCCGTAGGACGTTCACTGCTGATCAGGCCTCCCCCATTGTCTTCTATCATGTGCCCCCCCCCCCCCTCCACTATGCGCCACGCTTGGCAAACGCCGCAAACGGGTTGGCGAGCGCAGTTTATTATAATATTTCGCATGAAGACGCTGCTGCCCGTCTCGTGCTACAGGGATTAGTCGCCTCTTACGACACGCTTCGGCGCTCCTTGTTGGCGGTGGGGAGTGTATTCTGTAATTCTTTTAGTAACGCCGTATCCTATGTTGGTAGATGGCCCTGGCTTAGATAGCCTAGCACCGAACCATAAAGATCTTTTGTGTGTCTCCTTTACTCCAGACTTCAGTATTTCCCGACCTGGCAAGTTAGTTATGGGTGCGGTGAACGCAAAGGGTCTTGGATTCGATTCTCTGTTCAAGGCAATTTAGAAAACGATGATTTCTCAATTGTCTGGAGACTGGGTGTGCTGGGAGACGCCCCTGGCAAAATGCATTGTCTTGTAACACAAGGGTGTTAATTCTTTACTTCGAGACAATGACAGTTGTTGTGTAATTGTGTTGGCTAGAGCTTATTTATTTAATTAAGGGGCCATTATTTACAAAATGTTGACAGTTACCTATAGATAGTTAGATTTTCTTTGTTGCACACCATACAAGTAAATTACACATGATTTTTACAGAAAGACGTACAGACGTACCTATGTGGTTATTTGGTAATTCACCAAATAACCGCATATTGTCAAAAAGACTTCGAACTTTTTGTATGGAGCCTGGCATACCTGCAAGTTGCAAGAAACCTTTGTTAACGTAATTTTAGTGTACACATATGAAACATACATTAATCGAAAGAAAAGAAATAATTACAAACAACAAATAACTCTTTGACAAAATGTTGTAAATGATATACCTACTTACTTTGTTCAGAATTTCAATTTGATTAAGTAAATAAAAATAAATATTACATGTTTATTGATTTATTTATACATTTAAAAATAATTGTACAAATGGCGGACTTAATGCCAAGAAGCATTCTCTACTAGTCAACCAGTGATCAAACAGAGAAATACATGTTCACCCTGAAATTCTGAACAAAGTGTATTTTACGACATTTCGTCAATGAGTATTTGTTGTTTGTAATTATTTCTCTATCGATTAGCGTATGTTTAATTGGTGTTACACCAAAATAACGGTATTTAAGGTTACTTACAACTTGAGGTAACCTATGCCAATTAGCTTCGGTGTCTTTTTGTAAAAGCTTCTCTATATTTAGAATAGAATAGAATAGAATAGAATAGAAAATCATTTATTTGGTACAAGACAGACATTACAATGAGTCTTACAAAATATTAAGTACATTAATACGGTCAGGTACCAAAATGGTATCCGCTCAGTATAAAGTCGTGACGGCAGAGAGCACGTCACGACCACTGGTATTCTGCGGATGCCAGCTGAGGTGAGGGCGCGGCCGCCCGGTGTGCCTAAGCATAATACACAACAAACAGTAAGTAAGTATACACGAAACAAATGTAACAGCAACAAAATTAACTATGTAACGCTGTTAAAACAATTTTCAAAAACAATGTTATAGATTACCTACCTACAAGTAGGTATATTTAGAATAAATAAAATATGTGCAAGAAAATTGTACATAAACATGATATATTGTTTTTGTTTATTATTGTCATAATTTTTATATTATAAGTTGTAATGTGACAGAAATTTATTAATTATCAGTATAGTTTTTGTATGCCAATTGCCATGTTGACTATTCTGTTCATTATGAATAATTTAGTAGCTTTACCAATTTTACAGAGCATAAAATTACTAATAAACAAAATAGTCAGACAATCGGCTACCAAACTGATAAGCAGTACCTTATAAGCGACAGTGGTCAACAAGTTCAATGACCATGCTCACTCAGTGCAAAGAAATACCGAACACTGGCCGCCGAACTATGCTCAACTTGGTACGTGGCTTAGTCCAAACTAGTATCAGGTCAATGTACCGAGGAAAGAGGTAACCTCACAGCCATAACTGTACCTACCTACTACACGCAAAATAAAGTTTGAGTCAGCGCGATGATGAATCTAATAAGTAGATTCAGCAAATTAGTGTACCATCTAAATTAAAACGATTTTAAGTTTTCCATAGAATTATGTCCTAATAATAATTACAATCATTCCGTACCTACCTCAAAAGGAAAAAGGAACCCTTATGGGTCGGTCAGATCACGAAGGCATTTTTACTATGACCTCACCGTGTTTTCGTTTTTTTGTCGAAAGCCAGTATGTTTTATAAGACTAAAAAAGCAAACGAACGATTATAGTATAGGTACAGAAGTTTGTCTCGCTCTGTCACCCTAGCATGACCACCAAAACACGATACGATATGATATGATGTAGCGATTTAACGACACGAACTGTCAATTTTTTTTTAAATATGAAAGACATAGACGCTATGTTAAATTTTTATGATCGCTCTTTTAAGAAAAAAACCGGCCAAGTGCGAGTCGGACTCGCGCACCGAGGGTTCCGTACAAACCTGTAGGTACCGTTATGAGTAAAAGTTCACCCATCACGACAATCGAGTCATAGTTATGGTATTTTTATTGCAAAATGAAATCCATAACATTACGAAAGTTAAATTGCGGTTTACGATTTATGACGTATTAAAAAATTATATTTATTAAAAAATATATATTTTGTAATGTAACTAAAAATTTAAGGTTTTCGGAATTTTTCCTTTATGTGTGCTATAAAACGTTGCTTCATGCCAAATTTCAAGATTCTAGGTCGACTGGAAGTACCCTTTAGGTTTTGATTCCCTTGCGAGTACTTGCGAGTTTCAAAATATGCAGCTTAAATTGCTGTTTCTTTTGATTGCGTTGACATAGAAGTTTGATTTTGTTACAGCTTAAAGGTATTATAGACCTGAGTATTTGGTATGAATTTCAATTTAATACCTCTACGCGTTTATGAGGAAATGGGTAGTAAGGTTAAAATTATTAAAAAAATATATATTATGTGATGTAACTAAAAATTTATGGTTTTCGTAATTTTTCCTTTATCTATGCTATAAGACGTTGCTTCGTACCAAATTTCAAGATTCTGAGTTCACGGGAAGCACCCTGTAGGTTTTGATTCCCTTGCAAGTGTCGAAAATTTGCGGCATAAACGGCTGTATCTTTTGATTGCGTTGGCTTAGAAGTTTGATTTTTTCACAGCTTCAAGGGACAGTAGACCTGAGTAATTGATATAAATTTCAGCTTCATACCTCCACGCGTTCCTGAGAAAAAGGGTCTTGACAGACGGACGGACGGACAGACGGACAACAAAGTGATCCTATAAGGGTTCCGTTTTTTCCTTTTGAGGTACGGAACCCTAAAAATGATATTAGAAACCTCAATATCCTTTTTAAAGGCCTATCCATTGATACCCCACACGTATGGGTTTGACGAAAAAAAAAATTTCGAGTTTTAGTTCTAAGTATGGGGAGCCCCCAAAATTTATTATTATTTTTCTATTTTTTTGTGAAAATCTTAATGCGGTTCACAGAATGCATCTACTTACCAAGTTTCAACAGTATAGTTCTTATAGTTTCGGAAAAAAGTGGCTGTGACATACGGACGGACGGACAGACGGACAGACAGACATGACGAATCTATAAGGGTTCCGTTTTTTGCCATTTGGCTACGGAACCCTAAAAATCAACATGGCGGCTATATCTATCATATTTGTAAAAATAAGTAAATTTTATTTAAAAAAATAAAACCGACTTCAAAACACTAAAATGCTAAAAATAATCGTAAAACTTAAGTACCTAATCAGTTACTTTTGGAGTCGGTGCCAGCCGATGAGAGATTCAATGTTTTTGTTTGCACCGACTCCAAAAGTAACTGATTAGGTACTTAAGTTTTACGATTATTTTTAGCATGTTAGTGTTTTGAAGTCGGTTTTATTTTTTTTAATAAAATTTACTTATTTCATCTATTTTTAGTGATAAATCCTAATCTAACTGCTGAACACCGATTTCATCCCCTATTTTCCTACCCTTAGGGGTGATTATTATTTTGCAAACTTTTATCATATTATCTTTGAAGTATAAGCTATTCAATAAAACAAAAATCATCAAAATCCGCTCATATTTGTCGAAGATAGGTAACAAGAACCACAACCAAAATATTATCTGAGTATATATTTGTTGATTTTCTCAAAAAGTTCTAAAATAATTTCGATCAAATTTATATGGGACCACCTCTGAAGTATGATCTACCAAACAAAAAAAGAATCATTAAAATCGATTCATAATTGGCGGAGTAATCGCGTAACAAATATACAAAAAAAAAAAAAAAAAACATACAGTCGAATTGAGAACCTCCTCCTTTTTTGAAGTCGGTTGAAAAAAAACCGTAGATGTGTCGATAAATCGCTATATCATATCATATCGTGTTTTGGTGGCCATGGTAGGGGGCTTGGGCCCGTTTTTTAATTAAATATCTTGAAAATATTCTTTACTAAGTAACTCCAAACTTAGGCATTGCTTATGAATATTAAATACCCATTTCGAATTTGAAGTCATGAAATTTTGTATGAAAGACCCTAAACTGTAGGTATACACTCGTTTAACCTTATTTTACTTAATTGGTTGAGGTTAGTTAGAAGAATTAACATTTACGGCGGTTTATGTAAGTGGTATTAGCTATTATGACAAACCGTCTGTATGGAATAGTTTTTATGCGTGTGAATAATTGATTTGACCTTACAATGTTTCTCTTCTCACAATAGGTAAATTATATGGAATGTTGGTAACAATTACAAACTGACTAATATTGTTTACCTACCTATTTTTATTCTAAGTTCTTTATTTGGATTAATACAGTAAACTTATTACAGTAGTTATGTAATTATCTGGCAAATCGATTTATTATTAAAATAAACTATAATAAATTTGTGCTTTATGTGAAAGTTAGTGGGTTTGTGCGTTTTTAAACACTTTCTTAACTATCCCGATTATTCCTGAAGATTCCTAGTATAAAGGTACCATTGCAGTCTGCAAAGCACGCACGCAATCATCTCGGTATTCCCGGTGGTCTAAAACACATAGGTGTCGGGTTAAGCGTAAAGAATTACTTTCCTCATGAAAACAAACTATCTAACTGAAGGGACATAATTAGCTTCTTCCTGTGAGCACATCGACAACCTCCGAACCCGAGAGGCGAGTACGTCGGACTTGGCGTCGCCATCTCTGCGGTCCCGGGTTCGATTCGCGGTTGTGTCGATGTAGAAAACGATCTATTCCAAATTATCTCGGGTCTGGGCGTTCTGTGTGATGTCCAATTTTTTTTTTAAAGCATGTCTTGTCATAGGCCTCTTCGCAGAACGTGGCACAGTAGATAGTAAATTTTCTTTTCTTGTCTAATAATGTAAACAATCTTGACATGTTTTTTTACAAAAATATCAGTGTATATATAAATAAATATTAGTAAACATAACAACATACATTGTTCAATAAGCTAAAGCACATGTGTTACAAAAATCAAATACAACGACGGTACCACAACACCCAGACCTGAGACAATATAGAAAAGTTATTTTTCCTACATTGACCGACCGGGAATCGAACCTGGGACCTCATAGATAGCGACACCAAGGTATGCTCGCCTCTCGGCTACAGGAGTCGTCAATAAAATCAAAGAACTATTAGAATAATATCAATTTTGTGCTAAATGATTAATTAATACAACATTAGGTTGTTATTTTTGTATCTATCTTATTTATAAATAAATAATTTCGTTGAAGAGAATGTCAAGATTTTTTACAATGTTGGACAAGCAAAAAAACGGACTATACAGGGTGTAACGAAAAGGTGAAATAAAACTTTAAGGGGTTATTCTACGGCTAAATTACATCAACTTTTTCTATGGGACCAACATCGAAATCGCAAAAAAAAAAACACTTTCCCATACTAAAACGCGACCAGCTGGTATCAGTTTGTATGGAAACGTCAATTTCCCATAGAAAAAGTTGATGTAATTTAGCCGTAGAATAACCCCTTAAAGTTTGTAATTTAGCCGTAGAATAACCCCTTAAAGTTTTATTTCACCTTTTCGTTACACCCTGTATAGGTATTAATAAGTTTTTTTTTAAATTACTTATTATGTTAATGTTTGGTCTGTTTCAGATTCTGCAGACTGTCTACTTCAGCATCTCACTCCTGAACGATTTATTCGGCACCAATGAAAAGACGCCAAGGAAGACGCCTATCATACGAAGAATCAAAGACATCGTCTTCGCGGTGGCATTCACTTTAGCCATCTACGTATCAGTCAGCTTCTGGGGCCTCTACTATCATGAAAAGGATCTCATTTTCCCCGACCATGTAGAGAAGAAATTCCCCGTTTGGCTCAACCACGCCATGCACACTTTTGTGTCTGCCTTCGTACTTATCGAACTCCTAGTCACCAGACGCACATACCCAACCAGAAGAGTTGGTCTGTCTGCTATATTATTCGTCAATGTATCCTACATAATCTGGATGCATGTTCTCCACGCAAGATATGGGGCCTGGGTATACCCTGTCTTCGAAGTACTCAACTTACCCATGAGAATTGTATTCCTCTGTTTTAGTATGACCTTAGGTCTCAGTTTTTACTTTTTAGGTGAAAAGTTAGACAAACTCGTTAGTCCTGCTCCTTCTAAACAAAATCAAGAACCTAAGAAAAAGAAACGTTAACGTAGAATGCACTATTGGTTACTTATTTTTATAAAAAATAAATAAAAGCCGAACAACAAACTAGACTGCATTTTATTTACCTTCATTATGTACACTAATTACTTACCTAACCACTACGTTTTGCAATCACAATACTATACTGGTCATCATAAAAATATATAAACAAAAACCACTGATCAAGTGGGTTTACTACGTGCTTAATTAAAGACAAATTAACAAAATGTCTTGCTATGGACCACCACTGTTTCGAGTAAATATAGAGAAAACGCAAATGAATGTAGAAATTTGTTCTATTTATTATTTTAGGATCGCGGACCACTTCAGGTGCTTATAGGGACCAACACTGGTCCGCTGACTACCGGTTGAGAACCACAAGTAGAGCTCGAGATTTGTGAGGGTAGGTTTAATCAAGGCCATCTAAAATAATAAAAACTCTTCAGTAATGTAACAATTGTTTAATTTTAAGAGAAGTCAGTAAAAAAAATATTCAATTTCGTCAAACATCGTGTTTCAACTATATTATAATACAACCGCAGATGCAAATCCTTTTATTATAAAAGAATTCATTATTTCATCTACTTCTTCATTGTTTTTATTCTTTTTTCGTCTACGCTTTTTCCCAGACCATTTTACTGTGGATATACTCATCTTCTCCGCACATTTCTCATAGATATTACAAAGGCTTTTATAAAACCTTAACACCATAGTAGCGCCATTAAGATATTGTTCTAAAAACTTTAATGGTTCAGTCTGATTGTCTAATTTTAGAGCAATATTATAAATGAAAGTACCATTATAACATTTATGGTATACAGAACTCTCATAGGGGTTCCGACATAAGCTGTTCAAAGAATTAAACTGATGCAAACAACATTGGAACTGTGCAAAGCTGTGTATCTTTTTAACATCATAAGTTTTTGGTCTCTTTCGTATTGTGTCGTCAATCTCAAAGTGCTTTATAAGTGCATTGGCAGCTATCAAACAGTCCTCGTATGCCACCTTACATTTATTAAAGAATAATTCATCATCTTGTTCAGATTTTTTGGTAATCTTCTTTTTGATCTCTTCAACCTTTTTTGAGTATTGATTAACAAATTGCTTGTGTCCACGGAAAGTACCTGTCCTTTCATCTATCACCTCTAACATTACATAGCACATCAACAAACTATGAACATGAGATAACGGCACATTACATTTAGCCACCCACCAAAGCATGGAAATCATAAACAATTGAAAATTTGAAGGCAATAAACTTATATCTGCTAAATCTAACAAAGGGAGTTTCTCTTTAATGAAATGTCTAAAATACAGAGATAATTGCTCATCAGTTAAATCTTGAAATGGCACATCCAACAACCTTGATGCAGACAACTCTCTGTCAAGAAGAATTCTCTTGTAGTTGCAATCAATTTCTCTACTGACATAGGTGCAGTTATCATGAGCAAAATCTGTTAAGATATCAAATATGTATCTTATGATTGGAAGAGTACACAAACAAGAGTCTTCATCTTTATAATCTTCTGCCTGTGGATTACAGAAATACATATGATGTGTGTAAAGGTTCAGATGAGATTGAGGGATAGACTTGTTTCGGACTGCGTCAGCAAACCAGTTAGGCAGGCGTAACACCATATCATCCTCTAAATTGTCATCGTCAGAACTTGCTTCATCCTCAGATGAGTCCTCTCCTGACTCGGTACAGTCATCATCATCATCATCAGCAGAATCTTCAAAGTCAACATTTGCGGGAAGTAGAAATTTCTTTTCTTCGCCTTGATCTTCATCAGAAATATTAAAGTATTTTAATGATCTACAGTGCTTTTTGTTGTATCCATCAATACTTTTCTTGATAATAGCAAACACTTTGTCTTTGCCAGCTTTTTTTACACGACCTAATATTTTGGATATGGCAGAGTCGAGAGTTTCATTTTGCAACCATTTAAAAACACCGTGTATACATCTTTGTTGATCATTTTTGCATTTTTTACTTTTTGGAAGCTTCAGCTGTGAGAAAAACCTGTTGAATACTCTTTTCTCTACATAATCGTTACCCAGCAGTGTTGCTAGCAAGGGCAGCATTTCCTCCTTCAATCCTCCGAAGTTTTCAGTCAAAAATTCTACTTTGTATAGCTTGCACTGCAGAGCATGTATTCTATTACCATCAACATCGTAAGGCTTCGGTTTACGCTCCAATGTATTGAAAGGTATATACAAAACATTGTAAATAAAAAAGTCTGAGTCATAACTCAAGACAGGACAATTCAAATGTCTTGCCATTGTAGCAATCTCATCATCGGCTTCAAACTCGCATATTGTGTATGGTATATTCATTTCTGTTAGGACTTGTTTCAACACATCTCGTATCAGCAGGGGGAAGATCTGTAGACTGCCTTGGGTGACAGGATCCAGTCTGGATGCACCACTTATCTTAGATCTAAGGCGGTTGTACACTGTCCGAAGCTTCCTACTTTCATGGCTGCCATCAAAAATTACGTACGGGGTAATGTTGCACTTCCGAAATGATTTCAGGAATGTCTTTAAATACGAAGCAAACTTGTCATAGTCGCCGCCAAAAGCCGAAAAACAATTTAGACATCGGTACAGCTGAGCACACATGCTATTCCCATCTACGACAAGATTTGTGTCGTGAAGTAGGAAGTACTGAAGAAAAGCATCTTGATTTAAATTCACGTACGTGGTTAAACCTCTAACACCCATTTTGATAGCAGAATTACTTAGCAATTACATAAAATTGCTACCTACATTTTAATTTACGTAAATAAATGGTACAAACTTTAGAGGTTATTTTTTGTCTCGTTCTATTTGAATATGTTAATGTATGATGTTCTTTTTTTTAAATAAAATGTCACGTTTCAACTTGTGTCAATCAAACCACAAACAAGTCCACAGAATCAAAAACGAAAAGTACGGAGGGTAGAGGTAAGGAGTACAACTAAGAGTACAAATCTCTAACGGGCGGAAAAATGAAAAAGTGTCCAGCTAAGACCGGGCGCATAATATCAGAAGCTTCTAATAGAAATATTCTAACGCGCACCTGGAGGCGCTCCGTGCATACATTTTGTACTAGAACCCGCATATTGTAAAAAATGTCTCGAGACGGTAGTCCGGTTCTAATGCGCGCCGCATTGAAACGTCATCCGAGATTCTTGAGAGGCCCGTCTACCATAAATTTTGTACAAGACCTCGCATACTATCGGAAATTTGTGTCAGTTTGGCAGACGGCGCTGTATGCTGCACACGCGCTTTTAGTTGCAAAATGTCAGATATGCAAATAGGGTTTCCAGAAGTTTACTTGTGCTAACCGACAACAAAAAAGTAGGTTTTCAATGTTTACCCTAACAACCGACTTCAAAAAAGGAAGAGATTAAGAAGGCCATACCAAGAGGGAGGGTTTGGCCCCTAAAAAGGGGGTGGTTTTGTCGATAGAAGGGAAAATAGGAAAATTTATGCTCTTATTATTGCTAGCTCGTGACCAAACACACTAAAAGTCGACCGCAAATAGTTTCCTAAAGTTTTAACAACGTATTTTTAGCTTTTAATTCGGTTTTAATACTTATCTTTTTTTAACTTTTTTTTTTGTTATTATTACGTATTATTTTAATATTAGTCTTTTTCTAAAGATTTATAGCTAATGTGAAAAAGTATCCATGCATATAAAATGTGGATAGTAAACACTATTAAAATAAAATATAAACAATCATTTTATTCTTTAATATACTAAACAATAGCACCAATAGGAATTACTTGTCGCCATCCTTAAAAGACGGAGAAGTGTGTCGTGGCGGTGCAGTCAGCCACAACAACTGGCGGCGAACCGCTGAACCGGATAGTATGCAGAGGTTGTGACAGTTCGGTCCGGCGTATGCGAGAACGTTCTATTAGAAGCTTCTGATAATGTGCGCCCAGTCTACAGCAGTATATAACAGCTCCAAAGCCCTCTAAAATGGCGCTAGCGTAGGCAAAAGGTACGGTATGCATTTAGCAGTTGAAGACGGATTGAAGTATGCCGAGTATGGAGTGCTGAGTTAGAACAATTTTCAATACTTTAGTGAGTTTTAAATACGGAGAATAAAGCAATCTTTTAAAAAAAGTATTTTAACAATAGGTTAGTTGACTCATATCAAAATTAATTAAACCAAGAATTATTTCATATAGCATTCGACTTTAGGAACCTAAATATATCGATTTCAATACTTAAAAGTAGAAGATGGCTGTAAAAATCAAATTATAAAAATATTTTTTAATATATAATTTGAAACTCTAAAAACGCTATCCACCATGATCGCGACGTGAGTGAGGTCATTCTTATGGTAAACGATCAAATGTCATTCGAGTCTTTGATGTATTTTTGCATTCTCGAACGATACAGTAATGACAATTACTACATTTTTTGTTTAAACTATTAGAAATCATGTTTGATTAATTCAGAGAGCTTGTATTTGTAAAGACGTCTAAGTTGTTTGTTTGTTTACTACAGAGACTACGTCATGGCGCAGATAATCTATAGACCAAAACGGCTGACAGCGTTTTTGTCTGTTTATGAAAATATTATTTTAAAATTAAAGTTTTGTAGTTTTCTGAGTCTTAAAAAAATACAATTTTTTTTTTTCGGTCTAGTGGAACAGTTATTTTCAATTTATGACCTATTTTTTTTAAAAAGTGTCAACTAGCCTATAGATTTACCTTGTTGCTACTGTGGCACCACCTAATTTAACGCATTATGACGGACACTTTTTCAAAACGAAGATTGTACTCCTTACCTCTGCTAACAAAACTTTAAGCCGGGATTCCTGCGAGACTTATTGGGTATGATGACACCTTTGACCTTTGAGTAGTTATCCTAAAGAGGTGGCAAGCCGTCAAATCACCGAATAAAATGTTCCGCATTTTTTTGCGGGGGACGAGGAAGACACGTATAGCACACTACGAAAATTTTATGTGTACACTCAAGCACATACCTCTCTATTTTCAACCGACTTCAAAAAAGGAGTAGATTCTCAATTCAACTGTATGTTTTTTTTTTTGCTTGAATGTATGTTACGATTACTCCGCCAATTATGAATCGATTTTTATGATTCTTTTTTTGTTTGGTAGATCATACTTCAAAGGTGGTTCCTTAAAATTTTTGTCTATCTGTATTTTATTACGTCATGTAACAACGACTTTTCATATGACAACGACTTTTCATATGACAACGGATGCATTAAGTTAATGATGTGACCTAGTCAAAGAATGTATGAGAAAACATGGTATATGTTTAATAATGAGTAAACGTACTAGTGTTAGATTATTCAGCCCATATTTATTGATTTTACTAAATACACTTTAACTTACTCACTCACTACTTTGATGATGATGATGATGTGTTCATTATGATCATTTCAGCCATACAACGTCTTCTGATGAACATAGGCCTCCCCCAGTGACTTCCAGATTAGCTGCATCAAGCCGTTTACAGTTATGGAGATTTCTACGATCACGATCCAGTGATAAATGTCGATATGAAATGAAATTTCCTCGTCAACTAGTTTTTTATTTGAAAAATGGCATAGTGGCCATATCTTTTGAAAGAGGGGAAAACCTATCTATAGCATATCCTTATGATAGATAGTGAAATCCTTTGACTCAATGGATGACACATGGATGTCAGCCTCCGCTTGACATTGCTTGACCTTGCACCTACCCTTGCTTCCGTTCGCATACATCATGATCGTGGGAACCCCGAGATGGTAAATAGTTTCCTCCCTGAAGCATGTAATATGGCCCAATCATAAATTGTTCTCGTCCTCTCTTTGGACTAAATAAAAAATAATGATAAATACATTTGGACAACATCACTTATACTCGTATAGCTCTGATCATTTGATAAGTAGCTTTTAAGCACGACTAAGTAGTATAAATTGAAAAATGGGTAGTGAAAAAAGTATTTATTGATAAATACCCAGTCGGGTTTTTCCGGTTAAGCGCTCATCTCTATTCAAACTACAATGCAATGTCTTATGGCTATGCACTATGGATGGCTTATGGCTTAAACTACGTAAAATCTACCTCCGAAACATGTTGTTTTGTAGGGTTCCGTAGCCAAATGGCAAAAAACGGAACCCTTATGAATTCGTCATGTGTGTCTGTCTGTCCGTCCGTATGTCACAGCCACTTTTTTCCGAAACTATAAGAACTATACTGTTGAAACTTAGTAAGTATATGTATTCTGTGAACCTTCAAAAATAGAAAAAAAAATCTTTACATTTTGGGGGTTACCCATACTTAGAACTGAAAGTCAATTTTTTTTTATCAAACCCATCCGTGTGGGTTATCTATTGATAGGTCTTCAAAAATTATATTGAGGTTTCCAATATCATTTTTTTCTTGATACTTCCAAAGTGGTAAAATGGTAAAACAAACTTCTAAAATAAGAGAATGATAAAACTAAAAAATATATACGATGTACATTACCATGCAAACTTCCACCGAAAATTAGTTTGAACGAGATCTTGTAAACCTTCTCAGGTTTACGGAAATAAAATTTGCAGAGTTAAATTTATTATACTTGGTATTTTATTTCCATTTTGTAGAAAATTCACAACAATTATGTCAAACACTGATGAGACAAGCACCGACTGACTTAATCATTCTATTCTTTTATCCTGCCACACATAAATTCAAACATACGTCAATCTCATAGACGGCCAGTCACGAATCACGATTACAAACTCTTCTGACACTCCTTAATCGCATTCGTCGCCCTCTCATTAACTTCAGCTACCCTTACTAAATAATACACAACACCTCATACCTCTCATACTCACTGAGCAGTGCTTTACACCATAAGCATCCTCAGGGTACTATAATGCACTACAGAGTTAAATTTATTATACTTGGTATTTTATTTCCATTTTGTAGAAAATTCACAACAATTATGTCAAACACTGATGTGATGGGCAGTGGATAAATACTCAAATAGTAAATACTCGGATATTTATCCAAAATGGATAAATACTCGTTTTTATCCATTTTTATCTGATATTTACTCAAAATCACGGATAAAAATCTTTTCAGCATCTTTTCAGCACACACAACTTTTGTTTTTCTGTTCTACATTTAATGAATGGTTAGTATTAAGAAAGAAAGAAAAGACATTTATTATACATTGGACATCACAAAATTATTTAAATTCAAAATAAAAAAATAAAATAAGAAAGGAGAAACAAAATAAATTTATAATAGAAAAAAGAGTAAACCAAGCGGTGCCACTATGTGCCTGTGATGTCCGGGATAATGGGACCTCACTCAGCTTGAGCCACGGCCTGAGTAGGCCGCGACGCTGGTTTTCAGTAGGCCCCGCTGAGTGAGTATTACGTGTCCGAATACAATGTTATTAAAAAAAAATTGTAGTTTTAGCAAGGTTGCAGTGTATCCTGTCACGGTAATTATAATAATAACAATATAATATGTAGTGGAACTCAGTCCCGTCCTTGAAATAATTAGCCTTTCTTGCTCTTGCTCTTGCACACGGTGCGCACAGATCCGCGAGAGTTAGAAATAGTTATTTGATAATGCAGGGCTGCAAAGTTGGTTTTTGGTGCGAGTACCTACTTGTATTAAAACCTGAGCAAGCGAATGAATCTAGGATTGTTGTTCAAATACAGAATCCTGAGCGTAGCAAGGGTTTCAAAGGTACGAGATGCAAATAACTTTGCTGCCGAGTGAAACAATTTTTCACCTCACCACAGCGAAGAAAAGGCTAGGTGCAAAAAAATTGCTTAGTTATTAAATTAGTGCTTATTCGTTTGATTGATTTTCTTGTTTCTGATAGTTTAATAAAGTATGTTAGCATTATAGTCTCCGAAAACGTTTTCGCACCTTTAGAATGTCTCCATGCATTTAACAAATTGTACTCTTTTAAGTACTTTTCACGCGATTTTTTCGGTAGAAAACTCAATTCGGCACTATGTACCGCTTGTACTAACTCTGCAGTGTTAAATTATTATCTTCTTCGCTGGTGGACTCGCTCATACTTAATGAAATTACGATTTTCAAATCAAATTATGGAAGGTGAATTAAATAAAGAGAACATTTTTTATTTATTTAGTTTAGTGCTGCACCTGTGGCTGACCAGTGCAATTCTTCTTCTTCTTCATTTGTACGGACAATCCCGGTTGCGTCCAAAGCCGTTGATTTGGAGCCCAGGGTCCGCTTTCCTTGATTTACTCCTTCAGTTAGCATGGTCT
Source organism: Anania hortulata (assembly GCA_963576865.1). Taxonomy (NCBI): domain Eukaryota; kingdom Metazoa; phylum Arthropoda; class Insecta; order Lepidoptera; family Crambidae; genus Anania; species Anania hortulata. The sequence goes on along the minus strand of OY756388.1, from coordinate 3,751,848 downwards.
TGAGCATCTCTAGTCGTGAGATCATTGGCACGCATGTCAGCCCTCACGACGTCAAGCCAGCATTTCTTGGGTCTACCTCTTTTGCCAGGACTTGGCGGTGGCGGCATGGCCAGATATTTGTTTCCTACATAGCTTGCCGGTTTCCACAAAACATGGCCGTACCAGCGTAGGCGACTCTCCTGCAGTTTGTCTACAATATCACGGACACGAAGGCTACCGCGGATGAGCGAGTTCCTCTCGCGGTCCTTCCGCGTGACTCCGCACATCCACCGCAGCATATTCATCTCCGTGACACGCAGCTCCTGCTTGTGTCGCTCAAGTAGTGGCCGCGCTTCGCTGCCATATGAAAGGGCAGGCCTAATGATGGACTTATAGATCTGTCCTTTCTGCTTAACCAGCATTATGGGGTCACAAATGACACCAGTCACCTCTCGCTATTTGGCTCACGCAGCAGTAATGCGTGCTTTGACGTCGCAATCGATGTCTCCCAAAGCATGAAATACAGATCTAAGGTTTTTAAACTGATCCGTACGCTCGACTTTGTCTCCGCCTATGCGGACGGACGTTGGATCTGTAGAGTTACAGGCCAGGCACTCGGTCTTCGCCACATTGAGTTTCAGACCACCGCTCTCAAGCGACTGCTTCCACTCGTTCACCCGTCTCACCAGCCTGCTTACAAAATGCACCTTGGTGCAAAATGAAAAGTATATTCGGTTTCCTATGTTAGCCCGCGTCATCGCTTTGAGTTCCCCCCGTGCGTCGTCCGTCAGTCAGTAGTAAGCTTTGTGGGTGCGCGTTTTTTCACATAACTTTTTAAGTCCTATTATCGGAAGTCCGAAAATGTTTCTCATACCATTTTACATTATAATGATCACTCTTCATAAAAATATTTAACACTGATGATCGAAACTCATGATCATTAGAACTCATCATGGAAGATAATTAATTTAATTTATGTACACATTACAACACGCCTCATGTTGGCGGTGGGGAAGTGAATTACTTTCGGCCGTCCCCACACGGCACCGAACACGAGCACCTGTATTACGAGACGGGCAGCATCATTTACGTGCGAAATCCTATAAAAAAACTGCAATCACAAACCCGCCTGCTAAGCGTGGTGAGTATTGGCAATTCCCCCCAATGATAGAAGTCATTGGGGGAGGCCTATGTTCAGCAGTGGACGATCGATGGCTGTTATGATGATGATGATGATGTACACATTTAGTTGCATTCAAATACCATGAAATAATGAAATAACATGTTAAGCATTTGATAGCTGTTCTTTTGGCTATTATTCATTATTTATAGTTTAAAAACGCAGAAATACATATTTTATCTTGAAATTACTTATTACCTACACTCTAATTTCGAAATTTGCGTTAAATAGAAATAAAAATGTTTAAGGAGTATTTATCCACCTTTTTGGATAAATACTCGAGTAAAAATGGATATTTATGAGTATTTATCCATTTTTAGTATTTATCCGGATAAAAACCCATCACTACTGATGAGACAAGCACCGACTGACTTAATCATTCTATTCTTTTATCCTGCCACACATAAATTCAAACATACGTCAATCTCATAGACGGCCAGTCACGAATCACGATTACAAACTCTTCTGACAGATCTAGTAAGTAGTTTTTTTTAATACGTCATAAATCGTAAACCGCAATTTACCTTTCGAAATGTAATGGATTTTATTTTGCAATAAAAATACCATAACTATGACTCGATTGTCCTGATGGGTGGACTTTTACTAATATAGGTACCTACAGGTTTGTACGGAACCCTCGGTGCGCGAGTCTGACTCGCACTTTTCTACGGTTTATTCTATTAAGTATTTGCTGTATGTTTAGCAATTAATTAAGGGCAGGAGACGTTGTTTAAAACCAAACATTTCTGAACGAACTAATTTGATTTGACTGACATTGCTCTCTTCTCCCATCCCCACCCTTTTCGTTTCCGGCCCCCGTGTATCTCTTTCGCGCCGGTCGTGTGTGAAATTTTTAACACGTGTTTTTACGATAAATTCTTAATTAAGAACAGACGCAGTGCGGAATTGATGTTACATTGTTACAAACTTAAACTATATTATTTTGAATACCGTAAGTCTCAATGTAAATACATATTTCGCTAATTGCGCCATAGTTTCAGTGTGAGTATTGTATGCGATTTTTAATTTAAATGCATTGGTTCTTCTTACAGCAAAGCTAACATGACTGAGGAAAAAGAAGTCGCCACTGAGAAGAATGGCCAAGAAAACAGCGAAAATAAAGAAGTTGACAGTGAGCTGGAAAGCGCTGTTATCCGCCAAGTGGAATATTACTTTAGTGAGTAAATCAATACTATTCTGTTTGACTTCATGGCTTTGTTCCAGATCCGTCAAATTGTACATAAGTACATGTATTCTCATCTCAACACAGCTACATAAATAAACAATTTGTGTGACAAAAAAAATTACTTTGTGAATATAAATACTAACATAACCTAAAAAAAATAGCACTTGGAATACACAAATAAGTTTAACCTAAATATTTTGTCTATAGGTGATATAAACTTGCCACGTGACAAGTTCCTGCGAGAACAAGTGAAGCTGGATGATGGCTGGATTCCACTAGACGTGCTCACTAGGTTTAACCGACTTGCCAAACTCTCCAAAGATACTGATGTCATTGCTAATGCCATAAACAATTCTACTTCTGGCCTTTTGGAGGTAAATTAAAATTTAAGCATTCCTTGAAACAAACTAACATTGCTTTTTTAATCATTAGTTTGAATCATCATCATCATCATCATCATTTTAGCCTGAACATAGGCCTCCTACAATGACCTATCATGGGGGGATTGCCAATACTCGCCACGCTTGGCAGGCGGGTTGGCGAGCGCTCGTTTTTTAATAATATTTTGCACGCAGAAGCTGCTGCCCGTCTCATGCTACAAGAATTTGTCACCTCTTACGACACGCGTCCTGTTAGCGGTGGGAAGTGTATTCTTTACGTCCTTTCCCACATGGCACACACCAAAACTTCTATGCTCATTTATTTGCTGATTTTATGGTTACTTACATATATTTTTTTTATTGAAAAAAACGGCGATAATCCTGATTAAACTATTTGTATTCATGTAGGTTTCAGAAGACAATAAGAAGGTTCGTCGAAATCCTGAGCTGCCTATCCCTGAGATGAATGAAGAGCGACGTAAGGAAATGATGGCTCGTACAATCTACGCCAAAGGATTCCCTAAAGAATCTGTTCTTGATGACTTGCTCAAATATTTCAAACAATTTGAGGAAGTTGAAAACATAATAATGAGAAAGTACCTGGAGCGAAGTACCAAGAAACGTCTCTTTAAAGGATCTGTGTTTGCTACATTCAAAACCAAAGAACAGGTATATTTTTTGAATAATAAACAAATAAATAAATTGTTGCCACAATCACACCAATTAGCTAGCCCCAAACTAAGCAATAAGCATCTGGTCTAGTAGTTACTAGTTAGTGGCTATGAATATAGGCATATTCACATGGCGTGTTTTTTCGTCTCGTCTTTTTATTATTAAGCCTCTATTGCTGATATAAGGTAACATGTTACATTTAGCATATACTAAAATTATTTCTAGCCTATCAGCGTGTCCTATTGCACCTCCTGCTTTTCTTATATCGCCTTGTCTGCCTCTTTCCTTTTTCCGTCTCGTGGTTGCCACACTTAAGCGAAGTGGTCGAATAGATGATAGACATAATAGATGCAATGTGGAGGTTTTACAGAAACCACAATAATTTTAGATAATAATTAATAATATTACATTTGAAATAAATAACATGATTCAACTTAAACCTCAATGGCAATGTAATATTGGAGCTTCTGTGTAAGTGTTGTTTTAGTGTCCAACTGTTTTTTTTTATTGCAGGCTAACAAATTCATGGAGATCAAGGATTTGAAATATGAGGAAACTCCTTTAATCACGCTCTGGCAGGATAATTACTTGCAGCAGAAGCAAGAGGAGTATCTGGCCAAAAAAGGAAAGAAAGATAAGAAACATAAGGATGTAAGTATATTAAAAAAAGAAATATTGTTAATGATTCCCATATAAACAATTAACCTTTTGAGCCCTCTGAACTCAAATATTATCAAATAATTTTTAAAAAAAAGTTATTTTAAAAGAAAATAGCTTTAAGTAGATCTTAGAATAACGTTTTTGATCTAACTTTTACTGGGACTTATTGAAACTGGATTTTGACTACATTAAAGTCTACAAGCCCTCGCACACTACATACTTTTGGTTGGCCCATAGTTCATTGCACGCACTGAAGCGATTTGTAATCGGCCGATAGTCAAAAGTAATTCAAAGACTGGTTTAACTATTGACAAAAGTCTGTAGTATGTAAGAAAGGAGGGACCTAGTCTTATAATGCTTATTTTTCAAGCTATAATTAGTAAAATCCATTGTGCAAATAAATAGAATGTCAATAATATTTGGTTCTGGATGGTTTGAGAGTAATTTTCTATAATTTCTATTCATTTCTTTTTTTTTAGGAAAAACCGGACAAAGATGATTTGAAGTTACCCACTGGAACTGTTTTCCACTTCAGTGAGGGTGAGGACAAAATGAAGAGAGAAGATGTAAAAGATGCTTTGGTAGCTTTAGGTACGTAATGAATAGGAAGTAACACCATATTTTTATACTTAATATTTAATAATTGGGTAAATATAAAAATTTTAGTTTTTTTTATTCATCACAACTGGATTTTACTTAAATTTTTTAGACTACCATTAATAAAAATGCATGTAATAATCAAATTCAGCAACAATTAAATCGACGACCTCTAGCTTTAGTCTAATACTGACGCTCTGGCCTACAAAAATATTTTTTATTTGGTCTGTCGCGGGTTCAAATCCCGCAAGAGACGAGTTGGTGTGAAAGCACGAGCATGTGTGATAAAAGAATATTTTATAACATAACTGAACGCATCCTGTTTTGACAGGTACGAACAGTTTGTATGGGAAAATAAAATTGATTTTTTAACTACTTTCCCTGCGATTTCACCTTTAAACCTTTCCTGAACTTCCACAAATAATTCAAGATCAAAGTTTGCCAAATCGCCAAAAGCCAGTGTTGAGTTTTAGTTTTCATTTCCAAACCAAAACCAGGAAAGTAAAATAAATACTTGTAATTAATTAATTATGCCTTTTCTGGACACAGGTGCCGAAGTAGCCTACATTGACTTCAAAGTTGGTGACACCGAAGGTTGGGTGCGCCTCGGCAAAGAGAACTCTGCAAAAGAAATTGCAGAGAAAATAACTGATGGAAAAATCAAAATCGGCGAAAAGGAAGTCGTATTCAAGATTTTGGAAGGCGACGAAGAGAAGGCTTACTTAGAGAAAACAGTGGAGGAAATGGTTAAACGGCGCAAGAATCAAAAGAACAACAGTAGACAGAATAAAGGCAAATACAAGGGAAATAGACAAGGTCAAGGTAGAAAGAGGAGACAAGATCACCATGACGACGGACCTCCAGCTAAAGTGAAGGCTGATGATAGTTAGTCATAGTGTTAAGTTAATGTTTTTTACAATTTATTATGGTACAGTCAACGCCTCGTAAACTGTACGACTTGTTACTTGTAAGAACTTGTTTATCTACTAAAATGACACAGAAAAATGTCGTTAAACTTTATATGGCATCAGCTAGTGTCCTTATTTCTACTAGATAAGTAGAAAGCGTATTTCAACTCTGTTTGAAAATTATTATATTGGAAGGGAATTAGGTCCCTCGTTAATGATGTTGATTAAAGTTTATTTCTAGTAAATTGAGTTCTTATTTTCCTTTAATAACCTAAAAATTTATAAAAGAATACATTCCTCAGGATTTGATAGAGGAGCATAATTGCAACATCTTTTGTTAATAAACCTGCAGCGAACAATAGAAAATAAAACTTCTACATTTTTTTATTTTTATTTAAATCTTTATGTACATATATATATATATATATTTTAATTATACTTTATACAAATAAATATACAGCTTAAAACTAAATATAAGACAAATAATTATATTTAAAATGTAGGTACATAAAAGGCATACAAAATAAGAAATACATAAAAAAACTTCTACATACTAATTATAGGATCAGTTGTTAACATTTGTATGGGACAGTACATTGGTAAAAGGCTAGATTCCTCTTACAAAAAGAAGTTGATAGAGAAGCAAAATTGCAACATCTTTTGTTAACAAACTGCAGCAAACCATGGGAAAAAAATTGCATACTAATTACAAAATCAGTTATTAAGATTTTTATGGAATCAGTTTTAAAAATATTATAACGCTTCAAACGTAGTCGTACTACATCGCATTAAAATTTGGTGTTCAGGTAAAGATCACGCCGAGTATTATTCAATTAACTGAATAATGGTCCCGCTTTGTAGAATATTTAGAAATCCAATCGACGTTATACCGTAATACTTTAAACAAAAATGATAAGTCCAAGAGGTTTACCATTGAAAATCGTGGAACATACATATCGATAGGTATTGAAGTCCCCTATCGTTTGACTTACGATGATCCACCCCCCTGTTACACCCTGTATAATTCTATGTAAGTATAATATACTTCTACGGTCGGTAAGTTTATATTACCTACTTATAAAACTATTTTACTTTTCATTTAATACACTAAATGTATATCATGAAATGTGAAGTGTAAATGTATGTGTAAATTATGTTGATATTTACTTACATGTAATAAAACGACAAGGCAATCAACAATCATCATACGTGGACATTTTGCCTAGATTTGAACTATGATATCCATGAATTCCTATAAAAAAGGGCAGTGTAGTCACCCTGGTTGGTGTAATTGCACCAATGTATGGAAAAAAAAGAAATGCTTATAACTTTTGTTTGCTGGCACTTAGAGCCGTCACTTACGACAGATCGTATTCGCCGTCCCCGTCACCTTAGATTAGACGAGTTTCCAGCTACGTAGAACAGCTGGAAGTGCTAGTATATGGTGGTTCAGACAGCCAGAAAATTCCAGCTGAACCATCAAGTTTTTTTAGAATAACTCCTACACGCGTGCGTCATGGAGGTTTAAATGTGATCGAGAGCCGTCACATCTTGCGTCACAAGACTTACTTATATATTCGGTCCGAAATGTGATAAGTATTTCGTTTAATATCGAGAAAAATAAAATGGTTCAGCCAGCCTGATATATGGCTGGCTCGACACACGTTTTCCAAATTTCTCGAAGTGTGTTGCATCATAATGGATGAAATCACTTTTAATGCCGTCACGCGTCACGTCACCATCGTTTTGTTAAGAAACGGGGTCCTAAAACCCTTTAGATGCTGAAATCGAAAGTGTCGAAAAAGGTCAAATTCTGGCTGGTTGAACTAACATTTTATTACTTTTCAAAGAAAGCATTGAGTCACAAACGACGAAACCTTGGTAGATTGGCGTCACTTATGATTTGTTATCCACCTAGATATATATTGTATTAAATCCCATTCACATGATTTTCGAAAAACCTGAAGTGCTTCCGCCATTTTTACGTTCATAATTTTTCTCAATATCTTGTGGTTTAGGATTTGTCACTCCTCATCTCGTATACAGATATCTACATAAATAAAACTAATTAAAATGTTATTGTCAGTCAAATCGATTTTAATAAAATACAACATTTCATTGGCAAATATTTATTAAGCATCTACATTTTCTTTTAACCTAGTCCTGAAGCTAGCTGTTCTTTTGGAAACATTAGTCATCAGTTCTTTATCTTCTACTCCACTTAAAATATTTTCATAATCATCTTTAGTGGCATTTAATACTGTCTCCAGGTTGGTTTCCGAACAATGCAGCATGTAACCACATAGCAAATTGCTCAATGGGACTTTTATTTTCTTTAAAAATTGGTCCCGGTCATCATGGTCTTCTTCAAATTTTCCATCACCGTTTTGGTGATCCTTCAAAGTGGATATAGCGGTCCACATACAATAACTTGGAATGAAATAAGTGTTTGGTTCACTGATTTCACTTAGCTGTAGAGTACTCACAACCGTATTTGTAGAATCAATTATATCAACCAAATCCGTGTCCATTTCTTTCTGATTAAGAAATTTATCTTCATAGTAGAGAAGTATGTGATTGATCATTGTTACTACACTTTCTTTATTTTCTTTGTATAGTTCTATAGACTTGTCAAAGCCTATTAGATTTAGAGTAATCTGCATGCAAACTACAGATACCCTTTCAAGTTCATCTCTCTCGCATAATGCTTTTTGATTAACTACAACTTCTGTGCAGGCTGTGGTCAAGGCTTCAAGTGCTTCGAATGTTACAAAGTGGGTGAAGAATCTAATCCTAGTTTTTTCTGTATTTAGATATGAACACATTGTGTTAAAGTTCTCTAAGGCTGTTAGCAGCAGATTCTTGTTTGAAGAATTTTTTAGCATAAAAAAGAGAGCTTCTGAATAGGCGAGGGATTCAAACAAGTCCATCCAAATGACTAACTCTTCCTCCTTTGCCGAAAATAAAGCTGAATTGATTAAACGTAGCAACTGTATCAGTATCAAGCTGTCGTCAGTCTTCATGTACTCTAGAAGCATTCTTAAAAAGGAGTCCATGTTTAGAAGGGTATTTGTAGCTTCTTTTTGGCAGCACATGTTTCCAACGATGCCTACAATAATTTCGATGATGCGAGCGGAATCTATGATCGGCAAAGCAAAGTTGAATAGATTTAAGACTTTGTGTTTTACCAGGAAAAGGACTACATCTCGTTCAGCGGTCATGTCCCACAGCAAACATAGGTTATCTTCAAATGATTTCTCGCGAAATTCATCTTTTAGAGAATCTAAATTGGCGAGTTTGAGCAATATTTTCAAAACAAAGCGCTCACTGTACGCAGTGTCACCGATTACGTCCCCAGCTGGAACCACTTCTTCTTCTAAGGTAGCCTCTTTTTCAGGCTTCATATCATTAATGATATTAAAATATCTACTGTGTTTGTGACAAAATTTTATTCAATAGTTGTATTTATTACTGTGAAATATATTTTATGATAGTTACGTCTTTCTTCTTTTCGTTCTAGAGCACAGATTAACATAATATATGAGCACAGACGACAGACGTCTAACGTAGTTTTACTTGACACTTACTTGATCAGTGGACATACAGACGTGCTCTGTCTAATCTGTGCAGACGACAGCACAGATTACACAGAGTACGTATGTAAAAATGACAATAATTTACATCTGACATCCTTTTTTTTTACCGATAGAACACCCCGATTCTTGACTTAATGAGCTTGAACTACGGTAGTACTATTATGCATTCTGTGCTTGAACGACCGCTTCCATAGACTATCACATTACTTTTTTGCTTGGCGCGAATTTTCAAGCTCTAATTTATCGGAAGTTTTTGTTCACACACACGTCAAAGACACACATACACATTCGGCGTTAAGTTTAATTTGCTTTTTTAGAAACTTCGGTTTTACTGATTATGAAGTTTTTGTTTCTTACAGTAACTTTTCGGGTTTACGAGGTTAAGACGCTTCATAAGTTCCCAGGATCTTATTTTTAAAATTTGGCACCCCTTTTGCAATGTAACCCTACCCTGTATTTGATTGGGTTTGGTACTAATTGGTACTGGGTTTGGTCTATAATTTTCAGAACAGAATTTAAAACGATCGAGAGAAATACTAAAAATGTTTTTTTCTATAAAAAAAAAATTAACACTTAATTAAAATAACTGCCCGCATTGGACATTTTTAGGCATAAAAAGGCGTTTATCGGACTTTATTTAATGTGCCTAAAATGCCAGGGCAGATACCCACCTCTAGTCACGGAGGATGTTTGAGAAAATAAACTACAATTTGTATACAGGATTATATATTTTGTAGACATTATAAAGCAACATTTACATTACCATAAACGAGTTTGTACCGCCACTGCGGCGGCCTAATCCTACTCGAATGTAACAGTACACTGTAACAAAACAAAGCTCTCGCTCGATATGCTCTCACATAAAAAAACATACACCACAAATACTGAAAGGGAGAATGGAGATTAATAACTGTATTTATTTTACATTAAATGTACTTAAACACTAACTAACCACGAGCCTACTTGTTCCTTGAGCGGAACGAAATCGCACATTTTATTTTAAATATCGATTCGTAAATATTTAGATATAATTATATCGTTAGAGATAAAAAACAGGATAAAGACTAGACTTTACACTGATCAACGACAAATTGGCTAACAGCAACATATCGCGAGTGGCGACGCTCTGCGGACGGCGGACGGTACCGTAACTAATAGACCGACGCTACGTTACACGCAGTTGGCACTACACAACCGTCTTACAAATTAATACAATAAAATTAATTAAATCACTTTCCAAAGGCGGAACTGTGCAGCCAACTAGAAACGCCCGAACGACGAGTTAACAACTGGACCCCAAAAATGTTGTTTTAATTAGAAATATTATACAACAAGCCATCGAGAAGCCATTTTGATGCAACCTATACATTGTACTGGGACTCCGAACAAACGCGAACTAGTCGACCCCCGCCCGCACAGAGACGCGAATTAACGTACATAATAAAATATTACATGTTACCTACTCAATAAATTACATAAATTATCTGAATTTAAAACAAGTCTTAGGCTTTTGATAAACATATCGTTTGTAGTACCATGACAAATCCCATTTTCGCTACATTCATATATCGATGCGCGCTGGACTGCGCGTCGGAGCCCGCAGTGCAACGCGCAGCGACCTAAATCAAAATATTTACAAAAATAAAACAAAATAAAAAGTAGGCAGAAAAAGCCGCGGGTGATATGAACGCAGGTAGACCCCTTTGTACCAACAGGGATATGTATCTTGTATACGTTGTGACATTTTATTGATAATACGTTGCATTGCGAACGCCTAAATAAATAACACTCAAGTTGCCATTTTACATAATTATAATTAGCCGAAATATAACTCTCACAAAATTAAAACTTAATATCCACTAACGCTTCGTCAAAACAATTTTGTTGTAAATTAAATGTACACAATTTGTGTGTACGTGGTTAAAATTTAACACTTTTTAATAAAAAGTTTTGAAAAATGAAATCAATGCAATACTTTTGACAGGCCAATCCAGCCAATTTATCTTCAATGGTCCGATTTTGGCACATTACCTCCGAATACGCGTAAAATAATACTATGCAACTGCGAATGGCAGTGTTACAATCACCGACATATCATTATAAAGGTCGGCTCACACGGTCCGGGAAACTATTGACTATTCTCGATTATATAAAGTTACAACCAAGTTGATACAACTTTTAATAACTTGTTGAATAATTCGAAAAATGTCGCCAAGTTTACCCGCACGTGTATAGTCGCCTTGATAATAGGATTATTTAGAGTCAATCAGTTCGTTGTAAACGACTTATAAAGTCTATTCATGCAGTATACCCCGATTTAGTCATCAAATTGTTTTACTATCTAGAATTTCGATATTTTAGAGCCGTGAAGGTATCGATACAAATAAATTTTATAAGCGTGCATTCGCTTCTAGCAAGAAACTAAATTAATATGACTGACTGACTCCATAATAACCCTTTTGCCCCCCTGTTAGATATGTTCGACAAATATTAATCAAAAACGTGTGCGTTCTAGTTCTTATACAAAATATGCGACTGTGATATAAACCTTAACGATCGAACATACAAACAGAAAAGCAAAGCTCTCTACAATTAATTTCTTTGGTATATTTTTGTGAGCAACGACAAGTGATTACAGTTTGAGTATATTATTATAACATTTATAATTCCTAAAAGCGATGATATTCCGTACGATACCAAAATACTGACGCTTGGACCAAACAGAGTACTTTTTATTATTTTCGTTTTTCATGTAGGCTGCGTCTTGTTTCTAGTATAAGGAACAAAACGCATTGAATACAGCATAGTCTACGACCCCCCACCAGCTTCTCGACCCCTAAACGACATCAAAAGAGGCTTTTAATTAAGTTTCATTGCGGTCGAGTGCATCGGGCCCAAGGCCCGTGGATCACTGGAATGTTCACACGACACAACAAAACCCAACGTTTCACCGCACGGCTAGGCCCCACAGATACATATTGCTTTCATATAAGCGTAATAAATCCATCAAGAGTAGGTACGATACATTCAATTTGTACTTACACTCAGACATCTAAACACGAGTAAATATACATCGAAACAACCTACTTTCCCCGTCTTCGTTGTCTTGAACGGACAGCTGTGTTTACATCGATAGGATAGCTACGGGGTCACACAGAGATTAACGATTCATAGAATAAATATAGGAATACATCTACACAGTCTGTTATAACGGCAAGGGGCTATCAATACATCGCAGGAGAATTTTCACTGTCAATCGTTATTTTCGCGAGAATTATACAATATCATGATGTTGCAACAAAAATATTGCATCGACTAAGTAGTTTAATACATAATGAGTGCATATGTTTCATTATTTCGTAAAAATACAATATGATTATTTCGATGTTCACGGATTGAATAATTCGCAAAAATGGCGGCGAAAATCCCGGAGTCTATCGATGGGAGTCTATTGACGACCTCGGCCGGCGCGCGCACAATTATATCACACTCGGGGATATGACACTATGTAACAAATAGTAATGTAGGACAAGACCCCGACTAAGATCGACTTTACGCAATTAAACATTAAGTATGGTGAAAAATCAACTTTGAAAAGGTTGCCTAATTAAATCTGTACTTGCTCGAATTAAAAGCGATGACTTTGCAACCGATTCCGGTCCAACAAGTCCATCATGATGACAAGATAAGCATGTCTACAGTTGTTAAACATCCATTTTAACGTTATTGAGTTCTATCGATATCTTATCACTCCACGTTTGTGTTATCGGTGAAATTATAAGCCCTAATATCTTAACTTGTTGACTTATCAACCACTTAACCGAGAGATTGATTTAATCAGGCAACGAATACGCAATTTGTTTATTATTAACAAAATATTGAAGTCTAACTCAGTCGAGATCCTGAGCTAAAATAACACGTTGATATCGAGATTATATCACTCCGCGCGGCGCTCAGGCGCCAGAGAAACCGTACACTTCTAGCACTCGTATCTCGAAGTCGCCGCTGGGGCACAGCGGCGGGTTGTTGAACGTGGAGCAGCGGTCAGTCTTGCCGAACCTAATGTTCTCGTCCATCCAGATCGCTTGGCCATCGCTGGAAGGTAGAAATATATGTAAGCCGTTGTACAATTGTAGAAAAACGGGAGGAAAAATTAAAAAAGAACACAGAAAACAATGCAAATTAGTTTATAATGAGACAAATCAAAATACACAACAACTAACAGGCCAATTCATCTTGTTATCTGTAAAAATGGCAATTACAGTAATTAATTTAAACGAAATGAAATCACACCATAAAGAGGCATAATACGTAGGTCACACTATAAGTTTTGCGTAACTTAAAAAAACAACATGTTATACCCTAAATATTATGTTTATTGCTTTTCAAAATACTCATTTTAAAGATTTTTTCATGCAAGATTTTTTAAAACAGGAGGACCACAGATCTGAAGGCATGTTTTCTACGTGCTGATTGAACGCTATCACTGCCTCTTCGGAGTTGGTAAAAGTAAAATCTCTCATCAAATCTTTGATTTTGGGGAAAATACAGAAATCACAGGGTGCTAGGTCGGGGTTATGTGCAGGATGGGTGACGAGTTGTACTTTTTCGAAAGCTAAAAATTACTTTGTTTTGTTGGCCGTGTGTGAAGAAGCGTTGTCATGATGTAGGAGAACGCGGCTTTTGGCAGGGGTCACTCCGCAGTTTAGGTATGTTCGGCCAGCGCGCTGCCCGAAGCGGCGTATGCCAGTGGGCTGTCGCTCAGCTCGCACGACAGTCGCGATCACGTTGCGCGAGCGCATACTTGATAATATTTTTTTGCTTTTGCAAATTGACCCGCAATGTCTTCTACTTAGCCTAAACGTCAATATAATAATGCGTAAAAAAGATGTTGTGGTTTACCGGTTGTCTGAATAAAACGAATAGTGAATCAGAGCTAACATTTTGTTAAATTTCACATCATATTGAAATATTTATTCTTCTTTAATTCCATGTCCATAATAAGAAGTAATAGTTAAAATAAAAATCCTTAATTAGTTATATTAGCCCAGAAACAATATTAAGAACAGGATAGGATAATGTTTACAAAGGAATACCTACACCCGTAGGAATCGAACACACGACATTCAGATGGAATTTATATGTTTACAGAATCAACGTTTGTAATGCTTACCTAATCTACTTATTTTAATCGTAAAACTAATAAATCAACTAGGTACAAAAACTTCTCAAGTGACAACCCCGTGCCGTCGTTCGCAGCTCGGTCATAAAACTGGGTCGCGCAAAGAAAATCCGTGGTTCGCGCGCGGTTTTAAGTTTCAATTTTGCTTGCAGCGGGTAGCTCTGGCGAGTCTAGGTATATTTTTATACCTAAACCTGACTTTTGTTAGGAAGTGAGTCTTCTGTACGGTAGTACTATTAGGTATTCTGTGCTTTTGGGTCGTCTTTCGCGAACTTTTTCTAACACCCTGGGTAAACAAATGGTAGAATACTCAGCATTAACACTCTTTTGATCTTCAAGTAGAATTGTACAGATGGGACCCGTAGCTGAGAAAAAAAACGCGATTATTTTTTTACCAACGTTTCTCGCTTGCCTCACTTTGGTTGGCCTAGTCTCATTTTCAAACACCCATTCACAAGATTGTTGTTTTTTTTCGGGTTCAAAACAATAAATCCACGTTTCGTCTCCTGTGACAATGTCATAAACAGCATTAGAATGTCCGTGGTCGTACTTCAGTAGCATCTGTGAGCACCATTCCATGCGAGCCCGCTTCTGCTCTGCTTTTAGTTCATGAGGGATCCAACGACAGCAAAGTTTCCGAACTTTAAATTCTTCGTGTAAAATTTTCTGAATTTGGCTCATACCAATCCCCAATAGTCCTCGAATTGTCTCATAGGTAATCCTCGGGTTTTCTTCAATTAGCCGCTTAACAGTAGCCACATTATTTTCGTTAACGGCAGTTGAAATCCGCCCTTCACGAAATTAGTCATTTAAAGAAACTCGACCTCTCTCAAATTCAGCAAACCATCGCCTCACGGTGCTCAAACAAGGTGCTTCTCTCCCAAAAGCATTTTGAAGACGAGCGGCACAGTCTTGCGGAGAGAGAGAACTTTTAAAATCATAAAAAATCATCGCTCTAAAATCTTTTCGACTTAATTGCATTTTCGTTGCGTACGTAGAACTTTGATGTGTGATAAAAAACAATTGACAAATCATTTCCCGCCAATTGTTTTTTTTATTACTAAGAAGGTTGCAACGTTTAAAAATATATAACATTCGAAATTCAAATAGTTCCGATTAGCTAGAAGTGCACAACTTTTAGTGTGCCCCATGTAGTAGGTTTGTGGCAATTTATTATAGGTTATTGAAACTGTAATCGTATCACATCGTTTGGCATAGAATTCAGATCCTCCTGAGCTGTTAAGGTATGTTGTTAACCAAAATCACAATACCATATTAAGACCAAACTAGCAATATGTCGCGTTAACAGGCGGTGAGGGGAGCTTCAACGAATAAACGTGGTAACATCGAGATATTTATTCCATAATTTCTCTTTATGACATTAAAAAAAAAGAGAAACGGTATCAATAACGGTCATATCGATATTATGCAACGTTTATTGCAGCAGAATTAAGATGACGACTAAGTAAAGAAAATTATAATTCTATTAAGTCCGTTACTTAGATTATCAAAAAATAATGGAGACTTTTTTCTTTTGTCAATCAACCAAAAAATTACACAGATAAAGAGCGTCAAAGTTCGAGAGTGGGGGGGCTCGTAACGTCACTTCTAAGTGAAAATTGTACCAAGACGTGACGTCATGCGACATTTCAAATCAATATAAATGTCTGTAATATTTCGATTCTGTGAAAAAGAAAAAAATACGTGTCCAATACTTTTGATAATCTATCTGATAGAAGAAAAACAGTAAGTCGTCATCCCTATTAAGCTTAGTTTTAGTATTCGGTTGATTCCTGAAATCGGTGCATGCGACAAGCATGATGCCACACGCCACACGCCGGCACATACCCTCCGCCGATGGTGACCATCGTGTTATCGGCCGCCATGAAGAGCGACCGCGCGTGCGGGGTGCGCGAGTCCCCGGCCTCCTCGTCGGCCAGGCAGCCCACCCAGGGGTACTTGGCGCGCGCGGGGTGCAGGCTGCAAGAGAGGAGGGTGAGGAGAGTGAGCACTGACCCGCCGCCGATGGTGATCATCTTGGAGTCGGCGGCCATGAACAACTCGGAGGCGTGCGAGAGGCGCGTGTCCTCGCCCTTGCCGTCGGGCCCGGCCACGCCCACCCACGGGTACTTCGCGCGCTCCGGGTAAAGGCTGCAAGCGAATCACGCGCGTTGGAACACACACCACACTCTATGCTCTATGCTCTATGCTGTGCTGTTAGTCTTTTGTTATTTTGGGATGCTTTGTTCCAATTTCTGTTTTACAGTTTCGTACACTTAGGTCCACTTGCGCACCACCGAATTAGTTTAGTACGGGATTAAGACATCTATCTGTCTCTGTCAACACCATACAATCTGACAGCTATAGAATGATGTTTAATACTGTTTAGTGGATAGTTCGACATTAAATTCGCTAATCCTGAGATGCGCAAAGGGACCTTAGTGCATTTAGTGCCTTACGCCGGCTGTCCTAATTTTAAAGGGCTTTAACGTTTAAACAGTCTTAAGTAGCTGGTAACCGGCCGAGTGTGAATCAGACTCGCACCAAGGATCCCGAATGGTACGGAATCCTCGGTGCAGGAGCCCGACTCGCGCTTGGCCAGTTTTTGTCAGGGATCGGAAACCGGTTATTTTACTATGGAACCTTAACCGGAATAATAAAGGTTTTCGCTAAATTAATTACCATATACTCCAACTACCTACTTAAAAGCTATGGCAAATTTATTTTTATGGTCAAATCTTTACAACTATTATCAAATATTAGAAATGGGTCTTATACATTCCGAAATAAATATTAACCGGTTTCGAACCTTGGTTTTTGTGTCTTCACAACACATTCTGTGAACAATTCAACCGGCTACCTAATCTATTACGGTTCAAAAGGTTACAGCCCTTTATAAAAAGGTAGGACGAATGGCAAGATAAGACAGCGAAAGCTTAGTAATAGGGTCCTGTTGGTACCCTTTAGACACAGAACCCTTAAATACGGACACTTCAGAATTTTCGCTAAATAGTTATTTGTTTGATTTCGTAAAGTCAAAATGAAAATATCCCTAATTACTTTTCAACCCATTTTCAGCTGTTAGTTACCGTAACTCGATTTAGTTTACTTGTGTAGATGATGCTTGATTTACTCCAGCAAGTTTTGATAAATAACTACATAGTCGTGAAGATACATTACGTCTTCATGGACTACATAACATAGTTGAACCTGTCGTTTTGTCAAAGATAACAGCCTTGGGCTATAGAGGGTTACATGCCAAGGTAGTGCTAATTTTTCAGGGACCACTGAGAATCAGTAACTATAGTCTATTCAAGATAAGAAGATACTTAAGACACTTGGCAGTTTCCGTTTCACCCATACTATTTACGAAATTATTTTATAAAATATATTTTTAGTCTTTCATCTAAATAATTGCAAAAACACAATAATCTTTGCCTCTAAAAATTTAAACAAAATTGCAAATCAATAATATATCTTAATGATTTAACAAATAAATTAATAGGATTTCCTTCAAATACTTGATGCGTAAAACAGAACGTTTGCTTATAGGGATTGACAATACATAATCGGAACTAAATCGATGAATCGGTTCGGTCGTCTTGTGAAAACTTATGCGTTGACGTCAGTAGTACGAGAGCGTCTGCCTTGTATGCGATGTATGTTATCGTTATTTTTCGCATAGTTTCTATTTTGACTTTTGTTACTGTTTTTGTAAAATTTTCGTTATTGTTTTGCTTTTATTTGGTAAAATGACAAAAAAAGGAAAATAGACTTGTCGAAAAGCTGTATACGGCACTCTGGCAGTAGAACATTGCAGTATATCTCTTATCATAAATAAGTGCATTTGAATAAAAATCGATTAAACTTTCTTCATAAACTTTCTCGATATTCAAAAAGAATCGGTTGGATTTCGTCAGGGCACATCACTATTTGTGTCAACAGGGAAGACACGTGATGTGTCATAAGTTACTTCTTATCTTGAAAAGGGTATAAATCGATCTACGTAATAATAAAACTCTTTTTTTTATTTCTATATGTGTAAAACAAAGTCGGGTTAGTTACACCATTTACAAGTCAAGAACGGATGGGCCGATTTTTATGATTTTTTGGATTTGTCTTCGTCCCGAATAGCAGAATAACTATTAAAACATAATAAAAGTATAACATAGTTTTAAAAAAAAACGAAAACGCACTTTTATATTATTCTCTAGATCTTATTTTTAAAATTTAGCACTATCTTGCAATGTAACCCTGTATTGTGCGAATATATTGAAACTGACTCAGAATTTGGAACATAGTATGTTTTTCGTGTATTAGATAATGTGATGACAGTTATTTGTTAGGTACACAGTATTAGAATTAGGACATAGAGAAATGTATTCAACAAGAACATAACAAATTATTTCTTAAACAGGTTGTGCAGACTGATTAAATAATCCTTGATTTTGGAAACGTTAGAATTCCAATACGCATACGAAACCGTAATAATCCTATGCGAATTCCTAGAAAAATGTATACGTTTCTTAAAAATTTGCATGCGAATTGGAATAATTATTAACTAATTCAAAAATACTTCTCCTGCATTATCATCATGCATAAAACAGCAAAACACACACTATACACATTTTCAACATTGTTAATTATTAGGACTGTGTAATTAAATCAAACATATATTTGGGTGAAAACAGCAGGCGGGTTGACGAGCGCAGTTTTTTATAAGATTTCGCACGCAGACGCTGCTGCCCGTTTCATGCTACAGGAGTTAGTCGCTTCTTACGACACGCCTCCTGTTGCCTTAATAGTTCCTTTCCCACCTGAGGCAGTAGAGTTTTAATATTCTATTAAAACTTAATTACCTTTCCTTTATTTTGATAAATCGAGACCTCATAGAAACTCATGGTGAAAGTTGTTGAATTTAATAGTTATGACTTTATCTTGTTTTGTCAGTCATCAACCAATCACAGCCTTTTAAAATTATGTGAAAAATAGTAATTAATCTACATCTAACTAACTTAGAAGCAGGGGAATAAAATAATTAATTTAGTCAGTCAGTACACTCAAAACAAATAAAAAAACACATCTACTTTATCTAGCATGCAAGATTAGCAGTCCACAACGGTGCGCGTGCGCACAAATGTATAGAAACATAGATACTATGCAGCCAAGAGCTCGACAGCTTTTACCCGAAGACACCGGATAAATGAAAATATAGGAGAAAGGCTATGTAAACATAAGATCATTAAGAAATATAAATAATAATAATATATTTTTCTGTAAAGTAAATAAGTTTAATTAGCAGGCTGGCAAGGGATCTTTCGGAACTAGCACTTTGTAGACCTAATTTCACTGACCTCACTTCCTGCCGCACTCAGAGACGTCACTTAATTTTAATGGATACTTAAGAAATATCTGTGATTCTAAAGTCGATACGAATAAAGGTAATTATTTAATGAACAAAAATGATAATTAACGCTTTACTGTTAATTGACGTCTCTGAGCCAAGGACCGGAACCGCTAACCAATAAAAGGGTTTTTAATTGGGTATTTTGTAGATTTGTTTCCACAAACCCTATCAATTCGGTAAGCATAGTCGACTTACTCCAACGAAAGGTTAACCAACTGAATACAGTTAATTCGGGTAAGCACTAACCGTATCTGAAACCCTATCGAGGCTTACCCTATGAAAGGGTTTTAAAAGCGCTCAAGCAATTTAAACCTCTACGTGCACACCCTTCGACTCATTATTGTATAACCTTTTATTGTGTGTGGGTATCGCCACGGCGATCTTAAATACAAGAACAGACAAGTGAATACAAATCACCAGAATGCGCGAAAAAGACATAAACAATAGGGTAACCTTTTTAGTTAGTAAGTACTTAATTATTGAAATTACCAATACCCTATTTGATTCGGTAAACGCATTGAAAGCTAGTTAACTTTATTCAAAAAGGTTTCCATAACGAAAGGCTTACACTGGAGTAGCTTATCGATAGGGTAACCCTATCTTTGGGTAACCTTTTAATAGGGTTTCCCTAACAATCGGCTTAATCAAAAAAGGGGGTTTTCCGGTCCTTGCTCTAAGCATTGATCAAGTAAAACAGTATCTGAGTGCGACAGTAAGTCACTGACAGAAGATTAGTTAATGCCTTAGTGGTACTAAAAATCATCTGTTAGTGAATATCAAAGATTTATGAAATTGTGTTCCTTGAGACGATTCCTTTTAGTCAATATTGTCTTAGCGCCAAAAAATCGTCGGAAAACAGAACCTCATCAGGAATTAGGATAATACATAGGTAGAAGCAAAATCTAAAAAGTACTACAAAATGTAATGGTAAATAAATGTAAACGTATGGAAGAAATGAATGCATTAACAATACTTTTTTTATATAAAATACCAAGCACTACTTTAAATATAAAAGCCAAAATTGTATAAAGGAATATTTAAACATAATTCTGTTACAAAATAATACAGTATACCTATATATGTCTTTATGGACAGACAACAGCTGAGCAGGTCAACCTACCACAAAACGTCAAATTTTATCAAATGATATTGATCTCTACATGTCAGAATTACAGTTTAAAATGCTTCAATGACATTTAACTCTTTGGGTAGGTTGACCTGCTGTTGACTGTATCATCGAGAAACATCCGCTAAGTATCAATGGCAGCTTTGCGTATGTAAGCTAATAAATACATCATGTTCTTTCGTTTTCCAATAAAAGTAACATACGAACTTTATAATTGTAAAGAAGTTAATTATTATTAGAATAATTTAGATAGCCAAAACATTATATTATTGTTAGGCGTCTGTTACTTATTTAATTTGACACAATAATTGATACACCCTTGCAGGGTTTTGTACTATGTCAACACATTCGTGCAATAAATAAATTAAACTACTTTACTGTTATAGGCTAGTATGAATTTTACAAACTGCGTCACATACAGTCCAATGACAAACAGTTTTTAACCGACTTCAAAAAAGGAGGAGGTTCTCAATTCGTCGGTATCTTTATTTTTTTAATTTTTTTTTTTATGTATGTTCAGCGATCATTCGTTACTGCGTTGACCGATTTCGATAATTATTTTTTTGTTTGAAAGGTAATACTTTCAGAATGGTCCCATATAAATTTGGTTGAATTCTGATCATGGGATCTATAAGAAAATCATCAAACATTGCATGAACTCCGTACCACGTCAACTGATTTTAGTATCTATCTTACCTAATATCTTTGCCAAATGTGGACCGATTTTGATGATTCTTTTTTTAATGAATAGCTTACACTTCAAAGATACTTTTTTCAAACATTTTTGGAAAAAAATCCACCACTAAGGGTGGAAAAATAGGAAATGAAATCGGTGTTCAGCAGTTAAATTATGTTTGCACTCGTAAGATTTGTTTTGATTAGGATTTTTCACTAAAATAGATGAAATAAGTTAATTTTATAAAAAAATAAAAACCGACTTCAAAAAACTAAAACGCTAAAAATAATCTTACACTTAAGTACCTAATCAGTTACTTTTGGAGTCGGTGCCAGTCGATGAGAGATTCTATGTTTTCGTTTGCACCGACTCCAAAAGTAACTGATTAGGTACTTAAGTGTAAGATTATTTTTAGCGTTTCTGTTTTTTGAAGTCGGTTTTTATTTTTTTATAATTCAGACAGGAAATCTAAAATAGCAGTTAAATATAAACAGGCCTTCGCTACCCTATCAGTTCTAAATAGATTTGCCTAAAAAAATGAATGCAGGTTTACTAAAAAAATTAAGTACACACAACGACATGTCAACCTACCCAAAAAGTTGAAGGTCATTGAACCGATTTTCAACTTTAAGTCCAACACGTAGAGCTTAAGATCAATAGGCTATTTGACTATTTTCTGAAATAGAGTTATTATTGTTGGTAATATTTAAATAAAACGTCAACAATTTTATTTTAATTTTTAAACCTTTGAAAATAATAAAAAATAGTATTTCATTCTTTATGTTTTTAAAAGCCAGCGAAAACGCCGTCGGTTGTCGATGTAATTGTTCGTGACGTCACGAGCCTTTACATACCCATTGAGTTATAAAGTACTAGAACAGGCATGTTAAAAACCTTCGTCGACGGTCACAATATTCATACAATGTGCGAGCGTAGCGCATAATCTAGCTTTGGGATGTCAGTTCTAGTACAAAGTTAGTCAATGGTGACGTGCCTGTCATTGTTGCTAGCGTTTTTGACAATGTAAAATACCGATAAAAATATAACATTCGAAAATGTATTATTTACAGTAATCATGTATTATTTTTAATAACTATTAATATGTTTCGGTTTCATATGGTGCAATCTATTAAACTAAATAATTAGTTAAGTAAATTTTGGTACAAGGCAAATAGCCTATTGAGAAAATTTGACGTTTTGTGGTAGGTTGACGTGCTGTTGTCTGTACATAAATGTGTTTGTTTTACCCCATTAAACACAATAAAAACAAATAGCAACAACTACAGCCCGTCGCTAAGAAGCTTGTAATAAATTCCTTGCTTTGAAAAAGTTCGACAATTATTTCTGAGTACGGGTGTAATGTCCTATGACATGTATGATGTGGTTTCGTAGTGATGGCTGGCTTACCTGAAGAGGAATGTCTCGCCGGTCCCGAAGTAGGCTTGTCGGTTCCCGCGCTCGTCTTTCTGGTTTCGTTCGAACCACCGCGTCGAGCAGTACGCTCCGAATACCTGGAAAAACAATTATTTTTAGCTAAAGCTGTCGATTTCGTCTATAAGAATAACATTTGTGACATTAAATGTTTAAGATTTATTTAAAACTTGATTTTGGATCATGTTCATGGTTCTTCTTCAGGAGGCTGCTTCAAGATTGAATCGCTTGAGCAGATTGATTGATCTCGGCATATCAGATCCAATGCCAGCGTCCGGCAATAATCGCCGTAAATTTAAATTGAAGATAAGTCAGTCAGTGATAGGAATAGGTAGTACAATTTCGAGGGATATCATGACGAAATCTTTATATGGACATGCCATACCTACAAGTACTATTCCTATGTATTAAAAAAATACATTTATTATAAGTGACTTGATTTTTTTGGCGACACTAGATTCCAGGACTTTTGTACAACAATCTTGCTACCCGCGGGCGTATCCACACTAATGTTAAAGTTAAAGGTTGTTAACCCCAAATTGCACTACCTATTCCTATCCTCCTATTCCTATGTACAATCCCCGACATGGATCTTGAGCGCTAGGGGAAAAAGAGGGATCGCTTAAGCGCATCTCACGAGACGATCGTATCGTATCGATCGTATCAGAGACGCGTGTGCGCGGAGCTAGCAACCAATCCACGTCACGTTGCGTCACGCGACTGGCCAATCACGTAATCGTAACGCCCGTCTGCGCATTTTTCGCCCAGCGCTCAAGATCAGTGCCGCACTGCCGCTAGCCTTACCTCGTTGTTGCACGTCTTGATCATCAGCAGCGTGGGCTCGTGGTGTTCGACGCGCACGTAGAACGTGGTGAGCGAGCAGCCGTGCTCCTCCGTGGTGTACAGCAGCACGGGCTGGTACATCGTGATGCGCACCGGCAGCCACGACCACAGCGTGAACAGCTGGAACCACACCGGACGTGTCTTACAATACTGAGAGGGGTTGGCATGAGAGATAACTTGGATACTTTTTAATTGTAGGTAATTATTTTTACATCATAAATATGCAATTCGATTAATTACACTTAATAAACTGCAATTAAGGTTGAATTTAATACTATCTATTTTTAATATATTCATAAATTGTAGTCTTTAGTTTTTTTTTTCACAATTTAATGCATAATCCAGAAGTGGGATACGCAGGGTATATTAAATTTCATAACAATATTATGGTTATGAGTTAATACAAAATAAAGCACAGCAGAACTATAACACGAACACAAAATGTTTTCTATTTAAACAGATTCAGAGACAAATAAACGTTATCAAAATTACTGAAGTCAAGTTATATTCCTGCGAAGCTGCAATTAATTTTCAGTTTAATAGCTTTAGTTATAACGTACAATTGTTTATTTTTATTTATAGTGCTAATTACAATAGTAATAGATCAGGCTAAGAAAAACTAACAAAACACAGATGGACGTCACAATATTAGTGGTGTCATATTAGTCAAATCCTACTGTGTGGTGCGGTGCATACATCAAACGGCACATACTCTTAATACATACAATAATACTACTACGTAACGACTAATAATAGTACTAGGACAAACGACATGGCATGCAACATTAACGACATTCGAGTAGGTAGCTAACATTGTACTCACTGTAAGAGCCAAGTTTCGCACCTCCAAACAGTATTTATTAAAGTTAATTATGCGTGCGGTTTGTAAACAAAAACAAAGTATTTGTCTTTATTTTTAGATTAGAATATTGTTTATAGTTTATTGTAGCGGCTGAAAGGTAAAAAACTTGGCTCGTTTTACCTCCGGTCTCTAGTACGCATAAATAAATGATTAAATGTTTAATCAAAATTAGATCTTTGATTTGTCGATGAGTCACAACATGTCAAATTACAACAGTTTTAAATTGACCGTCGAAATCTCTTAATGATATCAACGTACAGTTCTGTCAATTCACTGACAAGCGTGGATTTTAGGGCTGTGTGAAAGATGTAAATCTCGGCATATCTATCATATTTCACAACAGAGACGACTGAAAATCTTCATTCATCTTAGTAAAAACTAATAAAATATCCGCTTCACAAAGCTACTGGAATTATAAATTACTTTTTACATAATACTTTTTACATTACATAACCCTTACTTTTTCGTAAAATTATCACAAACTTGAAATAACTTAAAATTTTATTTTACAGAAAATAGCATATTTTCGTCACAAAAGGCTATTGTTGTTATTTCAAAATTCAATTAGGCAAGTTAGGTAACAACAATATCCTTGGTTTCGATATTCGAAAATAACATTCTAGTTTTACGAGGAACAAGACAGTTTTCCAGGGGTGGCACACACAGATCCGAAGCCATTAAAAAAAACCGTTATCTAAATTGACGAATATTCAGCAATGCTAAAATTTAAAGACGCCATGTTTATTTATATTATTCGCTAGTCCAAAAAACTGAGTGTACTTGTGTTTAAACAAATACATGGACTTTGCGGCAGTGTGCGTTGCTGCACACTAACACAATGTGTGTGTAAATAAATATCTGACTAGAAGTAAGAGCCACGTTCGTTAGTGAATCGCCAGAACCATTATCATTAACTTAAACTTTTTTTTTTTACATAAAGCCAAAACGGCGAATTATTTAGCGCACATAGTAGGGTTGCTATACTAGGAACCGAGGTTACCATATAATTAATATTTGCTATATTACAATCACAATTATAATACGTTACATGCCTAACGAATGTGCTACAAATAAGTTTAAGCTTACTTTACGTTTAATGAGGTAGTAACTACTTCGGCCTTATGGCAACCTTCGAAAGTTGAGATATCTCTCAGAAATACTCGCACATTTAACATAGATGTATAGAAAGACCAAAGAACCTAATACAATAACAGGGTAGAATTTTGAAAGGTGCGAACGTATATAGCGTAGCAGTGTTGCCAGTTTCAATCTGTGATTTGGGAGTTTGCGTCAATATTAATAAGTCCCACTTGCGGAACTTTTTTACAACACGACGCTAGCGCTGCGTTCACACTGATAGTTGAGTTTGCGTCTAATCATAATCTAGATTTAGATTAAATCTCGATTTAAGAAAGTTCTGCAAGTGGGCCTTAATTTTATTAATAGTATAAGTTCTACTACAGATTGTATTTTAATGTTGTTTTCGCAAACGCGGATCGCTAATCATTAAGAGAGTTAGGGCCAGTTTCACCACTTGCTGATAAGTTTCAGATAACCTATCTGGCACTTTTTAACAGCTAATTGTAAGGGTTATCAGTCAAAACAAGTGTCAGATAGGTTATCAGGAACTTATCAGCAAGTGGTGAAAGTGGCCCTTAGACATCTGTTTTAACGATAAATTACTAAAATAGATAAATACTGTAAATTCAACTACAGCATCCTAAATTATCGGCAGAAAAACATACTTAACGCGGAACCATATTAATACTTTAAGACCCGATTCGACCAAGCTTAGCCAAGTAAGTTTTTACTAAAGAGTAAACCACTTCTTAATCTAAAGTAAGCTATTTTTACATTTTACCAACTATTTATCTAAGAATAGGCTAATGTAATACGGTTAATATTTAAACGAGTGGTTTTGACAGCGTAAAATATTATACCGAGAATAGGTTTATGTCAAAGTTGTCACTTGTCAAATCCACTTATGTCACTTAGAAACTGACAAGTTGTCAACATCTAGAATTGACACTTTATCTTTCAAAATTAAAATGTTTTGGCATTTTAAGTCAAACTAGAAGAAATGGATTACATGGATTTTAGTTGATTTATCAATTCGTTGATCATTCACTCTTAAACTGCAGAATAACAATACAGAGTATAGTATTTCTCGAAAAACGTAATCGAAGTTATCCAAAGGTAAATTCAAGGAGTAAAATTATACTCGTAATTGTTATTCTGGTATAGCTGTGTTTGTTCGAGTCGGCCCTAAATCAAATGTAATTTCTGCCCCGGAGTAAGAAAACTAACATCAAACGTTGACGCAAAACACCCAAACACGACCAGATAGAGAGATATCGGAACATGCGCGTACTGAGTGCCACCACATCTACCCCCGATTAGTTATATTAACATCAACGGCCAATGCCAGTGTTGTAACACTATCGATAGTTTACGATTACAGCCCGAAAACTAGCAACGATAAAGAGCTTAAATTAAGAATAAAATTAAACAAACTCTAATGGAAGTTTGTTAATAATATCAGTTATAAAAATCTTGAATTCCTTGGACTGTTGCCAATCTGCAGCACTGATTCGCCTCAAATTCTGCTGTACTTAAATCACTTGCAGCTTCAATCGTGTAAAAATAAAGTAACAATTATCACTAATCACTATGGTAAAAAAATAATACGTAGAAAAAAAACATGTCAAGAAATACTTGACACAAGCACTCGTATCGATACAAGTTTTCTAGATATCGATCGTTAAACTGTCGATAGTTTAGACAGCACTAGCTGGTAGTCAAACCTTCTGTCTGAGGTCGGACGAGTGTTGGCGCTGGTCCTTGAACACCGCGTTAGGGAATGGGAACCACAGGGCCAGATGGGAGGAGCGCGGGCTCTGTAACACCGCACTGCGTGATGATGACCAGGCGATAAGTGGCCTAGGTAACCTAGCCTCTGACCTGTATTACACTGGACAGGCTGCCGTCAAGTTAGATTCGTGCCTATCTGATTAACGCCATTTTTGCGCTGTGGGGGCAGATGCGAGTGTCCATGAAACTAAAATTATGATGTCCGCAATACAAATAGCCTTATGGAGTATACGCAAAATTTGTTCAGGGCGTATCAAATTGGCACAAAAAACACGGAAAGCCAGTCCAGTGTGTAGTTTTACAGGACAGTGAGCCTAGCGTTTGCTAAAATGACTGGGCGTGGTCCAAATTTGCTCACTTTTATTCTTTATTCGCTTCAAAACATGGTATTCGTAGATGGAACAATTTAGTAGGTGCACATGTCTTGCTATATTTACACAACATGCAAATTCAACAACAAATCAGTAGATTATGATAGAAACTATTAAATTTACAGATTTTAGAGTTATTTAGTAATGCCAGCTTAGCACTAATGGTAAATTAACAATTAATTTACATCTATTTAAATTAAGTCATATAAGTAATTGTGTTATACTATTATGCCAATTAATCGTTGACAATAAAAACAACTATTACAGCTTATGGTATTCTTTAATGTCATAAACTATCGCCTCTAGTCTTCAGAGGCGGCAAAATGACAGCACACATGCGGTCTGCGGTGGTCGGCACAGTGGTAGTCAAGAAGAAAATGATCAAGTTTTTTTTTCGTGTGGGTTTATTATATTTTATTTTCACCTACACCGTCATTGTATGGCCACCGTAACACACCGTAGAGAGCGTAACACTTTAGCTAAGATACTCACTAAGTATTACTCAGTAGTAGTAAATTGATAGATTATTTACTTAACCATAACTTTTTAATAAATAAAAAATGGCGAGTAATTATGCGATATCATCATTGTGACTCATATTTGCAAACAAAATGCTAAATTTGTATTGCAAATCCGTCACCCGTCAAAGTTGTTTTTGAAAATGGTAATGTGTTTTAAAAAATCGGTAAACAATCAAATTACTTTGTCCGGTATCTGATGTATTTGTCATAGTGTCAAGTACACCATTGTGCAGGAGGCACGAGTACCCGTCAATTGTAAATGAAATGATTGGTCCACGCCCCGTCATCCCGGAGTATCACGCCTACTCACGCGCATAGCGACTATACACTGACTAATGATTATGGAGAATACAATCCTTACACATCATGGTTCATTAATGAAAGCTTTTTGTTTTACATTGTAACGGAGATAAAACAATAATCTTAATTGCTATGACGTATCTAGATGTCCATGAGATCTTTCATAAACGTATGGTTAAGAAGTTATTATTATTTTTTGCAGATAAATTAGGTTCGATTTGAATTAAAACTTGATTTTGCACTACTGTGCATGCACCTTTTGTAGTCGATTGCATTATCCGCTCGATTGATTGTATTTTTAACGAAATTATCGTCGGCTTCATGTATATTAGAATTTAGGTTTTAAAATATTACAGACAACAAACTGTACAAACGTCGACAACGGTCATTCTCATAACCAAACAGTCATGAAAGAAACTTAGCTGTCATGCAAAACTAGCAGAATACTTACCGCGGATCGCAAATAAAATGTAAAAAACAAATGGAAGCATCGTCTATCTCGATTTGTCAAGCGGAGTTTGCTTCCAAATTTAAAATAAAACACCTATGTGACAAGCGGTGCATCTAAACATCGATAGTTGTCAAGCTCGTAATGGAGCGACACTGATGAGTATACTGTTCTTACTTCACTCTGGTCAAGTATCTGGGACTTGATCGCTTGGATAGGATAAACGCCCATGGACAGGGCGCGCGGGCCCGGCGAATGGGAGCCCTAACGGAAAATCGACACACAGTTAGCACTCACAGAGTCACAAACAATCGACGCATGCGACGTCACACCCTACACTGACAGTACTCTCATGTTAATCAAATCTCAAGCTATGTTCATCGTTTGTTACGAACAATTTACAAATCGTATTTATCTGTTGCGCTGCAACTCACACGCATGCCATGGTCAGATCTCCACACTCCGACGTGATTCATCGATTGTATAGGATAGTATAGGATAGTATCTTACAGAATAGAAACAAAACACTTAAACACTGAAAAAAAAATAGATTCAAACAGTCAAAGCTAATGAGATGATACTAGATAATATTCCCTTTTTCAATTATGAAGATTATCTGCTGAGTGATCACATCGATGACAACATTATGATCATCCACAAACTTATACGCTACACAGACTAAACATAACATAACTGTGGACTCGGAAAAAAAAACTAAAACAGGAAATAAAATATCTTACAAATTAGAAAAAAAGACTGGACACTCAATAATGCTGATTGTGTCGAATTTGCAAACGAATTCGATTTTGAAGTTAGTCATGTTAGAATCGCAATCGGATGATCGTATGATAAAGAAAAGCCAAAGCCACGCCTAATGCCTCCTTGTACGATACCATCTGTTTGCCCGTTTCCTCAGGCATTTTCTGCAAACCAAGTAAAATCATTTCTGATATACAATATAAATTATCGTGCGTGTGTGTGAGTTAGGATAATCTTTAGTGTCTGTTAGAAGATTACACCCGTGGAATTCTTAAGTATCCTAGTGGTGTATTCCTATTATTTCCTTTGATCTATGCGTAGGAGTTCAAAATAAATATGTTTTCCCTGTAAGTGTTGTATTTAAGCATAATTTTAAAAGAGTGCACAGGCACGACAAAGCATGTGGCAATTACTTTTTGCAACAGCACTGAATAATTGTCAGGTTCTTAACGTAACTAATTCATAATTCCCATTTTATCTTTAAACAAATGCGAGTTCTAAATTCAAATTCATGAAAAAATGCGAAAGAAATTCGTGCCACACGCTCGATGTGATCTGCCTGCACTCAGCTTAACTTTACTGTTGTAGTAGTGTGCGTAACCAACCTCTCGTATTGTGAGTGTGTGCGACATCATCTGGATGTTGACTTGCGACTGGCTGGTGGGGAGGTTGTCGGATGACCGCGACCGGACGAGCCGGGAGCCTGTGATCACTTGCTTCGACTTGAGGGTCATCTCGGTCTTAATGAACACCCTGGATATGTACTGTGAACTGGAAATAGGAGGGCAGATGTTAGCGTAAAGAGGGGATGCGTGATTTACCAGAAACATCGTTTTAACACTGAGCGTGATAAACAGGTAAATTGTGAAAAAACTTGTGGACATAATTCTTAATTTAGGTTCACGTATCTTAATCTCGTACCTATCCCGTCGTTCTTTTTTCTTCTAACGAAAGTTTTGTGTGCATAACAAACGTAGGCATGTGTGGCATAAAGAAAACAGGCTGATTTTGAATTTAGATTAAAGCATAATGTTATTATGAAGGACATGATGTCATTATTATTTATTTATTTAAAAGGTACACCAACAGCATGCATGCATTATGCAGAAGAAATGGTAAAATCAATTCTTTTATCAGTTTTTGTTAATACGGAAGAACATGGACAAAGTGGTATTCTAGAAGGCAGAATCAGTAATCTGCTAATTTCTATAAATTCACCCCTATGTTTACAAAACCTTGGATACCTTGTCAAATATTTTCTGTCCTTGACTTTTCTTAAATTAACGTTTACGTCAGCTTTGCGGGTGTTACTTTACAAAATAAATTAAATAGAGTCACGCAACATGCCTGTTATATAACTTTAAGAATCGTGTATTACGTAAAATAATTGTACAGATTTTATGGTTGGTTGCTATTGAACAGCCGCCGTTAGCGAATAAAAATATTATTTAGTTTACTTAAGTTTAAGCCAAGCTTAAGCCAAGCCGCGGCCGACAATGGATGGGTGACCAGTCATACTTTGACAATTATTCCTTTGGCACGTTTAAGGGTAAGTGTACACAAATCAGTCACGTCACGTCTCGTATCCGCGTCAACGTCAGATCCATGATGTAGAAACAGACAGACATCTGACTGACGTGTTGGCCGATGTCCTGCTAATTCTACATTCGTATATTATCTGACGTGTCTAATGCACGTACCCATGTTAGTCGGGTCTTAGGCGGATATTGCTTAGTATTAATATCCACGTCGAGCCTAATCAGAGGCCTTAGGGCGGCCAGATAATAAATGACAGTGGTTGATCACGCGCCTTACACTGTGCCCGGGTGTGGGCACTGGTAGTCTTCTCAAGATACTTTACCCCCGAATCAACCTATCGTGCCTCCTCTTAAAACAGACCAGAGCTTTTGAACTGCGTTCCTTTATCGTACTATTATAGTATAAAAAAGCAAAGCAGTTCACAAAAGCAGGCTTGCTTTAAGAGGCTTTATCGGTGATTAGGCCTGTACCTGGTTTACATGAGTAGTAACGGTGGGCATATTTCATCATCTACCTTAGAGCTCTGATGCTGAACGCTGTCCTCAACAGCTTTGTGGGTGAAGCTGGCATGTTTCTACAGAACTTGTCGATGGCGTGGTCGACGCCGCTCTTGGTCGCCTCCGCGTACCACTCCGAGTTCTGGTTCGTTGAATGCTTGTTGAAGAGGATCAGTATTGCTAATGCCACCCTGTAGAATACCTGGGGAGGACAAAGTATGTCATTATACTACTACGTACCATCGACATAAAAAAAAATAAGAAGATATTTCCTTATCAAGATTAGGATGACCGAGTTAGCTGAACAAAAGTCACTTTAACTCTCTAAATATAGTTAGTAAGGAGTTCTTATTATTGACTTTACGTGCACACAGTATGAAAACGGTAACATAGTACCTTTTACCAATGTAGTGTTTTCCACTATAGAAAAAAACGCCTTATATACGGCTGGAAGCGAAATGTGGCATGGTGGGTTAAAAAAGACGTACAAGCCGCGGAAATCTCAGTTAGTACCCAACACGAACACGGCGTAGATGCGCTCGCTTCTACTATACTTAGTATAGTAAGTGACAGATTACCGAGTCAGTGCAGTGATGTCCGATAGTGCTACCTTGAAACTTTCGTGGAAGAAGCAATCCAGCACGCAGACGTATTGCGGAAAAGTCAGCGCAGCTTATTTATTTATCACTGCCAGTGAGGGAGATGCAATTGGGGCCACTTATATAGTAGCGACTCATCACTGCCGGTCAGTGTGATGCTGTAAGTAGTCTTACCTTAATGCCCTCGTGGAAGAAGCAGTCTAGAACACGCACGAGGTGCGGGAAGAGCAGCACAGCTAGTATCCACCACTGCCAGATGCGATTCAGGGCACTTATTAGTGAATCTTCACTGCCGGTCAGTGTGAAGCTGTAAGTAGTCTTACCTTAATGCCCTCGTGGAAGAAGCAGTCTAGAACGCGCACGAGGTGCGGGAAGGGCAGCGCAGCTAGTATCCACCACTGCCAGTCGGCGTAGATGCGCTCGGGGCCGATCGCTCCGGAGAGCCGCGACAGGTGTTGAGCCGCCGACTTCTGCAACCAATTTATGACAGTGTACGGAAACCACACATATACTTAGTGACAGGTAAAACGAAGGTATCAGTTTAACTATATATTCTGCCCCGTAGATATACTTAGATAAACAATCATTTTCTATGGTCAAAAGTTATTTTTTTTGTTTGTTGAATCATGCTGTAACTACATAGTCACCTAAACAGAGATTAATAACGCGTTCTGTCTTTAACAAGAAACATCTTATTTTGATTTAAAAAACCCTAGCTACAAGGAAAGATCACTCGTGATATAGATTCGCGGAACTAATCCAATAAAATTTTGTGAATCAAAAATTTTCCAATTTGCCTCAAACTCAATTCTCAATCTCAGACGAAATCAAGATTGATATATCAGAATCAGCCCACGTTAGTCCACTGCACTTATGGCATTCCTGTTGTTGCAATGCACAAGCCGTGTATGCCAGAAAAAAGAATAGGGCATTCCCCAACGGCAAGCCATTTTCATATTTATCTACAGGCAATTTATTGGTAGTGGTAGTAATCTATCAGTCGTTTTTGATGTATCGACTAAATACGTACAAACCGCTAATGCACAACTTACATGTCACAGTTGCAGCAATTGATTGCACAATTAGTTGTCCAAAAAAACTTATTACATCACGTGATCATCGTATTAAGGGCTCTATTCGCCCGTAGTTCGCTTGACGGGAATGTTTAGTCGTTCATCGATTGTCCGACAAGGCCAGAGTAAGGGTTATCCACCATAAAATACCAAGAGTATTATGGAAACATAAATAATAAATTCTTTTAAAAGTCACACCAATTATCTAGCCCCAAACTAATAAAAGCTTGTACTGTGGCGACTATATAAACATAGTTAGACTATATAAACATACAATACATACATTTATAAACAATTATGACTCAGGTACAGAATGCTTGTGTTTACAAATATTTATCTCCTTGCGGGATTTGACCCGGCAACTAAAAATATATTTAGTCTTAAAGAACTAGAAATAGGGAACGCAATTGTACCCGAAAACTCTTTATTTGTCAACATTAGTTTAATTATCAACATTAACAGCCTTTGCCATTCAGTTCGTTGACGTGTCCTCACTTAGCTTTTAGATCGTCCGTCCAACGAACCGCGCTGGGCATCCTCCACTACGTTGTCGGTACGCGGTCTGAGTTACAGAACTTGTCGGCTTTGTCAAACATGGCCAGTCCAGCCCATTGCTACGTCAGCAACGCGGACATTGACTAAGATGCTCTGTCGTTTCCTAGTCACACGAAAAGCAATGGCAAGTGCTATGCTCGATATTTCTTTAAGAAATAAGATCAAAAGTGAGGTTATACGTTAAACAATAAAAGTGACCACCAATTATCAACATCAGAAATTCATCTCATCATGGCAACTTAATTTTGCATAAATAACGAAGTTAATAACAGAAGAATACGTTCTATTGCAGCTATGAACAGGTTCTGATAGTCTCTGGCTATGAAATGGTTTCTCAACAAAACAGGGACTCATATTTATTGCAAAAAAGCTTTTACCTTAGCAATTCATGGACAATTTAAGGGCTTCATTTTATCCACACAATATTACACGTGAGCTATTTTGGGCGCCATTAATAAATCCCACGGCGTAAAACGTTCAGCCGCAAGGCACTCAATTTTCATGTTTTTCATTATACATGCACAGTTTGCTTCCATCCCCTCAGTGTGTGACGGAATTTATAGCGCCATATTTTCAAGTTGGAGAGAGGAAAAAAGAGGTTTCACTGAGGAATAAAGTACGGACCGACTTGGGCCAAAATTGCCTAACTTTTAATTATATTCAACATTTTGAGACAAGCACAGAAACCTGATGAATAGCTCTTGTTTTCTTTGTCATGTTCATATTCATAAAACTTGTACGGAACAAATTTTTTTACCCTACTGCAGGAAGCAGTATATTTATGTTTGCCACTTTCTTCTGTGCCAAAGTGGCTTCTTGATGGATTTTAACGTGCGATGATATTTTATTAGTGCAATGCAAGCCATAGCTTGATCCCGATATAATCCATAGATCGGTCCCGCTGAACGGAATATAAATTTGAGATTTAAGGAAGTTCTGCAGTAGCCTAAAACATA
Organism: Anania hortulata; assembly: GCA_963576865.1. Classification (NCBI taxonomy): domain Eukaryota; kingdom Metazoa; phylum Arthropoda; class Insecta; order Lepidoptera; family Crambidae; genus Anania; species Anania hortulata. The sequence continues at coordinate 3,716,674 of OY756388.1, read as the reverse complement.
CAATAGGTACAGGTTAGGTTATTGAAACGCGGAGGCAACAATACAATTTCTATTGTACCTTGTTCTGCTGGGCCAAGGAATTAAAACTTGAAAACTACCAAAAAAGGAGCTCATCCGATTAAGATACAGCGCATCCATTTGGCGAAATGTAAAAAACAAAGCCATAAAAAAACTAGACCGAATTGATGATGATGATAATTTCAAATAGTACTTGCTTCTCGACGACCTCCGTAGCCGAAAGGCGAGGATACCGGACTTGGTGCCGCTATCTCTGAGGTCCTGGGTTCGATTCCCAATGTAGAAAAATATTTTTTCTTAATTGTCTCGGGTCTGGGTGTTGTGGTACCGTCGTTGTTTCTGATTTCTGTAACACAAGTGCTTTGGCTACTTGCCATAGGATCAGAGGAATGTATGTGATGTTATCCAATATTTCTTTATTTATTCTTTTTGTCAGTAGAACACCAGATAGATACTCGTCGATTGCCTCATATCTGCATCATGGTTTTCAATTTCAGTAGTGGTGACAAGTAGTTTATTTATTTCAGTGATATAAGTCACATGTATGTTATTGTAGCTTCGACACTGGTCAGCCCTGATGCCGTTCACCCCACAGTAATTACTGATCGAACGTCCCTGATAGTTCGGTAACCTGTGCCCTGAACTAGTACACAAATCAACCCTTTATCATTACTACTACTTGGAATTTGAGCCTTTCAAGTGAGGTTAGTGGTTATTTATAAGTTTTACTGATTGTGCCGCTCGGCTGTAGTTTTCTAATAAGTAGGTTATTTCAGGATGCAAGTACTACTAGAATAACTAGATCATCTACTCTGCGCTTCCGAAAACGTAACAACGGAAAGGTATCACGCTTAACGCTTGCAAGCAATAAGCACAACGCTTGAACGCCCGCTGCCCGCTCCGCTGTAGCAAATTTTACAATTCTAATCACTATTAATTACAACTATTAAGAAATGAACGGTTTTGCCGAGTAAGTAAAAAAAAAGTAGTAGGCATATCTTTAAAATTATGCAATGTACTCTTGTTGATTAAAACAGCTATTAACATAAGCGGCGTCGAAACCCGCAAGCTTCTTTTCGTCTTTCCGTATAGTATCATATGCCTCGATGATTATAGAGGATACGAAAATACAATGATACCATATTTAGCCTGAATAATTCAGTTTTCAGGATATACACTCAAGAGCAATGAATACGGGTCACTAACAAAAACATTCATGTTCTGGGATCAGCGAATTTTTTTGCGGTAAATTCAGGTATTTTTTCCGACTGCAAAAAGGACCAGACATGACCCCCGATTCAGAACTTTTCGGTAACAAATTGTCGACCGAATAACCACCGGTTGACAACTCGTTATCGAAACGTTCTGAATCGGGGGCCAGGACGAAAATAATGGACTGTTCTAATAATACTATTGTTTAATAATAAATTAAATTAAATGATTTCTGCAAATAGGAATAAATTATGCTCATTTACATGTCCTAATTTATCGAGCTGGCTTTTTTTGGTTTCTCAGATACAGATACTAAATTAAATGACTCGAATTTAATGCTCTTGAGTGTATTTTTTGTCGTTGTATGAAATCGTTATTCGAGATTTTTCGTGATTATTATGAGGTTTTCATTCAAAGAAAAATAAAATATGTAATTAAGTAGTAGGTATTGTTCTTTAGTAACAAATGACCAATCGTTTTAATTGGTTTTGTTTGCAAGACGATGTTAGTAGTTAACAGTTAAATACCATATAAGGGGTTATGTGTGTTTATGACTAAGTACTTAGCAGTAATCTACTTTAATGGGTTGTAAATTACTTTTTACTGAACACTAAATCAATATAAAATAATGTTTACATAATGATGACAAACAGTAGTTGTACACAGAGTAATTATGATTTAAAATACCGTTAATTGTTAGATTCGTTCAGTAAAATGACTCCTTTTTTTGTTTTTCTGTGAGTAAACTAAATGTTAGGTATTAGTTTTGATGAGAACGCCGTCTTCTAAAGCTGTCAACAGGGAATTGTACAAAAGGCGAACCTGATGCCATTAGGCCTTTTCTACTAGTCTCCCTTTAAAAGTAGGTATATTTTACATATTATATTCTGTGTGTGACGTGATGTAAACAAGTACGTATTACGTGAACGAACGAATCTGTGTTATTGTATTGTTGGGTCGCCGAGCAATTACCAGCAGGCTTGATAACTGCAAGATGTGATTTTAATTAATCCATATCGATAAGAAATACATTATACTGTTTATCCTTAATTACTCATCGCCATGTCCACCTACATAAAATAAATATATATATATATATATATATATATATATATATATATATATATATATATATATGTGTGTTACTTTAGTTTAGGCTCTAATACATTTCTTTTACACATAAGTTGCCAGATTCTAGAATAGTTAGCGGGCAAAAAGATTGGAGTATCGGAATTCATATAATATTTCAATGATGAAAAAACTACATGATGTAATGCCAGAACATGTGCGTCTTCCATTGATCTCAAACCGACCTATAAGAGTCTGCGTCCAATATTGGCTTTCTGAATCTTTATTATGTCTTCCATTTAACAGCAAACGTCATCCCACTCGGATTCAGATTCATTTATTTATTCACAAGAAACACAAGAAGCTTTAGAATCTTTCTGACCCAGCAGTCGCTGGTTTATGCGCACTTTATAACGCTTTGTTTATTTAAACGGTCCCTTAAATTTCATAAAAACCTTCTTTCATCTGCAAGACGCTGTACTTGTTTAGCGTGCACGATTTGACAATTGGTTGGACAGAGACAGTTGCCGAAACCCTGGACTTGAGCGGTTACTCTGTAAAGGTACGCTGCTACCACTGCTTTGACTGCACCTTTTGATACATGAGCCCCTAACGTAATGCGTAAACGGATAAAATAATTAAATGAGTCTCATTCATTGTCCTATTGACTAAATATGCCCAAGATTAAAGTAGCGACTGAAACTCGCGTTTTACGTTTCTGCGAACGATTCCACATTTCCGTGAACAGTTTACAGATCTCACCTCAATATTTTGTCACCTGTTTTTGTCATTATGATAATTAGGCCGTAGATTAAAGCAGCGATCGCAACCGAGTTTATGTTCTACTAAAAATTTCATACATTTGGCCTTTGGCAACGTAAACAATTCAGAGTTAACGCACATTTTGTTGTTTTTCTAAAAGTGCGTCTATTTGTCATTCATAAGGTATAAAACCTACGCCAGATTAAAGGTAAGATGAGACAGTAAGAAAACATCACTCTACAAAACCGAAACAAAATAATTATTATCCGAGTCACTTTCTAAACATAACGGCGAACTATCAAGACGAGTATACATATTAATTAAAAATAATACTCAAAAAATATTCTAAGCTGACTAATTCATTCATTTATGCACGCAGCAAAAAGGTGCACTATTAAAGCATTTTCCAAAAAAAATTATAAACCTTTTTATGTTAGTACCTACTTTTTAAGACGCGGGCGATCGCTAGTTAAAGTTAACATAATATGCTAGCTTCCGAAGCATTCGAAACAATTCCCCATTTGCGTGTGGCGTGTTACATACAAGTACGAGCGGTACATTTGGTTGGACGGGTCACGCGACGTTCGTACAGGCCCTAACATTTAATTCAATTAAGTCAGTGCTCGACCTATATTGGCTAATTGGGATGCACTATTTTGCACGTACCAAGGAGAGGCTGGCCTCTGGAGTGGACAATTTTTGTGCATGTTATACAATAGCTGCTTTGCAGTTATGAATTTTAAACAATGAATTACAATTTACAATCGATTACGATAATCTGAATAGTAAAGAGAGGGAAAGGGAGAGAGAGATAGAGAGTGAGAAACCGCAATGCATGCAGAGGACTGGGTTGGAAGAAGCATGGGATCTCCAGCTGTGGAAGTAATAAGTCGACTTGATAGAATAGTTAAATGTTAAGCCCGTGAAGCACTTTTTATCATATGTGAATGAAAAGAGACAGTTAAAGCTGTCCAGCTCAAACCTACCGAAGCTAGAAATGTTAAATGTAAGTAATATTACATCCACAGACAAATTTAATAGGTATCACGCATAAATTAATACGGAAACATAATATAAAAGAAAAATTTTTACAGTTTTTTAGTTGAATATTTCTGGATAGTTTTTCATGAAGGGCTGATTTCCACCTGATAAGTACGTTGCGAGTTAATGGGAAAAGTGTTGCTACATTGCTTGTATGAGACTCAAAACTAAATGATATAAATATGGAGGTAGAGCCATGTATTTTTACTTCTCTGCTATAATAAACCAAGTTCGTTTAGAGAGTTGAACAATCGCATTGCAACCATTGGGGATTAAGTAAATTATATATTGCTGGTTGACCTGTTATTGGATGAAGAGAAAATATAATCTAGACATCGGTACGTGGCAAATTAGATGGCAATCTAATAGAGGCAATTATTATTTACACTGTGCCTTGCGTTACATTAAGCACTTCTAGAAAGCGCGCAAATATTGTCATATTGCCATTTTACTCAAACTGCTTAAAGACACGTTCAAAAATATTTGGGCAACAAAGTCCTCACAAACATAGTGCGTGCGAGCCGCAAGTCAGCAGTTAAGTTGACATGCAGATCAAATAAAGATTGTTAAACGTCCGGCACGCTATGCTGATAAGACGCGGTCGCGACCGACGTTAGTTCAAGTTTATGAGTGGGCAACATAGTTGTATTTTGTTTCGTAACAGTTTTTTTTTTTCATCACAATTAGATCCATGTTGTTATGTAATCTATAAGTGTATCCACGTCGAAGTATTTTTTTTGTGAAGCAACACTTCCATGTGTTTCTGGGAAATATTCAAAACAATTAAGAGTTTAGAAAGTTACTTATGTCGCCAAATTTTACTTTTCCAAAAAGGAGATGCATCCATCTTAATATGTATGATGGAGTGAGCTTGCCTAGAAAAAGCGTAATCCATAATTAATTTGTTAGTTTATTTACGTTATTACGTAGCTACAATATGCTAACAAAGAAAACAAACGCAGCAATAAATAGATGTCAAATGTTATGTACTTACACCCGTAATTTAAAGTATATATACAAGAAGAAGAAAAATAAATACAGAAACTTGTAAATAAATATAGATTAGTAGTATCTATGGCAACTCGAAATTGTATTGTTACCAAAGAAATAACCTGCTTGGGGCTGATTCTGGTGCTCAAATACAACAACTTTTTCTATGGGACCAACATAGTGATATAAAAAAAACACTGCTTCATACAAACTGATGTCCGCTGGTCGGCGGCTTCGTATGGAGAAGTGTTTTTTTTTTTGCGATTTCGATGTTGGTCCCATAGAATGAATTAAAGTAAGACACAAAAAATTAAAATGGATTCTTAGCAGGAGCCCGACTTACATTTGAACGGTTTTAAGGGTGTGTAATTTAGTTCAAAGGGTAGGTAGAACGAACGGACTAACGAAAACAAAAAGCGAAAGCTGAGAGTAATGGAGTCCCGAAATTCCACCCTTTCCACACCCCCAGAACCCGAAAAAGGAGTTCATTATATACGAAAATAGAATCTATATATTGTTGCTGAAACACCGATCTGTCTAAAATTAATTCTCACGTTCAGAGTGTTAAATAAATGTTGACGAGTAACATTGGGAATGAAATTAAACCAACGCTATAAAAACATTCGGCGAAATTTTATTCGGAAGCAATATGAAGCTCGTAAAATCGGGCATTGAAAAAAGATTTACGCGATTCTGTCAGCGCATCCCGAGACCGTTCATCATGTATGATGTTAATGCCGCTGTATTTTTGTTATCAAAGCAACCTAATTTGAAGGTTGCCGTGAATGCTGCTTGATTAAATTATGATCAACATACAGAAATACTGAGAAAGATAAATAAAAAGAAGCACTAAAAGAATTTAAAGATAACATTTACAGTTCAGAATAAACAAAGTAGGAAAAAGCAATGGAAGATGTAAGCAAAATGATGCAGAAAGAAAAAAGAAACAGTAACCAGTCGATGGAGTCTTCCAGTAGTTTTTAAATTTTTATCGTCCAGGGACTACTTTATTTGTTTTGTTATAAACAAAGCTACTTTAAAATAAACTAACTTTGAAAATCTTCCTCATTTATAACTGCAGGACCCTCTTGCGAACTACTCCCGAAGCGCTAAGGAACCATCTGTGGTCGGTGGACACAAGTTAGGAAACATTGTGACCATTACACTATATTAATGTCTAAGACACAACAAACAATAAAGCACCGTCGAAATACTTTGGCTACCCAATTAATAAGAAGTGCAGAGCTTACTACTAGCGTGTAGTTAGTAGGTAAAAGAATATAAAAAGTCACGCTTACGGCATGTTTCTTGGCGATCTGCATGACCGTCTTCCACGTGACCTCGTTGAGCAGCTTGGTCTGTGTGATAAACATCTTCTCTTTGGACGCGACCAGGCTCGCCATGCAGTGGTAGCACTCCTCCTCTGTAACAAACACAGCCTATGGTTATTATAACAGATACCGATTCGGGGAGAACTGGCACGATAAGAATGTTTAAAAGAACTGGGCCTTCTAAAATGGTAGGTTGGTCATATTAAGATTTAGAATGTTCTATAATATTTTATTAATCTAATAATCTTCGTCATAATCGTATCTGTGATATAATCTATATATATAAAAATGAATCTCTATTTCCCTTGGTCATCGCATCACGCGTGAAGGGATGGAACAATTTCTCTAATTCTTTTTTTGTTATGTTAATTATTGTCAGGAGAAGGTTATTTTAAAAGAAATGAGAAAGTTGCGCAGAAAATCCTTTATGAATAAACTAAAGACCACGCGAAGGAAGTCGCAACAGCTAGTTTACAATAATATACAATATTATAAATCTTAGGAAAGCATGCTTTGTACGTATTCCCTCCATCTAGTGTTTTGATATGACTACTTACTTAAGCATTTTTCTTTTGTATTTTGGCTCGTTGTCAATGAGTAGCAGCACCTTCTATGCGAAGTATTATGCTACTTTAGGTGTAGCAATCGAAATAACTATGTTTGGTTGGTTAACAGACGCTTTTTCAAATTTTAAACGAAACGAAACTAAAAAAGCAGTGTGCTTTTTGTTGTTGCGGAGTAAGCATGTGTCGTTCATAAGTTGCGTTGTGAACTTTTCAATTGCTTATGTTTTTATTGTGTTTAATAAAACATTGCATAAAATATTGAGACTTGAGAGGCTGTAATTAAGTACGAAGGAAAGTTTATTGAATTTGAAATAAATACAGGGTTATTTGTAAAACATCAACAGCCTCCTAGGGGCTGATTCTGGTGCTTAAATACAACAACTTTTTCTATGGAGCCAAAATTGAAATAAAATAAAAATAAAACACTGCTCCATACAAACTGATGTCAGCTGGTTGGCGGCTTAGTAAGGTGGAAGTAATTTTTTTTTGCAATTTTAATGTTGGTCCCATAGAAAAAGTTGTTGTATATGAGCACCAGAATCAGCCCCTAGGAGGTTGTTAATGTTTTACAAATAACCCTGTAAAAAAAGTTTAAAAAACAAACGTAAGTAGGTAGTTGGATTTCATTTAGTATTTGGTTTTACCTACTATGTATATCACAATTTCGTTTTGTTTAAAAAAGCTTTACGTCTAATGCGAACTGGCAACACAACGTTGCAAGCTTTTTAATTCAATGGTTTCTAAACGTAACAAACAAAAAGCATTTAAGCAAAAAAGCACTTTTTTAAGCGTGCTTTTTAGAAAAAGTACAGCGTTTAAACGTTTAAATTTACTAAGCTGTTTTTCCACCTCTAAAATTAAAGTATGTGCATTAAAGTATGTGTACATAAAATTTAGCTTACATAAATTAAAATTAATAAGGAAGGAAAATAATTTGGGATTCTTGATATAATATCAGCTAGAGATATAATTGTAAAACCTAAACCTTAATGGTAAATCCATTTGAAACCAGAAACAGCAAAAACGAATGAAGGAGTGAATCAATCACGTGTCGTCGAAGAGCAATTTGCTATCCTAACCTAACCCAAACAGACAGACGGTTCCCAAGGGAGTGGGGAGACGAACGAGATCAATTACTGCGGCAGCGCAGGAAGCGTTGTGTTGTAATTGCACAGATCAATCAGCATATCCGATGCAGGCGACAGGTATAACTCGAAACGTCCCACACAAATGACAGTACGTGTCTCGTGTACACTTATGTATAGGCGAAATTCGTTTTCGTAAGAGCATGATCCCGCCTGGTATAGGTAAGTAATAGATCAATTACAAGCGACAGGAACGGTTATTGCAACGATCAATCAGAGAATATGACCAATGTGGCAGACATGAATGAAATGAAATACGTGCAAACGATATGGGGGATTAAACCTGTATTCCTTATTGTATTAGTTCATAGGACTAGGTCAACTAAAGTAAATATACTGAAAGCAAAATAAAAAAATTACTCCGATATTTATTCATTGTATTTTGATTTTACTTTTGTTAACGAAATCAATTACGAAACACCTGTACATTTTAATAGAAGAATTAATTAGGTCAGTGGACACCGTGAACTGTTTACACAGGTGTGAAAACATTAACGAAATGACGAAGTATAATTTCCGAGATAATTGCTATGGTTGTGCAATTTTTCTTGCCGACTCAAAAACAGTAATAAAGAATAAAGCTCTTACGAATTTACGACTTTACGCGTATAATTTTGGATTTCGTTATTGTGGTTAAAATATTTTCTTGGATTTATAAATAAACAATAACGAGATTGACTAAATCAAAAATGTTTACGACTTAATCGACGAATATTATTATGTAACAGTACCTACCTAAAATGTATCTCGATCACTTTATTAAAGTGTACTGTAACACCCATATACATTTTGAATTACTACATCGGCATCTAGTTTAGCAACGATTTCGATGAATCAAATAAAATTAAAATGTTAAGTAAATTGTCCGATACTTTCTACTTAATTTTAAAAGGAGATGAAGAGAAAAGAGACAAAACAATGCATTTGTTAAAACATCTTTAACAGAATCTGTTCGTATTTATAATTAAAAGGGTAAGTAACTTATGCTTGTCCAAATATTGAAAGCCTTAGATAACCCTAGAAAATGGGTTAGGTTGGTTAGGTTACCATTTCTCCACTCGAAATATGGCGTCACACACTTAACGCCCCGAAGCTTTCACATTAGTCCAATATCCGGCACTGTAATAACGTTACAGCGTCCTGAGGGACGCCCCAGGGCCCGACTAAGTGATTCGTTCCCGAGACTAGAGCAGGGCTGTTAAGTGTCCCGATTTTTATTATTCTCATTCGGTGTAACTTGAGTTATGTTATTTGAAGACTCAAAAGTCTTCAAATCGAATATTTATGTTACAAGATTATCCCTGCGCGTGCCACTAAAAAAATCTCTATTGTTTTCCATTGTTTTTTCCGGTCTACCGTGGGTAAGTGGAACGCGAAGGCTGAGATTGATTTGAAGACAATATTCAAATCTTGAGCTGTAATGAATGAGCTAATTAAAAGGGTCCTATGGGTCGTTTCGAAGACTGACTATGTGCATCAGTCGCTGTTTGAACGAGTATATATACATACATAGAGTACAGAAACAGGGTTATCAAGTGGTCATATATTAAATGATCTGGTTGAGTGCGAGCGCAGTGCGATTCAGCATCGTTGATTACGTTAAAAATGATTAAAGAGTCAACCCATTAAACATAAAAAAAGATTTTGACACAGGTGATAAATGATGAGAATCACAACTTTTATACTGTGGCCGATATTAGAAAAAGTTGTTAACATTTGCAGTCAACAAGCAAATTAAAATTAACTTTCAAATTAGGTCTTCAGCTATACATAACGTCTCTAATATTTTCAATTTGCAATGACGTCCTTCCCTCGACTCCTTCCCTCGGTATGTTTATTAATGAGATCCTGTGTAAGTGAGTAAAGTGACGCAACAGATTCCTGCCAGTTTCACGTGATTCGTTCACACGTTAGAATTACCAGGACGTGGGGCAACACTGGCTTCGCTGACTAGCTTTATTTTCGGTAACGTAAAAATTGTATGCCGACATCAAAATTTAGTGTTATTTTTCTAAATTTCCGTCCCATTTTTCGTAAAAAATATCCCAGCCCTATCGGAGCATGGGATCGTGTCAAAGGAAATTGAATCTTGGTATAGAAAATTAAAATAAAACTTAACTGGAAACTCTGTAGAGTTAGCTAAGCGGATAAGTAAACAGCCGAGGAACGTTTGCAGAAGAAAATTAGCGCACGAGCATTATTCTGCCGTCGTAACTCAAAAGGACATAACAAACTTTTTTTTTTGTGAAATTGAGATAATAAACATATTCGGGATAAAAAAGGCGCATATATTTAACTTTAATTTTCTCGAGTTTTACAAAATTGATATTGTGCCCTTTTTCGTTACGACTTCAGAATTATGTCATAATTCCTTTGTAGCTCTAACTCCAACAGAAATTTCAGTTGTATACGTCAGACAATCTCGTTTATACAACATTTTGTTATAATAACAACGAAACTAACCAAAACGTCATGAACATTTATTTAGTTAGGCAAACGAGCTTTAAAGTTCAGGACATTTGTTCTGACTAACGCTAACCCTTTTATTTGGATAACTCAATGTCAAAGTTCAAGATCAAAACGTTAAAGGGCTTTGTGTGCCTTACAGAGGGCCGGGAGGACCGGTTGGTTATTCAATGGGCACTAATTATAATATGAAAGGGTTGAGTTGAGTCCTTTATGATATGCTATTCAATTAAACACGCAAATCTGACAAGGGTTATGTTTTAGCTGCCGAAGGTTAAGGAAATTGAGACGTTTGTAGTAATTTGTCACATGGATTAATTTTATGTGCTCTTTAACATAATCTACCTTTTATAACTTACATACAACTGGAATGCTACAAAATTCTAAATTCGGTTTTTTGTCACAAGAAATTGATATATAAACGCCTGCTTATTCAAATTGGACTAAATTTAAATGAAACAAATTATAGTGTATGCACTATCAAACAAAATATCGCCATTTACCGTCTTAGTAAAAAGTTATTTGAGAATCTCTTCCTATTTTGAAGTAGGTACATTATTTTAAAAATAAATCCATGATTTTATTTCGTCGCACTTTTACTCGAAGTTTCTATTTACAGTAATAAACTGTTAGATATTAACAAATTGTACCAATCACAAAACATCTAAGTATATTCAAATTTTGTGGGCATCACTCATTTCGTTTAAGTGAAAAATCTCGGTAGGTTCAAACGGGCCTCTTTCAAACAAAGAGGTGTCGAACCCGTGTTACTTATATTCATATTTAAATGACCCTAACTCATGTGAGTCACGAATTATTAGTACGTAAGCGTAAAATAAACTTCGGTGCTTGTGTATGTCTTCATGAATAACCTAGTATTCACCAGTGGAAAGACTCAACTTGGGTACAAGGCACAGAGAACAGCCTCTTCAGCTCTATAAAGCTTGCCCCTATCCCTAAAAAGGATAATCCATCCTTTTTAGGGTCATGTCAGGTCGACCAGTGTCTCACATCACATGACCACCAGCAGGCCATTTTCTTTTTATTAATTCACTTGCTCTCCCGGCGAACTTCGTACCGCCTCTTCATTTTTTTGTGAATTTTTCCGAAGACGAACGAAGGCGAAGACAAATTTAACATATCAAAGATCATAAAAATCTGTACAGCCGTTCTTGACTCATAAATAGTGTAACTAACCCAACTTTGTTTTATATATATAAATTAGTCATTCTTCAGAATATGGCTCAATCAATGTTGGTTAATGAAGATAAAGGCTATTAAATGGTAAGATACACACCACGTCATTGTTGAGATGTGGATTGCAATATGCATGTGAGTAGGTTTACTGTTATATACTGTCAGTCACTCGCACATGGTTAGGAAATTGAACATGGCGTTTGGTATGCCACAAATCGAGGTAGTTTGAGGCACCATACCACGCCAAATGCTAAGCACATGATTTCCTATTTTTTATTTTCTTTGGCGAAACTTGCACATGCTAGCAGTCGATCCACCTATTGGAGTGTGAGTTAGTGGGCAGTCATCATAATTGCAGTTTCTAATGCTTAGTATATTGTCTAATTAGTAAGCATAAGGAGTTCACAAGTTTATACAATCTTTGATTGGAGTGACCTGACTTTTCTGGACGGGTTGTGACTGCCAACTGCGATCGTTCACCCGGCGCTGAAAACTTTATGTAACCTCCTTCTGGGTTCGCCGACGTTCACCCATATTTGTTGACCCAGCGGACTGTTGTGACTGTATCCAGTCCGACTCGCTTTGTCGACGGTTGTGTTATTTAGAAGTATTTTATTAGCGCGTTAAATTTACTGTTTCTGCTTTGCTTGAATGAGACACGTAGATGGTGCAAGTCACAAGTTAAGAAAGAGAGACTATCTAGTAATGGAAATAGGGAGATTTCTATTTTTCATTTTAAATAGCCATGTTCATGAAGGTTGTAGATAATAAATAGACAAGGCAAAAGGAACGTAACAAATAGATTCAGAGGAAACACAATTTCAAAAGCTGAGGATAAGAGATTGTGTAAAAACACATTTAGGTAATAAATAACAAATCGTAATAATAAATTCATGTTTACAGATTCCATCGCCATTCCATTCAACTACAAAAGCATTTTCCGATAAAATATGAAGTATTCACCGAAAAAGATTCATCACCATAGATTTTATTATTATTTATTACGTGTTCAGAATCCCCATAAGGTTTTATAAGTTGAACATGATAAAGTATTTCGTATGTTTTAAAGAAATTCGATTTACTCTACTTTCCTTTGAGACTAATTTTCAAAGACATTGAGAAGCTTTGATCTAAAAACGAGTAAATGTAACTTTTTGGAAGTGAATAAATAAATCCAAGTTCGTAATTAGTTTTACTTTAAAGGAAATAAGGAAAAAACTAATTTAATAACCTTTTGACGTCGTACATTTTTGAAATACATATTATGTAGAGTAACAGCTCGTCAAAATATCACCAAACCTACAATTTTTCAATAATGACTCTGCATGTTTAATTTAAAGTTGAAAATCGGTCGAGGAAGTTACAAATGTTGCTGTCGACTGTACAAGTACAGTAGACTTCCGGGTATAGCAATCAATAAGACGTTATTATTCAGCAGGGAAACCACAATACCTAATTACTCGTACGATGACTTAAAATTCACCAAGATCGTGATTCAGGATGAGGAAAGATTGAGAAGACCCAAGTTTACCCAACCTGGTTTTCACTTTGAGAGAATTTAGTTATTGACTTATTTAACAGGTGATTTCGAGTACATTCAACAGCTCGTCAACCAAAAGATGCATAATTTAGACGATCATATCGCTAAAAGTACTGCATGTACGAAATTTTAGTTTTGTAAATTGTGTAACCCTCTCACTTAAGTGAATTTATGTAATTCTTTGTGAGAATAATAAAGATCTTAAAACAGATTAGCAATGTCTTCCAGATATCCTTCGGTTCGAGGAATACTATAGAGTAACTGACGTCCAAATTCTTAGTAAATATCTAGAAACTGGAATCAACAGCTTCCCCAACTAGCAAAACTGCTATATAAGCAATGATTTATAAGAGTATAATTCTTATACATGTTTTTTAACAGCATCCAATTTGTATCTTTCTTTATAAAAGCACACTATAAGTGTATTTTGCTAATATAGCATATCGGTCTTGTAACCTAATCTTACATACGTTTATAATACCAAATTATTGTTCACTATAAAACAATATACTTATAGAAGCATATTATATGGCTTTATAGTCATGTAGTATTTAAGCCATGTAGTCGCTTTAGTCTTATACAATTTGAAACACTAATATGACCTTTAAAAAACCTATCTCCTTTTAATGGTTATTAAAATGCAACTACAAAACTAATGCTAAAAAGCAAGTTACATAGCTTTAACAAGTAAATATAATCTTGGTACATTTCCTATACGACTGTTACAAGAACAATATTCCCATATATGGATTTTGATTTGCCTTTATATAAATTTATCATCCGCCATTCAACCATTTTAGAATCTTACTGTTTTTCGGTGTTGTGAAAATAGATTTAAAAAACTGGAAACAATTCAAACGGAGTGGTGCTTATAGAAGAAAAGTGAAAAAAAAGTACAAGGCTATGATACCAACCAAATCCTCATTCTCAGTAGCGAGTTCATCAAGGGCAGATGTAAACAAAAACGACGTCGAGGGTTCCGCAGATTTATTATTTCAAAATTTTAACAATGACACATTTGATAAAGGTTTATAGGAAGATGACCAAAGTCAAAGCGGAAATTAATAATTTGATGAGAATGTGAGTGATAATAAGAGAGACATGGAAAAAGATGAGTTCAGAAATGATATTGCTACATGGGCTCTGGAGTTTAACATAACGCACTGTGCTATGATTCTTTATCTAGATACATATATGCTGTCGCCAGAAGATAATGATAAATGGTTTTTGACAAATGATAATCAAATTATAGAAACAACTAATGATGATAATTTAGGTGAAAACGTTATACGGCTAAAAGTAAATTCGATTGAAAATGTAAATGATGCTTTCCAACAACCTATGAAATCCTCGTTGCTGAACATTTACAAATGCGATTTAATCAATATTAAGAAAGCCATGGAAATTGAGTTGTCGACAGCTGATATAAGATGCAAGTTAGTTAGTGTTAAATACGAAACTGAACTATATTTTATACCATTATTGCATAGTGTTTAAATTATAGTTATGTGTAAGGCTAACACAAATAAAACATAACTTTAGTAAAAAGCTTTTATTTAAATAGTACTAAGGGAGCTTAATACAAAATTACTATTTCTCTTAGCTCGATCTTATCTTATCTTTGTCTTATCATCTTACAAACAAAAACTATGACAGTTGCACTTACTTTTAATAGCACAATAATACACACAACAACATGGTCTAGGGATATATAAAACTTTTTTAAATAACTTAAAAAGTACTGGCCTTACAAAAAAACTATTCCCGGTTAAAAGCTACCTGTCTGCCAAATTTCATAAAAATCCAGTCAGTATTTTTTGCGTGAAAGAGGAACAAACATCCATCCTCACAAACTTTCAGATTTATACTATTAGTAGGATAGGATATAGGCACCCAAATAAAACACAAACACTTTGTCGCTGACGGATAAGCATGAAAATACGTGTTCGGCACCTGAAACATATTAATTTGAGTTAAAATACATAGTACCTTAAGTTTGAGGAAATAATTATATTCTAAATGACTCAAAAACTCAGCTTAAACGCACAATAACGCGGTACTGGGGTCTGGGGCGCAACTAACGAGCGCACGGCTTCGTGGCCTTACGTGAACTGAGCCGTATGTACGTACAACGCGATGACCCTGTCGTCACTCGCCGCACGCGCGAAGGAACGAGCAGAGGGCCGCGCTCGCGCACAAAACAGATTTTAACAGATTAAGTTTATATATCTACCCACATGTGTCACAACTAATCGTCGTTGTCAAACCAAAATCTTTTTTGAGATTTATACTTTTTGATCTTTGCGTATATTTTACTACCCCATCTATTGTTTAAGTAAAATAACTTCAAAGTACATATGAGAACTGTACGATAATCTAGAGAACTCTTAAAAATGCTAAGTGCAGCAGCTACAATAAAAACGGTTATAAGTAGGTATCTCAAAAGTATACTTTTTGCACATAGCAGATTGTGATTACAACGACGTAATGCTATTTTTGTTAACAATATATACCATAATGTGTATATACAAAAAATCGATACTTACGATGAATGATATGTAGTAACAATTAGTCAAATATGTCCACAGGCACGATCATAATAAATTTCTTGATGCTGTAAAGTAAAACATGGGTTCAAAATAAGAAATTTTGTAGACTGAACCCTAAAATCCTCTAATATGGCTAAATTTACTCTTACTAGCTAGCTACTATAAGATTGCATTACTTATAAATGATTTATAAAAGCATTTCATTTGCTGATTCTTCTTATAAAAGAAAATTAACACTGCTCTCAAATTAAAAGTGTTCTTTTTACTGATAAAAACTTAGAATTAACGAGGCGCATTGTAAAAATATCATAAAACTCACCCACTATTCTCACAAAACTGCTTTCCCACATAAACTTCCACTATTATAAATAAAAATATATGTAGGTATTATATTGTTAGGTCTCTTGCAGCAAAATCAATATGGAAGCATAATTACGCGTAAAACAATAAATCTGCTGAATACTGAATGCAGATTCTCAAATCGTAATTAACGATTGCTACTATAGGAGAAATTGCCCTTATAGCCGAATTTTGATAGCAGTTATAAGGGTGATTTGTTACGTAAAGGTTAATTTCTTGCCGGTTTACAGCTAATCAGCTTTCTGTATGCTTTTACATGACAAGATACAGAGGAATTAGCGTATTATATGGTAACTATATAACGTCTACAAGGTTTTAGCTCTTATAATTTGCGCCCATTTCGCGTTGTATAAACGCTTATGTGGCCTTTATAAAACAAAAAATAAAAGTTTTTAAAGCGTTTATATAGCAATTTTTTGTTAGTTGGGTCGCTTTCCTATTCCAGACTGAAGCTTCTAGTTTTCTTTATACATCTAGTCTTATTGCATTACTGTATTGATGGTACATAAAAAACTAGTCATTCCGTCGCATATAAAACGTATAAAACAGCTGGACGTTTATGCCGCCTCACCC
Organism: Anania hortulata; assembly: GCA_963576865.1. Taxonomy (NCBI): domain Eukaryota; kingdom Metazoa; phylum Arthropoda; class Insecta; order Lepidoptera; family Crambidae; genus Anania; species Anania hortulata. The sequence goes on along the minus strand of OY756388.1, from coordinate 3,699,856 downwards.
ACTTATTACATGTCTTGCTCCGCAACTCTTCATAAATGTGAAGGATATCTGCTATATTGAAATGGAGATATCTATGGTATATACCACAGTATTTTAAGTATCGGTTTAATTGGAAACGCGTGAATCGAAATTGTTTTAACGTATCTCGATGTCTTAACTAGGGTGTGGTTAAAATGTAATGGCAACAAGGGCAGGCGAGCAAAATGCCAAAAGTCTTCAACAAAAAGGCGAATCAATTGATTTTAAAAAGTAATCGACGAATTCTTTAAACATACAATAAATAAACCAATAATAATGACCAATGTAATAATTATTAATGTACTTAAATTATAATTTAATTATATACATCTAAATATTAATCTAGTATTTACTGAACTGAATGATAATAAATTGAATTGTAATAATAATGAACGAATGTTAATTGTAATAATAACAAATTTTAATTACTGTAATTACATATTTGCAAGTTATGAATCTGAAGCTAAATAGGCATAAGAAACTAACTGTTAATTTACCATTAGCATTATTTTGTAACCACTCTATTTAAATATCTGCTGTAATGTATCGGAATATTTTCAAATGGAAGTCATTGGGAAAGGCCTATGTTCAATAGTGGATGTCCTATGGCTGAAACGATGATGATAATGATCTGCTGTGCATTGATTTGATCCTCTATTTTTACACTTTTAGAGAAGCTTTTTTTTTTCAAATTTAAATGGGGCCACACTTGAAAATCGGTTTATATTTGGCAAAGGTATCGCGTAATAAACAGATATTAAACACTTGAATCGAGTACCTCCTCCTTTTTTAAACCCGGTTTAGATTAAATCCGTTTTGGATATCCCATTGAAAGAAACCGGTTGATCGGTCGATCGGTCAGTTTTACGGCAAGGAAAGAAAAGCATGTGAAGAAACCTAAACAATTGTTGATTATAGACCAGTATGTAAATAAGAGAATTTATTAGCAATCTCTTTCATTTCATCACACGATTATCACCACTCTCAGCAATAAAATAATAAACTAAGAACAAACAAGAAGATAGATAAATAAATAATAATAAATATTAGACAACATCACATACATTGCTCTGATCCTATGATAAGTTGCTGAAGCACTTGTGTTACAGAAATCATAAACAACGACGGTACCACAACACCCAGACCAGAGACAATATAGAAAAGTTATTTTTCTACATTGACCCGACCGGGAATCGAACCCGGGACCTCAGTGATAGCGACACCTAGTCCGGTATGCTCGCCTCTCGGCTACGGAGGTCGTCTAAATCTAAATAGATAAGGGTCTAGTAAAAATTATATGATTATACAGGTTTACATTGCAAAGGGGTGCCAAATCTTAAGGAGTGGCTCAGAATCAGTAACTTAATCGAACTATGCAAAGAACAAAAACATTTTTAATTCACATTTATTTATTCCTATCCGCTGTTAAAAATCGTACGCGTGGATAATTTAACTCCTTCATGAAAAAATTGCACCGTATGTGCACTGCGTAGGGTCCTTGTTGGCTCGCCGTACCTACGCCTCTGATGAATGACCGCGCGGCTTTCGTAGTCTGTCTATTGACTTATTTTGGGATATTTTAAAGTAATTTTTTTTCGTAATATACGATTATTAAAAATAATAACGATTAAGACGCTTCTTTATATTGTTCCCTAGATCTTATTTCTAAATTTGGCCCCCTTTGCAATGTAACCCTGTATATGCGGTGCTTCCCCCCCAAACCATGGGCCACCTTCTATCTTGTCCTGCGTGTTTGGACATCTGCACACGCGAAGACCTGTTACGCGCCACCAATAGTGCCGGTTGTGTGGCGAAATACTGGTCATCAAAAATTTGAGAGCATTGCCTTGCCATCGACACGAGAAGAAGAAGAAGAATGACTATAGACAAAAAGACTAAAGGATACCGGCAATAAGTCACATGAAACTGGTCGCGATAACCCTAGTTAATATCTAAATAAACCAGCTAATATATAATCTGCAATTAACGAGGAAGGCGGAAGTATAGGATAATGCGAGCACGGTTGCGACGATAACGTCTAGATTAGATCCAACGGTGATAACGTACAATGGTCTATTTAAATATCAACAGACAGGCACCATGACATGTTAAAGGAGGTATCAGGACATGTTAAAGGAGGTATACAAACAACTTTTACTATAGAGTCAAAAACAAAATCACAAAAAAGAATGATGAAGGATCATACACATTATTCGATAATAATGTAGGAGGTAGTGTTAGTTTTTATAGACAATCTTTTTTTCGATTTTGATTTTGAAACCTTAGTAAAAGTTACTCGTATCGATATATACTTTTAATTAGAGACAATAAACACCAGAATTTTAGCTATCACCACTTTTTTCCAAAGACGATAATGTTGAGGAAAATTGCACAAGAAATTAAATTTAAAAAATATTTCCATAGTTGTCTTACTGACGCAACTCCGTTTAGAGATGCTCAACTAAATACGCAAACGGAACGTATGTAAAATAATTTAGAGATATATACAGGGTGTAACGAAAAGGTGAAATAAAACTTCAAGGGGTTATTCTACGGCTAAATTACACCAACTTTTTCTATGGGACCAACATCAAAATCTCAAAAAAAAAATGACGTTTCCATACAAACTGATGCCAGCTGGTCGCGTTTTAGTATGGGAAAGTGTTTTTTTTTTGCGATTTCGTTGTTGGTGCCATAGAAAAAGTTGATGTAATTTAGCCGTAGAATAACCCCTTAAAAGTTATATTTCACCTTTTCGTTACACCCTGTATATATTTTTTAATTACATGATTAATATAAGACATTTAACATTTTATTCCTAGCTATAATTTCTTGCAACAATTTTAGAATGAACTTGGTGCTAAGTGATCTTGGCTCAAAAATAAAGTTTCAATTTTTTTCTTAGTCTTGCCATCTGAAATGCGTAAAATACAACAACGCATTTCCCTCTTCAGTGCAAATTATTATTATTTTCTTTCTTTAATTAGTCATCACCTAATGCTTAGTTTAGGTATTCTTGATATCACACCATATTTCACGGTATTAAGTTTTCGCAAGCTACATTTAGGAATTTCTATTTCCTACACTAGACAGAGCAATTGCTCTTACGCTGACATGTCCGTCCGTCGCGTACGACAGACGAACGTACAAATAAAAATTGTGTGCTACAAAGCTCCACACTGCGCTACGCCAGAAGCGTAGTATAGTGGTCACCCAAGCAGAACAAAACTTATATAATGGGCTAGTTTCCTAAAAAAATCGAATTAGTCCGTCAGTTGGATTAACAGAAAACATTAGACACGTATTTTTCCTTTTCTCAATCAATCAAAAAATGATGAAGATATAGCCAGGTAAAGTTCCACGTAACGTCACGCCTTGCGACACTTTTTAGCAAGGCGTGAAGTCACGTGCCCACTTTGATGCGCTTTATTTTCGTAATTTTTTGTTTGATTGACAAAAGACAACATATGGGTCAAATATTTTTTGATAATCTAACTGACGGACTAAATAGAATAATCTTTTTTTGACCCAGGAAACTAGCCTATTGTGGCACATAGCACACAATGTTTATTGAGTTTTAAGTGGAATTCAGTTCAGGCCACCAACACTTATTGCAGGTCCTTTGCTAGAACGATCAACTCACACTTGACACTTTGTTTTCACAACCTAGTACTCTTCTATTGACTCGAGTCAACAATGTCTAGTAATTGAAAATTCCAGTTCTGTGCGTGCGTAACTCGGCTCATTAAGTGTGTACAGTGTTGTTAGTTACATTACAATTTGCCGGCTTGTCTGCACAATTTGATGTAACATGTCGAAATGAGCGGGGATGAATAGCTATTTTATGTGTTAAAATTTTAGCGATGACATGTGCAATTATGTGTAAATATTGTTTGTTTTATTATCTACGTCGTTCGGTTTTCTAACCGGTTATAATATTATTATCTAAATGTGTAGCTCCTGGATGGATGTTTAGTTGTTTGAAGCGGTGGCTTAACATTAACATAATTTCGATAAATCCACCAAATAATGAAGTATATTTGGGCAATAGAGGACTACACTAATCCACTGGATTTATGGATCTAGGGTCATCATCATTTCAGCCATAGGACATCCACTGCTGAACATAGGCCTCCCCCAATGACTTATCATCGGGGAGGATTGCCAATACTCGCCACGCTTGGCAGGCGGGTTGGCGAGCGCAGTTTTTTACAAGATTTCGCACGAAGACAATAGTTCAAGTTTTTATGGCCGCAAAGTGAATTGGTGACATTTCCGTAGTCATTTGCCGCGAGCCTTCCTTTGAGAACCAACCGCATTAATTTTAAAAGGTACATAAAACGCCTTTTAGTCCAATAAAGTTCAACAGACACAGCGGAGTATGCGGAGTTATAAAACTTTAGTAGGCGTAGGGTATCTTTATTACTACTCTTTATTTACTAGGGACTAGAGGTGGAAAAAACGGCTTAATAAATTTAAACGTTTTAACGTTGTACTTTTTTTTAAAAGCACGCTTAAAAATGTGCTTTTTTGCTTAAATGCTTTTTGTTTGTTACGTTGATAAACCGTTGAATTTAAAAGCTTGCAATGTTGTGTTGCCAGTTAGCAGTAGACGTAAAACTTTTTTAAACAAAACGAAATTGTGATATAATAGTAGGTATAAACCAAATACTAAATGAAATCCAACTAATTTTGTTTTTTCAACTTTTTTTACAGGGTTATTTGTAAAACATCAACAACCTCCTAGGGGCTGATACTGGTGCTCATATACAACAACTTTTTTTATGGGACCAACATTACAATTGCAAAAAAAATTTACTTCCCACTTACTAAGCCGCCAAGCAGCTGACATCAGTTTGTATGGAGCAGTGTTTTTTTAAATATTTTATTTCAATTTTGGTTCCATAGAAAAAGTTGTTGTATTTGAGCACCAGAATCAGCCCCTAGGAGGTTGTTGATGTTTTACAAATAACCCTGTATTTATTTCAAATTCAATGAACTTTCCTTCGTACTTAATTACAGCCTCTCACGTCACAATATTTTATGCAATGTTTCATTAAACACAATAAAACATAAGCATTTGAAAAGTTCACAACTCAACTTACGCAAAAAACTATACGCAAACGAACGACACATGCTTACTCCGCAACAACAAAAAGCACACTGCTTTTTAGGGTTCCGTACCTCAAAAGGAAAAAACGGAACCCTTATAGGATCACTTTGTTGTCCGTCTGTCCGTCCGTCCGTCTGTCAAGACCCTTTTTCTCAGGAACGCGTGGAGGTATGAAGCTGAAATTTATATCAATTACTCAGGTCTACTGTCCCTTGAAGCTGTGAAAAAATCAAACTTCTAAGCCAACGCAATCAAAAGATACAGCCGTTTATGCCGCAAATTTTCGACACTTGCAAGGGAATCAAAACCTACAGGGTGCTTCCCGTGAACTCAGAATCTTGAAATTTGGTACGAAGCAACGTCTTATAGCATAGATAAAGGAAAAATTACGAAAACCATAAATTTTTAGTTACATCACATAATATATATTTTTTTAATAATTTTAACCTTACTACCCATTTCCTCATAAACGCGTAGAGGTATTAAATTGAAATTCATACCAAATACTCAGGTCTATAATACCTTTAAGCTGTAATAAAATCAAACTTCTATGTTAACGCAATCAAAAGAAACAGCAATTTAAGCTGCATATTTTGAAACTCGCAAGTACTCGCAAGGGAATCAAAACCTAAAGGGTACTTCCAGTCGACCTAGAATCTTGAAATTTGGCATGAAGCAACGTTTTATAGCACACATAAAGGAAAAATTCCGAAAACCTTAAATTTTTAGTTACATTACAAAATATATATTTTTTAATAAATATAAACTTATTACTTTTTTCCTCATGAACGCGTAGAGCTATCAAGTTGAAATTCATATCAAATACTTAGATCTAATTGCCTTTAACCCGTGAAAAAAAAAAAATTCTAAGTCAACGCAAAAACGCAAAACGCAAAAGTACAACCATTGATATCGCATATTTTGAAACTCGCAACTACACGCAAGGGAATTAAAACCTAAAGACCACTTCCCGTTGACATAGAATCTCGAAATTTGGTAAGAAGCAATAGCTTACAGCACAGGTAACAGAAAAATTCCGAAAAGCTTAAAATTTTAAGTAGTTATACATATATGTTATTTATGTGGTACTATTCATAACTTTTTCAGTCACCATTTACAGGTCTGGTTCAAATTTAATACTTAATTAATATTTTTGAACCAGATTTCTAAATAGTGACTAAAAAACTTAGTAAATAAATAACTTTAATAAAAGAACTTTCGCAAGTCTGCTGCAAGGCTAGTATAAGTGTTTCAGTTATATTATAGATAAATGATATGTGTTAATATAAAATAAAGGATTACTTAAACGATAAAGAGATCTTTGTCTTAAATTTATGCTCCTCCATCTTTCCCCATTGTAATGTTATGAATTTCATTTTGCAATAAAAATACCATAGTTATGACTCGATTGTCGTAATGAACGAACTTTGTAAACCTTGCAGGTTTGTACGGAACCCTCGGTGCGCGAGTCCGACTCGCACTTGGCCGGTTTTTTTAGTTTTGTTTCGTTTAAAATTTTAAAAAGCGTCTGTTAACCAACCAAATATAGTTGTTTCGGTTGCTACACCTAAAGTAGCACAATACTTCGCATAGAATGTGCTGTCACTCATTGACAACACGCCAAAATACAAGAAAAATGCTTAAGTAAGTAAGTATATCGAAACACTAGATGGCGGGACTTTTGCAATAAGTAGAAAGCATGTTTTCCTTTAAATTGAAAGCATGCTTTTGCACTTATTTTAATGCAAAAGCATGCTTTTTAAAGCGCTTTTAGTTTAATCGTCCACCTCTACTAGGGACCCCGCCCTCGCTTCGGTACATGAAGCACTAAGTATCTATGGTTATAAATTAACATAATTAATTATTACCTACATTTTATTACTATTTATGAATATCATATCAAAATCAGTACAGTATTTTTGGAGATTAGCCTGTACAGACAAATAGGTTGCACCATAGACTTAAATTTACAAATCAGTAGTGACGATATCAAAATAAATAAATCTGGCCCTGTTGACAATATTTTTAGAGATTTTTCGAAATAAATTTGTTTTCTGTCTGGGTCACAGGTTAGATACGAGCCAGCTGTCGACCGGTAAAGACTGAAAGACACAAATAGCAGGGTCGCTAACCGGCTATAAACATCGGTGAATTTATCGAGCTACGCGCAAGCGCAGATTTCGGGGCTGTCACTTCAGAAATTATGAAATCTAGGTAAAAAACGCTCCAAGTCAAATCGAAACTAACTTTTAAGTATTGATTACAATTTGATGACTCTTTAGAAGCTACTTCTAGGATGGCATATATAAGAAAGACTTAGACTTGAAAAACTGAGCTGATAACGGTAAACTGAGCTGACGGTAATAGTGTCCTGCAGACACTATTACCGTCCCTTTAAGAGAGATTCTACTGCTGAAATGGAACAAGTTTATCTATGAAACCAACATGAAAATCGCAACAAAAACATTACTCTAACAGCCGATTAGCTACGAGTATAATGGGTTGTACGGAAAACTGACCTGTATAAAGTAAAAGCAGATGTATAAAAGAGCATACTTGATATAAATAATGCAGACAAACTATAAAACTTTATTTTTTGCTGGTTTTCGTTTTGGATATCAATTTTTTATTGTTTAAAGTTTAGTAAACTAAAAAATCATCAATAATTTTTATAGCGTTTACGTAGATTAAACCAATGTCGTGTTCGGCTATAATTGGAGTGCAAATTTAAAAATATATATTTTGTAATAATGTGTCTAGGTGTAAATTGTGATTTGTATGCTGTGATGTACCATGAATAAATAAAATAAAACTTCCGATCTTGCCAGTCACGTAAATGATACCTGTTTGATACAGGGTGGGTCGAATCTTGTAACAGGCAGCCCTAGGTTTGACGACACTCGTAAACGTTTAACGGTATAAGCCGTAAAATGTAGGCAATCGTTCGTCACTGTCTCTTTCATCAGAGAGCTCGTTGCGGCTTCTACGCGTATCTATGATCGTCAAAGTTAAGCAACGTTAACTATGGGTTTATTGGAGGGCAAAAATTCTGCGTCAAATTGTGCTGGTCTAGTGGAGCGCGACCCGCAAGGCGCAAATGTTTGGTGTGATGAGCACCAATCATTCGTACATGAGCCTGAGTCTTTGATGTTTGTAATTGTATTTAAATATGTTTATCCGTCATGTAGTCGCCAAAGTATAATAAGGTATAGTTGGAAAAATGTTGAAAATTAAGGAGTTCGGAGAATTAACCACTTAATGGGTTCGCTTAGGGTTTCATATTATGTTAAACAGATGCACTGTTATTAATCCTAATGTAACCTTAAATACATTAAATGTAAACGGAAAGTAAAGTACGGTAAGATCAGTTTACATTACAAAATATAAATTTTCTTCTTAAGAAGCGATTGGTTTTAAGGTGACACCACTTATCAACACAAGTGTCTTAAAATAAAACCGATGAGTAAGTGAACTGCAATAACTTATTTTTAATCCCAAGTAACAAAGATAAGAAAAAGCAGTAAAGATTATGATAATTACTTGAGACTACTAAGTAAAAACTTAAATTTTATTACTTATCCCTATAATAAAAAGGCTTACTACCTAATCAAGCATAACAACGTATGGTTTGATTATTTTGTGTTACATACAAGTAAGAGATGCAAGGAAATGCTATAACAAAGGCCTAAGGGTTTACCGAATAAATAGTTCCTATCTGTCACCTACTAGAGTGCTAACTTCTGATTATTTTGACGGCAGTCTATTAGATAATGTCTTTGCTTTCACATGAGCTTTAATAATATACATACTCGACCACATTACATACATTGACGACCGTCTGCTGTGGTTCGCGCTTCGGACTACAAAGCCATGCGGTCGCGGGTTCGAATCCGGCAAAGGGCAAATGTTTGTGTGATAAGCCTCGTGCATTTGTATACAGGGTCCTTCCAAATTAGCTACATTCCTTCTAATGGGGGTATGGTATATATTATAGTCATGAATATTTATAAACGTATTTAAGTATGTCTATCCGTTATCTAGTCGCCACAGAACAAGCTTTCCTTAGTTTGGGGCTAGATATTAGTGTGATTGTAAAAACAATTTATTTTATTTATACACTAGTAGTTGCCCGTCACTTCGTTTGCGTGGTCTTAAGAATATGCATGTATATTATACATACGAACCTTCGCCTTGAATCATTCAGTCTATTGAAATGAAACCGACATCTAAGTCTGTTGCGTAGTTTAAAATATCTAATCGTACAGACGGCGGGAAGCTAATTTGTTTTCTAAGAGTTCTATGCAAAGATTCACTATGACAGCATGCTAATAGTGACTGCAAAAAGTTTAAAGTATTACCAAAAATATATTAAGATTTCCCAAAAGACATTACTTTATTTACTTAGTGAAGTAGCAAAACTAACATTATCTCAATATTATTATCAGCGAAACAGAAAACAGGCGGAGTAGCGATAGAAACCGCATTGAATTGCCTGCTCGTAAACAAAGTCGTTCTTTAATAGGTTGTAATTCAGGAAACAATATCTTGCTTCTGTATACAGTCGTCCACATAATGTCCGAATATATTTGCATGCCTAAATAATAAGACTGTTTACAATATGGCCAATATTACAATAAACAATGCTATTGAGGTCAACAAGTTGGCGCCTCGATCTATATTGCCATTGATAACAAGGAGCAAACAAAAATACAGAACATACCTTTCAATCATAGTAAAGACGGCGAACGGTTGGTAGTGCAATAGTTACTCTAAAGAGAAATAAAGTGGTGCAAGAATAGTCTCAGAAAGACATAGTCAATGGCCAGACTCCAAAAAGTTTCGAAGCGAGCAGTTCGCCCTTTAAAGGGAAACTCAGAAGTCAAGAACTTGTTAAGACTGATCTAGTGAAAACCAACAAGGAAATTGTAGGTATTAAAAAGAAGATGAACTCGCTCGCTACAAGTCTGTCACTGGTAGTTATGCCGGAGTTTTGTGCGTTTCTTCTGACAGTGTGGCGGCAACGGCGACATCACCAGCTATGACGATTTCAGCGGTACGCAAAGTGTATGGAAGCAGAGCCATCGTCAAAAAGTAGAAAAACGCGCTCATATAATTCCGTAAATGTTTTCTTTCATCTTTGCCGGGCCATTACCGTCGCTGCCTCGTAGAATTGCTCCCATTGTTTATGCTTGTTAGATTTCGTAAAAGGAGAAAGATTGGTTTATTGGCTTTTTTTCATTAATGTAATTAACAACCATTAATAAAACTTAGGTAACCATAAATTGTTATTGGTACAGTAAATCTTTAGTTTAGTTTGTTTTTATTATAAAGTTCCCATTTGGTTCAATAAATATTTTAAAATATTGGTTATTTAAACAACGATGTTAAACGTAACTATTCCAGTAAATAATATCTAAAGTGGTTTATTACTTAACCTTTACCTTACTAACCTAGAGGCGATTAATAAAGATCGGATACCTAAAAGGTTGACTGTACATAATTATTATCAAGGAGGTTGCGGTTGCGTTTTATAGCTTTATTTAAAAACGGCTTCATATTTTATAGTTCTGGTTGAAATACCTTAAGTCTGAAAACGGAAGATAAACCACAAGTTTAACAATCACATAAAGATATTGTCTGGATTAAGATTAGGACATACATGTCAATCGGCACGGATTATATTAATTATATTTTTTTATGGCAACAGACAACATCTGATATAGTATCAAAATTGGAATTACAACCCATGCGTCCTAAATTGACGAATGCAGACTGATAGAAAAGAAAATCATTTGAGCCTCTTATTTACGTGCCAACATGAGAGGTTTAAATGATTTTCTTAGCATTTACATTCACGAATAGTCATGCTATTCTTCATTTTACGCTTGTTGCCGCTAAGTCAACAGTTTTGTATGATAGCTGCAGGCAGGCGTTACAATAAGAATCTACGCGATACGCTTCTATGAAGCTATGCCTCTGTGGATAACCACGCTCTCGCATGTGTTAATGGACAGTGGGCCCGATTCAGAGCAACTTCTTTCTTAAATTTGTTAAAGGTTAGGCATGTCTCTTCTTTCTCTTTTCTTCAATGAATAAAAAGACGCACCTATTAAAATGTTAAAAGAACCTACTATCCAAAGGTTTAGCGTGGTAATACACAAAAAAACGTAAGTACATGTGTTTTTTTAAGTCAATTGATGAAAGACATTATTGTAGAGTTTAGAGTAAAATCTTCGTATCCTCGATCCAGTGCAGCGTCAGATACTCGTAATTCTATTCTGTATATTAACAGTCATCAGTATATACCGTTTTAACTACTTGCATCGTAGTCTTCGTAATCAGAAATTGTTATAATCACAGAATATAATTAGTATAGAATATAATATACAAACAGCTTGGATCATGAGTCACAACAACAGCAGTCCGAGTGACATCTTGCCACAGACTTTGAACTGAGAAAATGCTAACTCACGCTCATATTGTAGATCTTAACCGGACTTTACACAATTTAGGAGAATATGAAACCATAATTTGTCATAGTCATTGCTAGTTAGAGATTCTTGCTGATGATTCAATTGTGCAAGAGATTGTGATTACAGATACGAGATTGAAAATTACACAATTAAAATCTCTCAATAGTATACAATTATTACTTATCCAACGTCTTCCTGCGACCCTTACCAGGTCGTCTGACCACCTTATGAGTGGAATACAATGGGGGAGGCCGATGTTCAGCATTGGACGTCCTATGGCTGAAATGATGATGATGATGATAATGATTAACTAATCACGCTTATCTGTATATTCGCTTAGTGCTTGTCATTATTTACAGAAACTACTGAATCAATTTATGGGTACATGTCTAAATACCTAATTTAGTTTAACAATCGTAGAAATAACGTGTTTTCAAGCTATAGTTTAAAAAAAAATTAAATTATCTAAATTTATCTATTAATTTTAACTTTTTACATAATAATATATCTATTAAAATTGTTGTATTAACAAAACTACGAACAAATTAATACTCATATTCTAAGATAAATATTTGAAACTAGTTAACAATTTGTGTAAGGCAAGGCCTTTAAATTCTTGACAGGAGACGTGCATGCCCTTGTCTCTAAAAATAAAGTTAATGATTAAAAATTTTCCAGAGTGTTTGATGAAGTGCACTTCTATTATCAAGAATCAAGATAAGGGGATATCGATGCAACATTTCTCAACGAATTAAGTGTCCAGTTGATTTTCACGAATAATTATTGTTTTTGTTACTAATTTCAGGCGTGATACTTTACAGAAAATGTAATGTTATTGCTATGAGTTATCTTTGCCTTGTTAATAGTTTATCTATTACCACCTGCAAACGCAGATCTTAAATTCTGTGGTATTAATATACTAAAAAAGGGTTTGATACATTTTATGCAACTTCGATGTTATATTTGAGTAGTGTAACAAACTAGGAATAGACTCATAAAATAAGACAATCACAAGAGTGCATTATGATTTAGGTAATGAACTAAGTGTAAAATTATTTTATGTATAAAAGACTTCTAATGACTCAAATATTACTGAAACAAGCCAAGTAATATTATCGGCTTATTGATGCGTCAATGAAATAACTTTAAATATTAATAGACCAAATTTTATCAAGATTAAAGTATTTTTGCGTCAGAATATCACTCGGTGTCGGTCGTATACGAGACGTACGTGATTCAGCAGAAGAACGCTTTCTGTAATCAATGTGTAATTTTGCTTAAAGTGTTATTCTGATAAACACAACGTAAAAAGAACAATCGTTATGTAATGGAAATCCTGTAAGTAGGATCATAACATCTTAATTTAACGAGCAATAATTTTAATTTAATGTGTAACAACATGCAACATTATAAATGAGTGTGTTGTGTTCCTCACAAATATTGAAGTCAGGGCTATCAATATATCATCTACGTAAAACGAGAGTTATCTCACGACGTGCTAATCATTACTCATTGGCTTTTCTTGTCGAAACTGTAGTACCGGATTGAGGAGAATTCGAATAGGCTTCGTGCTATGAAATATACGTCATATTATATCCAAATTTGCTTTGGTCGATCATAACTCGTATTTGATAAACGTCAAGGCTGCACCGATGTACGTTATTATGGCAAGACACGCCAGTTTACATGGCTCTACCGACATCGACAGTGGAAGGAGCAATTGTACCTGTTGGTTGCGTCTTGCGTCACCGCTAACGTCTGGTGTCACGACATTTGTCTACGTGATGGCTGACACGGCCGGTCAGCCGCGGAATTGTATCTATTGTGCTTTATTTGGGGATTTCCTTGTTACTGTTGGAGTTGCGAGAAAAAGGTTTCCTCCTTTGTCACATTAACTACCTGTTCGACGCAGAGGCCATCCTCGAATCGCGGTAAAGACCATAATCTTGGTCACATGTCAGAGTATGCCACATACAGACCAATTCACACTATTTTATTTAATTTCACGTGTATAAGTTTTCGTGCGCGCATTAACTTTGTAAGAAAGTAAATCACATAGGAATTCGGTTGTGTTCAAAATATTAGTACGAATCCTCAACCCATCAGTAGCGAATTCCGAGCTGTCTCTCACTGGACTCATTCCCCGAGTATATTTATTTTCGTACGTCACTTTGCATAAACCTTTCATTCGTTTGGTACGGACAGAAGTGTAACACTTCCATGAGGCTCTTACGTCAGCACTACCGGCAGATATCTAGTGACGTAACGCTCGTTGTCACTGGAGAAAGATAAGTGTTATCAGAGCTCACAGTTCATAAGTATGTTTGATCTGAGTTAATGCTGAGTTTGATGTATATCCAAAATCGATAGGTAGAAACATTTACTGGGACTTAGGTACTCAATACTCATTACATTAACAATAACTTTAATATCTAATGTCAGTAAGAAAACATTAACGAAAATTTAATTAACGTCAACAGTCATATTTGTATAGGATATCCTACGCGGACAACCTTCAAAATGAAATCGCTTAGAGATCTAACTGAAACGGCGCCCAAATTAACCTTGCTCAGACACGGACGCGTCAAATCTGATAACCGGGAAAACTGAAAGGGTCGACACGCCGCGCGGTACTTTGGTCTTTGAGCCGGATCCTTGGTCCTCTGGCCCGGATACGCCCTTTTCCACGACCCGCTTTAGCGAACAATAAACGAAATATCAGTTAGGTTGTCAACGTCAGCTCATACCTCATACATACAAGCGGCTTTCCGCTTTTCATCGCATAAGTCTGATTGTAAAACCAAAGAATGATAGTTTATTTTGAGTTTATAATTCGCTTAAAAATTCGTTGATTTGTTCTGTCGAGGTGTTTAGTAATAAGTGCTTTCAACAAGTGATGCAAAACAATAAAGGATGATAAGAAAATACAATCTTAGTCTGACCGCAATACATACGTAAACTGACATAAAATTATACACAGGCATTAACATTATAATCCTAAATACTAAATATATAGTAGCAGGGGCGTGCATCCAATATAGGCTATTATGCAGAGCCTACCTTCATAAAAAACGGACAGAACAGCTAATCATAATTATTAATTACGTATTCAACAATAAACAATAAATATTCTGTAACCATTTTGTCGTCTACCTGTACTTATTACTTACTAAAGCGCGCAACTTAGATAGTTACTGTGCAATTTAACTAATGTTAGGCTGCCGCGAGATCGCCTACTGTTTCACGCAAATTTACTCAATTTTCACTCACAGCCTACCCCCATCTGAAACCAATGCACGCCCGCCCCTGTATAGTAGATTCTTTTGCTTGGTAAATTGTTATCATATTTATTCTATATTCTTCATCGACCCACCGCCTCGTTCGGATTAGCAAAGTTGAAAGGGTTGGAGTTAGAAACTTCGCGTTCGCAAGCGAAAGGGTATAATTAAATAAGTTGATTTGATACCAACAGATCCTATTAACTCAAGAACTTCGGTGCGAGCAGCAACTTAACTTGTCAATGAGAAACAATAACTGTGGAGAGAGAACTCACTTGTGATATGTTTATTTTCGTGCGAGACAAGACCTTATCAGAGTTAATATTTCTCGCGTGGAGCGTAAACGCGAAAAGCAAATGTACACATCAAATATTTTTGCTGCAGAATAAATGGCAATCTCGTCCCAACAAAGTGAGCGTTAAGTAAATTTTGCATTTTGATGTAATGTTTGTTCAATATTAAAACACGTAAATATTCAAAAAAATACTTGTACACGTTGTTAGATTATGTGGAATATTTAAGTTGCTGCAAACAGCTTCTGTTAGATTAAGATAAAAGGCAATCTGAACAAAAAATATTACACTGTTATCAAAAAATATTCAAACGGTGGAATGGACTAAGTTATCTCGTTACTATGGCGATTGTGTTACATTTAATGAAGGCGGAAATGGTTATGTATACTCCTTAATGGATATGGTATAATAGACCATAATCAGACTCGATCACTTCCGCTGAAACCGTCGTTAGTTCATATTTCAGACCAACTAATAAAGTTAATCTATGAAATTTTTATACCTTTCCAAACAGTCTGAACATGCATAACATTACAATGCATCTATTCAACTGTATATCTTGTAGACAAAGCGGCAAGTAACTGCTTTCTTTTATAATAATATTATTTCAGTAGAGCCTAATAAGTTTAATGTTTTACGTCACAGTCACAGTCGTGTAAACTGTTATTCCCGAAGCAATTCAATTAACTTTACAGTCGATATCATTTACAAATAATTTGAATTCATGAGAGCAGAATTAAAATAAAAACGCGATAAAACTGACCTTGACCCTAAGCGTAGACGCCGGCCGATGACACAACAGACAAATCTCATCAACTAATGAGATCACGTGAGCTGCTTGATAATTCACGCACTGCCGATAACGGCGTAAACAAAAACACATCTACTGTCATAGGCGAAATTAATCGTGCTATCTTTTGGTTCATTTAAATTAGGTAAAAAGTTCTAAATATATAAGTTCAAAACGAATAAAAAAGTTAGCATTTTAGATGTGAAAAAAAAACGATTGATAGGCGATAGGTCAATCAACCCAATCAAAAGGTGATATAGATAGATAGAAATTTTATTTTGCAAAACAGACACATACACACAAAAATAAGACAAACAATTTAAATAAAGAGAAACAATGACTAAAAACGAAAAATCAAACATTGCTAAAAACGAAGAAATATAAACCGAGTAGCGTGTGTACCGTTGCATTACAAAAGGGAATGGTGAATTCATAGAAAAACCAGCAGTCAACGAAAGTCTGAATATAAAACCGCTAAATATGAACTATTGTGTCTATAATAAATGTTAGAATAAATAATTATTCTGTCG
This sequence comes from Anania hortulata, assembly GCA_963576865.1. NCBI lineage: Eukaryota > Metazoa > Arthropoda > Insecta > Lepidoptera > Crambidae > Anania > Anania hortulata. The sequence goes on along the minus strand of OY756388.1, from coordinate 3,683,361 downwards.
AATAAAAAATTACCAGTGTGAATGAAAGAAAGACAGCACAGTATGCGTGCGTTATGCTCTTTTTTTTAAGAGATAAGGGCGACAAAGCCTCTATTAACATTTCTAAGTAAAAGTTCATAGTTCTTTTACTTAAATTATACTAGTAATAGCTAATTGATTCGTTAAAAATTCAATGTCAAACGGGTCATTCAAAGTTTTGCTTCCAGTCGGATATTATGGAAATCGTCACGCAATTCTATAACGTTTAACTTAGTTATACAATGCAAAGTAAAATGTTTAACTGTTTATAGTTTAATCAATAGAATATAAATTATTTCATTACATTAGATCCTTGATTTTAGTGCAACTAGCAAGCAACCTTTACTTTATTTTCGTACATAGTATTTACCAAGGATGAGAGCGGTGGAGAGTCTTGCTTACCATCCGTGGGTCGTTAATCCTGGCATGTACCTCTCGATTTTTGGAATATATATGTACGGATTCTGTATACTCTTTTTAAGGCATACAAATATTTTTTTAAAATACCCCTTGTTCGACGTTGAAAATATATTATGACAAAACTTGCACACAAAGATATCATACGTGTATAACCATAATCCATCATAATGTTCTGGTTTTCCAGTTTAAGTGTTACGAAGATCTGAAGGCAATTGCACCGAATTTTACCTAGGACTATGGTCAAGCTTCTAGAAACCACGACAATCATGACTAAAAACGGAGCAAATCCCTAGGAGGAAGTGTATTTCTTAGGCAATAAAAAATGTTTTACATCCGATGGAGAGACGATATAAGACGCTAGGTGCTAGGGTAGACCCAAAATAGGTCCAGTGGTGACAATACTTGAGAATGTTATGACCAGTAATTTATCCTATTATATATTCTGTGAAATGACCGATTTGAAGTCGAGATTTGGGAGGAATTTTTGGACCCATTAGGTCGAAGTACGACGGCGGACGGTAGTATTATCTTACAACAGTATGGTCGAAAGCTACACAGCAACGTTATTGGGCAGATGGAAAATAAAGTCAATCACATATTCGAACTTTTAAAGCAATTTGAAGATCATAATGGACCCAAACATGCCGTTCCGAAATCCGGTAAACAACTTCCAAATGGAATATAAATATGTACAGTACATAGTACATACATTACCATACATACTTGAATTTATAATTTAAACACAAACTGTACTTATGTGTAAATGCAGTAAGACAATGTGATTGTAATTTTCTTTAATTCATTTGTATACTGTAATTAATTTTATTCAATGAATTCACATGAATGAATTTGGAATGTATGTCATCTACCTACTACAGCAAATAAACCGAAAATATTGACTATTACAGAAATTACAGTAAGACTATGAAAACGCCTGGGCATTTCGCCACGGAAAGTTTCATGTTCAAATACCACCCAATCAATTTGGAATTAATTGGAAATAACTTTACGGTTACCTAGACTATTAACTTTTTCATAAAGAAATAGCACGGTTTTAAACCACGGGAATCCATGCAGCATGGAAATATGTTATAGAACTAACAGAAAGGACTATATACATGTTTATTAATATCTTCAAATATCAAATCGAGTCTATCATTAATCGTTATATTGTACTTTTCTATTAATAAATATCTATCTAAAAAACTGCTACACTTCTTAATAACCGTACTGGTTTCAAGTAAAAGTCCTTGCACTATTACCAGTCTGGTCTATTAAGGCCAACAGCATACGCGCACATAATCGCGATGTGTGACAAAGAATTGTGCTCTCAATGATTCATAATTACATGTTTACACTACACGACACCACGTTTAAAAAATAAAGGTCAATAAATAAAAATCAGAACAACATCCTAATAAATAATGTATTTAAAAATGAATAAACAATCTCTCTCTACGGCCTAAATTATTATGTCAATATGTTTACCTACTAAAGCGAGAAAGATAATTCTCAAAATAGAAGAACCACATTTAATTTTAAATTCAAACAATTGTTTTGGTTAATTCAATAGCTAAACGTTAAAGCAGGCAGCCTTCAATCGGGTCGATTGCCACGCTGTTTACATGTTTCATTATCGCCATGTGGTCATGTGTCACGAGACTCGTCTGTAACCGGTTCTAAAACGATTTAAAATACTTTTGCAGCTGTAACGATTTACTTTTAGTAACGATGAAAAGAAAGCTAAGAACAATAATAGATATAATAAGATTTGTCGACGTTGAGGTAACAATCGCACTGTGTAAATCCCGCTTATACCATGTATAACGTCTATTTTGAGACATGGCACCGTTCATAATGTGTAACGTGCTGCAAGTCATTCAATTTAATTTGGAGATCATTGTGTGGTATGGAATACTAATGGCAATATGATTTGCTGAGTTAAAACTGCACTACAATGATCGCAATTTTACATTTGACAATGAGTCTTTCCTTTTAAAGAGACTAGACAGGTACACTGGTTTATGTATCACTGGCTGAAACAAAAACAACAGTTCATTGTTAGTCTTTACTCTGTATGCAAATGTTTTCAATGGACCGGCAGCCTTCGTAACGTATTCCACCTACGTATAGATACTAGGACGGAACAACATTAAATGCTAATGCAAATTAGCGAGATACTATCACACCTGTTGTAGGATAATACTGCTGTAGAGAATCTATACTAGAGATTAAATAAACAAATGTAGGTAGGAAGAAGCTTTAAAAGTTTAATAATTAAACGAACACGAGATAAAACAAACTGAGTCCATAGAGTCCATAGAGATGGAAATAATATGTCTTTAAAAGATAAACACGGTAACGACTCTCCGCATAAATACCCCGAGCAAAGCTACTTAGCTCCCTTACTTATCCATCAATGCTGCCTAATTCTGCTTGCTCAATACAAGAAAATAGAAAGACGGTTTAAGAAACTGCAAGTCATGTAAGTTGTAACCAACAAAATGAAAGAGAAGGCTCTCAAGGCAAGTCAATCAACTATCACTATCAATGACATAACAAACTCGAAGGAGGCTTGCGACATGAATGAGCATGTGTAATTAAAGGATCGCCTGCGCCATCTATAAACACTACAGTGGCGGTTCCGCAGTGGCTCGTAAACTCGCTTTGATGTATGGCGCTGGCGTCGCTTCTGTTTACGTGTGTGCACACGACTGGAATTTCGATTCGGAGGCAAGGTCGAATGACTTTTCTTGTTTCAAAATATAACTGAAAACAGAAATGTGTCGGACTGAATAAAAATAGAGACAAAGCGTAATGAATAGCAAGAGATGCGAGTGCGCTGGCGTTGCGCAGGTCGTGACCTACATTCCGTAACGACACCCGCAGGGAGCTGAAGCACTCATCGTGGGTTCGAATGCAACATTGCGACGCTTCGAGAGCAATATCTTCTCTCGGTCGTAAACGGCAAATAAGCGGAAGGTATATTGTTTTTTTCCATCAACGAGGAAAAAAGTTTTATCCATTTAAAGAATAGGATGGGCACGTAATGGGGACAACTGCGGGGCAGTTGTCTATTTATTTTTAAAGAAAAACTAGAACTTTTGCTTTGAAAGTTTTAGGACAGCCATAAATTGAGACTAATGGAAAAAGGTTGCATAAAGAAATAATGAGTTAGTAAATAGTACTAGTAAATAAAGACAAAAAATCCCACGAAGTAGAAAATAATTTAGGAAAGTTCTGTAAAGTTCGTAATATAACGCTGAACAAATAAAAGCTAATAATGAAAACAAAAGTTTAGTCGTGTATTTAATATTGCTTATGGACAAGAAAAAAAACTCGTTGAACTAAACACCACATTTAACTGGAGATTTTTAATTTAGGAAAGTACTAGAGCTACAAAGGGTTACTCAACCGTACTTAAAATCTCTCGAAAGCGTTCTTTTAAACCCGCTGACTGGGAAAATCGTGAGCAAGACCCGAGAGCACTGTAACTTGACCCACATTAGGGGGCTTAAGTTAACGAGCCTATGGAAATCTAGAAAGTTCGACCGAGCAAAAACCTACATAAAGGTAATTGTCGATAATAATGCAAGCTGCGGTGCGATGCAACTTGGAACTCTGGTCACGTACCATAAGATAGGATATTGATTTTTATTCTCATTCGAAAAAACTGTGTTGTGGTATTGTGTTCTTTGAAAATGTAGTAAAAGATTTACAGAACAGACTACCGTGTTTTAAAGGCTGACTTAATCGAAACTACAACGGCGAGACCTCACAAAAAGTAGAATTTCTGGAAAATATAAATGCACCAATAAGGTTTTTTATGTCAAAGTAACTTTTATTAACCAGACTTGACAAAATACAAAAAGGATAAAATGAATACAATAAAAAAATGCAAATTCAGGCTAAATGCGAGTGATTGATCCTGACACGGATAGCCACATCGATCGTCCAGTCAACGCCAGAAATAGACGGCAGGTTTAGCCCGACAGTCGTCTGTAAATTTTAAGATCGCGATACTCGAACAACGGTGCATATCGAAACGGAAACACCAAACTCTACAAAAACCAATATAGTCAAATCAGTGTGCTAGTTCTTTGGGTATGCATGCATTCTGTATTAAAATATCTAAGGATTTTTTATGCCAGTGAAGGAATTATTTAAATTTAGAAGTGTTCAAATTCGAAGTGAATAAACGATGGAATGTCTTTGAATTTTATCAATTACAATGACTCGGATTAGAGTAATGAATAATGATAATATTGTATCTATGGTTATCAAAAATGATGGAAATGTTTTGTAATCTACTGCAACAATCAAAGCAAATAAGGTCACTTACATAGGATCTAATCCAGATTTCTATTACCAAAGTGTGAACTTCCGTGTGGGAACGGCTGTAAAGAATACACTTCCTTACCGCCAACAGAAGCATGTCGTAAGAGGCGACTAATTCCTGTAGCACGAGACGGGCAGCAGCGTCTGCGTGTGAAATCTTATTAAAAACTGCGCTCGCCAACCCGTCTGCCAAGCGTGGCGAGTATTGGCAATCCCCCCCAATGAAAGTCATTAGGGGAGGCCTATGTTCAGCAGTGGACGTCCTATGGCTGAAATGATGATGATGATGATGAACTTCCTACTAACAATTGAAACTGAACAATAAAAGCTGTTAGTTTTAAGACGGAAAGAGAAGTTTAGGTTTTAAAGAGTATGATTGCAAATTTGAAAACCTCTATTTGTCAGTTAGACATTAAATTGGATTGTAGGTAGCAGATCTGGTCATCGAGATAGATTGAGACATGTTATATGCATTCAACCGTGACAATACAATTGGGTGTCACGTGTAGCCTAGGTCTGAATAACATCTGTAGGCGGGTAAATGTGCAATAAGGGATAATAAATGGTAGCACGAAGACGTGGATAGGATGCATGTTCCCATTATAATACGAAATCCTGATCCTACAAACAATATATTTTCTATCTTGTCTAGTTGTTAGGCAGTTAAAGATTATGATGTTAATACGGAATATGCATGAAAATAGTATGTTGTTTTTACTTTATTTATAAGAAAATATAGTGATAGTAGTAAAAGCAAAATTGATTTTCGGTAAAAAATAATCGTATTACAGTAATTAGAAATTAAGATATAGCTGTCTCTTTTTAAAACAACTTTTACAATGAAAAATGTATGGCGGACGTGCACTGAGACGTCACAGTACATGTAGGATCTCCTTATCTAGCACGCGACTTTAATGGGTTGTAAGACATATATTTATTAATATTTTTCAAAAACTCTATAAGTTTTATTAATTATAATTAAGTACTATTTGACTTATAACCAAATAAAAATATATGTTTTTGGTTAGTTTTATGAATGATACCTAAATCAAGTCATCCAGCCCAGCGTTTGCCTTAAACTGCGATGCACTTGTTTATTAGTACATTAATTCTTAGCCTTGCAGGCGTGATATCATAGACCACCTTATGGCAGCACATACACTGGACCTTTACTTGTATTAGAATAGTTTCGACCTTGTTATCGTATCGCACTAACTAGGCAGGCAATAAAAAAATATTAAATGTCTGAAAAATTCATAAAATTGACGAACTATCCAATACATACGTAGTTATATAATCTAATGTAGATTAAGAGAATGTCTGAAAATTAACATGCAAGAAAATCAAGGACAAAAATGCAACCGATTCCAAAATGAATTGTTGTTAAACCAGATTATCTTCTTAATACAGATAAGATTATTAAGCAGGGGTTCAATTAATTTGGGGATTCAATGTTCCTAAGCCTCCAGATTATAGAAAAGAGGCATCCAAACGAAAGCGAATAGGTAAGGATTTGTGCAATAAAAAGTTATTTACGCAGGCAATCCCTCTTGAAATACGAGAAAGGGTGATACAAAAGGTAAGGAAAACCGGATCATTGCTGAAATTCGGGTATTTTACGGCACGCGATACCGATACGCATCTTTTACCGTCCTTTTCGAGAGGATTGTACTAATAAAACGGCCCTCAAAAAATTGAAGACAATTTATTTACAAAGACTATTTCAGCTCTGTTGATGTCATATTCAAGATGAATAAAGTTAAATTCAAATTACTGATGAAGAATTTATTTGTGGTTTTACTCGTTGTCTTAAGACGCTTGGCGAGAAGACATCCGATACAGTGTTGGATAACTCAAAAATCCCGATAAAGGTAGAACTTTCGTTGAAGATACTAGTCATGATTTGATTTATCAAGCAACCGCAACTCGCCCAGAGCACCCGCATCGCATTTCAACTCCGGAGTAAGTTCTAATAGGAAAACTCCGCGTTATCAACGCGTCCCGCTACGGAAGAGGAAGCTTGCCGCTCCAATGCGCGCAGAACACAACATGTAATGGGCATTTTATTCGAGCTTTTTGCCCGGCCCTTTGACCTTTAACTTAATTAACTCTGATTTCATTTCCATTTAGACTATAATTGAAAATCTTGACGCCCTAAAGATGTGAATCATCAAACTAAAACGCGCTTTATGGTCAGCCCATATCTAACAACTAGTGTGATTTAAACAAATGCTCTCAATGTAGATGACGTAAGCGATCTATTTGCACTGGCTGTAAACATTTAATAAGATAATTCAATAACTGAATAAAAGCATAGATAGAAAGAACCCACTCCACATATAAAACAAATGGTGTTATCAGTAACAATCGCTGATAAGCACTAGTTGTTTTTGTATTAGATAACAAGCCGGCGATTGGCTAAACGTAGATTCCATGACGGTCACACAGCTACTCGTAGCGAAGTGATGTTCGGATCGCACCTAGTGTTGGCAGCTTCTAGATCAATACACGCTGAGGGGGTTTCAACTGGCGGTTCGCCAACCACTAAAAACACAGGCCCAAGTTTATGTCGACTCGACTATACAAGCTCCGCGTTGTTTTTCACGCGAAACTCTGGGACGCGAGGCGTGAACTCTTTACTATGAACCAACTGAAACCGGTGCTCGGGTCCAGTGTCATGGCCGCTCTGCTGCGACCGACGATAATAGCCTCGGCAATATTGACACACGACTAGTCGACAACAAAAACAACGTTCGACACAAACACAACCAAATCAACCAAAAAGCTACGAACGCTTCTAACGACGCACGTGAGCTGAACGCACGTCATTAACTATTTTAGTACAATAATAATTAATCGTTTGAAACATGCACGTCAATATTAGTCCGAATATGGTTCTCAACTCGCCATGGAGTGTATTGGCCGACAAAATCCCCAGGGAATATGATAGTTACATACAAACAAGTCCCAATGAAAATTAATTGTTGTTCACAGGATTTCCCAAGAAAATACTATTGTTTCGCTTTATAACAATGCACATAATTTTAGTGGTTTACAAGAAATATGACATAACAAACTGTTTACGAGTGTGTAATAGATAACGTATGTTAAAGTTTGAAAAGTTACGTTTGCACTAACAAAATGAGTTTATGATAGCGAGGCAAAAGTGTTTGGCCTTGTACATTTTCATAGCTCATTTAAATATTGGCCGTACTAAAATAAAGGCACAATAGCTTGGTTACGGGAGGAAATTGTCACTTCTAAGTATCCGGCTACCAAATTGCTACTCGGCTCGAGTGCCGCCACTTCGCTGTCATTCATGTCCAGACCGGCTAGTGGTACATCGTGTAGCTAGGTTATTTTTCCTTCACTAGCATTTCTAAAAATAACCTTGACAACAATTGTTGAGCAGAATGCTTTCTCTGTTGATAAATACGTCTGGTCGCATTCCAACCAATTACATTAAAACGTGCGACAGAGGAAGTGAGACGTATGGAATTGACAGCACGTCGGACGCAATGCAAATCTGTGGCGTGCCGACGGCGTCCATTTGTCGTGTAATCAGGACGACCTGGTCAGATCATATCGCACGTTCCAGACCCTGTTACAAGGTATGAGAGTTCAATTTAGATTGTGATAACAGTAATCTGGGATGCTGTGGGAGCACAGCGAATATCAGGTCATATTACAAGGGGATAGAGTGGAGTGTCGGCTGTTTCTGAAAGCGGTAACTGAGATGTAGACGGAGACTGCCTCGGCAATTTGCCTATTGCTCCTATTGCTGCGTTCAATTATCGCCCCCCGCACTCATTACTGAATTAAGGCGAGAGCGACTGTAAATTTTGTGACGCCTCTGCTCTAGAATTGAAAGGATGTTTTATGTAACCGGTTGTTACCTGACTGAGCTGAAACAGGGCGCTTTCATATACAAAATACTTAATATATCAATCTGGCGATTAAAGTAGGATGTAACCGATTAAAATAAAACTGAAAACGATTTATTGATCGTATAGTTCATATTAATATGAATTTCTAGGCATAACATTAGTAATGACAACCAATAAAGTGGTGGCTACGGTCTATCGTTCATAAATCGAGCAAACCACAGCAATAAAATTAATGGCCTCATTCGAGCGTCACTAACTTTATCGATAAAAATATCGATTATACTTTTAGTCCTGTTGTATATAAAACAAAGAATTGGTGGAAAACACATTCATTTTTATTTGACACAGATGATAACATGTAGCTATTTTTGGACCAACTGTGAATCAACTTTTAGACGACGAAGTCAATGAAGATGTGTATGGTATCATTAGTTGATAAGATTATCACTGAAATAACAATCTTGAAAGGCGAGAAGTTGATTAAGATACGCTGTGGTGATAGTAAAGCCCGAATAATATGGTTACACTAATTGGTATCAATGACAAAATGTAGTATAATGGTAAATCTCTATCGGAAACAAAGAGAAATCAAATTTGATTAACGGAGATTCTAATAAACGTAAATAAATTCCTATATTGAGTAATTGACTGATGTAGCGTCGTAAGGCCCCATAAATAAAAAAATGCGGTACTACGTGGAGCTGAAGTGTGCGGCTACCTAGATCAGGTGATAATACCCTCTGACACTTGGATCATAATAAACAGCCGAGCAGCTGTATGAGTTGTATGAAAAAAAAATCTAACAATAGTCCATAAAAGTATCGATGAGCTTAATAACGTGGTTTTAACTCAACCCTAGAACTACAGTTTGTATCTCACGTTAAGTCGATAAAGTCACTTTGAGGCAAAAGGGGACGATTTTTGAGATTTTCAGACTCAGATGGTGGGATGTCGGCGGGAGATTTAGCTCCTAACCCCTCCTCGACTACTGAGATTCTTTCACTGTTTCTTGCGGAAAAACAAAACAACGTAATATTTCCCAACCCAATCTCACGTGGAGGAGACGCGTGAGATTCGACTCGAACCCCTTTCCCCTAAGCGCCTTACGTAATAAATAAATTTAGACTAATGTTTAAGGACAAGGACACAAGCCACCAGGCTAACACTCACCAGGCATGAAGTGCAGCAGCGCAGCGGTGATGGGGTACAGACTGGGGCTGTAAGTGATGTCGGGGCACGCGTACCCCAGTACGGAGACCACGCGGTCGGCCACCGCGCGCCCTTTGCGCGTCAGGTGGTACCCGAGGCAGTGGGTGGCCTCCACAAACGGCGGCAGCATGATCGGCTTGTCCGGCAGTTCCACTGTGCCGAAAACCTGATGAAAAGAATAATCTGGTAAGTATAAAAAATTCTCTTGGTCACATTTTTATTATGGGTATTCGAGAAGTGTGCGATCATCAACGATGAAGCGAGCTCGTCCAAAAGTATAATCAAGTACTCGTGCTTAAAATCTAAGGGTCATGTAAATTTAATAAAAAGGAAACTTATTAATTAACACTATTTGCTAACTATTTATTTTTGTTATTGCAAGGTTAACAAAGTTCGACGTCGTAAAGTTGGTTGCCTGTCGTAATGCTCTTTCACTCGTATTTTATACTAAGTAAATTGTTGTGTCTCTGTCCGTCTATCGATAGATATAATGCAAAAAAGTAAATAAAGAAAGTAAAACAAAACAAACCTAAAATCAAGACAATAATTTAAAAACATTCAACAGCTTCCTAGAAGCTACTAGTAAATAATGTTTCATTTTTAATGCAGCACAATGTAAGTGTAGTGTAGTTCATGTGAAAGTCATAAGGATCAAAAAGGCCGATTCACCAATTTATAAATATTATCTATTATTATTATACATTAGAGTCACAATTATAAATACACTTATTGACGCGGTAATATTAATTGATAAATATTAAAGGGTACGTTAATCATAGAAGTCAGTATAACCTATGACTTAAACTTAATCCGCTTTATCTTTTTTTACAATTATTTTGTTGTTCTATTTAAACTTAACACAATGTTCTTTGCGTTTATTTACCAGGCTTAGACCGATATAGCTTTCCAATACGAGTAGTAGGTCTATACTAATATTATTAAAACCAGCCAAGTACATGTCGGGCCACGCGCAAATAGGTTTCCATAGTTTTTTACATAATTAACATCATTTATGTAATTTTCTTCACCAAGTATGTACTTCAGTTAATTCTGTAACTTGTGAAGTGTATCTAGCTGTGATGGGTTTCCTTTAAACTTACTAAATAAATTCTGAATAATCATAAAAAACAAAGGAAAAAATCTTTAAAAAGGGGTATAGTAAATTTTTAATAATTTTATTCAATCTTTTGGTCGGCGTTATTAATGGATACCGTTCAACGACGGGACGGGGAGTAGCGAGTAGCTAATTTCTCATAAAATCAATTAAAATATTTAAAATCTAGAAAACGATTGTACATAAATATAATTTTTTGCTATCCACTGAAAAGGAGATACAATCATCATTTCAACATTTAAATTATCTAGAATCGTGTTGTCTTTGTGATAGTTTTCTCCAGCTCTTATCACCAAGACAAAACCCCTAACCCAGACCGGATGTTATTGAGACGTAAAAATCTGCAGTCTGCTTATTATATGCGAATTGATACAGTTAACACACATAGATTTATCCAATCTCCTGCTGCGGGAGTGAACAGTCATCCTCAAAATATGTTTGATCGTTGAGTCTTTACAATAAGGTTTGTTTAGGAGTACATCTGTAGAGATTTTATTTAGGTGGCTGTACGTACAATCCGGCGTGATTATCCACTTTGAGGCAAGGCCGTCGGCCATGCTAGTCTACTCGTAGTTATACGAATTTATACATTTTGTCTGAGTACCAGTACTAACAGTACCGTGTGAAGATACGTGACACTTACTATACGAGTAGATGGCCTATCTTTTAGATATTTTAATCAACATATTTTATCATCATTATCACAGCCTTTAGAAGCCCATAGTCAGGCCTCTCCCCCATAGAACGCCACAGCGACCGGTTCTGGGCCGTTTGCTTCCTGCGGCTTCCAGGAACCTTGAATAGGTTGTCAGTCTATCTTAATATTTCACATAACTGAAATTCCAAACTTTTGCCAAGAACCATTTTCGTACCACTAATTTTTAAGTAAAGATGTTTAAAGTAAATGTCTGTGTAAAGCAAGTGGAATGAGAATCTGACTGATAAATGAAAGCTAATATTTAGCCTGGCATTTATGTTCCTGTTGCATTTATATGGTAATGATATTTCTTCTTCTTCATCTATACGGTCAATCCCGGTTGCGTCCCAAGCCGTTGCTTTGGAGCCCAGGGTCCGCTTTTCTTGATTTACTCCTCCCTTTCGCGCGGTCTTGAGAGTCTCTAGTTGTGAGATCATTGGCACGCATGTCAGCCCTCACGACGTCAAGCCAGCATTTCTTGGGTCTACCCCTTTTGCCAGGTCCTGGCGGTGGCGGCATGGCCAGACATTTGTTTCCTACGTAGCTTGCCGGTTTCCGCAAAACATGGCCGTACCAGCGTAGGCGACTCTCCTGCAGTTTGTCTGCAATATCACGGACACGAAGGCTACCGCGGATGCGCGAGTTCCTCACGCGGTCCTTTCGCGTGACTCCGCACATCCACCGCAGCATATTCATCTCCGTGACACGCTTGTGTCGTTCAAGTAGCGGCCACGCTTCGCTGCCATATAAAAGGACAGGCCTAATGATGGACCTAAAGATCTGTCCTTTCAGCTTAATGGTAATGATATTTCTTAGTACTTATTTCTACAGTTAAATTAAATATCGGACATCATCACATACATTGCTCTAATTCTAAGGTAAGTCTGTTATAGAACTTTGACTAAGACTACGTTTGACGACCGTCTGGTATAGTGGTTCGCTCTCCGGACTACAAAGCCAGCGGTTGCGGGTTCGAATCCTGCAAGGGGCAAATGTTTTGTGATGAGCACGAGCACTTGTACCTAAGTCATGGATGTTATTATAAAGTATTTAAGTATGTTTATCCGTTATCTAGTCGTCATAGTACAAGCATTGCTTAGTTTGGGGCTAGAAAACTAATGTTATTGTGAAAACAACATATTTATTTATAGAAATCAGAAACAACGACGCAGTTAAATTTAAAAGACGTCAAATAAATTTTATAATCTAGTTGCAGCTGCAAACTGATTCAGGTAATTTAAGAACACTAATAATCATGAAATTTATCACGTTAGTGGAACATCCTTTTCAAAAACAAATGAAGACTTAAGACTACAAACCTAAATGCTACAAAAAAACGTTATCATCAGCCAATGCTGGACATAGGCGTCCCCTATAGAACGCTACCTCGCTTTTGGGCTGTTGGCATCCAGCGGCTTCCTGGGTGGCTACAAAAATATTGTATCTATGGCCTATCTATAATCATTCGAACGTTTTAGTCGCGGTAATACAATTGATAAGGATAAAGTCAGCTGCGCTTACGTTGATCATTAAATTCGGGGCAACGACCGAATGATCCTTTATATCGGTCGCTTTGACTAATAAACACGACCAAAGACCATTTTTCACGACACGTCACACAAAAAAGCCCGAGCTGGCTAATGCCAAGCACACTCTATATTTAGATATCAGCACAGCTCGCGAATTCGCAAAGATATTGAGATTAAGAATAATCTCTTATAATCCAGAACGCGATAATTTTAGACTGGAATACGATGTCATAGATCTTAGTGTGCTAGTAATAATGTAAATTGTAAACAAGCGTCTTCGAGTGCAAACAATACGTTCAAGACTGTTCGTCGGCGGGTCTTACCACTAAATAACTATCTTTAACAAGTTAAAGATGACTAGAAACATTTGGAAACTACACAGGCTGAATTTGAAGTCACGTTACTCCTTGAAAAATGTAATCGGCTGTAGATATATAACAACTATTACTTGGGCTAAATCGAAACTACGCAAAAAATAACAGATGCTTCGGCAAATGAAGGCGAAAAATTTTTCTATTATGAATATGCTACAGAAGTTGTTGTAAAAGATGACTACGTAGTACCTATACAAACGTACCCGTATTCGGTTTCATATGCACCCTAAGCTAGTGTTGCAAATTATAAACTTCCCAAAAAAAATTATCTCGGTTACTCCTGTTCTTTAGATAACATGAATAATGATAAATTAAAGGTAATATGTTTAAGTGAAAACGCCTAAACAGAAAATTCACCGTAGTAAAGTGACTTCTAACTTCTAACATAGGTAAACTAGTGGTCATTTTTCCAGCGCAAATGTCGCAACAACGACTTTAGATCGACCGCCTGAATAATTAACTAACTGCTTCAGAGACAATGTTCATCGGGCTTTGTAACTAAGTTGAACCGATTTGTTTGCGCGATAAAGAAAACAAACGAATATGCCTAATATACCCAAGGTAATTTTATCTGTGCTAATATTGATACTACTTTTGTATAATACTAACTTACATTTTGAAGGGATGTTTGAAGAGTCACTTCGATTAGTCGTATCATTTATTTGTTTTTGTTCTTGTCCATATTGTAGAGGGTTAAGGTACAAAACTAAATTAGCGGTTATTTCTCAAAAATATGAAATGATAATTCGTCAATAAATTGTTATAAAGCGATCACTTTCTTCAATAAATAATTCTAATTTTATTCATAAATTAAACTAGATAATTAAAAAAAACAAAAAACCTTTAAAGCAAGCAAAATACACCAGTGTTAGAATTAGCGTCTTGGAATGAGACTGAATATTTTGACGAAATAATTGGTTCTTTACGACTTCCGACAGTCCCTAAGTGAAACTCGAAAAATTTAAGTAGGTACTTGTACATATTTGAATGTTCTTAAGTAGTTTTAACTGCATCTGTTTCAACAACCTTAATCAAGAAGATAAAAATATAAAAAACACAAATACAATAAAACTTAAGACCTTCTGAAAATGAGTTTGGGAAACGTGCACCATTACCACATTGTCGCCTGAAACTCGGGTCATTCCCATAGAATATTGCGCGCTTATTATTCGCGAGGCGTACGCAACGTCCGGGCCCCTTGAATAATGAATTCTGTCGAGTGCGTCGCTCAATTTTTTACAGACTGGCTCCGCGAGTTGGTTGGCCTCAACTTTAATGGAGCAAATTAATGGTACCGCAGATTCATTAATAGTTGAAATTAACCATTGAATTCAAGTACTGGTTTGTGAACAGCCATCCTTAGCTGTCAAGCATTGATAGTCTTTTTAAAAAATATTATAATAAGGGTAAAGATGAACTTGATTTCAATATCAGTAAATGATATTGCAACTGAAGAGTAACAATAGCACTGCCAATGATCAGTGATTTTGCAATAGCAAAATCACGTCGTTAAGTGGAAAACGGCATAGTATTTGATGAAACGCTTGCAAAAAGAGTTCGCATTTCCATAACCTCGTCTAATCGCTGAAGACAAAAAGCCAGCGATCATCCGTGGCTTCTCGCGTGCGTGCCACGCCCCCCGCGCACCGGGCGTCCTTCGCGCAGTCAAGGCCGCCCACGCGCGCGCAGTTGATACGCGCCCAACCTGTATCCCAGAGCTTTGTTTATCTCCAAACCAGTTTTCTTTAGGTTGGTTAGGATTTTTTGCTCGTTGATCGATTTAGAGATTAAAAATGGTACAGCCGGTTTTAAATACGCAAGGGATTACTGTTCCACTGGAGAAGTTAAAGTGCACGAGCAATTTTAAAACTTTTTGTTCAAAGTCAAGTCACGTTATACAATACAGACAAAATAGATTTCACGATAACACGATTACGAATTTGTTATTGTAATTCAGCAAATAAGAAAAACATCAGAAAAACAAACTGTTAAATACACAAATAAGAGATCAGCGATTCTTGGCAATTGTTCTCACGCGTCCAATCACAATATCTACGAGTGTAAATATAAACATTGAAGTATCTCCGAGGGCGAAGTTCGGACATGCGTAGGCACACAATTTATTCCAACTACACAGTAAATAAAAAACATTTAGCATTTGTATATGATGGGATTCTAACTCGATAAAATTATGTAAAGAACGAAAACATTTTATTTCCATGTTTGTTTTGTTATTGTTCACATAATAATTACCGTTTCATGGATAATATTTGATGAGGCATCTAATTAAGGTAAGCATAATGATAAAGCTCCGGTTACGGCAGTAACAATTAAGATCCACACAAGAATTGAAGAGTCACCTGATGTACAAAACAATATAGATACAATGAAACCGGTAACAATTCGCACACAGACATCAATTGTTGAAAAGCCGCTACACGTGAAACAAATGGAAGATTATACAGGAGGTTGACAATAGGCACGTGTGTGGGCGACGCGCTAACGCCTAATTAGCGCAGACACAACCCCGACGCGACCTCTAGCCACCGACAATCAACGCCTAATTGAATAAAGTGGACCGACAAGCCAAATCGCGAATTTGATGCGGCTCGGTCGCAGCACGCTCTGTAAGTCTCACCAAATTAAATTACCCCATTGACTTTATTATTAGGATTTGTTGAAACCATAACAAAACCAAGTTATGAATATGCAATGAACTGCGAAAATAAGGCAGAAGTTTTCCTATATACCACTGGATAAATAAATACGCGCCCGCTGTTATTCTCTGCGAATAAGATCGATGATACTATTTTCGGCGGAGCAAATCCACAAGGTAGATTCCGTCGGAAATAACTCAGTGTTTTACCATCACACAGTGCGCGACTGTAAATCTTTCGCGGTTGCGAGTCGATTGTGAAAAACACTCGTGTTATCTCGGTGCCTAGACGTTTGCGTTCGTACAAGCACTTGCGCTCTGAGCAACGATAGTTATTTATTTATTTATTCGGTTCTGAAAATTATTTGCAATAATGTTTTGGTGTAAAATAACAGTGGATAATTTTTTCAAAGTTAAAGTATCGCCAGTAATTAGGTTAAAAAGTTTGAATTTGTTGAAAGTTGTCCAAATCCATCCAATATCGATATCCCATTGTAATATAATAATAAAGACGCGTGGCTAACTTGTTGACTAGGCATAAACGAAAAATACTGCTACGAAAGGATGAATGAATACGAAAACAGCTGTTTTAAATCAAGTTTCTAAAAAAAAAACAGCGTGAACGGAATTAACATAGCCATAACAAAAAGACAACGTACACGTAAGTACGTACGAGCCATTTCAGACTTAAGTCTACAGAATTGATCTTACCGTTCAGATTTAACACTAGTATATTATGGTGATGAATTATTCAGCAAGAAATTATACATCTATTTATATATATAAAACAAAGTCGGGTTAGTTACACCATTTATACGTCAATAACGGCTGGGCCGATTTATATGATTAATGATTTTTTGGGTTTGTCTCCGTCCCGAATAGCAGAATAACTATGAAAACATCGAAAAATACACGAAAAAAAAAACGAGGCGGTACGAAGTTCGCCGGGACAGCTAGTTAACGATAAAACCAAATAGTTTTAGAAAATGACAATTGCTTTATAAAATAATAAATTATAGTTAAAAACAATGAAGTGCTAACAAGTAAATGCAACAAGATGTAACTATTACAATTAGGTACTATTTTAACATCACACATACCAGTAGCATATTCCAAGACGAATGTTCGCAAAAGGCAAATTCCACTGTTCCATTTTGATAGCCGCAAACAACACAAGGCAGCATTCGTATAGCTAATATGTTTGTCTTAGGAGACAATTTCCGTATCACTGGCTTGCCTATAAACAGTGTTGAACTGTTCATCTGATAACCCCGAGGCTTGTTTTGCTGCACCTACTTTGATTGATAAGTTGATACTAGCGGCGTGAGGGTTATCGCAAATGCAACCATCTATTACGAATACATATAGCGAATGCAGACTATTTTTAAACGTTTTTATTGGGATGATATATTTTTGTCGGTCACGAGATTAGCAAACACATTATTTTTATGTTTCCAGCGACGTGTTGAGTTTTATAGGTCTCACATGAATGTTTTATTTTAGTAAAATTATTGAAAGACAAGATATTAAATAAGTGAAATGTTTTCAAAGAAGAAGAGGAAAGAAAAATATTATATTTAATACATATCCAAATTTACGGTACCTAACGAAACAAAAAAACTCTTGTAAAACTATGTATTACTGCATGTGTGCTACATACAATTTCCAATTTATATTTAATTTGGTTGATCTTTAAGTATAAACTGCATGCAGAAGACATAGACAAAATTATATGAGGTCTAACTTATCACAATCATTTCTGTATCCGTCTAATAAATCAAGAGCAACGCTCTATACCTCGTGGAGTCTGACGAAAGACCCGAATTCGTCTAATTTTGATTGATCTGATCTCTGATATTAATAACGAATGCCTTTGTCCAGACCGTCGATTGCAGATACGCGGTGCGCAATGGCAGCACGATAACGCTTGAAAATAGATCGACCTAATAAGAGGAAACGCCGTAGGTCCGTTACGCAATGCGACGTAAATGTGCCCGAAACTTGAGCATTACACAATGTGCGCGTTCAGAATATCCTAAGTTCATATTTACTCAGGATGTTGCGTAGCTGAATTCTAGCAGAAACCTTAACTAGTCATAAATAGGAGATGACCACGTAATAGACCATCTGCCAGATTACTTAGAGAGCAGAACCAGTTATTTTTTGTCAAAAGAAGTTTAGTTGAATCTGACTGGGACTGTTATTTAACATCAGTCAGACAAGGCGTATCACGTTTAGGCAGCCTAACGAGATTCTTAAGTCTGGTGACACAATTCGAGCAAAAGTTTCTTTTAACACTTATGAGTCGAAGATGTCTATATCTATTACGTTATTATTAATCAATAATACAGGACTTCATTTTAATTCAATGTTTGTCTTTACGTTAGTCACAACAAACTACTAACTAGGTTCTACATATTTGACACATGTGAACTTTTAAGGAGAAGGTGACACAAGTCAAAAGTTTAATAACCATCTCCATCTTCTTGTTAGTCATCCAAAACAGAGTAAACAGTGTCACGTGTCCAATAGAGCCAAGGGCCAGGGCGTAAATCAGAGTCATATAACAGAAGAACATCAACACATAATATAAGTCGCGATAACTCAAAACGCGACCTCGTCGGGTTCGGGGACCGCCAACACAATTAATTATTAATTAAGATCTTCTCGCTCTTTGTGATATGTACTCTTATAGAAGTGTTAATATGGCGAATACTTTCTAGAAAACAAGCGATAATACGAAGAAATTATCGACGCCAAGTGGTTATTTATTATTGAAGCGCGAGTGTTATTAATGTGAGTAGGTTTCATTGGTGAAAGATAACGAATTAAATAGCGAATATTTTATTTTAAACATAGTGTTGTAATGTATAACCATAGATTTAGATTGGAATTACGACATTGTGTGATGGCCACTGATTGCGGTAAAGTCTCAAATAATATAACACAAAAATAAGGATTCGACGATAGTGGTATTATCTGAACTCTTATAGATGGATGTGTCGCAGGCAAATGTCATAGCACTAGATTTTTTCGATAAGAAGACGTAACAAATAAGAATATACATCTTCCGTGACTTCGTGGTTTTCATGAGGATTTTATACTCCTCATACATGCATACTCATTATTGAACACGCACACAAAACAAACGAAGTCAGGTCAAACCATTTCAATATCTTCGTTTCTCTGGGACAGATATTAAATTTGCAGGCATTGTTTAGTTAATAACAACAAATTAAAAATATTATGTAACAATTAAATGTATACAAACGCAAAATTACTTGTTTTTGTTAGTTATTCATAATCTTATTTATATTAAGACTATTTAAGACGTATTCATTTGAGTACTATATCTGTACTATTATAATCCTTATAAATATTTGCGTACAAAAAACAAACAAACATTTACTACCAAATCAATATTTGGCTCAGTATGTATACTTCTCCGTTAACATTCGTGGTTTGGCCAAAAATCTGGTGGTACCTAAGTTTATATGTTATACATACGTATATGGGTACACCCCTTTGTCCTTAACCCTTTCCTTGGAGATGAGTAGACGATTGCGTAGGCAAAACTATTGTTATTGCCACCAGACGGCAAGTCTAATACTTTACGAGGTAATATTATTCGATCGTCAAGCTATAAATGGAGCGTCCTGAAGAACTCCCATTTTTTATCGACGAGAGGAAATGGTTAATAATGGTTTACTGCATACGATATTAGATTGGTTTTTCCGCGGAGACGAGAGGTTACGTGGGACTCACTTCACCAAGAAGTGTACCCTCGAAAACCCACCATCAGTACAAAGGAAATGAAATGAAATGAAATGATTTATTTGTCCTTGAAGAAGGTACATTTTAGTTGTTAGTTAGGTACATAGAGTTACGATCCTCTTCTTCAGCTAACCAGTGTTGCATACAAATATTATATTATAATATTGTATTATTATTAATATTAGCAGGTACGT
Organism: Anania hortulata; assembly: GCA_963576865.1. Taxonomy (NCBI): domain Eukaryota; kingdom Metazoa; phylum Arthropoda; class Insecta; order Lepidoptera; family Crambidae; genus Anania; species Anania hortulata. Next base: position 3,663,151 of record OY756388.1, on the reverse strand, counting down.
AGGCCTTTCGTTTCCACCATCCCAACGACCCGGCCCGTATTCACCAGTACGTGGCGCCATAGCCGTTGCCTCGGAACGTCAGAACACCTGAGACACCCATAACTCTCCATGGGTGATCACGTGCAATGCGATGATGGGAGCATAAGAGTATAATGGAGTATGATTGTGATATTTTAAAGTTGTCACTTTAATTTCACTCTAATTCACTCTCATAGAAGTGCTTGCAGGTCAGTGAAGACTAGTGTTGACGCTCGATAGGTCAATATCGATTGTCTATCGATAGCCTATCGATAGTTGAAGGAAAAACGATACTATCGATAGTTTTTTTTTTTTGTTTCCACAATTACACCAATTAGCTGGCTGGCTTTGGGGCTCTAAACTAAGCAAAGCTTGTACTATGGCGACTAGATAACGGATAACCATACTTAAATACTTTTATAAATATCCATGACTTAGGTACAAATGCTCGTGTTCATCACACAAACATTTGCCCCTTGCGGGATTCGAAACCGCAACCGCTGGATTTGTAGTCCGGAGCGCGAACCACTACACCAAACGGTCGTCGAAGTTCATTAGTTGGGAGCGATCAAAACTATCGATACTATCGATAGTATTGCTGTTTACCGATAGTATTGCAGTAAAAGAGATAGCGATACTATCGATAGTATCGATTGTCCTATCGATTGTATAGATGAATTTAGCGTTCAACTATCGATTGCAAAACTATCGATTTTTCGGCAACACTAGTGAAGACAGCAATTTGGTAGTTACAAACAAAGTTAGGCAGCACAGGCGGCACGAACGCTGTTTTGAGTGGATGGATGAACTTATTGCACATATTTTAGTGACATCTTTACTAATATTATAAACGCGAAAGTCTGTCATTATGGATGTTTGTTACTATTTCACGCAAAAATTACTAAACAGATTTTGATGAAATTTAGCATATAGATAGACCATGGCCTGGATTACATAGGATACTTTTTTGCTTGGAGATAATTGTTAACCATAATTAGAGGTTTACGATACGGAGCATGGCCCAGACCACCTCATATTTGGAAGAGGAATGTGCCTAGTGGTGGGAAGTATACAGGGTGTTAAGGTTGAACGTTGGACATTAATATAATCAATTTTTACTATCTGACCATAAAATCTCAAAAATACTTCTAGACCTGTAAAATGTATGGAAAACTGTTTTTTTTTTCTTGATTTTTCTATAATAATAATTGTTAATATAAATGAAGTATCATTCCCTCGCGCCCCTGATTCTACCTACGTAACACCTGTATGGGCTTCCTTTACATTTTTACCACTCAAACAGTAGCAAAGATGGTCAAATTTAGAAGTCGTGTCCATCCCTATTTGTCTACTAAATAAAGGCCTAGAATACATTCATCATCATCATCATTTTAGCCATAGGAAGTCGACTGCTGAACATAGGCCTCCCTCCATGACCTATCATTGGGGGGGATTGCCAACACTCGCCACGTCGCCCGTCGCCCGTCTTGTGCTACAGGAGTTACTCGCCTCTTACGACACGCCTCCTGTTGTCAGTGGGGAAGTTTATTCTTTACGGCCGTCTCCACACGGCTTAGAATACATTAATTGCTGCTAGCAATTGCAACCGGCGTGCAGTGTGCATTGGGCAATAGTACGATAACATGCGACTCGCGATAAGGAATGCGCATGCACACATTGTCTCGAACGTGATCGCGCACTAGTAATACCATTACCCATACCATTGGATAACAACATTGGCCTAGGTCGGCGAAAATGTTTACTTTTTTCAGTTCAAGTGATAGTTGACCTGCTAGTCAAAACACGAGAGAGAAAACACGAGATACAATTATCTTGCGTCTAAAATATAACTTTTAGTAAGGACGTGTTATTTTTATTGTTAATGTTCGTTAATCATCGCTTATTTTAGCTTTGTTTTAAAAGACAGAAAGATAAATATGTTCATTCGGCAGATATCACATTATCACAAAATAACCACAACAATAAATAAATACAACAAAATCGGCGGTGATATGTAACTAAAATGGTTGCCACTCAGCTATTTAGCCATGGTTTTGGGAAACTTTTGAGGTTAATCATTAACTTAATGATACAATATCACTTTTTTTTAAATACAAGAATATTAATTGTATGAGTTTGGGCTTGAGTTTAGAAATTGCGGAATACTATAACTAATGGTATTAGCAGGTAATGCGATTGGTGAAATTCTAGTTATAAAAATACACGCAAAATACCTAAATAGTACATTACAAGTAATAATTATTTTACGTGTACTGCCTAGCTCACACCAGCACATTGACCTTGTAAACAAACTTGATTTTTAAAAAAAACGGTCGGCAATAGAGTCCAATTTCTTTTAACCTATAATATTTGTCCCAAAGCAGTGGTAGGGTAAAAAATTAGGGGGTGTAAGGTAGGGTAAAAAATAAATGCACTCTTCGCAATTATCGTTGCTGGACATACGCCTATCCCAATGCACATCGGTAGACCCTGACCCTCATGCGTACAAAGGGTTTATTTGCAGATGAAAATTTGTATTGCCATTCTTTTATAATAAATAATTCCTATTGAATGATATTATATGTAGTATAGATTACGACCGTGAATCTTATCTTCCGAAGCTAAAAACCTTTACAAGTAAATAGGATGCTTGCTACTGATGATTGTACAATCCAGTACAACAGTCCATGGGAGACAACATAAAATATAATGGACGCACTTTCCTAATTATGTAATTGTCTGCTTGCGTGTTATTTCTATAAGTTTTTTAATAATGTTTTTTACATTCAAATCCAACAAACACCCCTTGTAACACACAATGACACAAACTACATAGAAGAAGCATGAAACAACAATCGAAATGCTCATAAATTGAAAATAATGCTTTTAGATTGAACAATTATAAGATTAAACGAACTTACCTTAAGTGAAGTTCTATCTTAATTATAAATAAACATTAATGTTATCAATATTGTCTTTGTCGAGCCCAGCGCGGGATTTTTGTAAAATAAGGTTGGATCGAAGGATTCCGTCGGATTTTTAACTACCTACTTACTTGATTAGGCGTAAGTAGTAGGGTAGTGGCGCGGTTATTCGCTTTTAATGCAAAGGTCCTCAGTTTGAGACCATTTAAAGATAATTGCCTGGTACCTAGTAGTGACGTAACATAGTATTGTCAATTTCTTACTTTTAGGACCTTATGACAAAAAAAAATCTGTGAAACTAATAAAATCCTCCTCAAAAAAAAAAGCATTTCTAACAGACAGTCAACAAATTCCACCAGAGAAATAGTATATAATTTTACACGAAGGCACTGTCAATTTAATCGAGTTGCGCAAAATAATTAGCAGCCATTTGATCCGCCAACGAATACATGACCTAAGTAAACTACTACTACGTTATAATTAATTTACATATTAACGCACTATGATACTGTATATCTACGTTTAAAAATTACTCTTGATTTAGCTCACGTATCAAATCAACATCTGGGGAATCGTGATTCACACACTTAGCCAGGAGTTTAGATTTTTTATCCGTAAAGCGGGTAGAACAAGGAAGGAAAAATATCAGAATTAAACGTGGCATCTTCTGAAGGAATGAAGTGTGTTGAGAAAGTTTGTATAACAGTTTTTACATTATAAAAAAATAAAAACCGACTTCAAAAAACTAAAACGCTAAAAATAATCCTAACACTTAAGTACCTAATCAGTTACTTTTGGAGTCGGTGCAAACAAAAACATTGAATCTCTCATCGGCTGGCACCGACTCCAAAAGTAACTGATTAGGCACTTAAGTGTTAGGATTATTTTTAGGTTTTTAGTGTTTTGAAGTCGGTTTTTTTAAAAATAAAATTTACTTATTTCATCTATTTTTAGTGATAAATCCTAATCTAACTGCTGAACACCGATTTCATCCTCTTTTTTTTCACCCTTAGGGGTACAATATTTTCCGAAATTTTTTACTATAGTATATTTGAAGTATTACCTACTCAATAAAAAAAAATCATTAAAATCGGTTTACATTTGTCGAAGATATTGGTTAACATAGATCCATAAATCACGAACCAAAATATTATCTGGGTATATTATTTTGTTATTTTCTCAAAAACTGCTGAATCAATTACGATAAAATGTATATGGGATCACCTCTGAAGTATGATCTACCAAACAAAAAAAGAATCATCAAAATCAATTCATAATTGGCGGAGTAATCGCGTAACATACATACAAAAAAAATATAATAAAAAAAACAAACAGTCGAATTGAGAACCTTCTCCTTTTTTGAAGTCGGTTGAAAAGTCCAACCAACGCGGGTTACATAAATAGAAATACATTCTTTCTACAATCACAAACTAAGCAAAGCTTGTATTATAGCGACTAGATAAGGGATAAACATACATAAATACGTTTACGTATAAACATCTATGACTTACAAACAATTACTCGTGCTCATTACACAAACATTTGCCCATTGCGGGATTCGAACCCGCAACCACCTGGGTTTGTAGTAGGTGCGCAAACCATTACACAGATATATCCAGACTTTCCTCTAACAAAATGTTAATCCGGTAGTAAACACACGGGTTCACGAGCTCCGCTGCCGATTAATCAAGTTATTGCGTAAACCGATTAGCCTCCATTTGATCCGCCTGCGGGTAGATTTAGCGTGTCCTCGCTTTTACATTCCGACCACCACGAGAGAACTTTGCGAATTCCTAGCTAGTGCAATGTGTAAATAATACTGTATTTTTACGGTTCCATAAGGAAAAAACGGAACCCAAGGATCACTTTGTTGTCCTTCTCTCTGGTAAGATACCTACTGCTTCAGTCAGTGCCGGATTAGCCCTTAAGCAAATTAAGCAATTGCTTAGGGCATCACGTCTTGGCAGCAGCAGCACCAAAAAATCACTTATGGATAGGGGGCGGGACTTGCGTGGATTGCTTAGGTTAGGGCAGCAAGTAGTCTTAATCCGGAACTGGCTACAGTCATCTCCCGAATCACTGTGGCGTTAAACCCAACCGTGTAGTGTGAAAGTGATAAACTGGCGGTCGAACTGTAGATACTGGCAACACAGACTTTGGAATAGACGTAATAATTACTTGTTAAGAGCCTCAATAAGAACTTGTTAAGAGCCTACGGTATGCGAATGCGGGTGTAGACTGCACAGTTAATTAATCGTTTGCATAAACGGATTAGCCGTAAGATCCGTCCGTTGTCGACGGTGATAACGCGGCATTGCTAAGCGAAGTAGATTTAATTTACGATTTGTTTACAAGTGTGTATACAAGTCAATACAAAAACAAAACACTAAAAATGTGAGCCATCTAATAATCAATCAAAGCTGAATAGTTATCATTTTTAAAATTTTTAATTTAATTTTATTAAGGACAAAAAAAAATGTTAATAATAATAATCATCATATCAGCCATGAAATGAATAGCTATAGTAATAATTATTAACTTTATCTGTGATTGAAATAATCAAGTCATCTAATTATGCATCTATCATTAGCTACTTTTTTGCTTGATTTGATCAATTTTAATAGTAAACAAATAAGTATGTCGAATCGATCATGTTAATATTGACGAAGATCTTTGTTGTATTTACTGAAATAAATTAGTTGGTATAATCTTGATCCTGTTAGATTGAATAAGATCTTATAATAATAGATAGTAAAAGTAATCAAATCAAATGGAGGGAAAACTACTAAGTAGGTACTGGTTTAGTTGTGTAGCTTGCATCATTCTTTGGGATAACATGTTTTTAAGACACACTTTAATTTAATATTTGCATTATAACAAATTTTCAAAATGAGTCTGTATCACGACCAATTTTCACAAGTTAATTTTAGGAAAACCTTTATTTAGCTTTACTAGTTTATAAGCACTTTATTTTAATGTTATGTATTACGCCGTTGGTTTTCTCAATAAATAAAAAAATAAATAAAAAAAACCATCTTATTTGATGTATGTAACGTCTTGACAGGCTCGTATGGAGTAAAGATATTTTGTCACAACAGTCACAGTCTTATTAGGAGCTACGAGTGAAGAGCGGGACGTGCAACATAAGATAAACCCTTGAAGGAGCTGATGGGCATACTTCTTAACTATACCAAAGAAAATGGATCTTTGTCTAAAAATCGTTCTCGTAGAGCTCTGGTTATTGTAATCCTAGTCTCGTATAGATGTATGCGCTGAATTTGAATAATGACACATAGAAAGATAGTTGGGTACCTACGGTAATTACAAAATTGAAGCAGCAAAACGTTTTATGGGCAAACGTTTACACTCAGACACACGCACACCGCTATAAAATAGGGTTGCTCTTAATAGTAGTTTTCCCTATCGCCGGTTTTCTTTTTATAAAAGCAATGCCTACATCTAGATTGTCATGCGTTTGGAGCGAATAACATTATGCACTACGGAGCTGTCAGGCGTAGGGAGCCCTCTGTGGCTCCCAATTTATTTGCTTCAAATTTTGCGCGCGGATTACGTATCTATGTGTCATTAATCTAAGATCCAAGCAACTACCATTTAACTAAGGTAGACAATTATCTTTCTTAAATTAATATGAGAGTTACAAAATAGGTCTATTATTGAGAAACTGGTGTGAGTAGGAAAACATTTAAGGGTTAATAGGCGTCGTATTTAGTTCTCTCTCTTAATTAAACAAAAATTTTCCGCAGTAGCTATTAAGTTAAAATATGCACAGCGTAACAGCCATTCCAGTTTAATATTCAGGCTGCACTTGCCCAATCATTTCTGCCCTGACTGCTACATTTCTATTACTTTCAATTTATGCAAAGAAACTCGTTTTAGTGTTGATATCTCGGAAATGTTCATTGTTACGAGGAAAATTGCATATCAATATTATATTTTTAGTAACGTTAAGGATATTAATAACCTTAACTTTACTAAATAACGTTATTAAATTACGAGAAATAAAAACTGTGCAAATTATTGCACTAATAATTATAGTAGACGCATTTAATTTAAATAGAAAGGTGATGGATTGATGAATTTGATGACTTTTTTTTCAAATTCAAATTCAAAATTGTTTATTTGTGATTCACAGGTAAGAATACAGATATCAAAAACATTTATGGTAGTGCTCTGTGATCTGCCATTTGGCGTACAAATGTATTAATCCTAATTAGTTTAGATTATTCACTTTACAATGCAAATTACATAGATCACAATTATTTAATATTAATTCAATAATTTATAGTCATGTCATTATTTAAAGGTAAGAATTATGAAATAAAATAAATGAGTAACTCGGTAATGTCAGGTGTGTGTGTCTGCTGATATGTCAAATATTTTTAGTGTCAAAAAATTCCTGAACCGAATAAAAAGCCCTTTCTGTCAGATATTCGAAAAGCATTTCATGTCAAGATATTATTATCTGTCCTAATTTTCTTTGGTAAGCAGTTATATATTCTAGTAGACATGCCAAAGATACTATTGCTGTAGAGTTTTGTTTTGTTTATATTTTTTTGTTTAGTAGTTACAAAATCACATCGTCTAGCGCTTAAGACACGTGGAAACAAGTCAGGGTGTCGTCTTACATAGAGTGCGACTTCATAAATGTATAGTGAGGGTATGGTCAACAATTTCAGTTTTTTTAAAAATGGCCTGCAACTTCCTCTACTTTTTATGTTGCAAATGGCCCTAATGCATCTCTTTTGAGCTATTAATAGGCGTCCAATATTTACAGCGTTTCCCCAGAAAATAATCCCGTATCTCAACCTAGAACCAACATAGCCATGATACGCCTCAAGCACTGCTCCTCGGTTTACTATCTTGCTAAGCTGTCGTAATGCGTAAGAAAATTGCAATAATTTAGCGTGCATAAATTCAATATGAGATTGCCATTTCATATCATTGTCAATATGTAGTCCTAAAAATTTTACAGATTTTGTATTCTCTATTTCTACTCCTTGAAATGTTACTTTTGTTGTTTCGTGTATTTGTCTCTGTTTAAATTTCATTAAGTTTGTCTTTGGTATGTTTAATTGTAAGTTATTTTGTGTCAACCAGTTTGCTACAGACTCCAGGCTCGATATTATTTCATTTTCGCTGTTACATACAATAGTACAATCGTCTGCATAAAGTATCATTTTGTTAGTTATTGACTTTGGTAGATCATTTATGTAAATAATAAATAAAAGCGGTCCAAGAACAGAACCCTGCGGGACTCCTTGGGTGACCGATCTTTCAGAGGATAGGTAAGTCTTTTCAGTTTTTGTCTTAACCTGTATCTTACTGGTAAACGTTATTTGTGTCCGGTCAGTAAGATAGGAAGCTAATAATCTTAGTGCCACGCCTCTTACACCATACGATTCTAACTTATTCAAGAGTAAGCTGTGTTTTACATAGTTAAATGATTTGGTCATGTCAAGATAGATAGCAAACGCAGGTTGTTTTTTATCCATTTTAGAGTAAATTATGTCTAAGAATTCATATATCGCCGAAACTATACCTGTATTTCTACGAAAACCTTTTTGTGCATTAGTTAATATGTTCTCTTTTTCGAAAAAATCGTAGTCTTTTATGAATTACTTTCTCAAAAATCTTTGAAAACACTGGTATTAAAGCCACTATTGTCTAAAGCTGGATAAGTGAGACAAATCTTTTAAAAAAGTGATCTTTAGTGTAAATTTTTCAATGGCATATAATTATTTTTGTCGCGATTTCAGAAATAATTGAATATTAATTATTTAATTACAAACAACATAATGTCACTCTTTACTGCTTTAGGTATAGAATAATAAAAATCTCAAACAAAGTCTGGGACGTATTTAAAAAATGTATTATAATTTAGACAAAGAAAAAGCCCTGAGGCACCGACGGACAATGGCAAAATAAAGAAAGCAAGTTTAATATTAAAAACGTTACAATGAAAGACTAATTGGGGCCCTGTATTCATACACCTAATGAGACATTTCCACGAGGCCATTTAACGAACCGCAAGTTTTCATCATCATCACTTTAGCCATAGGACGTCCACTGCTAAACATATTCTTCCTCCGGTGACTAAGATTTTTGGTTTTGTGTAAATAAAGATTATCTTATTTTATATTAGCTGACCTGGCAAGCTTTGTACCGCCTAACAGTAGATTCTTTAATTATTATTCTTTCTGTCCGTAAGAACCATCCTTGTACTTCAAGAAAAATTATAAAAAAAGAATTAGCGAAATCGGTTCAGCTGCTCTCGAGATTTGTACTTAGCAACACATTCAGCGATTTATTTTTATATTATAGATTATTATAGTATATTATACTGTTGTGTTATTATGTTAAGAATCATTCATGCCCCCAAAATGGCCCTACATTTTACGAGCAATTCCACAAATCCAAGCCATTATTGGCATTTCACGAGCCACTGCTCTTAGGTTAAAGCCATTATGGGCATTTCACGCACGACCATTGCACTAATGTGAGCTAATAGTTTCTGTTTAGTAACTAATTAGTTATTAAATATGGTATGGTTAAGGTACTTATTGGACAAAAAATATGTGTCAGGGCTATATGCGGTGATGCCCCAGTGAGTCGGGGTGATGCTGCAAGTGCTCCAGTGAGTCGGAGAGTGCAGTGCTGCGTAATGGCTGGCTGCTGCGTCGACCAGAAGAGAAGTGCGTCTCTGCTTGGTGACCGGCCGAAGTGCAATGTGCTGTGCCAAGGTCGCTGAGAAGGCTGAGAGTGATGACCAGGAATGCGCGTCCGCTGCATGCTGGTGGTCAGGATACCCGTAGTAGCCGTGGATTCTGGCTGGCTTTTTGACTCGCTGCTCGAAAGCTCGAGGAAGTGATGATGACGTCACGATGACGTAGCTGTGCGAAGGCTGCGCTGACATTCATGCTCGGGATCACCAGTTTGGGGGGTGAGAGAAACAGGGTGTAAAGTTCCTCATCCCCCATTAAAAAGGGAGGATCCTACCACCTACCTTCCAGACGGGTATTGGGTCTGGTAGGCTACTGCCCGACGGTTGTTTGTCGGGTTCTTGTATATATGGTTCAATCGCTCCGATAACTTTAATATTGCGATGTAGGATACGTCAGTTTTATATGCAGCGAGATAGATGTCGCTACATATATATTCGGAATACCAGGAATGGCAATAGGCTGGTTTCCGATTTTATTCCCAAGATCGCAAGATTTCGTAAAAACTGCTATTGGATGTGCATTGTTATATTTAATAAAATACCCAAAATTATGCAAAACTTGCCCTTCAATAAATTTAAAGTAACATTTTACAAGTGGCTAAATGAACAATGTTTTTATTCTGTCAATGAATATTTAAATTTCAATAGTTAATTTTGTATACTATTTTATTAACGTGTAATTTATTTTTAATATATTTGACTATTGTGATATTATTGGAATCAAATTTGACATGTGTTAAAAATGGTATTAGGTTAATTGTTTCCAATTTTTGTTTTAAATTTGTATTTTAATTTATTTTATTCGTTTTGACATTGACATTTTACATTTTCCACAATTGAGTTGAATTTATTTTATTTAATATTTGCATGCTATTTGTAAATGGCTGAAAAAGCTGAACGTTATACCGCAAATCCATCAACAATGTACCCTTTTCATATGCAAATAAATTTCATTTTATTTCATATGGCTTGGATTTGTCGTTGCGAGGTTTGGATGATGCTATTGCATAGGTTAGCCATACGGTATGGCCCATACCACTATAAGTCTAGGTTAGAGTAATGGCACTTGAAATGCCAATAATGGTTGGATTTGTGTAATGGCTCGTAAAATGGAACCGCATGAATGGCCATTCCAGTAAGGGTAAGTTTCAAAATTATTATGTCTCACATTACGTTAAATCAATTTTAATCTATAAAGCTATCAAAAACGCATTTATATGTATGAGACTCGACAAAACAAATCAAATAAGCCCAAAAAATAATAAATCACAGATAACAATAATATTTCAGCATTTCACTACTAAATTATGACTTATCATTCGGTTTTGTTAATTAGTAATTATAATAATAATCGTGTTGATATAGGGTTTGTTCGCAGTTAGCAACTAACTGGTAGAGGCAGGGCACACATACTTATATTGATTTCGGTTCAAATCCTGTTAAGCGTAACACACACAGAGCGTGCGCGGGACGGCGATAGTACGGCGGGTCTAATAACATAAGTTTTAATGGGCGCCCACAGACAGCGGGCGTGAGCGGGACGGCTCGCCGCGCACGCCGGCTGTGTGTGGGCGCCCATTTAAACCTATGTTAATGGACCCGCCGTACTCCCGTCGTGACCCGTCGCCTTCCCGCGCACGCTCTCTGTGTGTGTTACGCTTTAGGGGCAAATGTGTGTGTAATGATGTACCTGTTCAACGGAAAATATTTAGTGATTTCTGTATTCGACCAATATTTAAGCATAACATACACAGAAGGCGTGAGAGGGACGGCGACGGGTCGGGTGGTTTGATGCGAGCCGTCCCGCTCACGGCCGGCTGTCTGTGGGCACCCATCAAAACGTACGTTATTAGACCCGCCGTACTCCCGACCCGACCCGTCGCCGTCCCGTTCACGCCTTCAGTGTGTATTACGCTTTAAAAATAATACCGTGGATACAAAACAAACGTTAAGAGGATTAACGTATTTTGTCATTCCACTAATTAGTCTAACTGTTTGTAGAATACACTTGATTTTGTCGTGAGAATCTGTCAGATCCCGTAAAGCGTATTAACTATTTAGGGGAAATATAATAAATTCTAAAACACCATACTTTAGCAAATACTATAATAAGCAACATAATTATGTTTTCAGAATTTGTAAATTATACCTTACCTATTTAAAGTAATAAGTTACTTTACAACTAGGTAATTTATATATTTTACCAATTATTAGCAAGGTAAAATATGGCTGATTACATAAAGTTATTTCAATAATACTTATCTCCATCATCACTTAATTGTTATACTTTTCTGCAATTATGAATATCATCATCATCATGTCAGTCTATTGCAGTCCACTGCTGGACGTAACCCAGCGACAAAGAGCACGATCTACCACTTTTTTCATCCAGCCAATTATGAACATAGCAGTAATAAAAAGTTTTAGTAACTGTTAGGCCAGAGCTTCCGCTGAGTTCCCCCGCTTTTATAGAGTGAAAGGGCACAAGTCGATGGAACAGGAAATCCGTTTTCTATAATTGACACTAAAATCAGAGATAAGTACGAATATTTTTATAGCATTTTGTTTTTAAACTTAATAAATGGTTTTGAATAAAACATTTAATACTTGTATTTGCCTTTTGATAATTTGTTATTAAACCATGTGGTTCATTTGAGGATTTAAAGAGAATTGAAAAAGCCACTAATAAATTGATAAATAATTAGAAATCTAGAGTAATATTGTTGATTTACTGTATATGATTTAGTTACATACTTGTTTTAAAATTATGTGTTATAAAATGTTTACATATAAGAATACAATCTTAAACTTACTGATAACTAGTAATGAAATGTTAGAAATGGGTAATTTACATATTATTTTGTATGGAAATAAAAATTTCCCGAAACATATTTTTATACTTCGGTTAACATAATCTATCAAGCGCAATAATCCGATTTTAAGCGTATTTATCCATAGCGCATACCTTCGCATTTTCAGGAAAACACGATTTACGCCTACGCCGACACCTTCCCGATATCTAGTCTAAGCTACAGCTAGCTAGCTAGCTAACTAGACGTAGTACAAAATCTGTTTAGTTTATGGATACATTTAGAAAATTAATAAATAAATAATAAAATCGTTTATTTCGGACAACTTAAATCCAAATGGGTTAGTAACAATAAACTTAAAAATCTATGGTTAGTATTAATTATTATAAAAATATTAATTTATTAATTGTTTCTGCCGGGAAAATGCTGAGCGAGATCCGCAGGGTGCGTAAGGTCCCGGGATCACTCTCTGCACAAAACACCTCCAAAGCGGCGATGTGTACCTATCGGCTAAGGCCTTTAGTATGCTGTTGCGACTGTCCCGCACCCTGCTGATCAGAGATACCGTTTTTTTGCGGATGATGGCATTGAATCCATCAGTTTGGTATTCAAAGGCCATGAACTCGGTCTTATTTACATTATATGTGAGCCCGTGCTTAGCCGCATTCTCTTCACATACTCTCAACATTTCTACAAGACCCCCCACCGTCGGGCTAAGCAGCACCATGTCGTCAGCGTAGCTAATGTTGTTAAATTGGTGTGATTGTTGGAATAAAATTTTTATTTACTAATCTGTCAGTCTGCCATTCAAGGTCGGTGAACGTATGACATCTTACAAATGTAGGAAGTAGGTAACCTCTCTATCAGCTGTTTGTCAACTTCCTTCTGGTACTGAGTCACTAGCCCATGTAGTTATTAGTTAAGACGATTGCAACCGCAAGCAACAGAATTTACAAAAATGTTGACAAATTATAATGCGTATATGTTAACAAAGTTACTGTGCCTGTCACGCTTTTATGGCAAAATCACTGACGACGGTACCAGAATTTGTCAGGGGCGTTTCCTAGCAAACCCAGGCCGAGCCAATTTACGTTGCGGTCTCTGTAACATTAAGGAAACACCGCGCCACTACGCCAAATCAATCGGGCTGTCGATGCTAGCTTGCACCATAAAAGGACATATTCTACTTCATCATTTCAACCATAGACGTCCACTGCTGAACACGGACACTTACACACTTCGCACGCAGACGCTGCTGCCCGTCTCCTGCTACAGGAATTAGTCGCCTCTTACGACACGCCTCCTATTGGCCGTGGTAATGTGTATTCTTTACAGCCGTCCCCACACGGCACATATTCTACTTAATGGAGTAATTTAAACCTTATTTAATAAACTATTTGTATTTGTGTAATTTAGAGTTTCAAGCCGTACAACCATGGAATACTCGTAGTAAAAGAAGATTTTCTTTAGATTATTCCGTGCGTACAACACTAAGGCGAAGCCGCAGGAACCGCTTGTCCCTTAATAATTTGACTAAGACGAAGAAAGACTTCAACATAGTAAGTTAGTAAGTAATTCATTTATGTCTCTTACAGCATTTTTTTTTTTTTTTGTAGTAATACAAGAAGTCTTATCCTAGTGCCTATTGTACGTTCTTATGAACCTGTACTACAGGTCACCAGGACTCACTCCGCGCTTTACCATGCCATGCTGGTAGGTTATTTTAATGAGAACATAAATTAATAATTAACCACTAAAGGCAAGATAAAAAATTAAATAAAAAGAACTTAACCGGTCTAGAATTTTATCTTTGATAAAGTACCTATTTGTAAATAGGTAGGTTAAGTGTATGTGACTGTGTGTAAGTAAATAAACCGCATCAACAAAATCGGTCGAGTTAAACTAATATATGGCTAAATAACGGATCCATATCCATGCAAACGACATCACGGGGTATCCAAAGTCAAAGTCAAAAATCATTTAATCAATTTGGGACAGAAAACTGCCACGTATGAACGTCAATAATAACATTATTGGCCCATTTGGGGCAGAACATGTCTCCTTATTTTTGGGTTAATGTAGTATATTAATTTTATTATTGACGTTCATACCCCTACCTACTATTTGATGTCCTATGTCCTATTTGTGTCCATTTTTTATAAACCAAAACCATCTCCAGAATGTTACAAATATTTTTCTGAAAACCGCATCAAAATCGGTTCAGCCAAACGCGAGATAATCGCGGATAGACATGCATACATACATACAAACAAACATAGGAGTCAAACTGAGAACCTCCTTTTTTTTAGAAGTCGGTTAACAAGGCACACTTCAATATGTGGTCTTAGATGAGTACCAGCACGATTCGGAACAAATTCCGATCAGCTGACTCGTAACAAGGACGTGCCTCCTCGAGCGTGCACTGGCCAATTTTCATTTTTACGTGCTTTTCAGTTTTTCTGTTTCGGAACCAATTACCTATTTCTGGTCCATTATCCGCTGTCGCTGTGCAATTTGTGAGGTGCCAGTTTTTGTTATATTCGAAAAAAAAACGTAAAAAACGTTAAAGGTTCAAATGTGATGAACTTAGTCACTTAGATATTAGACATAATGTAAATTTATGTAAGTGATTTCCTATAGTATAAAAACCAATTCCAGTGCGGTAGTCTCGCAAAAGCTTGAGAATTGCTTGAAGGATTTGTTTTTTTTTTTGTTTTGTTTGTTTTCATACTAATGTGGTTAAGGAACACAAAAATTCGCAAAATCCCTGGTGAAAAAAACCCATACAGCCAACAGGTGTAATCGAAAAAAAAAACGAAATTACCGAGTTCATCGAGTAATCTAGTCACTTAAAAAAATAAGTGCACTTACAAAATGTTTGTGATTTCATAAATACTTGTAGATGATGGTTTAATTTACTTCAAATAAACCTCTCTTCTTCTGTCGAGTCAATAGCGATTCTAGATGGACTTTAACTAAAACTTGGCAATACCAACTACGATAACAGAGAAAACTACCGAATTAGCAAAGTGAATGGTCTATCTAAATCGTTATCAGCTACAGATACAAAATCCTTTTGTTCATTGTTCCAGAAGTCCACTTACCCGACTATTATTGTCTGATCAACGGCCTGATTTGATAAAATGTTTTAACTTCCTACTGGGATTTTTACGATTACATTTTTTTACCAGCTCCCGTAGCATGATCACTAAAACACGATATGATATGATATGATTAGCGATGTATCAACACCAACTGTAAAAATGTAATAGTTATAGCTGCCATTTTGATTTTTTATCGAAGGAACGATCATAATATGTAACGTGACCGGCACAGCGATTCAACATGGCGGCTATATCTATCATATTTTTACAGTTGGTGTCGATATATTGCTATAAAATATCATATTATATCGTGTTTAAGTGCTCATGTTAGGGAGACTGAAATGGTAACGGCTACACATCCAGTGTTATCTAAATGTGCACACTATTTTACCCTATATATCGCCGAGAAAGTCGTTAAATCTAAACGTAGAATCCAAAAAATCCAGATTAAGTACGTGCTGGGATTTGATTTCACGATCACGAATATATGGCCAGACTCTCGCCACTGAGCTAACATCCCTCAAATTGTCTAATCAAGAAAACAAATTAGATGACAGCAAAGGAGCTGCTGTATGCCAAAACTCTATATCATCGAAATCGAACCACAAACAAAATAAATGTCGGATATATATTCGAAATATTCAACATTACGGATGTTCGGACGTGGGTGTTACGATATCCGATGCAACCCGAATCCACAACACGAAACGGAACGGAGAAATAGCCGGGGCACGTGACCACAATGCAGGAGGTGAGAACAGACTATTTCGGTGCTGGCACCTAGCCACGCCCGCAGCCTGTAGCTATGTACAGAAGTAAATGACTTGACCCTTATTTACATACACGTAAAGAAAAATAAGAAGCAACTTCTACTGTTGACTATGAAACAAGCCACTTAAGACTCTAACCTTATATACGTAAGGAAATACTTTCTTGCTGACATATGTACGGCTGAAACACAAAACTTTTAGACACACAACTACATTTTTGAGTTTTGGGTTTGGGGTATTGATTCAAGAAGGCACAACCAAGGATATGGGTACAACATCTGTGAACTGTACGTTTAACCAACTATCATATTACATTATAAAGTACTAACTTTGAGATGTATTTTTTTGTAATATTTAGTTTATTATGCCCGATATACATAGATGCTTTACCAAGAAATATTTGAGTTTACAAATAATAAACTCAGTAGGTATAACTTAAATAAAATACATAAGACTAATTACAAATTAATCGATGCAGAGAGACACTTTAGTCGCTAGTCCGTAACGTCCAATTTATATGTCGTTATCGTTAATTAAATTTTAGTACCACAAATACAATCATTAAAATAGAAAGGAGTTGTTTAAAGGGAAGTAGATGTTTGACATTAGTGTTTTATCCGTTTAGCCCGTACCATATCATACCAACCATAGTGCATTTTGATATTAGCTTGCAATTTTAAACCTACGCCATGGAAGTGGGTGGGTTTATACCCATGAATAAGCATATCCGTCAGAATCTAATTAGCCTGTAGTAGCGATCGTTTGATTTAGGCCTCCGGTTTACGGCACCGTTTTTTACAGTCCTTTAATGTTATGTGTAAATTCCCAATGTCACCACTCTCATCATCATCATCATTTCAGTCATTGGACGCGTCCACTGCTGAACAAAGGCCTTCCCCGATGACTTATCATCGGGGGGCATTGCCCAATCCTCTCCACGCTTGGCAGGCGGGTTGGCGAGCGCAGTTTTTTATAAGATTTCGCAAGCAGACGCTGCTGCCCGTCTCGACGTGCTACAGGAATTAGTCGCCTCTTACGACACGCCCCATGTTGACGGTGGGTAGGTGTATTCTTTACGGCCGTCCCCACACGGCACCACTCTATCTGCACAGTATCGTCAGACCAGGGCAGGCTGATGGTGTCCCCTCCGTCTTTTGTTCAACTTCCGGCCACCATTTTGATGCTGCTTTGATCCACCAGTCAGTCTTTAGAAAGTTTCCCACCGTCTTGCCAAATACTTCAGCTCGGTTTCACTTAGCGATGTTTTCGAACTCCGTTATTTGTCGTAGCGTATCATGTGTAATGTGTTTGCTTAAAGAGTGACTTAGTCTTGTTTTTGTGCAAACATTATTTGTATTGCTACTTTTGTTTCAATATACATTTGTTAACATAGAAATTGTACCCAACAAGAACACAAGAGTGTGACACCCTTGGACTAGTGTGTATTTTATAGGTACCTAATTCATTATTATGTCCTTCACCTACCCTTAAATCTTCTATTCAAACGCAGTATTTCTAAAGCGTCTCCTGTTACTTCGCAATATTGAATATTTATCCACAAATTGAATAAGCGATCCTAAATTGGAGTCTATTTTCATCGATATCAGCCGAATAATTTTTCATAACAACGAGCAATTTTGTTTATGCAAATGTCAGCGACAAATCCTCTGCCAGCCATATCTGGGAGGATTTAATTAGGGGCTTATTTTAATATAAAATATACCTTTTTAATACTAAATTGTCTGTCCTTCGTCCTCCATAATCGGATTTGGCATAATGAGATTGCGGCGTGGTGACGCAGAGGGTGAAATGACGTTTGCTTTGTAGAAGCATTCATTTACCTCTGTTGAGTTTATTTTATTAAGATTAATTGAGAGACTGAAATGTTTGTTTAAGCTCCTTTAGGCCTTAGGTGGATTGTGGTTTTTATTATTTTGTCAAGCTGCTACTGTAGATAATACTTTAAGCCACTTCGAAAGATGCTTGAAGCCCTGCCTGCAGATAGGCAGAATTACCGCCTTATCTAACCAACGCAATTGTATAAATGTAGCATCTTTGGAAGTACTGAGCGACACGTCGTCTTATTATGTATTTTTCACAGTCAAAACTCTTTACTTTTTAAAAGTAGTTTTGATTCAGTCCAGTCAGAATTATTTATAAAACGATCGGTAGGTTTAGGTTTGGTTGATATCCTCTAAGTTAGGTTAGAATAGTGACCTTAACGTTGCGAGAGCCGAGCGAGCGAAACAAGCGATGCTGCGGTAGCGGCCAGCGAAGCATTAGAGCCAATAATTTATTTACCTACCTTATTAGTTTTGAACAGTGTGGAACTGTCAAAAGTCAAAAGTGGAACAGTCAAAAGCATTTTAAACCGGAAAATGATTTGATAGGTAGAATTGTAACACATAATTAATACCAATCAATGAGAAGAATCTATAATTTATTTATTATTTAGAAGATGCTTCTAAACATTTGCCACAGGAATTCGTGACGGTGACAGAAACTGACCAGCTCAAATCTAGTGGTTGCCAACATGTGATGATCTATTGTGTCAATGAAGGAAGCTATTAAGATAACCATGCTCGTTTATCTGACCATAAATGTAATAGTTCCGTACTTACATTTAATAACATATTCGTTTTCACTATCGTAATAAGACATGGTGATAAGGCTTATGAAAAACTGGAAAATTTGAAGACGCAGTAATACTGAATCATGTTCAGCTTGCTTAAAATATGTTGGAATGTTTATTTCGTTGAAATTTTATTGTTTTAACCGAATGTCTAGATTTAGAAATTCATAGCGAAAATATAGTGTTTTATAATTCTTAAGAGTATTAATACACCCGAAACTTACTTACAATCAGAACAAAAGCGCATAAGACACAATCCATTGTATACATATAGGAGCAAAGATCAGGCGTACAATCCATCAGATGAACTTAACCTTATCTATTTGCATTATTCGAACAAAGTGGCAATAAACGAATTTTTAAAAAAAAAAACGGACACTTCATGGATAAAAAAAATACAACTCAGACGCAGATAACAATACTTTGTTTTAAATTTATATATTTCATGAAGTACGTTATTTTGCGTATTTTATATTGTGTAACGTATTGTCACTTCATCATTTTCCCCCGATCAGTTCTCCCTCGTACACGACACGTTATCGTCACTGAGGTCAAGGCGCACGAGTCGTTGGCACCGCACCAGATCGCTTGTCAGATCGAGCTCTCCATACTCGTTAGCTCTAGTTCGCTCTAATTTCATGTGGAGCACTAGGTAGTTTAAGACTCGTTAATTAAGAACCGCAATAGGCAAGCGACTTATTTGGTATTAAAAGACAACAACACACTTGTACGAGTATATCTGCTATCAAATGAGTAACGGGTTATCAATACCTTAATTATTTCTGTAGCATGACTCACTAAATAATTTAGGCTTGATGTTTCGTTTTAGTTTAATTTATACAACTAATATGTTCTACTACTAACTACTTAGATAACAATAATAAAAGAAAATGCTCGTAAACTAACGTCGTAGTGGAATTGTACCAAAAGAAAAACAGTTTAATGTTGAAAAAATATTCCTAATAACAAATCTCATTACTAATTGATCTATTGAAAACTACTAATAGTTGTATGTACGGTTTCAATAACCATTAATAATTTAATATTAAGTTAGACGAAACTTCAGTCTTCACTATCCGTCGCCAGTCGCCCCAATTGTCAATGAAGTGGTCAAAATTATTCTGAAGGTAAACACAGATGAAATCATACTTTAATGGAAGTGCGTATTTCGAGAACGGAATTCCTGTCACTTGCGTGGATTACTTGGCTCAACCGCAAGACTCAGGGGACACTACGTGAACCTGAATCATCACGGATTGCATCTTGATAGAAAACAGATTGGTCACTGGGAAGACATCCTGAGGATGTCCGGTGAGTAAATGAGGAAAATCGAATTTCCTCGCTGATAAAGCCGAAGATTGTGGGAATCGCGTTGTTTTGAATTAAATTAGTCACTAGGTACACTTTTCTCATGAAGATCCCAATTTATTTTACTTAGTACTGATGTACACATCTGAAATTTTCCTCAATCTTAGAAAAAGCTCTGCTAAAGTTGAATAAAGAATGATTTTACAGGTCACCATTGATACTGAGATATGTATTAATACACTGTATTAAAGTGCTCTGACGTTCAACATATAGAAGGCATTTATATTATCCAAGGATTTCTTCGAAATATCTTAGATCTGTTAGTTACTCACTTCAAATAATACCTACTCGAACACTTAAATCCACAACAAATGCAGGGCGGATTCCAGAATCATCCGTAAAGCTAGCATATTGGCGAGCCAGCGCACGCGCAACAAGGTGAAAACAGGCCATCGAGCCAATGAGTACGATCATCCCGGATTATTATGTACACCGAACTACTATAGCAAATACATACACTGATCACCTATAGAAGGATATTCGCAGAGAAGCGCATCGAGAGAGAGCAGATTACAATGATTGTTTTGTTTCTCATCACACTATTAACTACTAGTTTGAATAACAAGCTATCCTGGTTACGACAAAACTTAGATAGTTATTCGACTAGCTATATCAGACGACACATAAGTGGAGTACCTTTAATGATACTATTTATGAAGCTAGCTGTAATAAGAAAGAGATACATGAGCAATGATCAAGTCTGTTGAAGAATGATTTGGTGGTCCAATGACAAGGAAAGGATTTCGCGATAGTTGTTAAGAGTTGAACAATAAGGCCCCTGAAACTATTATCATTATCATCAGCCTCTTGGACGAGTCCTCTACCAATCCAACGCGCGCCATTCTGTTTCATGCCTTGGCTGGTAAAAGCTGCTGGCGGTAGCTGGATAAGGAGCTAACGCCAGTAGCCTTTACTAGGCAGCCGCTAGGCGTCTCACAGTTTGCCGGTACGTAGTCTTTAATCCAGAACTCGCCTACTCCATCGGCAATTGGTTCTTCGGCTGACTGGGCCAGCCCACTTCAACTTGCTGATGTTGTAGGCTATGCCGGTCACTTTCGTTCTCTGAAGGACAACTTTATTCCTGAATTCCTGGTCAACCTGACACTATATCTTAAAGGAATACCGAGTATGGCCTATTCCACAGCTCGTTGAATCGAAACTTGTTTACTTATTACCTATACAAGCCTAGGCATGAACTTTATTTGATCGTTAACTTTGCAGTGGCAGGGCTTTTTACTGTTGTCAGCTTAATCTGATGTTAATGGGCAACGATGAACATTCACCCATCGGGTGACTCGTAATAAAAATATTGAAACATTTTGATGGTTTCTACGTAGAATTATAATAACATCCCACTGCAGCAACATCATCGTTCATAAAGCTTACACTTTGGGCGGGAGCGCGTGCGCCGCAAGGTGAGCGGGCCATGTTGACACCGTGCCAATTGCGGCCGCAGAAATAATAACGACAACCATTAAAATGCATTCGCATAAAAAGAACTGATAATACAAAACAAACAGAGTACACGCAAACATGTGAATATTTTAAAGCGCTTGAGTAATTTTAAAATCGTGTGTAAAGCTAATATTTGCAAGATGCGATTTATTACCTGTTAGGTAGGTTAGCAGCAGTTTTGAACTAAGAGAATGAAATCGAATATAAATACCTGCAAATCGCGGCCGTTTCAATGTCAAACGTCAAACCCATAACACACTCTATCGAAAAAAAGACAGAGTTTAGAAGTTTGTATTGATTTTATCAAAAATATGAGGTTTTAATTTTATACCATATTATTTAAAAAGTGACGCAGTCAAAAATAAGCGGCAGAGTGTGTAGACAAAGGATTTCTTATTAATTTTGAAAATAACCACTACTGGATTGGAGTTTTTTGTTTCAGGATTACTTTTTAATCCTTCATCGAGACATTAAACGCGTCATACGCTCTGTCACAAGCGGAGCCGCACGCGCATCTCAATTAGACGAACAATAGCGCTAATTATACAGCAGGTGCTGCGGATAACGACTACAGCCGATTTACGAGTATATTGTTTCTATTGCTTGTTGTTGCGGAGAAGAAAATTCAAAACAAAATAATATAATTTTGGTATGAACATGTTTTACCTAAAAAATATATATAAAAAAACAAGGTAATCACAGAGAGAGAGAGAAACTGGACTGTGTCATTATTACTAATTAAGAAGAGAGTTATCATAAATACAAGTATCACGTGGCTGGCATCATGCATCCTTTATGCGGGCGCGCAACTTTGCCGCGTTGATGTCGTCCGTAAGAGCCCGCTGAACTATAGCAAGCGTAATGCCCCCGCCCCGGGGCGACATATCGATATACATTGCCTGTTTACTATGGCCGCTAACATTTTCACGTCGCGTCAGGAGATCAAACGTTTTCGCGCTCTTAACCTATTTCGGTCTTAATTTGAATAAAGATAAGTAGGTTGTTTATTTTGTTCGAAGTTTAAAACTATCTTTATCTAAAGACATTTTATTTACATTTTATTATACCTAGTAGATAAGAAAATAAGATTTTTTTACATAAGAACAAGCGATTGATAATAAAACAATACAATCCACTCATTAAAATATTGCAACACAATTACGGGTAAAATGCTCTCTGGTCCTTTGTTCTTGGAAATACTGCTGTAACTACATGTCTAATGCTATTTTACGCCAGTAAAACTACAATTTAGCGTGTTTGAAAAGCAATAGTTGTCTGTTTCTTTAAGAAATCGCCTCTGTCGTGCACATGACGTGAATTTTGATAAGCAATTCGCTTGTGAATGCGTCAATGACAGACGCAACAATACAACGCGTGTATGTTGTGTGGTCTCATGAAATGTTACAGAAAAGGGAAGTAGACATAATCATGGTCAAACTATTAGTAAACCCGTCGACCAGTTGGTAACCGGCAGATAGTTTTGTCAGGCACTCATCGAGAGGTGAATGAATAATATACGATAGAACAACATTAATTGTTAATTCCCAGTTGCAAAACCACTACGCCACATCTGAAGCCGGAACATAATAAGTAACGGTTGAAATAAGAAGATTATTTAAAGTGTATAGTGTCCGACTTTAAAGCTCTTGAATAGGACTTCACCTCACTATAAGGATCACGGTATCTGACAAACATTCGGGTGGCGTTGCGCAAAGTAAATAGAGATGACCTTGGGCACGAGAGCGCGCCAGTTTTGCGAGATAGCGACGTTATCGGCACACCAAAAATCGTATATGGTCAACGAGAGTTGCGCACCTTGAACGGCGCCGTGTGACGTTGCGTAACTTAGAGATCACTGACCTGTGTAACCATGTCCCAGTAGAATCCGTCGAGCATAGACTTTCCATGTTGGTGTTGCCTGCAGAGCGCGGGCCAGAGGGAGGCGCGGACGGGGCTGTTGATGGGCCAGGAGTTCTCTCTGATGAGTAACTTCAGCTCGCGCTTGCGGGCTTGCTGGAGTAGGGGTTGGATCTCTTCGAAGGTCTTGAGGGGTGCTTTCTTGCCTGCGAATAACGGTGTGGGTAAGCACTGTGTCCAGACTGTGGGGGAGTCGGAGCCGGCGAGGGACTCCGCGCTGGGCGCGCGAAACGCGGCCGGTTCTATGTACATCGCAGAGGCGGCGCGAAACACATGCTCCGCGTGCGCACGCGGCGGCGGCACTGCGCGCCGCACCAGCCTCCGGAAAATGCGATAGCACGCCGACACTGTCACACTTCGATTGTTTATTTGACCGTGTGACGCGGCACGGTCTTGTCGACCGCACCGAATTTTAATTTTCAATTAACCATTCTAAAAATAACTTTATTTCCCTTAGAATTACTGATACTATAAATAAAATAATGACGGTAATTGATGTTTATCTAAGATTTATCTCCCTATTGGTGGCTTTATCCTACGTGAAATAAATAACAAGTGCTTACATAGCCGAGCTATCACATCATGGCATCGTGTACGGATCTAAAACAGTTATCAAATCACGGCGAAATGCAATATTCTGGCTCTACGCCAAGCGAACGAAATTTTCGTAGTGCATACGTAATCGCTTATCGGGACTACATAAGTACATATCGATTCAAGAAACATGCCGAGTAATGCTCTCACGTGAAACAAACTGGCCTTACTGTTATGATTCCATTAATAGATCCAAACAAAGCCATTAAAATTTAATCAAAGTATTAATTAATTCTAAAACGATTACTAATTAAATGATAGGGTATTACTGTACCGTTCTATCATTAATTAAATAAATTGGAAATGACAGTAATTAGGTTACCGCTAAAAATATATACATAAATTTGATGTAAAAGTCGTTAAAGTTCGTAGTGCATTAAATTTAATATAAACAGTTGTGTTTAGATGATTTCAAATAAAATTCGATAATATCTTAAAATGAAGTATCAGCTATAGATGATAATTTATAAGGGTCTAAAAGTCCCGCCGCTATTACTGTCGTGTTAAGTAAACAAGCCTATGATAACGCCCCGCTATCTGAGCGTTTCCGAGGTGTACCGATTAACACGCCGCGCTACCATACAAAATATTTAAACTATTTAATAAGTGAATCACGACATTATAACTTAGACGATCGGCGATAATTAAATTATAATAATTAGATTGCACTAGGAATCCACTACTTTTTACTTACTACTACCGCATAATGATACGAAACGCAAACAATGACGAATAGTTTGCAAATACATTAAAATGGTATGTTTTGATTTGGTCATGCGGAGCTTTAGGTACCTAAGTTTTTCTTAAGGCCAGTTTCCACCAACTTCATATTTTAGCGACAGCTTAAGTCAGTGTACTTCTTGTCATACTGCAGAATCATAGATTAGTAGCAGAACAGGAATCATAATCTGCCTGTGAGGTATCTAGTGATAAGGGACAAATATATATACTTAAATATGAGACAACATCACATCTATGCTCGGTGTTTCTTTGCAAGATCGAATCAGGAATGAGGAGATTCGTAAACGAACAAAAGTTGCTGACATAGCCCAATGGATAAGCAAGCTGAAGTGGCAGTGGGCGGGGCACATAGCACGTAGAACTGGCGGCCGATGGGGCAGAATGGTTCTGGAATGGAGGCCACGTACCGGCAAGCGCAGCGTAGGACGTCCACCTACAAGGTGGACAGACGACCTGGTAAAGGTTGCAGGAAGCCGCTGGATGCAGGCCGCTTCCAACCGGCCAATCTGGAAGTCACTGAGGGAGGCCTATGTTCAGCAGTGGACGGACGTCCTATGGCTGAAATGATGATGATAGTGATGATCACATCCATTGCTCTGATCCTATGGTAAGTACCCAAAGCACTTGTGTTACAGAAATCAGAAACAACGACAGTATCACAACACCCAGACCCGAGAAATTAGGGAAAACTTATTTTTCTACATTAACCGACCGGAAATCGAACCCGGGACCTCAGAGATAGCGACACCAAGTCCGGTATGCTCGCCTCTCGGCTGGAAGGAAATTAATCAATCATTTTATTAAATCAAAATTGGATGTCCCAATAAATGTTAATGCACAAAAAAGCGTCGAGTGAGAACCTCCTCCTATG
The DNA here is from genome assembly GCA_963576865.1 of Anania hortulata. Lineage (NCBI taxonomy): Eukaryota > Metazoa > Arthropoda > Insecta > Lepidoptera > Crambidae > Anania > Anania hortulata. The sequence continues at coordinate 3,637,205 of OY756388.1, read as the reverse complement.
GGTTGGATACTTTGAACTACTTAAAAGTTAAGAATAAAATGATATTCAATCTTTTCTGCATCTGCGTTAGTAGTCGGATTCACACGTATTACGTAATTAAGTACATTACAACGACACTAGCCAAGACTTATTAATTAATTTTTAACAATGTATTGACTACGACGTAATTTAACATTTCAGTTTTTCAGATAAATCACTTTTATCGGAGATATCGGTTACTGCACGTGACGTTAGCGATTGTTTATTTATAGTAACTCCTATTTATAGTTCCTTTACCTCAAACGGAACCGTTATAGGATCAGTTTATTATCCGTCTATCAACAAAACCATTTTTCTCAGAACGGGTAGGGTTATCAAGTTGAAATTAATATCAAATACTAAGGTCTACGGTTCCTTGGCGGTGTTAAAAATAAATATTGGACAACATCACATACAATTAAATTTTGTTTTTAGCAATTACATGCTTTGTTATATCTATGATAATATAACACTTTAAAAAAATCGACTGCCTCAGGTGGGACTCGAACCCACGTCTCATCGCATTCCGGGCGATGGCATACATTGCTCTGATCCTATGGTAATTAGCCAAAGCACTTGTGTTATAGAAATCAGAAATTACGCATAAAAAGTTAAGCATTCAGTGCAATCTGTAAATCTGGAAGTCAATGGGGGAGGCCTATGTTCAGCAGTGGACGTCCTATGGCTGAAATGATGATGATGATGATGATTCAGTGCAATCTTGAGATTTTACAGAATTCGTCCCATTTTGTTAAATAATTTTGACGGTCACGGTCCAGTTAATTGACAGTCATGAACTGTCTGGAGTGTCTGGGCTAGAAAGCATACTTGCAATCCAGTTCTACTCCCAAACGGGCAACGAAAAGGTTCGCTCTTTTAGGCAAATAGATTGCGGGTTGACTGTTTGCCACTCATATATTATTTTAGATGGTAGAGCGTATGTACTTGGTATTATATACAAAGCGTACTGTAAGCAGTAGCCCAGCCCCCCCTAGCATGAGCAACAAAACACGATATGATATAGCGATATCGACCCCAACTGCGAAAATATGATGGATATAGCCGCCATATTCGATTGCCGAAAAATTCAACATGGCGTCTACATCTATGTTTTTTTTAAAATCACTATTGATTTCGATAAATCGCTATAATTCATATCATATCGTGTTTTAGTGATCATGCTAGGGGGGCTGAATCAGCTAGCCGTAAGTCAGCCCCAAAAACTACCTATTTGCTCAATAAGATCCCAGACGTGTGATGAGTACGTGCGATTTGTACCTGAGTCATGAAAAGTTAGATGGCTAGATGAGTGGTATTGATATCGTGATTGGTATTGTTATGACCGAGTTTCTTGCGTTTCTTCTCGTAGTCCACAATATTGTCCCGAAGCAGTGGTAGGAAAAATAAATACCTAATGGGCTAGTTTCCTGGGTCAAAAAAAGATTATTCTATTTAGTCCGTCAGTTAGATTATCAAAAAAATATTGGACCCATATTTTGTCTTTTGTCAATCAAACAAAAAATTACGAAGATAAAGCGCATCAAAGTGAGCACGTGACGTCACGTCTTGCTAGAAAGTGTCGCAAGGCATGACGTTACACGGAACTTTAACGGGCTATATCTTCATCATTTCTTGTCTGATTTAGAAAAGAAAAAATACGTGTCCATTATTTTTTGTTAATCCAACTGACGGACTAATTAGATTTTTTTAGGAAACTAGCCCATTGGGACGTGTGAGAAAGCTTAATTTAGTCCTATTTGCAGAAATAAATTCGTTTTATTGGTTTTCGTGATTTCAAATTCAAATGCAAATTCATGTGATTGATGAAAGATATAAATAAATTTATTAAATAAATAATTTAGTCAAGTAATGAGTTAAAGCACCTTTAAGGACATAAATAGTTAAAAATATACCTAAGCTTCTAATAAAAAAAACATTGGATGAAAATATTAATGCGTCTGGATTTAGTCATAAGTTCCGAAATTAAATTTAACCTAACACTGAATATTTACGCTTTACGCTAAAACGCTTTAGTGGACATTTACCTGGAGTAAAATGAGGCATGAATAAAGCGAATAATAAAATCAGATTTAGAAATTACATCGGCAGTTTGTGAGTAGCAGTAAAACTCGAAAATAACATTAAACAAGCCCGCGAACAGAGATACTTTTAGACTGGCTAGTTTATTTAGCGAACCTGAAGGAAAACAATTAAACAGGCGTCTATTCAGAAGATTGGAAAAAAAAACTAGATGAGTTAATTTATCTGCACGTAGAAACTGAAAGCGTTAAGAAAGATACGCACAGTCGACACCATTAACGGGAAACTCATCTTCATCACTAATTAAAGGACTTTACTTAACGGTGGGGACGGCCGTAAAGAATACACTTCGCCTCCGCTAACAGGAGGCGTGTCGTAAGAGGCGACTAAATCCTGTAGCACGAGACAGGCGGCAGCGTGCGAAATATTATAAAATAAGCTGCGCTCGCCATCCCGCCTCCCAAGCGTGGCTAGTATTGGCAATCCCCCCGTTTTCGGGGGGCCTGTGTTCAGCAGTGGATGTCCCACGGCTGAAATGATAATGATGATGACTTAACGGTGGAGGGAGATATTTTATATTCTTCTCTATTCCATTCTTGACCTCTCGATACAATACGACACGCAACTATCCCATTCATTAGTACTTAAAAAAAAAAAAAAGAAAAAAAAAACATCGATATCGAAAGCTTCTAGATATCTTATATTATATATAGTTTCCTAAAAAAATCTAATTGGACTAATTAGATTAGTCAGTTGGATTAACAGAAAATATTGGATACGTATTTTTTTCTTTTCTTAATCAAACAAAAAAGATGAAGATATAGCCCGTTAAAATTCTGCGTAACGTCACGCCTTGCGACGCTTTTAAGCAAGGCGTGATTTCACGTGCACACTTTGATGCGCTTTATCTTCGTCATTGTTTGTTTGATTGACAAAAGACAAAATATGAGCTAAATATGAGATATTTTTTGATAATCTAACTGACGGACTAAATAGAATAATCTTTTTTTGACCCAAGAAACTAGCCTATTATCCTGTCTTACCTAAAAGGTCATCGTGTCAAAATAAGTGCTCCAGAATCATTCCTCGTATTATTTATTACTAGCTGTCCCGGCGAACTTCGTACTGCCTTTTATATATTTTTTGTTGTAAATTTTTTCGATGTTTTCATAGTTATTCTGCTATTCGGGGTGGAGACAAATCTAACAAATCAAAGATCATAAAAATCGGTCCAGCCGTTCTTGACTTATAAATGGTGTAACTAACCCGTCTTTGTTTTATATATATAGATTTATCAATTATTGGAACCAGATGCCTGTTAATATAAAGTTATATGTATAATATATTCAAATTAGGGAGTGTTCTCAACGATAATATCGTTGCGTTCTCCAAAAATTTTCCATTCGACACTGCGTAAAAATAATTCGCATGTTGCAATGTTTACTTTTTCGTTTATCGATAAAAAATCGTGTTGGAAATCAGCAACATAAATCGACAATGGTATACGAATAGGTACGATGTAAAATACTTTTAAACTTTTGTCAAATTTTGCACCAATGGCAATTAAAGCTACAATAATATTATTTCAGCATTAGAAAAACAACAATTAAGTAATATTGGCCTATAAACCGTCTCACTGAAAGACACAGACTTCACTTCAACTATGAAGTCGTTTGGGCCATATAACGTGGGCCCAGTGAGGGATGAAGAAGTGGTGTTATAACTTTACAAGGCAAGTGACTGCAGACTAGGGTTAGTTAGATGTAATCAAACCGCTTTAAGACTTCAACGAGCGAAAATATCCGGGACTATCTTTTACCGTGCCTTCCGAAGCATGGAGATGCATAGATAAATGTCACTAAATATTGTCGAATTAGTCACATATCCACTTAAACCTTAGCGACTCACAGCGAGGTATTCCTGTTACAGCACCGGCACGAATAGCACCAGCGGTATTCCCACTATCGCAACTACCAATATTTTTCGCAGGTGCTATTCGAGGAATAAAAATTATAATAAATATCATTCCCCGAATAGCAACTAAGGCTTTAGGCGACTTTTACAGCTACCTAAGCCTTGGGTGCTATTCGGGTAATTCGGGTAACAATATTTAGTTTACTATTATTCTTATTCCTCGAATAGCACCTGCGAAAAATATTGTTAGGTGCGATATTGGGAATACCGCAGGTGCTATTCACTCAGATGCTGTTCGGGCCGGTGCTATAACAGGAATACACAGCGTAGGTTGCTTATCTTTGGTAATCACTAGTAAAGTGCTGTCGCCGCTGAGCCACAAGCACCTCAAATGTTAGTCATAGCTAAATGAAAAACAAACTATTTGGCAGTGAGTTGATCACGCATTCCTTTTGACAATAAAATCACGTTATAGCGACTAAATTTCTAATGCTAATGTAAGCCAATAAAAATTGCGTCCAAAATCTCAAACGAGTGTAATTAAAATGAATTTGTTAATGTGAAAATTCTCTCTGCAAATTTTATTTGCATATTGTTAAAAAGAGAATAATCATTACTGGCTCGCTCATATCAATAATTTACTATCATAAATCCTATCTGATGTTATTTCATCACAGAAAAATATTTCCGTTCTGCCTTTGCGTTCTTTTCAAGCAAAGATTATTCCATCAGCCCAGATTTAAAAAATAGGTTTTGTAATTGCTTAAGTAACCCTCCATGCGAGTTGACCATGACCTTGAAGCGTCAAGATTGTTATTTATTACATTTAGAGATAACCATCAGACCTCTGTTCGTACCCCTGAGATAGGTTACCAAACGGGAACCACACCATTATTTTGACTATGGCTTGGTGGCTATACACATTACACACCCAGTGTTGGTAACTGAATGTGCAGATTGTTTTTACTCACCTATCCTAATATATGTAGTTTTAAATTGCATAGATTCCGAAATTTATAGTTTCATGCTGGAATTCGAGGTCGAGACCACACTTGCAAAAATTCAGCTCGTCAATAAAAAAAATCAGTCACGTCATTTTCGCAGGGTAAAATGATTACGGACTACCAAAAACTTATTTGCATGAAAAATTGTTTACTGTTATGATAATGCGGGCTAAACGGCGTTTTCATCATACATTTTATTGGCCACAGTTTACATTAGCTCTTTGTTCATTAATTTCAGTACAGTTTTATTGGTTTAATGCAGACATCGTAAATGTTATGTCACATAAACTCGTCAGAATCGGTACTTTGGCAAAATTCCTATTTGTACCGCTCTTCGCCTAATGATCTTACGTTCGAAATTATTAATCGCTCGACGGACAGATGCTGTTGTTACGGCTAATAAGTAATTAATTCAATTTAATATTATAGTTAATAGGCTAGTTTCCCGAGTCAAAAAATGATTATTCTATTTAGTCCGTCAGTTAGATTATCAAAAAATATTGGACCCATATTTTGTCTTTTGACAATCAAACAAAAAATGACAAGTTAGAGCGCATCAAAGTGAGCACGTGACGTCAGGTCTTGCTAAAAAGTGTCGCAAGACGTGACGTTACGCGGAACTTTAACGGACTATATCTTCATTATTTTTTGTTTGATTCAGAAAAGAAAAAACACGTGTCCAATATGTTCAGTTAACCCAACTAACGGACTAATTCGATTTTTTTAGGAAACTAGCCCATTGTCGCATCTTTTCGTAGCTTGTTTCTATTCTAAAGCGGCCGCTTTAATCAAAAAGTTAAAATCTAATGAGTTTCTGGGTTTCATTTGTTACGGTCGGCAACCGTTAACGATGATTTAAAATTGCAATATCTGTTATCTAACAGTTTGATGGAGGATGGAGGATGCCAGATTGGCCTGCCCGGCAACAGCAAAGTATTTATTTCGAAAATGCGCATTTCATGCTCCTTGTTACAGTGAGTAAACAATGTACCTAATAATTTGATAACAGAGCTTTACGGTGTTTTGCACGTCGCTGAATCTAAAAGCTTTGTCACTTTGAGAAACTACTTCTCGTCCACTTGAAAAATGGCCGCCATTTTTTGGCGGATTTAGATGCTAAAGATCTTTTGATTTTTATTTAAAGTGTTATTTTATTATAGTAATAATAAACAAGATATTTATTAAAATAGTTTTAATCGACGACATTTATGGGTTTTGCTTTAAAGCATAGTCTGTCAAAATCTATACAAGAAATAATATTTTTTTTGTTTATGGACAAATCGGGGATCATCGGTCCAAAGCCACCTCACCATTGAATTCCACCAACATCACGGTACATAGTTGATGTACACGGATACGTACCCTTTTCCCGCCAATTCATTATTGATGAAAATGAATAGTTATAATTCGTTCGGAAGCGTTTGAAAAAGTTATTCGGAAATCAATTTTTTTCGGCTATTTTAGATCACAAGAAAAAAGGAGTTGGAACCGCTTACATTAGCGATTTTCAAATTTAGCATTAACATTCGATTTAGACCCCGAAACCCTCTCCAACTTCTTACAATCATCACAATTCTTATTTCGCCTGGCAAAATATTTAGCTACTAGAGCAACAGTTTTTTAGTATCCTAGTTTTTCCAGTATAGGTTATAATATTAAAATCTTGTTTTTTAAACCAATCCTTTGTTATTTTTCATCCTTGTATTGCATCAAGTGAACAAGTTCAGCTCAATGGGAATAGTAAACATGCCTTTCGCCAGGTGCCCCCCACCAGATGCGCGTGCGCATGCATGGTATTGGGCCGATAAACATCGCGCCATGATTTCTGCGGATCCGCGTAATAATTGCGCAAAAAAATACTCTTTCTAATGCGCGATGATTACACATGCTGGGTTCTTGTGAGTTATAGTCCGTTGTGACGACTTTAGTAATGATTATGAAGACTGTAAGACGGAAAATGAGGCATTCAATTGTACAATAATACATTAAACTTAACATGGAAGCAGGATGTATTAATGATACCACTGAATTAACAAAATAACAGGAAACAAGCAAACTTATTTAAATAAATAAGGTTTAATAATGCAATAATCGCACTTACCCTCCTACTTTAGTAAAACAGTAAGATGTAAACGATCTTAGTACTACTTACTACTGAGTACATAAGATTGAATAACACATTTTTGTTATCACCACGGATTTCCACCTGATAACGAAATTAAATTAATATTGTCTTTCTGTTTATTTAATAGCAGATAACAGTAGTTAAACCTACATTCTATTAGTTATATGGGATATCTAGGTTTGGTGGAGGTTAATTTCACAAACTAATACTTTCACATTCCATATAATGAGAGTAATCTGTAATTAGATAGAACACAATTTACTGCTTGATGCCAGTACCACTTGGTCTTTAGCAAACTTTCACTGAATGTATCTATCATGCAAGTGTAGTCAAAAACACATTATACATGAAAGTAATCTTATTAGTATTAAAATAAAATAGCCTCGAAATTTAAGTGTAATTGAAAGTAGACCAGTTGGTCCCTTATGGTGCCACCATTAATAATAATATAATATATGTATTGAATGTTCAAAGGGAAGTCATCCATTATGCTTATTGCAATACTATAGGATTAAAATATATTTAAGTTACCTCTGCATTATACTCTAATGATTAAAACTGAATGGTGTATTAATGATAATTCGAACTTCCATTGAATAAGGCCCGATTTTTCAATTGCAAGATAACTTATATCCGATGAATAAAATTGATCTCTATGAAAACTGTAAGCATGTCAAACATATGTGTAGATTAAAAGTTATCTGGGTATTGAAAAATCAGTCCTTAATAATATTATGCTACTTATAACTTTAGTTTTTATTTTTTGAATACAACACATGACAACATGCCAGGACCCTGTGTTAGTCTGACAAGAATCTCATCATTCCAGGTTTGAAAGCTCTAATTTAAATTGAATATGTATATTTTTTTGTTTTAGTAACAAGTTTAACAAGCAATGTTAAAATTTTGATTAACCTAAATTAATTAGATTTGATAACATGATAATTCCTTATTAGCACAATGTTCTTTGCTACTGATTATCTACCTATTATCTGAAATAATAGTCATGTGACTGATTAATTATGTTTAATCTACATTTTACAATTATCAAGAACATAATTACATAATTAAATTGCTTCAGAGAATAATTTTTCTTCTTACAAAACGAAACATATAATTTTTTATGTTTCCAAGTCAAAACCTTCAAAATTTTATTCAGTGTGTGTGTAGCTTTTTTATAAGTAAATACTGAAATAATTTTCATGAGGCTGTCTGGTGGTTAATTATTAAACAACAATATAATTACATACTTTGTTATAAATATCTAAAACTACATCTCTGCCTACATCATTAAATGGCTAACAGGTAAAATATAAGGAAAACAGAATTGTGAAGCACAAAAATTCAGATTATAGATAGACCACGTTTGAATGAAACCTTAATGCAATCTCATTGAAAATGGTTGGAGTTCTATTGTTATATCAGATGTTTAGACAACACAGCTCCACATTTCACAAACAACTCAGCATTGTGCAGTTTCAGGGAAATCATTTATTGGGTAGAAAAGCAAGAAGTCAATACGAAAGAGTTTATAAAATTCTAAATATTGGGTAAAATAGTATTTCATCATTAAACCTTTTTAGTTTTATTTGTAAACTATTAAAATCAATTCTGTGTGATTCTAATGAGAATTTTAACAGTTATAATTGTAAAAAATCCATTAACACATTATAATTGGAACATTTATTAAGTTTCTTTATAGAAGGTAACTTATTTTAGCGACATGTGCCAACAACTTAAATGTAAATTGATTCTGCACATTATTTTTATCAAAGGACATTGAGAGCCAATAAAGATTTTATATGCTAAAACAGTTCCATGTTTCATACATTAGCATGACTGTGTCAATACAGCATTTTAAGATTTAATCAGTAATATACTATAAAAAGGACACAAAATTCCATTTCATAAATCCATATAAAAATTTATCTGCATTTTAGTTGTGGCAAGTCATAACTCCCAGAACTATAATCTTTTTAAATAAATAAAATGTGAATTACCTGGTGGGCTATCAGTCAGAATGGTAATGCCAGTGGGGTCAACATGGGGTGGGAACGCCTCATACAGGTCGGGCTCCTCTTCGAGCACTGCCGACAACATTGCGGAGGGCATCCCGGCTCCACCGTCACTTACACACACGCACTCACTGTGACTAGACACCACACAACACTACACTGTCCGTCTTTGTCCGTAGTTCACACAGAGCTGCCCCGAGCCATTCCCCACTATCGCTTGTCCATACGACAGCGGCTCACACCTAAGTCAAATCCTGCTGCACCATCTTCAAATCTGAAAGCCAAAGTTCACACTATGTACCATGTCAACTCACAAGATTACAATATCATACTGACAGTATTATCAGCACATGTATGGAATAATCGAGCGATTATGTTCTGACGGCCGAGATAACCAATCTTCAACACTATAGAAACAAATCCTCAGTTATCTAATTGGTTATAATTAAAACTGTTTGAATCAGCTGATTGTTACGCTGCCAGGGCAGACTTGACATTTTATTGCTATTTTAAGACATCGGGCAGCTGATCGGGCGATCTTCAATGTCAGATGCCAAGTGCGAAACGTGAGACATGATACACTATTGAATATTTTTTTTAAAACCGTGTAGTTTGATTTTTTTTTCTGATTCCGGTGGTAGAACAATGTGAACTCACCGCAATCCTGACGATAAATGATGCGGTGCAGGATTTGCGCCTCCGTATTTACCGCTTTGGAGTCCCCGCGGCAACTAAGCCCGCTGGCCTGTTCCCGGTACAACGTAATCACGAATAGGATAATAGTCTCGAATGGGAGCCAACGCTTTTGCTTTGTCACTTAAACGAGCCACACAGTACATCACACAAATATAATGGTAACTGACCATATACACGGGGACATCGTACTAGAAATCTCGAATTTTGTGGGGTATTTTACAGCCCCCTTTCTTCGTTAATCTAATTATCGATGTATCCGGTGAAAGTACTTGTTTTACTACCACGAAATTTTCAATAATCACTAGAAATAGGTATATCCCTGAAGTTATATTTTTCGATTTTTTAGAAAAATCCCGTCCGTCAATCAAAATCGCACGAAATCCAATCAGCGATTTGCGAGAACGCGAGCTCGTTGCCTGTCGTCGTCCAACAGGAAGAATATCCATAGACTAGGAAATTGAGCATGTAGCAGACTACAGAGTAGACAGACAACACATTTGGTTGAACGAATGCTTCTTACTGCCTAACTTTCTGCCTACATACGCTTAAATAAAACGAATTATTCATATGATGTTGATTGGAATAGTTGGTTCATATAACGATTAAGGGATTGGTATTATCATTGTAAATATTTTATATACAATTTTAAGACAAATTACGAAAATTGCATTTTCTAATTACATGTTAAATAGGTACAAACGACAAACGTATTAAGTAAACATAAATACTACAAATCAAGAGTACGCTTTATTTCTTAACTGTCTGAGAGAAATTATCTTATCTATTTTTTGTAAATATTTTCTTTTAAACTAAGATAACACACTCACGTGTGCGACTAGCTGCGGTAACATATACGAAGAAAAGCGATCTATCGACCGATACATGCAATTTCAAAATGTGATTGAATGTTTTTTGTTGTTGACTTTGTTAGCAAATCAGATAAGAAATTACATAGGTCAGTTTAATGAATGCAAATTATGTAAAAACAAACAATATAAAAAAAGAGTAATTTGTATGCAATTGCATACATAATTTATTGAACAAGCTTGACAGCTTTCCAAATTAATGACCTAAAATTCTCTCAATCTTACTCATCCATTGATTAGGTAAAAATATAGTAGTAGTTTAAATATTTATGAAAAATAAACAAGTATGAAACTATAACATATCTTTAACATTTTTAGAAAGTTAGTTATCTATAAAAAAAACTAGCGTACAGAGGGAGGGGGTTCTCATAACTACATAATGACTTATTATTTTTTGCCGAAGCTTTTAAATTAACCTTGAATTAGAATTTTATAAGTAGCAATCAATAACATTATAACATAACAAAGTAGCGAAAATAACAATATATAGTCACGAATTCACGATGATAGTCGGCGTCATGACTCTTTTGTGTGGTTGGTTAATTATCAAATAATTTACCTATCCAACCATTAGTACATTAAGTACTAATATTTTATATACATTGTGAACTCACATAGTCCTGCTTTGGAACCTACATACATTGTAAATTCATAATTTATTTATTTATATGTTATCATACATACAGCTATAATAAAATATAAAATAGGCAAATACAAGTGCTCGCAACTTGTCAAGTTGCCGTTGATTGCCAGATTGCCACACAGTTGCACAATAGGTAAAAGTAAAAATTAAAGAAAGAAGATAGTCAAAGGAATAGGTCCTTCTATTTTTTCAGGAATGATCATAGACAAATGTTTGATTTCTCTTTTGTTTAAAAAAAATTGTGGATAAAAAGCCTTTGTTCCAGGCCCAGTGATATTACAAAATAAAGAGTGTTCCATTATTTAAATTAATGCCCATGCTAAGCGGAGGACGGATTCCTTTTGACATTGTGGGGACAAACGCCACCATTGGACGATCTTACCGTCCACTTCAGTCAGCCCGCCAGCCGGACTGATAGCCAGACCCTGACCCCTCCTTGTTCCAAAATGGCGATAATCGATATTAGTGTTTTCAAACTTGGTCCGAGTTTATAAGCTTCGCCTACACCACTCGAGTTTTAGTAAGCTAAAATCGACATAACCTCAATCCGAAACAAGAAGCGAATACCGGTGACAGATGGCGGCGGACGCGGCTCTGGACTCGGCTTGACTATGTAAGGTCAAATGCTGCCATTGGTTGATCCTTGGGCTGGCGAAAGTTATCTGAAGGATAGACCAATTGCAGTGCTTGACCTCACAAACTCACAATGTCAAGACGAGTCCGGAGCCGCGTCCGTTGCAGTTTGTCACCGGCTTAAAGCCAGTGACAGATGGCGACTGACGCGGCTGCGGACTCGTCTTGACATTGTAAGGTCAAACGCTGCCATTAGTCGATCCTTGGGCTGGCGGAAGTTGACTGAAGGATAGACCAATGGCAGCGCTTGACCTCACAATGTCAAGACGAGTCCGCAGCCGAGTCCGTCGCAGTTTGTGACCAGTTTAAGAGTCGACGGTCGAATGTCAAGTGGTGGCCAGCATTCATTTGTTAGACACGTTTATTCAACATTAATGTGACTACCTCATTGTCCTTCACACGAGTACGACTGCTTTGCAATTCTCCAGTCAGTCACCTCCTCACCTCGATGTCGAAACAAGGGGGTTGGTTAGCTGGATCCCTAGATGGCAAATAGTGTATCACACAAGAACACAAGTTGACACGACTGTCAATGTCAATGTCAAATGACTGTCACTCTAGTCCACAGTCATCCACTCACAAAATAGTGTTGCAGAAATATCGATTCCAATTAGTCGATGCTTTTACCTGGGTAAAATTTCATAGTACTTAATGCAGTGGGCCCCACTGAGTGGAAGCGGCACGATGCGTTCCAGGAGCAAGATTTATTAGAATAGAAAGTTGTATTTTTTACTTTCTTTGCGCTTTTTATTTACTCCCATAAGAATAACACTGAAAAACTAATATTATTATTTCAACAACGTCTCGCATTCGTATCTTTTTTAAAGATTTTGGGCTCATATGGAAATAAGTAAAAAAAGGCCTTCGTAAGATCTCAACTCTGCATACGTGGTGGTAATCTTCAAAACGCTCTCTTATTGCGTTTATATTATGTAGCCAAATACGTATGGATTAGCATTTCATTTGCCATAACGCTAATAATGTTAAAAGTTTGTCTTTATCATCACCGTCACTGACATGTTGCTTCCTCGCATTTTGAATAAAATTTGAACATAGCCGTTAGCTGCATTTGTAGTTACACCGGCCGTTACCGTCCCGTTTCTCCGCAACCTGATCTCTGTGTGACACGCCACGGCAAACAAACGCTTTCCACTTTTCAGAAGTAGTGAGGGGTCCACTCACTATAAGACCGATTACTACCTCTGTCTGTTGGTTCTATGCTTAAGTCAGTCGTGTTTGAATTCTATAAATCGATTAAATGGTCGAAATTGCCTTAGAAAGCTAGAATGTAATCGATCTATTCAATAGTGCTGATGTTGTAAAACCTGATGAGCTAATTCTACATTATTTTGTAAATTAACATGAGTAAACTATTCTGTAATTAATCTAAAACATCGAAATATCAACCTAAAATAATTAATATTATTCGTTTCTAACAATTAAATGGACACTATCGAAAAAAAAAATGCGCTATCGATAATCCTGCCTGCAACACTATTAGAAACAGATGTCAGCCAGCCAGCATCGATAAGTTTGTTGTTTTGTAGGTTGAATTTGTTCAGTTTCGAGTGGAAAAGTTTATATTATATGCGCAATTCTGTAATCAAGATCCATGTGAACTTTAAAATGTCTGCGAAAGCTGATAATTTAAAAGGTATGAAATAGTTACCGATACTTATTAACAATATGTCGTCTACATTGCTAAGGTTTCATAATGATTATTCCAAAAAATATCTTTTTACTCTTACAGAAACTGTGACTGTGCTTATAAACGCAGCTGGTGATAGCGATAATTCCGTAAATAATGCCGTCATCAAGTCTTTGACGAAGGTCGCTAACTCATACCCCAATGAAGTTATAGAAATATTTTGTGAGTTTTACAAAAACACCGTGAAAGTGAACACCACACAGCTGGGGAACATTGTCAAGTAAGTTTATGTGTAGAAAATAATTCGCGCAGATCTATTTAAAACTACAGTTTGCGAATATTGTTCATACAACGCATGACTAAGCCTTTTAAAAAAAAAAAAAAAACAGTTGATTAACATCAAACTTATATCAAATATTCATTATAAATTATCCTATTTTTCAATATAATAAAATATTAAATAATCAAAACAACATATATAGAATCTCAACTACCTTCTCACAATATAATAAAATAAAACTTTGAATAACAAAACTTTTTAGTATTCTCATACATTATCTGCAATTTTCATTTAGCAAGTTAGACATCTTTATTCTAGTTATGTAACCTTCCTTAGGGAAGAATGTTTATATGATGTTTTCAGAGTCGGTTGTTATGAGATAAGTGGTAGGTTACATTATCTTTCAAACTTGTAAATAAAAAATCTTTTCAGAGTATTGGAACAGACATGCGTGAACCAGGTGAAGAAGTTAGAGCAAGCAACAGCAACACTGCTGGTAAATTCTATGCTGCGGGCGATGACGGAGAACCCGCTATATGAGCCCATAGTGCAAATTGGGGCTTCGTCTGTTCTGGTGGCCATTGGACATGAATATTTGGACTTGGTATGTTAAAAAGCCACAATTTATTTTCATATTTAACTAACGGTATGGTTCTTGAGTGGAGACTGCGACTAGACAAGCACAGCATGGGGCGCCTTCCAACAAGGTGGAGCGATACGCAAGGCTGCTGGCAGTGGATGGAAAAGTATAGCCAAAGATCGGGCTCAAAGCATTGGGAGAGGAGTATGTCCAGCAGTGGACTGACGTAGGCTGTTTATGATGATGATGTTACATAGAGTTTTAGCCAATTTATTTTTAAAATTAAATTGCTATCAAGTTAAAACATATGCAGATAAGATCACTTTACTATCTTTATATGTGTAAATATAGTCGGTCAACTGTGACTCATAAGCCCAGAGTAGGCGTTAAATTACATATGACAGATTTATAGTTCTTTGTTCGCTTCAATAAGTTACGATTTAGTACCTTTGAAATCAATAATATTATCATTTAATATTTCACACATAGTAACACATTGTAAACAAATCAGCTAGCTTAACACATATGCGGCCAATATTCCCATAGATCACAAATGATTTCAGGAAAAATAACAACTATTTTATTCAAGACATTCTTTATTCATCTTTTTGTATAATTTGAAAATAATCCATTTGCAATTGCTTTAAAATCAATAAAAAATTTACATTTGTCTATGTTTTGTGTGTGTGGCCACACATAGAAGTTACATCATAATCATAACTATGCATTTTAAATTTTTTCTTACTAAATCTAATAGAATATTAGGTTTCGACACTAATAAAAAATATCATGTCATTATCCATCCATGGCAAAGGTAGCCTTGACACTGGTTTTCTGTGGAAACCATTTGCCTACATTATGGTAACTATTGCTTGCTGTACTGATGAGAGAAAGATGTATGTATCTCACTTGAAGATCTCTCTTGAATTGTCCTTATTTAGGCTCCTTATATTTGTAAACAAATCGGTACACAATAAGACTACCGTCTGGTCTAGTGTTTCGTGCTCAGGACTACTGTACAAAGCCAGGCGGTTGCGGGTTCGAATACCGCAAGGGGCAAATGTTTGTGTGATGAGCACGAGCATTTGTACCGAAGTCATTGATGTTTATAAATGTATTTTTAAGTATGTGTGTATCCGTTATCTAGTCGCCATAGAACAAGCTTTGCTTAGTTTAGTTTAGTTTAGAGATAGACAATTTGGTGTGATTGTTGCAAGAATTTATTTTATTTATTATTAAAACAATAATTCAAACCAAATGCACTCTGGAGATATATAAATAGATAAGACTGTTGTCTCGTTTACTAGTGTGCAAGTTACCTAGCCAACATTTATTTATTTACTGATTAAATAAATATAACGGATTTGAAAGAAATGAAAGAAAAACAATATTTATTTGGTTCATATCTCAAATTTACAATAAATTAAAATGTCTAATTAGGATCCTATTAGATAATACATTTAACTTTTAACTAATCTTATATAAGGTGTTAAAAAATCAATGTCAAATATTTTAAGGGGTAACTGAGACTACCACATGGATCATATTTAAGAGAAATTTAAAACTATAGAACGGATTTGAATAAATCGAAAAAAGAAAATGTTTATTGATATAAATAATTTATATCATCCTGTACATGATCGCAAACTCCCACAAACGCAAACAAACACTCTCGCACGATGCTAATACTAGTCAAAACCCATTCATAATCCCTAGGATCTCATTCATGCGCACATAAAATCATACGACACACAAGCTCATGCTAGACATTGGGTGTGTGTGTATGAATGAATTTTCTTTGAGATAGAAACACTGTTAACATTTCTGTCTCACTCGTTTCATGTCATTGTTGTCTGTGTGTGTGTGTCTGTGTGTGCATGTGTGATGTACCTACTCCTTTTAGATAATTGCCGCGAGTTGCAGAAAGGCTTAAGAAAGCTAATTGTATGGGTTATCTGTCAAAACAAGTGCCAGATAGGTTATCCAGAACTTATCAGCAAGTATTGAAACTGGGCCTTATTATCTTTAAAGACGACTTATAGCTATAATGCAGGTCTGTAACATAACGTTCGTACACAAAATAGAAAAATAAGTGTTAATGCTGTCTTTAAAGATAATACATTCTTCAGCAACTGACAGTTTGTCACTTTATGTTGTAATTTTAATGTTAATTACTTCTATCAGTTCTTACGGTAAAATAAAAATACAGTTAAATTGAAAAAAACATTTTTAATTAAATTACACATGTTGACAATTAATAAATACACTTATTACTAAAAATATCACTTTTATTTTAAGAACACAAAACAAATAAAGAATTTCCACCTCCCATCACACTTTTCCAGGCTTTGGACTGGCAAGTAAGCGTAAAATAATTTATTACTCATCACCTGATTTAATGCAACATAATTCTATGGAGATAGGTACTACTAGGCTATTTCTATCAGTCAATGCAGATAACAAGGTTTACTTACTCTTACTTGGCGTGTTTAAAGGTAGTTCATTATTATGTACAAAATCACAGTCACTTATTTACAAAATTATTTACAATAGTTGTTGGAAGTGCCCCCCATTCTCCTGAATGCAAAGCGCAGCCCTTTTTAAAATATGCCTATGCACACGCAATAAACTTTCACTGTCGCCGCGCATTGTTTCAAAAGCACTAATGATTCGTGCTTTTAATTGCTCGGCACTGGTGATGGTGTGGCCATCTTGACCATACACGAGATCCTTAGCACGGCCCCAGACGTGGAAGTCCAGCGGCGTCAGGTCTGGCGAGCGTGCTGGCCAAGCAATAGGCCCACCGCGTCCGATCCACCGATCCTGAAAACGTGCCGTCAGGTACTCGCGGACATGGCGGTCGTAATGCGCGGGCGCGCCGTCGTGTTGGTAGTGCATCTGCTGCATAAGATTTAGCGGCACATCTTCTAACAACTCCTCCAACTCTCTTTCAAGGAATTCCAAGTAAACGGCGCCATTCAGCCGATTAAAAAATACTGGTCCTATCAGCTGATGTCCTAGTAGCCCAGCCCAAACATTCACGCTGAACCGCGTCTGAAAATGATCTGGACGCGCCAGATGTGGGTTCTCCTCAGACCAGTAGTGAGCATTGTGGATATTGAACATGCCCACTCTGGTGAAGGTGCACTCATCCGTCCACAATATGTTGGCTAGGCTGTTACGCCGGATCCACTGACAGAACTCCACGCGTGGCGCGTAGTCCTGCGGCATCAGCTCCTGCACTCTCGTGAAGTGGTAGGGGTGTCTTCGCTCCCTCTTCAGCACTTTCCACACATACACATGGTTAGTGTTGAAAACGGCAGCAGCATCCCTCGTACTGGCGGTCGGGTGGAGCTCGAAGAAATTCAGCACGTCCTCTTCAAGCTGTACTGAAGTGCGAGGTCTGCCAGCGTCACCAGAAGGCATGAACCTACCACTTTCACGAAACCGTTGTTCAGCCCCTAAGATTGTGCGTGGACACACGCGCACACCGTGCCGTTCGTGGAACAGCCTTACTGCTTCCACTAAACTGTAGTTTGCCTCATGGTAGCACATAACCATGTTGAGGTAATCAGAGTCCGAATACCTGTATGGCATGGTGAGACTTCGCAATTAACGTCAAACACAAGAGAAGGTCTAGCGCCGATTGATTGATTGTTGTGACTGTTTTGCAATTTGCAGGAGTAATAATAAATAAAAAGCGCATACCTATGGCACGTGTAAGTGTAGCGTTAGCAAAAAAAATCACTCAATTATTTGGTGTAATTATTTTTTACTTATCAATTCGAATCTTGTATTACCATGCTAAACTACAAATTAAGATTGCTACTAGTTCTTACCAGTGATACCAAATCAAATAATAGGTACAGTACGCGGCGGTAGTATGCAGTATGCACATCGAGCTAAAAAGAGAGATAATCCGTGCGACAGAAACGACGTTCTATGAAAGCCGAAACTAACCGATTATCTTACTCGTTAGCTTGATGTTCATTCTAGCGCCGCGTATTGTACCTACTAATTATTTAACTTGTTATAATTGGTATTAACTAGTAGCTTAGCAATCTTAAGTTTTGAAGGTACTAGCCAGTTGTACCCTCCCTCCCTCCCTCTTTAGCTCCATGTGCGTGCATTCCCTACCGCCGGATACTGTAAGTACAAGTATTCAACATTTTATCCTTTACGTTGAATAAACAGCAATCAAAAATGTATCTGTCTAATCACTAAAATGCATTTATCATGTAAATTTACTATGTATCTACATGTGGTGAAGTAGTCGCAGTCAACTTCCAGACGGGATTCAGAAAAATGTGTTAAATTATGCCCCGTTTGAGTGTTTGGGAGACGAATAACAGTTTCGTTGTACAGGGTATACCCCAGTTTAACCTTATTGATACCTATAAATATTGCGTACCTACGCAACGTCTGGCTCATTGACTTTACTTTTAGTTCTTAGTAAATAAACCAACGCACAACACAAAGCATAAAAAATCATTTAAAAAGCAGGTTCAAATTAATTGTTATTTATTTTAGATAAGCGTACTCGTCCTTAACCTTAGATCAAGGTCAGTAAGAGTACTCCGAAACATAACTAGTTTGCCGGGGATCGGATCCAAGACCTTAACCTTACCCTAAAAGCACTTAGCCATCAATCCTTTTTTAATTCATAAGAAATGTAAAATAAGAAACTGTTTTTGTTAACAGTACTTTCTCGGTCTTTCGGCATTTCCTAAATCGTGTGTGTTCCGCCGCCCTCAGAAACTTAAAAAATAAAATCAACCTTATGATAACGAATTAGAATCTAAAATTGAATATCGACTGTTTTTAAAGCGGTATCTTTGACTCGCATTTGGACAAATGCCGCCTTTACACTAAAATTTTGAAATTTAAATCGATTTACATCGATTTAGAGTTTATAATTGAATGAAAGTCGTTCGTCCTTCGGCAGATTTTGGCAATAAATCATAGTAGCACGCACACAAGCGAGCGTTTCTTGCTGTACGGAGTAGTTTGTCCGTAGTAGTGATCAGGTGTTATAGGATGTTGATATTTAAGTTTATTATCAAACTTTCGATCGTGTTTTTCTCGAAAACTAAGGCTTAAATTAAAAAAAAATTCATACAAAAATTGTTAGTCACAACGTAAACTCATTACCCTTAAAATATTTGACACTGATTTTTTAACACCTTATATATAAAATTCTCGTGTCACAATGTTCGTTCCCGTACTCCTCCGAAACGGCTTGACCGATTCTCATGAAATTTTGTGAGCATATTGAGTAGGTCTGAAAATCGGCCAACATCTATTTTTCATACCCCTTAGTGATAAGGGTTGTCCACCCCTAACATTTTTCTTTAATTTTTAGACATTTTTTTAATTTCTTTATTTTTTTATTATGTCGCATTAAAAAATACATACAACCCTAAATTTTTACCCTTTTAACACCAACCCCTATTTTTTAATAGCCATTTTAGTAGTTTAATTATTTTAAAAATTATGAAGGGGCGGTACGAAGTTCGCCGGGACAGCTAGTATAATTATAAATGTGAAAGTTCAAATGGTTGTTCCTCATTGAACAGCTGAACAGAATTAGGTGAAATTTGGCACACGTATAGCTTAACATATTTTAGAATTTGAATCTCGGTTGTGTTTCGGACCTGTAAGGGTTTTTTTCAGTTATATGTTACAAAAACCAAAATTCTTACCTCCCAAGGTACTTCGGCTGCTAATAAACCAGCTGACGCCGGCGTCGGTCCCGCACTACACGATCGCGCGCACGCTGGGCACGCTGGCGGCCGTCAACACGCACGCCGCCGTGCCGCACGTCAAGGAGGTGCTGGGCAAGATGCTGCCGCTGCTGCCGCTCGTGCGCCACGACGCCGTGAAGCAGGCTTTCGCCTATGGTGCGTGTGCTCACACATTGCAGCTTATGTACCATCATCATCAGCCTTCGGCGCGAGACATTCACAGATGGCGTCAGACGTCGGCGTGACACGGGAGTGGCGCGGGCGCGACGCCGCTCCTTTCGTATTTCATCACCGGCCAATATGTAGTCCCGAAGCGGTGGAAAGGCAAAGCCATATTTTTGGGACGTGTTGGGAAGTGCCCGGAAGAGGGCCTATATCTATTTAGATAAAAATCAATCCCTATTTCCCTTGGTCACGCCATAACTTGAGAATGACCTTACAGATTTCATACATCCTTTTTTAAAAGTTTTCTAATACTTGTATAAAGTTCTTACGGAAAAAAAAGAAAGTTGCGCTGAAAATCCTTAATGAATAAACTAAAGACCACGCGAACAAAGTCGTGGGTAACGGCTAGTCTGAATAGATAACTATTGTGACTATTATTATACAAAATTTATAAATGTGGTGGAAATATGAACCCGCACCGCGGCTGTACCACACCCGCCGCCCCCGCGCCACGCTCTAGTGTATGTCTTGCGCCGTTGAAAGTCCACTGCAGGCATTAGGCTTTCCCTATAGAACGCTACAGCGAGCGGCTCTGGGCCGTTTGTATCCAGCGGCCTCCTGCACCCTTGATTAGGTTGTCAGTCCACCAGGTAGGAGGCCTGCCCACGCCGCGTCTTCCAGATCGTGGTCGCCACTCGAGAACCAATTTCCAACGGTTGCCAGTTCTGCGAGCGGTGTGACCTGCCTTTGCCACTTTAGCTTTGCCACATGGAGGGAATCATATTTAACTGTAAGGCCATCGTAGCAACACGAAAGCAAGTAACTATGAATTATTGTCGAAGTAAATGATAATTTTGTATGGGAAAGTGAACCTATTCTGCCGATTTCGGCATCGATGCCAATGTGAAAGTGATTTTCTGGTATAACCAGTCACCCTGTATATTAGGGTGTTTGTCTTATGGAAGACCTTCATACCCAGCTGCGTATGTTGTCTCCAAACTATCTTTCTACCAATAAGATCTTCTACATCTATTGACTTTCTGCAATTCTCTTAAAAAGCTCTGTATTTAGTGTCCATCAAAAACCACAGTAATCGACTGATAGTGTATTTTTTTTGCAGCTTTCGGCCACTTCGCGGTCGCCGTGTCGGAACAGATCGGCGATAACGTCGAAAACGACAACATAACATCAATAAAAGAAAATTTTGTCACAGAATTCTCTATTATCTTCGACGTGCTGTACAATCAATGGCTGCCCTCCAACGAACCCAAAGTCTCAGAGGCGGTGCTCGAAGCACTAGGACCTATCACTAGGCTTATACCTGAAAGGCAATTTAACGAGACAGTCAACAAATTCGTCCTCTCATTGCTGTCTCTTTACCGCAAGACGACTATTAACTCCTACTACATCAGTCAATGTATATCATACTTATTATCGCCTTCGCCTCTTAACCCTAAACTGAGCCTGAATGACAGCGTAATAAACTCAATAAATCACGTCTTATTCAACTTGATCGTATATGAACCTGATTATGATCAACCACACACCGTTAAGAACCATTTCGAAGTACTTCGCTGTTTCGACCACATGGCTGGACAATTCCCCGACCAAACTATTGAGAGTCTTCTCCATCAGTGTAAAAATAATCAAGAAAAGGACCGAATGAAAGCAGTCATCATCTTGACGCATTTGACGACGTCTTCACAAACCTTTGTGGAAAACTATGCCGTCAAGTTCATCGCTATATTAAAAGTCATGACGACGATGGAACAAGGGTTAAAAATGAAGAAATTGCTTGTAAAAGCTATCGTCGGATTAGTCTATAGAAATTGCATTACGACAGCTGAAGATTTTACTATGGTCGAGTTCATTATTAAACACTGCGGAGGTGAGGGTCCTCCAAATGTGTCCAAGAATGAAATTGAGGACTTACACAATACGTACAAAAGTTCTCTAATACTAATGTGTAACACAGTAACTAGTGTTCGCACTCAGCTAAGAAGTTTATTGTTAGCTGCTCTCACCGTTGAGGATTTCACAGGATCCATGTCGACAGTGAGCCAATGCTTGACATCCCTACTACAAAACAATTCAGATGTTGGCGAGGACGAACAGAAAGAACAATTAAAAGATTATAGATACACCCCAGACCAAGTATTCACAAGGTGCATAACTCACATAGCCGACCCTGATCAAATAGAACGAAACAAGCATTTGTTGATCTTTCTTGAAGAATATTCAGGAGATGTCCATAGAAAGTTGAAAAATTCCTGGTGTATCGAGATCCAGAGACTTCTCAAGTTTGTGGATAAGACCAATTCCAAAGAACAATGGCATGACATGTTAATAAATCTCCTCGTATCAGCTATAGAGCAGATTAACAATGACAAATGGGTTGAGAACATAGCCTTGTTGATATCCCAACAAGTTTTATCCAAAAAACAGTCGCCAGTTATCAAGGGAGTGTCTTTGCAATACCTAGCCATTTTAGCTTGCCATATGACCAACGCCGCAGCTGTAGAAAACGTTTTGAAAATAATTCTTTTCGCCCTAAAATCGATTCCCATGGAAAGTGTTAACTATGTCAGTAAAGCGATAGGAATAGCTTCAAGACAACATGGAGAATTCGTTCTTAACGAACTCGATGCTACGTACAAGGAAAACGAATCTAAACGAGGCAGTAAGATCATGAACTTCTTATCTTCTAGAAGTTCCAAGAACGAAGTGGAAGTAAGCTCGGTGAAGTATGCTGTGATTACTTGCTACGGAAAAGTAGCTGAAAATTGCTTGGATGTCCATGTTTTGGCGAGACTGGGTGACAATGTTACATCTGTTTTGTATGAAATTTTGAAAACCAGTCCTCATTTCGATTTGTGCAAAGCGAGCGTTACAACCCTTTATCAGATAAGCAAGGCGTTATATCCTGCTGCTCACCACAATGTTTCTTTGAGGAACCGATGGCAGCTTTTAAATGCTGTTCTGGAACAGATATACAATTCCAATTTAGATAAACGCAACGTAGAGCTCTATCCGATAGTGGTGAAAGCATCCAAAAGTCTAACAAAGTTACAGAAGGGTATCCTGCCTGAAGAGAGAAACACAATTCTTCGCGTTTTGTTAAGCAGCATCTTTGAGGAACTGTCTTCATTCAAAAGGAAATATGAGGTGGAAGGCAACGGTGACAAAAACGACCGTCTTGCCAAAACGCTAAACGACAGTTTGACTTTACTTCATCAACTCATAAGAGAGTTGATACTCCAGTCGACTTGCCTGAGCACGATTGACGATCTAATCGGTTTGTTAATCGAATGGCTTCGTCACGAAAACGACGAGATCAGAACAGCATCAGTTCTGATTCTACAAGTGATTTTCGACACTTATATCAGAAATGTGAAACTCAACTACGAAACTCCTAGCAAATTCGGTCAAATGGGATACTTGCTTGGCTTGGTCGTACCGGGAATTGCCGATACCAACTTCGCGGTTAGACTAACGACCATTGATTGTATAAAACTTGTGTTACAGATTCAGGATTTGTATGAAGGTCATACTATTGAGCCGGATGACGAATGTATGGCTAATCTGGCGAATCTCCAGAACAATGTACTCACAAATGACATTAACATGATTGTAGATTATTGCGTTGCGTTGTGCGATGCGATATCGATGAAGATACCACATCACCACACTATGCAGTTTGTGGAGAGTTTGTTGGAGAGTTATGATGATCAGGAGTTTCGGAGTGTGGGGATAAGTGCTGTGTTGGATGCTTTCTTCGTCAAGAAAGGGCAGGATTTGTATCAGACCATAGAGCGGATAGTCGAGGTGATGTTGAACACGATGGATGCGGTGAACGAGGAGTCGCAGCAGAGGTTGATGAAGTCACTGACGTCACTCACACGCCATCACTCCAACGCGGTGACAGCTGTGCTGTTAGCGCAAAGGATTCCATTAAAACAGTAAGTTTAGTTACTATTTTAGTTAAAACCTATACGCATAATATCTTACTCACGATCATGGGTCTCCTGGTCTATGTTTGGCCTCATTTATTGAACTGTTATCAAAAGTTACTTCGATGATTTGTTAGTTGAGATGTAGGCTTACCCTAAAAAATATACTGATTAAGGGTTTCGTTCAAGGACCGAAAAACCGGGTTAACCACTTAGACGGCTAACACGTCGTTCCACTTAAGCTGTATTTAGGGTAAACCGTATAAATATAGGGCCAACCCGTATTTAAATATGAAGCGTAAACATCGGGTTTCCAGACGAATCATAAATTAAACCATTTAAACCCACAATATGGGTAACTTTATCGGTCTATGGTTTCTAAGTGAAAAAACAAAACTTTTGGAATACAAAAATGGAACATAAAAAAAGAAAATCAAAATAGTTTTTACGTCTTCGACACCTTAAAAGTATACGATTGTTGCTCATTCGTATGCGAATTGGAATTCAAATTCCTTAAAAATTCGTCTCCTGACCTTAAATGACAGTAGTCCAACGCGTAGGTGCGTGGTGTCGTGCTGGCGCCACCTGGCGCGCGACGCGGCGCTGTCGGCGGCCATTGTGGACAACTTCCTGCGCCTCATGACCTCGGTGGAGCTGTACGAGGATCCTTACCACATAACGGAGAACCACATAGCTGCGCTCCAGCCCTTAACTGTGAGTCGAAATACTATGTCTTGTTTTCTTATACACGATAGTGATCGGATATTCGGATTAACTTAAGTTTTTTTTTTTGCCGCCCACGAAAAGAAAATATGGATAAGCCTCACTTAATACCACTAAAAACCAACGCAATGGCTAGGCCCTTTGTCATCCCACATGCTGAGTGAATACCAGTTGGTTCCATATCACAAATTTATCAAACTATGTATATTAAGTCATGGCTTTTTTTTTGCTTGTTGTCTCCTCTCCTTAATGGATCAATAAACATTTTTCTGTTTCTAAATAAATGTATTGTATGAGTTTAATCGCATTATTGCATTGCAAATAACCTATTTATGTAAATTTAATAAATAAAAAGATTAATTAGTCAGTCCCGAGAACGTGGTATTAACCTTCATTTTTATTTAGAAAGGCATATCCATATAATTTTTTCGTAAAGTTAAGTTTAGATAAATAAGCGTCCGTGCCAGCCTTTTAATGGGTCAGAATCAAGTCTGAAATAATGTTTTTTTTAATATACTCGAAGGGGGATGCCTATGTTCAGCAGTGGACGTCTTATGGCAGAAATGATGATGATGATTATGTATGGTGAACATATTAACCGTGCGACTGTGCAGTAACAAGCGATGTTTTTTTTTTAAAACTTTTTAATATCATGGACTTCAAAAAATTCTTTAAACTAGGCCCGACTCTTATGCCTCATAAAAACTTGTGGGTTCATTTTTAACATCCTGAATAAAAATTATAATAACAAGGCTGTCAAGAGTACCAAACACTTGACTTAAGTTGAGAGTAAGCGGCCTAGTCTTTGGCTTAACTTATACTATCCCTAAATCCGTTGTGTCGTGCGGGGACGGCCGTAAAGAATATACTTCCCCATCGCCAACAGGAGTCGCGTCGTAAAAGGCGACTGATTCCTGTAACACGAGACAGGCAGCAGCGTCTTTGTGCGAAATCTTATATAAAGCTGCGCTCGCCAACACGCCTGCCAAGCGAGGCGAGTATTGGCAATCCCCCTCCCCCCCGATGATAAGTCATTTGTTCAGCAGTGGACGTCCTATGGCTGATATGATATGATTATGATGATCCCTAAATCTAAACATGAGTTGTCGTTCCGTCATTTCAGCTAATAAGTGCCTTAGGAGAAATGCTCCAAGAGTCCAGCATGAACGCGACCTGCGTGACCAAGTTCGCGGAACTCTTCTCCGTCCTCTACACGACTCTCGCGTGCTACATAGAGGCGGAACCTCCCGCGTACTCTCTACCAGTTAACAGGGCGCAGGAGAGACTCGGCTTCGTACCCAACAGGGACTCTATAAAGTTGTCCCCTGCGAAGATCACTGTGAACACGTTTAACGCATTTCTGGAGAGAGCTAATTGTTATAAGGTCAGTATTCTTTTGCTAGTTTGAAAGTCGCTCGGTTGACCAAATAATGGGTTTACGTATAACAGTGTTGCAACGATGTTGGTATCAATAGGTGTTTTAGATACAAACGTTTAATATATCTCGGATAAAACTTTTTCTAAATTAAAAAAAATAATACTTAAAACTTGGCCACATGACCATGATTGCCGGGCGGCTGGACTGCCCCTTTGTACGGCACTGCTGCAGCAGACATGTTTCGGCAGTGTGGACTTTGCATTGTTATTTTCTATCTAAATTTAATAAATTTAAAGTTAAATTCCTCAGTTTTAATTAATATTATTATTTTTAATTACTTTAATGTGTTCCATTATTTAAAAAAACTTGGTATTTTCTTAATTTTACAAATAATGTATCACAATTGTATTGCAAAATATGGGACAACGTCCTCAAATAAATGAATTTTATTTTTTTAAACTCTTTTGAACTGATTTTATTTTATTATTTCTGATAAAACAAAAAAAAAATGTTAAACATAAAAAGAGATAAAATACATTCAGTTGAAAACAAAAAGTTTTTGTCGACGGAAAGAAATGCAATGTTCTGATTACAATAGTCAAAATATAAAATCTTCAACTAGGCATTAAGATTATGATCTATTACTTGACACAAGTCAAAATTTAATACGGTCGGCGGTAAACCTATTTCTTGGTCAACTGTACGAATCAAGTAATTATTTGTTTAAATGTTAAAAAATATATCTTCTGACTACACGATTTATTAGCAGGATCGCAGCAAAAGGGACGACAACAATCAGCTTGTAAGCCATGTCATTGTATGGTGTTTATAAAATTAAGATCATGTCATAATTTTTGATTGCTTCATAATTTCCTTCGGTGAATATTGCCTTTCGTTACTATTTAAGAACGCCGTCCTTAAAAATACAGGGTTACATTGCAAAGAGGTGCCAAATCTTTAGGAGTGAGTTAGAATCAATAACTTAAACGAACTTAAACACTTGACCGTGCTTTCACCCGTGTGGGATTTGGTTTGACATTGACATAAATATAAATACAGTATGTTAATTAACGAAACCCGATCCCGGTAACTCGTAATACATACGTACATACAAAAAAAACATTTTTTTTTAAATTTTAACATGTCATAAACATTTAAAAGCTTTTGGCCCAGAAAAGTAGCCTATTTGATTTTAATGTATCAATGATATAGATACTTAAGTAAACGCAGTCGGTTATGTCACATACTGTATACAGGGTATAACGAAAAGGTGAAATAAAACTTTAAGTTTGTATGGAAACGTCATTTTTTTTTTGAGATTTTGATGTTGGTCCCATAGAAAAAGTTGATGTAATTTAGCCGTAGAATAACCCCTTAAAGTTTTATTACACCTTTTCGTTACACACTGAATAAATAAATGTACGCCAGACAACACACCAATTGTCATGATCTCGAAGTAAAAATTTTACGTTTTTTTTTTGTTTGTGATTCAGACAATGTAGATGGTAAATGGTAGAGAATGCCTCATGGCATTAAGTTCACCTTTTGTATGTTTTTTTTTAAATCTGTGCAATAAAGTCTAAATAAATAAATACATGTATTTTGCCAGGGGCGTGTCCTAGTACACACAGGTTTGAGCCAATTTGACAAAGATTGCGTTTAACGCGGATTACTGCGTCACCTCACCAATCAGGATTTTATTAACAATTTTTTTATTCAATTACCCTGTGTGACATAAAGTGTAATTATACATACAGCCCAGGACAGCGTTCTTAATGTATTTTTATTTCAGTCAATCATTTTGCATGTAACCTGAGTCCCGAACTCGTTTTTCAGTTAGTCCTTTATTAATTTTACGTCACTTGTATGCTATCCTGTTTTATCGCAATATTTTTTTAAAACTTAAATGGGCTTGGTTTTTATCGCGACACCTTTGACCTACTAAAGATTATTTTTACATTTTAGAATATAGTTTTTTTTTATAATGCGCTATCCTGTTTTTTCGCAAACATTTTTAAAAGGTTTATTGAGCATAGTTTTCATCATAATCTGGGTCGGTTTGTTATACATTTTTAAAATTTAATGGCTTGGTAATAAAAACTTCTAAATTAATCAAATTAACTAAGAGAAAAGCGACGCATTCGACGTCTGTTAAAGGGTGCAGAATAACTATGAATAAAAACTATGTCACATATACCTACTTATATAAAATTTGTAAAATTATCGGCTTGATTTGTTTGGGTGCTTTTAGTCACCCTTCACTTAAAGGCGCTTATACTTGTATCGCCATTCGTATGTTAATCGCCTGTGGTGTCAGTCAACTCTATGTAACGGGCCGGTTTCAAACAATCGCCACCATAGGCAAGCGGTTTCCAGCTCATACCATAGACTTCTATTTTTGATTAGTCATCACTTTTCGCCGTGCGACCTCATGCGGGGGCGACTAAGATCGGCACTCTGAACTCTCAAACGCCACAAAGAAACCGTAAAATGTCGGTTTCCCAGGTAAAGGAAGCTTGTTCCCTCTGCCTGAGCATCGAGCACGGCGACTCGTCCACTACTCTGCTGGAACTGGCGCCCATCCTGGGCGGCTCGCTGAGCAGAGAGTGCCCGCAGCACCTCGCCCGCCTCGTGGCGCGCGTCGCGGCCCACGCGCGGTCGCCGCTGCCGCCGCAGCGGTGCGCCGCCTTGGCTTTGCTGGCCGATCTACTCAACTATAGGTACGTATTAGTATTCATATTGATGTTGACTCAACTGTTTCATAGAGTCAAGTCTCTCCTGTTACGGCTGGCCCCTATTCGAAGGAGTTTCTCCCAGAGAGGTAGGTCTTATCTGATAGAGTTGATACCTATCGTGGGGAGTTGCCTAAATAAGGAGTGGCCTTTCCTTAATGTCATCATTATCATCATCATTTCTGCCATAGGACGTCCACTGCTGAACATAGGCCTCCCCCAGTGACTTCCAGATTGGCCGGTTGAAAGCGGCCCGCATCCAGAGGCTTCCTGCAACCTTTACCTGGTCGTTTATCCACCTTGTAGGTCCATCGCTGCGCTTGCCGGTACGTATCCTCTATTCCAGAACCTTTCTGCACCTGCCACCTTGCTAATCCGTTGGGCTATGTCAGTGACTTTTGTTTGTTTTCGTATCTCTTCATTTCTGATTCCATCTCGCAAGTGAACACCGTACATAGACCTTTCCATAATTCCATAGCACGCTGTGTGACCTTGAGCTTTCTTATGAGGCCCATAGTGAGAGGCCACGTATCAGTTCCATACGTCATCTTTGGCAACACACATTGGTTGTAGACTTTCGTCTTTAGGGCTTACTGACGGCTAAATTTTAGGTATACTGACGGCCGATGAGGCAGAAAGGTTCTAGAATGGAAACCACGTACCGGCAAGCGCAGCGTAGGACGCCCACCCAAAAGGTGGACAGACGACCTGGTAAAAATTGCAGGAAGACGCTGGATGCAGGCCGCTTGCAACCAGCCAATCTGGAAGTCAACAGGGGGAGCCTATGTTCAGCAGTGGACGTCCTTTGACTGAAATGATGATAATACTCAATGTTGTTTCCTAGAGTTAAGTTTTGCCTACTGCCAGAGCTGGTCCCTTTTCAGGGGAGTTGCTCCCAGCGAGATAGGTCTCGTCTAATACTAGAGCTGGCCCCTATTCAAAAGAGTTGTTTCCGGAGGGATAGGCCTTATCTGATAGAGTTGGTTCCCATCCTAGAGAGTTGCCTAAATAGGGTGTGCCCCTTCCATAATGTGCTGTATTTCAAATCATTATTTCTCGGAACAGATGCAACGACAACCCTGTCCTCATAGAGACAGTACTCGCCACGCTGAACACTGGCTGGAAAGATGAGCATCCGCGAGTCCGAGCCATCTGCCTGCGAGGGGCGGCCAACGTCGCTCGCTTGAACCCCTCGCACCGCTCGCTCGCCCTGCCGCCGGCCCTGACCGCGCTCAGCCAGGGCGTCGACGCGCAGTACAACAACACACAGTAAGTATGGGTCAACATCGTAGGGCCGCGCCACATGACTGAACCCCTCGCACCGCTCGCTCGCCCTGCCGCAACCAGAGGGTCGTTCTTCTTATTGGTTTCGCTCTTGACAGAGCAGTCGTGGTCATCGTGTAATAGTATCGAATTGGGTAGATTTTATGCGCCGATGTCGCTCCACGTCTTCCTGCTGAAGGTCATCTTACTGCATTCGCTAAGGGAACCACCCACAGCAAACTTTATCTGTTCGGTCCATCGCATGGGTGACATGGGTGACATCACACAGCAACCAATTATTATTATTACCTAGTTCCCCAGTAGTTTTCCCACAAGACTACAACCCAGGAGTGTAAAGTTTTTTATAGAGTGATAACCCTGATGTCGTAAGCATACATAGGCAACGGAAGCTGCTGACCATCAGGTGGGCTGTACTATTGATTGATACCTACTACGTGGTAAGGAAACTTTGTTTAGAACTCCGGATAGATAGGCATGCTCAATAGAATGCTGTTATTAAAATATCGACATCGCATGTGTTATGGCAAAATTTACACTGAGAGTATTATAATGTATTAAAAACCACAAATATATGTCAGTTGGCAGTCATATTTGATCTTTAATTCTGTAATTATAATAATAAATATTGCTATTATTGTAACTGGCTGCTTTCTACATACATACCATTACTAAATTTCTGTTTTTGTATTTAAAATAGACCAGAGTTATCACAACCGTTCGCGTACCGAGCGAGAAACAGATTAAGGTAAAAACTGGTTACACCACAGTAGCGCTAGCTCACCTGCGACTCCATTGAGGCGGAGTTAAGCTGAGCTAAGCTGAGTTGTGTGGGAAATGCTTCGCCTCAATTTATTGGTATTTAGTGGATGATGAACTGTTAAATTAAAAGGACCCTTAGTTTATTTCCACACAAATCATATTTTGGAATACTGATATGTCGCATTGGGTGCAGGTCTAAAGGGTGCGAAGCAAGGCGTTGTAAGCGCAGCCACTAACTGTTCTCAACTGAACTTAGGCCTCCCCCAACGACTTCCAGATTGGCCGCTTGGAAGCGGCCTGGATCCAGCGGCTTCCAGTAACCTTTACCAGGTCTTCTGTCCACCTTGTGGGTTGACGTCCTACGTTGCGCTTGCTCCTGGGAATCTACTCAGCTAAGCACCGTTCCGCCGTAGGTTGATAAAACAGACCAGCTCAGCTTAGCACAGCTCCACCTCAATGGATTTTCACCCTGAAATCGTCAGTTTTGGGATCTTAACAGCCACATGTTATACCCTTGCCGCACAACCACAAATTACCCACCGTTATGGTAGTATCCCCGAATACTAAAAAGTTTTTGTCTGTCATTCATTTTGACATAACGTCAATGTGACTATAGAACAGAAACGTTTCCGCGCTTATAGATTACCAGTGATCGGAATAGGTAAATTGATTTGGGGTCAATGATCTCAAAAACATGATATGGACATGCCTCCGGGATTCCGGCATTTCTTGGAATCAGTTAAAAAAAAGGTATATCTATATTATGCTGGCACTACCAAAGTACATTAAATCAATCTTACCTATTCCGATCACTGATCATTACCTATATCCAAAGGTGCTATTAATATGAATATTATATTAACTGTAGTAATTATTGTTCTCAAAATGGTATAGTCGAGATTTTTAGAAACTAACGCAATGACAGTCTAGCCTTTGCATAATCACGTTGAAGTATTTATTGAACTAAGCACTTGTTGAAAACTCCCGTTTTATGTATTTTAGGTCCAAGCTATTACTAATTGTGGCGGAAACATATTTTTATTAGTAGTAGCACAAAAACAAAAAGTGGAAAGATCAATAATAGTGAGTAAACCGTTTTGACGTTGCGCGATGTTGTCACATTCAAGGATATCGTTTTGTAACTCATAATTGCACATAGACTCTAATTGATCAGTGAAAGGTAAATATATCGCGAAAGTCGCTTTTAATTCATATTAAGGAAGTCTCTTATAACCAGTAGTTGTTTTCTCTATATTCGTGTCTACAGTTGGCAGATGCTTGGACCCTTCCCCCGTATCTGCGCACTGTCGCAATCAACAAGACCACTATTATTGTTGTTTCCACTATAATGCAGTTGATTTGTACAAAACAGTTACTCGTTACAACCACGTAATCTTTTTCTTTGAGACCAACATTGAAATCTCAACAAAAACATAACTCTTCCTCATAAATCAAATCGTAACGGCTAATCGTTCAATCAGTATGGTGTCCCAAAAATATTTTTTTGGTTATTAAAGTTTCTCCCATAGTAAAAGTTGTTGTAATTGAGCACTAAAATCGGCTACTAACGGGTTTTGCATTATTTCAATTTCACTTTATACAACCGTATTGCTTGCAATATAAACAATCATCTTACATTTTTACTAAACCTCATCAGAACTAAATGACTTGTGCACAGGTCACCATCAGACAACGTGCCTCTAGCAGCTATACAAGGCCTAACCAGACTTCTACTGGAGACCGAGAAGATCGACAAAGAGTTCGAACGCGAACTCCTCTCGATATCCCAGAAGATCCGTCCGTTTATGAACACGGAGTGTGCCCAGCTGAGGGAAGGGTCTATCCGGCTGTTCGGGGTGATCGCGGGGAGGGTCGCCGCCGAGGGGCTGGCCGACCAGTCGGTGGGCTCGCTGCCGTGCTTCTTGATGCATTTGTGCGACAATAATCCAGCTGTTGTGAGGGTAAGTCATCCTTCTAAAAAGTTAGGTAAAGTTAGCATTTATACGTCCCACTTCAAGGCTCATGCCCCATTTTCATTACCGACTGGTTTTTTTTATGGCAGTTATAACACACAAATAATTGAAGCATTTGTGCCAAGAAGTTCCCCCGCTCACTATTAGTCATGACAGCATAATGCAAGCTACGACACTTTGGGCCATACTCCACCATACGAGTCTAGTTTGGATTGATGGAGGGTGTTGTAAGGCCAGTGAGTAACGAAAGTTCGCAGCTAACTGCTGTCGCTTCCCTTTGAATTCGCTCGCAAGTCGCCAGTGTGAAGACGCTCTTATTATCAGATGTAATAAAGCCGACCGGTTTCAGGCCGAGACTAGGATACACTAGTATCATCAAGCGGTATTTGCCGGAACCGACTTCTAACGTAGGTACTTGCCGAACCACGGAGATACTTGTGATAAATAAGTCAATAAATATAAATATATGCCAAAAATGTCATGCTCGGAACGACTCCACCCTCAACCGCGGCGTGCTTAGCTTTGATAAAACCATTACTATAGTATAAAAAAAATTTGCCTGAAACCGACTATAGTCTTTTAAAATTCAATTGCGACCTATTGGTTTCTTAAGCCTTTGACTGCCATGTAACTAGACATAATAGAAAATCTGTTGTATGGGGGTCACGGATGGCGCTCAATGTTCCTAAAACACAATTCTTAATTTTGTTATCAGGCCAGCAAATTCACACTAAAGCAAGTCTTCAAAACCTTCAACGTAAAAAAGTCAAATGATCTGGTCCAAACTCATCTCTTAGACGAAGGCAGACTGTATCTAGACGAATTCCTGTCAGCGCTGATTCGGCAGTTAGCCGAGGAGATGCCGTCGAGTGTGGTCAAGTGTTTGCAGACCGCTGTCAACTACCTGCATTGTGCTAGGGAAGAGATGAAGCCGCATCCACCTCTTCTGCTCGGTGAGTCTTTAGAACGTGGTATCACAGGTATATTGGACGAGAAGACGTTGTGTAATTTCCCAAACGCTGCCCAGCCGAGTTGGATTCGACGATTGACCTTCTCAAAATTGGATCGACCCAACTGGATCACTTGTCCCAGGTAGACATATTTGTCAACAATTTCGAAAGTACAGGCCGCGTACCGGCAAGCGCAGTGTAGTCCACTCACAAGGTGGTCAGACGACCTGGTAAGGGTCGCAGGAAGACGCTGGATGCAGGCCGCTTCCAACCGGCCAATCTGGAAGTCAATGGGGGAGGCCTATGTTCAGCAGTGGACGTCCTATGGCTGAAATGATGATGATGTCACTAGATGCAATAATTGCGGTGAAATTTTTAAAAAAGATCTGAAATCGGTACAAATTACTTTCATTGGAAAATGTAAGTCATGACAGAAACATCTCTTTCTGTTTCTGATAGAGTCCAAAAACATACCTATCAGGGATTATTGTGAAAACGTATTATTTGGTCTCGTGTAGTCAGGTCCATATTTTGAGTATACTATAGTTTAAAGACTAATAGCCTTTTTCTAGCGCTTTTTCCTGTTACTAGCCCGAGTACGCTTTCACTATGATCCCAGATGTGGCAAATCTGGTAGATTATTAAATTTAGAGCGAGCGCTATCAGACCTCCGTAACTCGTAGACAGGAAAATCGGACCAACTTTGGACCATGGCAGACATCCAGTTTTATACGGAAAATCCAGAGGTACTTGCTGTAGAATGCGAACTCTCGATCTACATACAGATTTGAGGACAGACTCCGATTTTCTAATCACTGAGCTACCACCGTTCACTGCTCTCATTATGAGTATACTAGTACCAGAGTTCATATAATAATAGACGACCGTCTGGTGCAGTGGTTCGCGCTCCAGAATACAAAGCCAGCGGTTGCGGGCTCGAAACCCGCAAGGGGCAATTTTTTGTGTGACGAGCACGAGCATTCGTACCCAAGTCGTGGACGCTCATAAAAGTATTTGAGTATGTTTATCCGTTATCTAGTCGCCACAGTACAAGCTTTTCTTAGTTCGGGGCTAGAGAATCCTCGCGTGCTCGTCTACACACCGTATCAGGTATCACAGCTTCGCTTACGCGTCATCCTACCGCTCAGTTACCTCGTAATCTCTGGTGGAAAAGCAGCCTCACCACACTCGTATAAACATATAGGCCTCCTCTACGCGGAACTTCTCCGCATCAGAGAGAAGCCGTCCGACGACGGGGAGCTGGAGCCCGACATCACGCGCAGCGCCCGCGCGCGCCTGCTGCAGCTGCTGCGGGACCCCGCGCCGCTCGTGCGGCACAACTCCGCCATGGCGCTCGCCAACGTCTGCCTGCTCGCCGCCCGCGACCCGTGACACCCGACCCTCGTGCTGGACTTCAGGCATGGGAGGTATGTGCTGAGGGTGACGTGAACTGAGGAGTCGAGTTAGGGATTAGGTTAGCGAGCGGCGGAACATAATATCCGTCGAACAGTACGGGGGGAACCCCGCATTCGGGACAGTACTGCGTTCAGAAATGCCTTGCAGGAAGGCCGACTGTAAGGCATTTTTGAACGCAGTACTCTTTCGAATGCAGGGGTTCCCCCGTTAGTGTTTGTTAGTGTTTGACGGCTGTGTTCTGTCTCTGTCGCTCGCTGGATGACGACTGGGTAAAGAAAATAACATACTATTTAGTCCGTCAGTTAGATTATAAAAAAATAATAGACAATATTTTCAAAATCAAGGAAAAAATTACAAAGATAAAGCGCGTCAAAGTTCGGGAATGGGTGCACGTGACGTCAGGCCTTGCCAAAAAGTGACGAAACGCGGTACTTTAACGGACTACATCTTCACCATTTTTTGTTTGTCCAACTGATGGACTAATTTGATTTTTTTAGGAAACTAGCCCATTGTACTAAGACGTGACGACATGCGACATTTCAAACCAATATATCTCTGAAATATTTTGATTATGTCAAAAAAGGAAAAATACGTGTCCAATACTTTTTGATAATCTACCTGATAAACGAAGAAAAAAAAGATAGTCGTCGTCCCTATTAAATAAGAAGCGATCATTTGTTTGTGCAGCTGAAAGTAAAACTGGTGCGGTTCTGTAGTGCTGACTGAAAATGCTTGAAACTGGCAGGCTACGCGACTTATGCACCATTTGCATAAGGCCATTTGACGAGCCCTTCCACTTAGCAAAGCCATTATTAGCGATGTGTAAATAGAGAATTTATCACAATAGAGATGGATCATTTACAAAGGGGCATTAGACGAGCCTTTCAATTCAGGCTCAGACCATTATTGGAGATACGTAAATATTATAATGGTGTTCAAATTTAAAATATTTATTTGCTAAGAAAACATAGCGTTCAATTAAGGCGAATGTTACATTATCTAAGTGCAAACTGTTTTGCCTTCCAAAGATGTCATGAAAATTTTACAAAATCATCAATCATCAGTTATTGTTTTATTAAAATATTGATTGTTTAATGGCTTAGCTTAGTGGAATGGCTCGTCTAATGGCCCCGCGTAAATGGTTTATTATACTTTCTCGCGTAAAAGGGCCACTTGCACGTCTTACGTTTTGTACAGCTTGACCAAGATTTTTGGCGTGTTCATGTGTTTCGGACACCAACCAAATATCATTTTCGACTAATCCTATTGGCCAAAAGTAATTTCGACTGTTTTTTATAGTTCCGGAAACATTTTTGCGACAATATTAATTAATTGTATTTACCACTTTTGCTAACCGCTCAACATCTGTGTAACCGGTACTGTAATATTACTTAAATAAAGAATAAAGAAGTGAAATGTGGTTCTAGTTTCCACTTCAGTAGTGCTCATTTCTGTCGTTAGTACATGTCAGAGTATTTGTGGTGTGTTCTTGTACGATATTATTTCAACATGGGTATGGTTATAGATTTGTAAGGTTTCTAAAGTAAAGTGAAGTGTTTTCTCAATGTTTTAAAATGACGTAATTCAAAGGTTTGCAGCAATTTGTAATCGCAAATTTTGACGATGTGAAAATCTGAACGATTTATTTCATTTTTATTATTGAGTCAGATTTTAGATGTTTTATATGAAATGTGAAAGTAAGCAATATACAGGATGTAACGAAAAGGTGAAATAAAACTAAGGGGTTATTTGCAAAAAAAAAAACACTTTCCCATACTAAAACGCGACCAGCTGGCATCAGTTTGTATGGAAACGTCAATTTTTTTTTTGAGATTCGATGTTGGTCCCATAAAAAACGTTGATGTAATTTAGCCGGTAGAATAACCCCTTAAAGTTTTATTTCGTTACACTCTGTATATGATTGCCCATAATTAATATTTTATGATCATTTAATTAATCACAAAGACCAAAAACATATTACAATGTTACCAATCTCTGGTTGATCAGACGAATTTCTAATATGAATTAATGCGAGATAAAAATGTTACACAACTAATGTGATACTTTATGAAGAAACTTGGTGATATAATTGTCTAAAAAATGTAGTCATGAATGCTAGCTTACTAATCAGTTACAGAGTTTATATTCACTCGGCTTGAGCTATATAAAATATGTCGTAGCACTTAACTCCATCACACTAGCGTTTGTGCAACGTAAACGCTATGTTTATTTATGTACAGTGGGCCAAAAAACTGGTCTACCACCCTAAAATTGAACATAACCACTACCACCCTAAGTTTAGTCTAAAAAGTTGACCACTTTTTTGGCCTACTGCGGCGAGACAGGATGCGCTTGCGTCGTACGTGCAACGCTAACTCGGCGATTAGCGTTTATGCAGCGTTAGCGTCGCGCTGGAGCGGCATCGCCTACGCTGCAGAAACGCTACTGTGAAGGGGATCTTATACTTAAGACTGAAAAAATACAAAAACATTCAAGAAAAAATATTTACAATAGGACGTAATTTTATTTTGCGTGGTTTGTTGTGAGCGTGGCTCAGATTGATATTTGCAATATTAATATAAATTATTTTTAAGATATGTAATGAAATGTACTGTTTGCGATTTAAAAAATTATATTGTATATTGGAATTGGGAGTTAATAGCTAAAATTAATTTATGTATTTTAAATATGTTGTGTTGTTACATATAACAAAAAATATATTACATTGATTGATCCCAGTAACCTGTTGTTCATAGACAAAACCGTAGCTTTTTTATTGTCGATCAAGATCTCATTTTCTTTGCTAGTGTTACCATTAAATGTCTTTTCTATGTACTTATTTTAAAAGTTTGAATAAAACATGAATATTTAAAATAAGCTAAACAATTTATTATGAAATGAAATAATCTAAACAATTTATTACAAAATAAAGTAATCTAAAAATTAAATATAAACAACAAAACCGTTTATACAGGGTTACATTGCAAAGGGGTGCCAAATTTAAAGATAGTAAGAAAGAAAGATAGATTATAAGATCTGAGGAACAATATAAGAAAGCGTCTCAATTGTTATTATTTTTAATAATCGTATGTTACGTAAAAAAAAACTTTTAAATTTCCAAAAATAAAGTCATTAAAGAGACTACGCAGTCATTCTACAGAGGCGTAGGTACGGCGAGCCAACAAGGACTTACGCAGTGCACATACCGTGCAATTTTTTCATGAATGAGTTAAATTATCCACGCATACAATTTTTAACACAGAATTATAATAAATAAATGTAAAAAAAAAGTTTTTTTCTTTGCATAGTCCGATTCATTTACTAATTCTGAGCCACTCCTAAAGATTTGGCACCCCTTTGCAATGTAACCCTGTATCAAATTTGAATCTATGACTAGAACTATCGATGTAAGTATAACTAACGTTGTCTAGTTAAGCTCCGGTACGTTCGTTAGACAATAAAGCTGTGGTTACACTATCGCCGTTTTGCTAATCTCCTCATCTTCCTCTGAGCCTCCCGCTCCGCTGTTTGGTCACACACCTCGCATCTGGGAAATAACATAAGATGTTATACGGCTATGTGATTTCTAAAGACTAGTTTTTTTTTGACGTGTCTGGTTGGTGACTGACAGTGACGTAACTGGTAATGTACCTTAAAAAATATATACAAGGTTATTTGTAAAACATCAACAACCTCCTAGGGGCTGATTCTGGTGCTCAAATTCAACAACTTTTTCTATGGGACCAACATTGAAATTGCAAAAAAAATTCACTTCCCTATACTAAGCCGCCACCAGCTGACATCAGTTTGTATGGAGAAGTGATTTTATTTTATTTTATTTCAATGTTGGTCCCATAGAAAAGGTTGTTGTATTTAAGCACCAGAATCAGCCCCTAAAAGGTTGTTGATGTTTTACAAATAACCCTGTATAAATAAAAATATAGACGTCACTTATCAGCCACGTAGAAAATTTTACATGTACATAGGTACGTGTCCCACTATTGTTATAGACTCACACTTCGAAGAAAGGTAAGCATTCAAACAAATGAAATACACATTTCTAACTTTTATGTAACAACGGGTTTTCATACGACAACAAATGTAATGATGTTAGTGATGTGACAAAGAATGAATGATACCATGTTCATTACTAAGTGAATGTAATAGTAAATCTAAGATTATTTTGCAAATTACTTAATTTATTTTACCAAATACATTTTCATTTTTACTTATATAATATATATAATGTTGTAAATATTTATTTATTCAGACTTGCACAGATTGAAAAAAATCAAACAAAAAATATATGACGCAATAAATAAAAATTAAGATAACTCAATATATTCAGCACTTTTTGATATTATCTATTGATGATAATTTCGAGCTTTAAACTGGAATCGCTTCATGGCGGGTTGTGTAAGATTAATTTTTACAATTTCTATTATACAGTGTGTAACGAAAAGGTGAAATAAAACTTTAAGGGGTTATTCTACGGCTAAATTACATCAACTTTTTCTATGGGACCAACATCGAAATCTCAAAAAAAAAATTGACGTTCCCATACAAACTGATGCCAGCTGGTCGCGTTTTAGTATGGGTGTTTTTTTTTTTGCGATTTCGATGTTGGTCCCATAGAAAAAGTTGATGTAATTTAGCCGTAGAATAACCCCTTGAAGTTTTATTTCACCTTTTCGTTACACATTGTATACCACAATCCCTAATCATTGTCCAGAAAAATTTAAAAAGGTCTTGATCAGCTCGCAGTGAAGCGATTCCAGTTTAAAGCTCGCATGTGTATAAGACAAGAAATAAAAATATAATAAAATTTTTCTTACTGGGGTTCGAATGCCAGCCAAAACTCCCGAGTAGGGTTGCAGTACGTGCGGAGCTGCCGCCCGTCCCACGCGGCGGAGTGCATTCGCCACTCCGGAGACACGAATGGAGGAACAAGTTTTGGCAGTGTTATCTAAAGAAGGACACAATATAGATAGATACTCCTTATTGCGCATCACACAAAGCAAACTAAGAAACGAGTACCAATATAACTAGAGAAAAAAGGCTCAGTGTCAGGTTGTATTATCATATGACGACACGATTCCCGATTCAGAACCGTTCGGAAACAAATTGCAACCACACAATAAACCACATGACACTATATTATTATAGTAGTAGTGTCACGTTTATCGGTTGACAATAAACTGTCGAAGGATTCTTGAATCGGGGGCCAAAGCGGACTTCCCTTTGGTTGTGATTTATATGAAAACATATCCCTCTTTTATCTCCTTCGATGAAGAGCCACCCTTAAACAATTGGCAAACCGACTGGAATCCGCGTTGTCATTTGTATTAAAATACAGCTTTTCTTCGCTTTCGTAGAATGGCAGCATCCGGACACGGACAATTTACAATTCTATGCCGGTAACTCCGTGTCCGCGTAGCCACCATTGAGGCCCGATTCGACCAAACACAAGGTTAAACCAGTTTAACTATACAGGAATAACTTTACTTCTTGAATTTACTTTTTGATAACTGCGTTTGCGTTTTTCCAACTTACTTCAGGAATACACTATTCTCAGTTTTATTTTATTGTGAATGATGAACGAATGGATAAACCTACTAAAATCCATGTAATCTATTTCTTCTAGGTTGTCATCAATTGCCACAACAATTAAATTTTGTAGGATAACAGAATGCCAAGAGTGGATTTGACAAGTGACAACTTTGACATTTGCTTGTTCTCAGTATAATTTAAACACTGTCTAAATCGCCCGTTTAAATAATTTTCATAGATTTGTGGTTGGTAGAATAAATAATCTGCTTACTCTAGATTAAGCAGTGTACTCTCAAGTTAAAACTTACACCAAGTTGGTCGAATCCGGTCTGATGAGTGTGCCAGCCCTGCTAAGGCTAGTACAACAGGATAGGGTGTGTAACCTGGACAGCACGATGAAAAATGGAGCAAATACTGGTATGGTAAATATGGTCTATCTATTGTTAGCGGTAGCAGAAGAAAATTGATACATTTTAAGATTGTTTGAAGCTTTACAGACGGGTAAGCTATAAACAAACAACCGTACTTAACTGTCATAGTGGGCATAATCATCAAAACCGATTCATAATTTGCGGAATGATTATTCGGAATGTTTTTTTTTTGTATGTATGTTACGCGATTGCGTAACATACATACAAAAAAAAAACATACAGTCGTATTGAGAACCTCCTCCTTTTTTGAAGTCGGTTAAAAATACGTCTCCCGTTATCTTTAAAAACCTACCGGGTTTGCGGGCGCGGGGCGGTCGGGCAGCGGGGCGCGGACGCTGGCCCCGGGGTTCACCCCCGACTCGCGCATCATCTGCATGCAGCTGGTGGTGTACAGGTCGTCTACCAGCAGCTTGCGAGTTCTGTGAGAGGGTTTACATATTTTCGTCACTGAATTTCTAGGCACTGATAGAAAACAGATATTTTTTTGCAAGCTGCTCTCTGCGAGCTAATAAAAAAAGGACTGTAAATAAGGATATTGTTTTTTTTGGTGTATAGCCTATCTCTCGTATCTAGAGTTACAAGCGATAGCCGTTTATACGGGGTGGCCAGAAAAGTGACGTCCAAATTTTTTTTTAGGTGCCTCGTGTTGAGAGGTATCTCAATCACCCCTATGATTACCCCTACGATTTTTCGTAGTTTTCGAGTTACGATTTTTTTAAATAGCCTACTGAAGTACCACTTTTTTATTATTATTAGGTATGAAAGCACATTCTCTGAAGCTACTTATAAACTAAGAAATTATCAGTTTAGATTTTTAATTTTAAGTTGAAAATTTAAATGTTAACTCACTTA
Organism: Anania hortulata; assembly: GCA_963576865.1. Taxonomy (NCBI): domain Eukaryota; kingdom Metazoa; phylum Arthropoda; class Insecta; order Lepidoptera; family Crambidae; genus Anania; species Anania hortulata. The sequence goes on along the minus strand of OY756388.1, from coordinate 3,594,836 downwards.
ACATAAATTCTCAACTTTAGCTAAATTTTCGTAGTAACTTCCATTAAAGTTATGAGGCTGTTTATTTTTTATGCATAAATGCACAGTTCATAGAGATTTAGCTGCAAGAAGAAAAAATCCTTCTACTTCTTTTTTTTTTCAAACTGATCCGGTCGTAATTTTGCAAAAATTTATTAAAAAATCGTAACTCGAAAACTACGAAAAATTGTAGAAAATACATAGAGGTGATTCAGATACCTCTCAACACGAGGCACCTAAAAAAACTTTTCGGACGTCACTTTTCTGGCCACTTTGTCTAAACTGCAAACCAAGTAATAGGCTGGGTCACGTAAGCGAAGCGCGTTACAGGGTTTGTATGGGAATCTGATCGGCTTCAAAGTCAACAGCTCGTCAACGTAACGTAAATTTTTCCGGGTTTTTTTCAGGGTTCCGTAGCCAAATGGCAAAAAACGGAACCCTTATAGATTCGTCATGTCTGTCCGTCTGTCCGTCCGTCCGTATGTCACAGCCACTTTTTTCCGAAACTATAAGAACTATACTGTTGAAACTTGGTAAGTAGATGCATTCTGTGAACCGCATTAAGATTTTCACAAAAAAATAGAAAAATAATAATAAATTTTGGGGGCTCCCCATACTTAAAACTAAAACTCGAAATTTTTTTTTCGTCAAACCCATACGTGTGGTGTATCAATGGATAGGCCTTTAAAAATGATATTGAGGTTTCTAATATCATTTTTTTCTAAACTGAATAGTTTGCGTGTGAGACGCTTCCAAAGTGGTAAAATGTGTGTCCCCCCCCTGTAACTTCTAAAATAAGAGAATGATAAATCTAAAAAAAATATATAATGTACATTACCATAAAAACTACCAGCGAAAATTGGTTTGAACGGGATCAAGTAATTAGTTTTTTTTAATACGTCATAAATCGTAAACCGCAATTTAACTTTCGTAATGTTATGGATTTCATTTTGCAATAAAAATACCATAACTATGACTCGACTGTCGTGATGGGTGAACTTTTACGCATAACGGTACCTACAGGTTTGTACGGAACCCTCGGTGTGCGCGTCCGACTCGCACTTGGCCGGTTTTTCTCAATTGATATTGATCACTACCAATCGGTTCGATGACCTTTGTACAAAATATCTGATGGCTAAGCTACTTTGGCGTAGTCTAGTTTTGGATGGTTGAGATATTATTAATATTTTCACTTGAATTAACAAAGGCGACACTTACAGGAATTACACTAAAAATATATCGATTTATGAGAAAAATATCTGATACGCATATCGAGGCTGTTATGGATATGACAAAGGTCCATACGTCGGTTCGATGTCGTCTAAGCTGACTCCTGGGGTCATCACCAGCCGAGGGCGAGTTCTTTGCACTTCCTCCCGGATCAAATCCTCTGGCTCTTTCTGCAAATAGAAACGATATTGCTTTAAGCCCTATTTATTTAGTCAGATCAAAAGCGTCTCAGCAGCAGACTTTCGCAGCCCGACTACAAACCGGGAAGCGTGCGCGATGCGCCTGCGTCGCAGTACAAAACGGCAACGTCAGTCGTGAGACTAGCTAGCACTATTCTATTCTGTGACTAGTTATAATAACTGCCATACTTTTACATGAGGTATGATTCGGATCTTGGCTGTCGCTACCGGGTCGTGACGCACCGTTCTAGAGGGACTTGTATGTAGCGCCTTCCGATGTTCGCGGCTGCGTCGCGCGGCCGCCGAAAAGATCACGCGTTCCGGTAACGTGACTGCCAAGATCCAAATCATACCTTTACCCGTCGCTCCGAAAACAGTCCGCCGGAGCAGCTTTACCCGCTCTTGCAAGAAGCGTCATGTATTTTTAGTAGGAACTAATACATATTCAAGTTGTATACAAAAGTTTTATTCTTCTCGGCAACTAGTCTACAAGAGATGCAAAGATCGGTAACAAAATTAAGAACTGTAAAATTTTCTCATGCATGAGAGTTCCTCGAGAGAGTTCGATACAAATTGATTTTAATAATCTTAGGTATTATTGTAAAGTAAGGACTCACAAAGGGCTGTTGTATCATCCTAGGATTGGTTCGTACTACATCTTTCGGCTTGTGCATCAGATTGAACGGCACAATCGGCGAATACCAGTCCGTAAGCGCGTGGATGTCCTTCAGAGGAGGAGGCCTGACCCTCAAGCAGGTGGACTTAGGTTTGTACTCTGTTTTGACGATGGGCTTGATCATGCCATCGCGGAAGTCGGTCCTGCCTGTGGTTTCATAGTTAAAGAGCATAGATTCATAACGCTTTTCGGCCGCAGCTGTCGACATTTTGTATTATAGTGTTTCAAAAAGAAAAGTCGTTAAAAATAAAAATTAAGAAGAGGCTAAATCATTCAAAAATAATCTGTCAATACAAGGACAAAATAATGTGTCCATTTGGCGAATTTTGACAGCGGTGCGTGAGACAACGCAAATCTAGTCCAAAGAGAATTAATCACTTATTCCTAGGCCGACGGCCGCGGTCTTTGAGTATCTACGCCGCGGCCTATTGTTTCTGAAGCAGTGGTAAAAGCTATATTTTGGGACCTATATCAGTGCCAGGAAGAGGGCCTAGAGGCTGAATAATATATCAGTAATATAGCATTATTAAATTCAATGAGATAACATAATTTTACCGTCAGCCGCCTTAGTCTAGGTTCGTTCGCGAGTCCAGACTAAGCCAGTGGTCTCGGGTTCGAACCTCGCAAGGTAACTGAGTCATGGCAGGGGGGTGTCACTCCGCAGTTTAGGTATATTCGGGCAGCGCGCCGCCCGAAGCGGTGTATGCCAGTGGGCTGTCGCTCGGCTCGCACGGCAGACGCGGTCACGTCGCGCGAGTGCATACTTAATAATATTTTTTTTGCTTTTGTAAATTGACCCGCAATGTCTTCTACTTAGCCTAAACGTCAATATAATAATGCGTATAAAAGATGTTGTTGGTTTACCGGTTGTCTGAATAAAACGAATAGTGAATCAGAGCTAACATTTTGTTAAATTTCACACCATATTGAAATATTTATTCTTCTTTAATTCCATGTCCATAATAAGTAGTAATAGTTAAAAAAATCCTTAATTAGTTATGTTAGCCCAGAAACAATATTAAGAATAGGATAGGATAATGTTTACAAAGGAATACCTACACCCGTAGGAATCGAACACACGACATTCAGATGGAATTTATATGTTTACAGAATCAACGTTTGTAATGCTTAATCTACTTATTTTAATCGTAAAACTAATAAATTTACTAGGTACAAAAACTTCTCAAGGGACAACCCCGTGCCGTCGCTTGCAGCTCGGGTCATAAAACTGGGGCGCGCAAAAAAATTCGTGGTTAGCGCGCGGTTTTAAGTTTCAATTTTGCTTGCAGGCGGGTAGCTCTGGCGAGTCTAGGTATATTTTTATACCTAAACCTGACTTTCGTTAGGAAGTGAGTCTTCTGTACGGTAGTACTATTAGGTATTCTGTGGTCATGGATGTTATTTAATGTATTTGTATGTCTATCCCTTATCAAGTCTCCATGCATAATACAACCTCTGCCTTGTTGCAAAAATTTAATTTAATATACTTAAATAAAACTTTTTGTTAATTATTCATTTATTAAATAAAGTACTTTATCAATAAATGCATGTAAAACCTTAATTCAAAACTACCATAGATAAATTATATGCTACTAAAACAAATATGCTAAGAATAAACATTACTCCGGTCACTAAATAGCAGACACATTTGCACATCACTTCTTCCGAGGCATCTGTCTATGGGCTGTGGTTACAGCAGTTTCATCACAAGCCTTGCATCTGAAAATACAAATTAAATTTGTAGTTAGTTCCGAATTTCCGATAGCCCTTTTCTTATAACATACCTTTTATAATTATTAAATATGTCTTTTATTATTGTTAATTGAGAGCAGTGTGAATGATGTCTCGGTGTCTCCATCATACAAATGACATCACAATACAGATCACAAAGGTCAACGCCTCAGCGTTAAGTCCGTACAAATTAAGAATGGGACAGATGGTTAAAAAATATATGGTAAGGCAATAATAAATAATAAATAAATATTGGACAACATCACATACATTGCTCAGATCCTATGATAAGTAGCTTAAGCACTTGCGTTACAGAAATCAGAAACAACGACGGTATCACAACACCCAGACCCGAGACAATATAGAAAAGTTATTTTCCTACATTGACCGACGGGGAATCGAACCCTGAACCTCAGAGATAGCGACACCAAGTCCGGTATGCTCGCCTCTCGGCTACGGAGGTCGTCAAATAAATCTTGAGGAAACCTCAGAGGGCCTAGTGCTAGCCTACATAAAACAACGGCCTCGCATAAAGTGTATAAACAGTAAACTAATCGAAAAGTAATACTACATAATTTTCGATTGATTTTGTGGCAGCCATCATAACACACACGTTACGGAGACAGCGATACGACACATACAGCGACAGACATCTCCGTAGCCGAGAAGCGAGTACGCCGGACTTGGCGACACCATCCCTGAGGTCTGCTGTTCGTTTCTCGGTTGGGTCAATATAGAAATCAAACTTCTATGTTGTATCGTCGTTTTCTGTCTTGGTGCTGTGGTACCGTCATTTTTTATGATTTCTATAACACAAGAGGTTAAGCTAATTACCTTAGGATCATGGCAATGTATGTCATGTTGTCTAACATAGGTATTTATTTATTGTTCTATTTGTTGAACTAATAATTATATGGGAGCAACCTTAATTCGTAAATTCTTGCTCACGGAGATCTAATTATGGTGGTCAGAATACAGAGATGCTTACGGGACTGGACATGAACGCCAAACAGTACCTAAACAGTGTTATTTATACGTCAAAATCTAAAAAGAAATAACATTAGTAAAATTATTATCTCAGCTGGTGTCCGTAACCGAAAACAAAAACAGAAGACAAGACTGTTTAACTTAAGGAAGTTGTGACTTACTTGGGCAGTGGAAAGTTGAGCCAGAAGTCCCGGGTGCTGTCGCAGTGCGCGCGCAGCTGCTTGTTGTCCCATTGCACCGTCTCCATGCGCCACTCCGGCGACACGAAGCACGGCTTCAGCTTCTCCAGGGTTATCTAAACACATTGACATACTTTGGAGTATTTTTATGCATGAACGCCAAACAATATATAGTACTTACCTAAAGCAGTGCAATTTTTTTGTCAAACTATAAAGAAATAATGTTAGCCATTAGGTCAGCCCCGAGGGTATGACGGCGCAGGATATCGCAAAAGGCACATTGGCATACGATTCTGTGTACTAACTACGTATAGGTATTTCTTTTTAGTTAGATATTAAGTGTTGTCCCCGACCATCACAAGAGGGATTATAATTGATAGTTTAAAAAAATATAAAACACACATAACTCATCAAGCGTAATAACCGAGACAATAGAAATTCCATTGTTATGCGGTCACATGAGACCGTGTGCATGTAGACTGACTGTTGAGTTAAATGTAATAAACTCGTCAAAACGAATTTAATGAGCCCAAACACATATGTTTTACCTACTAGTGGCTGTAAAGAGTTCCACTACCCACCTCCTGACTACATCATCAGATCAGCATAATGGTGTCAATAAATTGTATTGACATCCAAGTGACAAATACTTACAAAGTTTCAAATCGATACGTTAGAAGTAGGTTAAATACTACTTCCAAGATTTGATTACAAAGTCAGTTAGTAGTTAGTCACAAGTGAAGCCAATACAATTTTGTTAAAAAAACTGCTTACGGGATTAGATGGTGCAGGATGCTTTGGAAACGGCGCCTGCACATTGGTATACGGTGCCACAGCGTCCTTCATGCCTTTAGCCATGTCACTGATGTACATGTCCTTGCAGAGGATCTCTCTGGCCTTAGGGTCCTCGATGTCGTCCATGCTGACCGCCGGCGTCATCACCAGCCGCGGCCGCGTCTTTTGTACCTGCTCTCTTTCTATGTCCTTCGGCTTTTCCTGGAGTTATTATGACCATAAATCTTAACACGACGTTTGTGTTCCTTGAAGCTAACTCAAGTAGTACATTTATTTGAAAACGTCTGTAACCTAATTTTATAACTAAAATGGTCTGAAGTCTGTAAAATACAGATCATAATATTTCCTTTTGCCAGAAATGAATGTGAAACTTAACCTCTCACTTAACGATCAAAACAGCTTATTCTAATGACATGAGCGATGAGAATTTATCTGATGAGAATAACGGACACACCATCAGAAATGATAAGACAAGGGGTACGGTTAGAATAATCGAGAAAACAATAAAAATCGCGGAACATACAACGTGAATGATTCGGTGTTCCCTAAAAAGGAAGCTCCGAGAATAATGTTAAATCTCCAGAACTTAAGGCCTGCAATCATTTTATTAAAATCCTGATTTATTAAAAGCCTATATATGTCGAGAGTTGTGGGTCCTCTACGAGTATCTTTGGACTCCATCGAGACACCTTCTCTTTCTACTGAGGGATTTTTGCAACTTACATATCGCTTGTGCATCTTCCTCGGATTAGTCCTAACGATATCCTTCGGCTTGTGCAGCAAGTCGAAGGGAATCGACGCCGTCTTCCAGTCCGACATGGTGTGGATGTCTCGGAGCGGGGGCGGGCTTGTCTTCAAGCTTTTCGGCTTGGCTTTGTAGACGGTTGCCACTGGAGCCCTAAAGTGGTATTGTTTTATGATCCGCAAGGCAGATGTTCGGAAACTATGTGCTCTAGTAAGAATATCTTAAAAAGCTTTTACAAATTAGCAACTCTAGGCTAGAAGAGTTTATTTACTTGACCAAACATCAGACGATCTTTCTGTCCATGTGGTGCTACTGTAAGTAAGCAGTACACGGACAGGCAAGATTGAAGTTGCATATAATATTAGAGTAGAAAGATTTGATTGAAATGTGTTAATTTTCAAGTGTCTACACTGAGTCTTTTTGATTTCAATTGCTGATACGCACGTCGTAAATCAAATTATTTGTTTAATTGTCAAATTATTTTTAATGAATTTTCAAAACAACTAAGCCCTGCTTGAATGAATTTGGGTTAGAAAGACAGAATTACCAATGCCCCAGCAGTGTGCTAGATAGGCCTAGACCCTGGGCTATCTATAATACCTACTTCTGTCTGTTTATACCTTCGTGGGCTATAACGCGATACATATGTGCGTCTTTAAATCACCATGTAAAGATACACTAACTGTTCTTAGTATTTTTCAAAACTACCCAAAATCCTGGGACCCAAGATTTTCCCTGGACTACTCAACCTTCACTGTTTGGCTATTGGCAGTCAGATGGACCTAGCTACACGGAAGTTGCAGTGGAGGTCTACGTACTTAATTTCATGTCTCCGGTAATCGTTCAGGTATACGGTGGGGTATTCGAACAACATATTCTCTATCTTTCTCTGTTTATCCGACATTGTGGATACCTTGTATCTACACTTAATGTGATGCGTAGTTTGCGCTTATTAAATTATTATTTCTGCTTAAGAGTAGTTGGTGACAGACAGCAGTACGACAGACGTCATTAAAGTTGATGGGAAGTGTTGCAGTTAATTTCTGGATTTACAAAAAAGGTAGATTATGAAGTCTTTTAAAAAGACAGATAGCTATTAGATATTAATAGCTATTATAATAATCAATATAAGTTATAATAATAATATATTAATCGATCGGGAAGTCACAATTTTCATTGATGCTCCGCTCCTATTGGTCGTATCGTAATGTTATATAGACCTTCACAGGACCGGCTTCGCAGATGTTCATTTCAAATAAAAGATTGAGTTATCATTTCAATAATTTAATTCACCAATAACTTACACCAAGAAATATAACATGGAAAAATATACACGTTGAAAATTATCACAAAAACGGGTAATATTGTCAGTAAGTAAATAATAAATTATAATAAGTTACAGAATGTTATACACGGAATTCCTTTACAAGTTATACAAGAAATAATATGCGTCAAGTCTCCAGATCTACTAAGAGTACCTTTTAAAAAATAACTAATGATAATAGTAGTATATGAGAATTAGATAAATTGCACCCGACATTTCTAAACAAGAAACGAGATCAATATAACTTTAATATAAAAAAATATTTATAAGTAGATATCGCTCTGTATTTACAATTACCTAGGATCACAATCGTGCAAAATTTCATTAATTTACCTACACCTTAAGAATAAATACATATTTGATAACATAATTTTAAGGATTGCTTCCACAGGTGATCTTGCTTAACATTGCCTTGACCCCCCCCCCCCCCCTCCCGCTAATCAATCACACAGATAAAATCCAAAACCGCTACGTCACACCCAAGTACCGGCTACTAGCCTACTAGCGAGAAATTTGACCAGACACGTAGTGGTTTACTTGATTAGTGGACCAGACGTCGACTACTAGCGCCACCATTTACCTCTTTAATATAGTATAATTAATATTAAAATGTGTGGAGTGTAGATATGAAACAGTTAAACATAATTAATTAATTAATATTTGGTTAGTTGTAATGTAATCATTTTCTAGTCAATTTACCTGTTAATCACACATGGAATGCAAATAAACGATATGATTTGATTTAAGTACCTAGTTTGAATGAAACTATGAGTAATACTTTCGAGTTTCAACTCTCATACTTAGTAGTTTTGATTTTTGCTTTCAAAACAAGATGTTGGTGCACTTCGGTTGATTTTCCAATAGAGAATTGATTGTAAGGCGAAGCTCTGTCGGAATAAAGAATTATCAGTACTACACACTACTATTTTGGCCCCCTGATCTACTCTCTGTGACAATAGACTATTTAAATCAAAGAGTGTCAGCAATAGAAAAGTATAAGTAAGCAAAACTACCGGTCATATGGTTTAGGTAGCGTAAAGCGTTGTCGATAAAGTGGTTTCAATGTCGATATCGACAAACTGGTATGGTTAGATAGATACTCTTTATTGCACACCATACAATTACACATGATTTTTTCAGAAAGACGTACAATTTAGCCGGTTTTATCGCTAATCTCTTCCAGACAACCTACAGGTACAGGACAACCATTAGAGAAAGGGGAAAGTGGTGGAGAGTTCTTTAAATTCTTAAATTTACCTTAATAATGGTTGTGGATAATATGTATTTATTATAGTCGGCGGGGCTCGGATGACAAGCGGAGGAATGAACAATCGTGTGGCGACCAAAAAGGCTGTGTACACGAGGTAAAGATTTTATGTGCCTAAACAAGATCCCATTGCTCAGTTGCCAGTTCAGAAATAACGTAAAAGGATAACCATGTTTTATTCTTGTCAATTTATATTGCATGCAAATGACAGCATTAAAATATGTCAAGAAGTTTTTCAGGTGATTATGAAGTCAGTTTGTTCCTTGAAAGTACGTAAATAATTAGTAATATATAATGTTTGTTTATCGATACAAAATCTAGCTCGAAGATATTGATTGCAACACGTTCTTGGTGTTTAATGGTACATCAGTCACGTTTCTGTCAATTCACCGATCAGACACATCAAAAAATGTAGTTATGTACAAGTAGACATCACAACTTCTACTTAAACATAAAATAGGGTTGTTACAAAAAGCGTGCAGTCATCGAGATGATGATGCTGGTGGATGAGCGGCGTGATAAGCCTCGACAAGATCCGCAACGATTAAATCTGCGGCAACCTTGGATCCGATATTAAAAGGTAACTATTTACCTTTTAATATGTGAGGGCTAAAACTTCATCGAGTCGTCGAGTCAACAACGAAACATAGAGAACTGCGGCCTCATTGAAGAGGATGCAGAGCGAAGTGGAGGAGAAAGAGCAGAACATCCGACAACGTCATAAGAGGGGCAATACGCTAGGAAGAAGTAAGTAAAAGGTCACGTTACGTCCGGGTCTGAGTTCCCACGTCTCGGATCTGACGTTTACGCGACTGACCAGCGGCTTGACGGAGACATATTATTATTTGTGCAAGTACCGTAAAAGTTGTTATTTGCAATAAATAATAATTATTGGACTACATAACATACATTGCTCTGTTTCTATGATAAGTAGCTTAATCACTTTTGTTACAGAAATCGGAATCAACAACGGTACCACAACACCCAGACCCGAGACAATATAGAAAAGTATTTTTTCTACTTTGAACGACCGGTTATTGAACCCGGGACCTCAGAGATAGCAACACCAAGTCCGGTATTCTCGGCTACGGAGGGTGTACATATTTTCTATAACAGCTGATTTCGTACTTTGAAGGTGTAACAGGACTTATGAGGTCACGAAAATAGCGGCGAACAATTTCTCACAAAATTACAAGAAAACCGGTCATTATGATCTTACAACAAGTATTATATAACATTTCCTAAAATATTGCTTGTCTCTGATATTTTTTGAGATCTCTCTGGTTATACTATATCCGATTAGACAGCGACTTATTCCCAATACTTACACTATCATAGGTAAGCGGTATATCCGACGTGGACTAGGCTTACACCATTTCACCAAACATAGACTTCTTAATGAATCAAATACCTATTTAATTCATAGTGACGTAGATTTCATTGCTATACAAAATTTTGTTGTGAAATGGCATAATTTAAAGGCACCTACATATTGATTGGCTACTAAAGGAACACTTCACACAATACATTTTACATTTGTGACCCTTTTAATAGAATATTACATAAACAATTTTAGTGATATAGGCTAGATATTATATTTTATCACCAAGCACCAATACACGATATGATATGATATAGCGATATATCGACGACAACTGTAACAATATGATAGATATAGCCGCCATTTTGATTTTTATTGAAACAGCGATCATAATATGTGACGTTACCGGCACGACGATTCAACATGGCGGCTATATCTATTATATTTACACAGTTGGTGTTGTTATATCGCTATATCATATCATATCATATCATATCATATCGTGTTTTGGTGCTCATGCTGGTGGGGCTGATTAACAGAAAGTTTTGTTTAACTTTCGCAACTTTGGAAATACTGGAGAAAATACAATAAAAATTCGTATAAAAATAGGAAGATTATTTCAACACTGCACAATTCCGAAGAGCGGAAGATAGTATTCGTTAATTATAGGCTACTAATTATTATCCTCGTCAAGAAGTGAGAATAGAATAGAATAAAACATTTTTAGCAAGACTCGAATCGGTTTTGTATGGTTTTTTCGCTTTAATTCGGATTACGTTAGACTGAGAATCCAGCATCTAGTTTGCTGGACTGGATGTCCCGTTAAGAGCGAGCCAAACGAAAACCGTAAATAGAGCAAAAAAGGCTCTATCTTCTGTCCGAAATTAGGCTTTGTGAAGGTCACGATTGCGAAAATAGCGATTTTGAGTTGCTTTCCTTAGCCATTTTATTTCAATTTACCCAAAATCGGTGTCTTTTATTACAATTTTTTTTGACAGGAGATAGTGATTTTTATACTTTATATATTTATTAAATTATGTTGGGTTATAAATAATCGAAAAAGCACATTTTTGGTCTAAGCTCCATATCTTACAAAATTATGTATATTATGTACAATATTTCAATACTACGGATTTAAGGACGCAAATAAGTTTCACTACCGTTTAAAATAAAAGTAAAATATAGGATAAAACAGCGAATTGACCGCCGTCACTTAGAAAACCAGGATGACCATCTCAGAACATTAACTTCGGATAGATATTAATGTTTAAATTAACAAATTGGTCATCCATAATTATTTCATAAATTAGCTAATCTTAATGTAACAAATAAATAATACGGTAAATTGATAATATACAATATTTACAGTAATATATTAAATGCCCACCATTGGAAGAAACATATTAAAACGTTTTAAATTAGATTAGTGACTCGCAAAATGTTATAATTTTAACTTAACCGGATAGATGTTAATTTCGCGAAGTTGTTCCAGTAAAATATCAGTTCATGACGGTAAATTCAACTGTATTATTTATTTAATAAACCATAATCAATGAAATGTTGTTATTCGATAGTGTCATGTATCTATCGCAGCCAACTAGCTTAATTAGCCATTCAATTAACAACCAATTGAAAATGAACGGCGCCTTTTAGTATAATGGCTAGGCTATTAATTAAACGGCTATTAAGCTAGTTCGCTGCAACATATCCAAACGTGACAAATTTTACGAGAAATCACAGTAAAAAAAAGTTATACTTTGAAATCAGTAAAGAAGAAGTGACGTCAACAACGTATTCTAATAAAAAATCTAAGGAGATATCGCATTTTGACAGCTCATAAAAAGTATGTCAATTGCTTGGCGATGTAATTATCCCTATTAATGTTCAATACAATAGCAAAACATTTATCTAATTGCATAGATAATTAATTATTTCATTAGTATTTTGGCATAAGTTTACATTTACGGCTATGCTTTACATTTCTTGGCTTAAAATATCATTGGGAAATATCATAGAAATAATACGCGTAAAAATATTTGACGCCAACTTTGACATTTAAAAATGGCGGCCCAACCTCAATTGAAGTAGAACGTGTGTAGCAACACGATTAAAAAGCATTGTATTGCTAGTAATATAGCAGAAGGGGCGTAGTACGCTAGGTTTTCGTAATTGCCTCGTTTTTGTTTGCTTTTGTGTCAATCGGGGACTTTTATTTCTGCCCAAGCGGGACAGAAGGGGGACGCAGGACCACCCCACGACCAGCCCCGGGGGATGGCCAGGTGGCTGAGTCCAGACTTGACGACCCCTGCGTGCCCGTTGAAATTGCTCTTCTCTATGAGCCCTGGGACAAGGATTGACGTCAAACCTGTGTAGTGGGGGTCCACTGTTGTGCAGATTTGTTGGTCCAGCAGCGGTTGACATGTCCGTAACGCTGAGGACAGTAAAATTTTTAATTAATAACAGTTTCTAAATAAATAATTAATGATGACGAGAAATATTATTGGTCATGGCTTAGTATGTTCACGATATATTGCTTTAATACAACAGTATCTGATTTTAATGAATAGTCAAAATACTAGTTTTGTATTTGAAAATATTTATAATTCCGAATGAAAATCCGAACCAAAGATCACTCCTGTGCTGGTTGCCAACATCATGCATCAGCCAAAACACTAATTGTCATGGCTTCGAAGTGTGTTACAAGATACCAGACAATATTTTTGCGAAGGGCCTTAGCACCCGCACACACAGACTGGAGCCAATTTATGAAAAAAAAAAACCCGAACAGGAAATCGAACGAACTCTGCGTTCAAGGCGGAATCACTGAATCGCTACGCTGATTTATTATGCTTCACAATTATAATTCGTCAAAATAAGTTAGTCATATCCTATTTTGAGAAACCAAAACAATGTCACCCTATCACAGTCAGTAGTGGAGCACATTGCAATGTATGTCAGCATCGCTGCAAATAGCGAGCGGATAACATTGATTTAAAATAAATGTAAGGAAAATATGACACATCATTACAACAATAGCTACAAAACATGCAATACTACCAATGCAGTTACTGTAAATTACAAAACACTATTACTAATTTAGATCGGCTAATATACACGCGTATGTAAAAATGTTTTATTTGATATACGAGCTATCTTATCGTTCAATAAGGCAGCTGACTATAACAGTTCTTTCAAGACCGGATTTAAAAGATAACGTTTGTATTTTGTAATTACATTGTGTAGTATCAATTAATTCAGTTGATTATAACGATTATTATAAATTGCTCAATTGTTGCTAAGAACCAATACAGATACAAAAGAATAGGCTAGTTTCCTAAAAAATCTAATTAGTCCGTCAGTTGGATTAACAGAAAATATTGGACACGTATTTTTTCTTTTCTCAATCAAACAAAAAATTATGAAGATATAGCCCGTTAAAGTTCCGCGTAACGTCATGCCTTGCGACACTTTTTAGCAAGGCGTGACGTCACGTGCTCTCTTTGGTGCGCTTTATCTTCGTCATTTTTTGTTTGATTGACAAAAGACAAAATATGGGTCAAATATTTTTTGATAATCTAACTGACGGAATACAATAATCGTTTTTTGACCCAAGAAACTAGTTTATTGTGTCACTTCATATACTTATATGACGTCCACTACTGAACATAGCCTTTTGATAGATTGGCCTGTTGGAAGCGGCCTGCATTCAGCGGCTTCCTGCAAACTTTACCAGGTCGTCTGTCCCTGCTCCTTACCGTCAGATGTAAGCCACCTTAGGGTTTTTGACTAGGCTTCACGACTAGTATCAATCGGACCAGGCTAATATTTAACGTGCCTTTCGAAGAACGAAGATGCTTGTGATAAATAATAATAATAATAAATAAACAAATATTTAATATCACTACCAAAGCGCTGCAGCAACTGAGCTACAAGCACCTCCAGTCCAGGCACCAGTACGGGGCATTATTTGTTTATTTCGATGTGGGTCCCAAAGAGTAAGTTGAGTTGTATCCCCTCAGCACATCAAAACAAATTATATTGTTTATATAGATAAATGACTCTGTTTCCCTGAACGGGTATTTAAACCTTCTAAAAGAAGATTAATTAGAGCGCAGGCCACACTGTAAGCGAAGCGAAAAAAAGATAATTTCGTTTCTTTACCCTTTGCTCATGTTGCTATCGCGCTTTTTCATATCTGAGTTCACAGAGCTAAACCACGCCAGCGTGCGAACTTGCGGACTCTCATAGTTGAGCGACATAAGCAAAGTGTTTTTCGCTTCGCTCGCAGTATGGCTTGCGCTTAGTAAAATAGGACCTTATTCTACACTTGTCGACGGGTGTCCACAAGGTGGACAGACGACTTGGTAAAGGTTGCAAGAAGCCGCTGGATACAGGACGCTTCCAACCGGCCAATCTGGAAGTTACTGGGGGAGGCCTATGTTCAACAGTGGACGTCCTATGGCTAAAATGATGATGATGATAATGATGTCGTCGGGTGTCCAAAGGGTGGACAGACGACCTGGTAAAGGTTGCAGGAAGCCGATGGATGCAGGCCGCTTCCAACCGGCCAATCTGGAAGTCACTTGGGGAGGCCTATGTTCAGCAATCTTATGGCTGAAATGATGATGATGTCGTCGGGTGTTAATAATAAACTTACCGAGGATATTCTCCCAGTCCCTGAACTCGCCCATGAAGACGAGCTGTAGGCTGACAGCGGCCGCAAGTTCGGCCGCCCTCCCTAGCCTCTGGCACTCCTCCTCCCTGAAGGTGCCTTCGCAGTACAAGTTCACCAAGATGGTCGGCCGCCCGGAGATAAGGAACGCTGAAAAAGAGAGGGTAATGGTTATACAACTCTCTCTTTGTAACACCCGATTTGTGTAATGGCATAATATAAATATAATAGCAAAACTAGACCAAAATTATAGTTGAAATCTTTGTAATTGTCTGTTTGTGTTGTTTAGTTTGTAGGTAGACTCGCTCCTGCCGAACCTCAAGTCAAGTTGACTACCTCTTGCGCGCAAACTTTAGTAAGAATTTTAAAACAAATAAATAAATATTATTAAATATTGGACATTATCACATACATCCTAAGGTAAGGTATTTAAAACACTTGTGTTATAGAAAGAAAGACATCACCCAGATCCGAGACAACACAAAAAAGTTGGTTTTCTACATCGACCTGACCAGGAATCGAACCCGGGACCTCAGAAATGGCTATGCCAAGTCCGGTGTGCTCACCTCTCGGCTAAGGAGGTCATCATAGACCTCCTGTCCTTGTTAAATAATAAGGCCGACATAACTTTTGATGTGACAAATTGGTTTAAAATATCAACCTTTTAAGAATGCAGTACAAAGCAATTGAAATGCACCTTGACGTTATCGTTATGGTATAATTATTGAGGCGTAAACTTAAGGAAAAACTCGGTCAATTGCGAGTCAGACGCGCACTCTAAGGTTTTCTTACCCATGCTTCCTTAGCTTTAGCCCGTTACGGGGTTGATTTGGCTTTTATTATTTGTTGTATGTTTCTACTCTGGACTCATTTAAATCGCCAAAAAAGTTTATAAAGTGCCTAAAAATACATGTCGTTATTCTTTCAATTAATATTCCTGCTCCTGTTTCATTATAGTATGTGGAAACAAGATGTCAAAAAAGGCAATGATCCTTGTTGCGTGAAGATCACCTTCCGTTCAAAATCACGTTACGATGCTGCAAAACGCAGGGCTGTCATCATACTTTACTATGTATGTACTATTTTATTCAGGATCACATATTTGCATGAAAAATAAATAAAAACAACCTAATCCTAAAAAGTATTATGACGCCGACATAAAAGATAATTTGTCATTTCTCTATTGTTGCCTTAGGGTTATATTCTATTTTCAGTTCTATTGTTATTTTGTTTGCCATTTCGTGGCACAAAAGGATTTTGTTTACTATCATTTATATACCTTTCAACGAAATCAGTGCGACACTGTCTCTGCTGCTTTACCACTAGCGCTTCATCATCATTTCAGCCATAGGACGTCCACTGCTGAACATAGGCCTCCCCCAGTGACTTCCAGATTGGCCGGTTGAAAGCGGCCCGCATCCAGCGGCTTCCTGCAACCTTTACCAGGTCGTCTGTCCACCTTGTAAGTGGACGTCCTACGCTGCGCTTGCCGGTACGTTGCCTCCATTCCAGAACCTTTCTGCCCCATCGGCCGTCAGTTCTACGTGCTATGTGCCCCGCTGCCACTTCAGCTTGCTTATCCGTTGGGCTATGTCAGCAACTTTTTTTCGTTTACGAATCTCCTCATTCCTGATTTGATCTCGCAAAGAAACGCCGAGCATAGCCCTTTCCATAGCACGCTGTGCAACCTTGAGCTTTCTTATGAGGCCCATAGTGAGAGGCCACGTTTCAGTTCCATATGTCATCACTGGTAACACACACTGGTTGTAGACTTTCGTCTTTAGGCACTGAGGTATTTTGGACGAGAAGACTAGGGGTCGCAATACCGGACCCTTTTTACAAAACCGGTATTTTCGGTATTACTTGTTTAATAGTACCGGTATTCCGGTATTTTCGGTATTTTCGATATTACAAGAAAAATATCTAAAAAGTAGTAAAAGATTCGTAAATTTTGTAAGGAAAATATTTCTTACAGTGGTCGGTTTGCAGCCTATTTAACGCTTACCAGATGGACAATGAAAATTACCCAATTATAAATCAAATTACTTCTTACTAGAAACTGTCATCATCATCATCATCATCATTTCAGCCATAGGACGTCCACTGCTGAACATAGGCCTCCCCCAGTGACTTCCAGATTGGCCGGTTGGAAGCGGCCGGTGGAACACCGATACTGAAAGTCCTTCAGAAACTCTTTAACTCCGTCTTACTCGAGGGAATAACGCCGGAGGCATGAAACAGAAGTGTGGTGGTGCTCTTCTTCAAGAAAGGGGATAACGTAACGCCTTACTGAAGAATTACAGACCCATCTCGCTTTTGAGCCATGTCTACAAGTTGTTTTCGAGGGTCATCACGAATCGTCTCGCGCGTAGGTTCGATGACTTCAAGCCTCCCGAACAAGTCGGCTTCCGAAAAGGCTATAGGTACCATAGACCACATCCATACGCTGCGGCAAATTAAACATTAGACCGAGGAGTATAACTTGCCACTATGCTTGGCGTTTGTGGACTATGAGAAGGCCTTTGATTCGATCGAAACCTGGGCAGTGCTACAGTCTCTCTAGCGGTGCCATATTGACCGGTCGGTCCGAGTACAGGAGCAGAGTACGAAGGCGATTCCTATGCAGCGCGGCATAAGGCAGGGAGATGTTATATCTCCGAAACTGTTCTCCGCTGCATTGGAAGACGCCTTCAAGCTCCTGGAATGGAAAGGATTCGGCATCAACATTAACGGCGAGTACATCACTCACCTTCTGTTTGCCGACGATATCGTGGTCATGGCAGAATCGCTTGTAGACCTTGGCACAATGCTCGATGGCCTTAGTCGAGTTTCCCAACAAGTAGGCCTTCGAATGAACATGGACAAAACAAAGATCATGTCCAATGCCCATGTTGCGCCCTACCCAGAAACTGTCTTACTTAGAAAATGTCTATCCCATCGGTTATCGGTTCTGCAGCAAATGTAACCAGCCCACTGCCAATTCTGTTTGCTTATTTATTAAGCCATATTGATTACTTCAGTTTTCTGTCGGATTACCTCATTTCAGATTTCATTCTTCAGGGATATCCCAGCTTCTCTCTCCAAGTTGTTTTTGTTACGTGACTGCAATGTTTGCACGAGGTAAACACACTTTTGAACAACCTCGAGAGCATCCCCGTTAAGAACTATCAGGCTCGGAGTAAGATGTTCATTAAACATAACCTTGGTTTTACTAAGGTTCACCTGGAGAGCAATGCGTTAGGAAGATTCAGCTAAGCAGTCTAACTTGTGTTGTAGGTAGGTAGGTTAAATCATTTCGGTCATTATGACGATCTGCGAATCGCAAGTGTGGGATGTACTCGCCATTAATATTAATGCCGTAAATTATCAGTTTAGGATCTTGAACATCCTCCACCAGGGCATTCGTGAACAACTTGCTGTTTGTAAGCTGTCGAAGGACCATTTCAATTTCGTCTAAGTTGACTTCTGGCAGCTCTTCGGTGTATGACCCACAACGATATATTGGGGGCAGGATGCTTGTAAGGTAAAAAGCCTTCCGTCAGAATCTCCGGTCTAGAGACGACGACAATTATTTATTTAAAGTGGTGAACTTCGTCAGATGGCTTCGACCCAGGTTCTGCACGAAGACTTTTGATCCTGATCTTGCACTTTAGCTTGCTGTAGGGAATGCGTATTCGAGCACTGAAGGTCACGTCACGAGGGCTCATCATCATGTAATTCTGATGGTGCGAACAGTGGTGAGGGTTACCACTCTTCACTTGGCAATACTGGAATGGGAAGTGGATTGCACATGCTTGCGTTTTAGACGGGTTCGGCTTAAGTGCATTTTGCATGTAGTGGTGCTCAGTGCCTTTGTCAGACTTACGTCAACCTGTTTTAAGAAGATAGATTGTGAAGCTTTAGTCACACAATCGTTAGCGTATAAATAGCTTAAAGTACCTCTCATCTATGCTGTGTCGTGTAGCTAGATGGGACAGTCATCTGCCTAGAGAAAATTTCTTTTGATGTTGAAGATGTAAGGGCTTGTAAGTTCTTTTGGGGTAGGCCATTTTTTTAAAAGTTACATTGAGAAAAGCACCTGAAAGCGGCGTTGTAAGATAATTATCTAAGAACTATTACAAGGTTCTCGTATTACAGCCACAACATTACAATAAGGACTTAGGGTAGTTGAAACTTATGAATTATCTCCTGGCTTCCAGACATTTTATCAAGCACCAAATAGTTGTTGAACAGTTATGGCATCCACATTAAAACGACTGGCGCGAGATATTGTATTTGTCCCACTGGAATATTATCTTAACTACTGAACCTTCGTAATTTTAAGCTGGTATAGACCTGGACTTAAATGGCCGGCTGATAGTATAGTTTATGTGGGACGTGCCAAGTTCGTGTGGGACGTGCCAAGTCTGATCGGTAATTTACCGCTGACAAACAGTTGGTGCCCCACTTGGTTTAAAAAAGTAAATCATACACAGAAGCTAGCCTGTTTGGTTTTAGAAGCATACACGTTGTTATTACTACAAAACCTTGTAGATTGGTACAATAAGGAGATAGGCCTGAACTTATTCGAGTCGTTCATTGGCTTTTCGAGCTTCAGTAGTGCGACCATTTTTGCTAGCACCAATTAGTTGTTGCATTGTTCAAAAACTCTAAAGACCGGCGAAAAGAGGCTAAGACCTGTTTTCGCCTTTCAGAGTCGAGCATCCCCTCCGTGATGGCAGGAAAATTATCAGACAGGTTAAACGGTGCCACTTGCTTGCTGTAACAACTATACAAATACAATCTATACTTAAATCAAACTACTTTCTTGCTATAACAACAAAGCGGCAAGTAGCAACCGCGTATACCGAAAATCCCGGTTTTCGTGAATCTAATCCCGGTATTTGAAAGTGTCTATTATGGTCCGGGATCCCGGTATTTTCGGGATCCGGGATCCCGGTTTGCGACCCCTAGAGAAGACGTTACGTAGTTTTCCGAACGCTGCCCAGCCGAGTTGGATTCGACGATTGATTCCTTCTCAAAATTTGACCTACCCAACTGGATCACTTGTCCCAGGTAGACATATTTGCTAACAATTATTACAACAACTAGCGCTTAAACATAAAGGTTATTTTTAAGGTAGAGGAAAATTAAGATATTTTATGCTTTTCAACCGACTTCAAAAAAGGAGGAGGTTCTCAATTCGTCGGTATCTTTTTTTTTTTTTTTTTTTTTTTTTTATGTATGTTCAGCGATCATTCCGTACTGCGTTGACCGATTTCGATAATTATTTTTTTGTTTGAAAGGTAATACTTTCAGAATGGTCCCATATAAATTTGGTTAAATTCTGATGATGGGATCTATAAGAAAATCATCAAACATTGCATAAACTCCGTACCACGCCAACTGATTTTAGTATCTATCTTACCTATATCTCTGCCAAATGTAGACCGATTTTGATGATTCTTTTTTTAATGAATAGCTTATACTTCAAAGATACTATAATAAAATTTTTTGGAAAAAAATTTACCCCTAAGGGTGGAAAAATAGGAAATGAAATCGGTGTTCAGCAGTTAAATTATGTTTGCACTCGTAAGATTTGTTTTGATTGTGATTTATCACTAAAATGGATGAAATAAGTTAATTTTATAAAAAAAATAAAAACCGACTTCAAAAAACTAAAACGCTAAAAATAATCTTAACACTTAAGTACCTAATCAGTTACTTTTGGAGTCGGTGCCAGTCATTGAGAGACCAATGTTTTCGTTTGCACCGACTCCAAAAGTAACTGATTAGGTACTTAAGTGTTAAGATTATTTTTTATGTATATTGTTAACTACGACAGATACTTGTTGGTAAATTCAAAATCATATATTTTATTAATTATCTGGTGGCAATGGCACGCGGGGTCCAGTGTGTTTTTTTACATTTGAGCAATCGAAAAGTTAACGCGAACTTCTACACATAATGGAGACATAATATTATCGAAACAATATTTCTACTCTTCAATCGCGTAACATAAAAAAATACTCACACTATGTCATATACCATGGAATGATCTAATATTATATGGACATCTTAATGGGACAAAATAGAGATAATAAGCAAAAGAATGCGAAGAATTCGTCAGAGTAGGTAATTTGTGTAACAACTATTGGTTTTAGTGTCTTTACAGTGTACATGCACTATAGGTGGCCTTAGTTCATGTAACACTAATGATATTTCGATGTACCTGTAAATCTTAAATGTTGTTTTACTTATGTAGGTAAAAAAAAGATTGTTAATGTAGATTTTTTTGTGAAATTAAGTTTTTTTAACCGTAAACTGCAAAAGGCGAGTGGCAAAAGCTAATTAATATATCCGGACGTTATTTGTAATAAATTTCGCGGAAGCTTTTCTATTTAGTGGTCAGTCAATAAATCAGTGTATCTTTGTACCGTGGTAAAAAAAAACTCGTTGTCGCCAACCTTAACAAGCGGTGACCTTTCAATGACAACCGCACAGATTGGCGCCAATTAAATATAACCCCTGCTCTCTTGCAATAAGGTTGCACCGCGTGGCCCCGGCACTTGTAAGGGCAGACAGCGAATTTGCATAATTGTTGGCCGGCCATATAATAGCCCCGTTGTAGTGGGCGAAAGGAACTGCCCGTGCTATAGATAGATTGTCTAAAGACAAGACCCACACGGGAATTGGTTAGAATCTATATAATAAAAACAAAACATAATTGGCTAATCTGGAAGTCACTGGGGGGCCTATGTTCAGCAGTAGATGTTCTATGGAAATGATGATGATCATGATAAAACAATTTCTTTCATTTTTTAATACACAAACCGTTGTCCGTTAATCAATCTATTTTTGTAAAAATCGTATCACAATCCGTCAAGTTGTTTGGAGATTATATTATACAGACAGACAAGAAATCCCACAAACAAAAAAATAAAATTGATATAAATATAGTTGCACCACTTGTTTGTCCATCTATCCATCTATGTCTATATTTCCCGTTCTGTAAAATGATACCCGCGCATTTAACATCTTATTTTGGTAACTAGCTTTTGCTCGCGACTTCGTCTGAAAGATTCCAAAGAGCTAAAGAGGAATAAACAATCATCCTACGCCCAACCCAAAAAAGAGATTAACAATATCATGTTATAAGCTAGACCAAATTTCAGCTCATTGAGTTCAGCCGTTAAACCGAGATCAAGTAATAAACATACCAACTTTTACATTTATAATTTATAGATTCACATCATCATCATCATCATCTTAGCCTTTTACAAAGAGCACCAAAGAGCACGATCATTCGCTTTTTTATCCAGCCACTGCCAGCCATCTTCGTAAGGTCGTCGGTCGATCGAGCTGGGGGGTGTCCACTGTCCTACACTACGTTTGTTTGTCGTAGTCCCTCCACTTGAGAACCCGTTCACTCCACCTCTTATCAGTTCTGCGACAGATGTGGCCGGTCCACAGCCACTTTAGCTTGCTACATTTTTGCACTATGCCCAATACTTTGGTCTTTTCTCGGATGACCGCGTTCCGGTTTTTATCCCTTAACGAGATCCCAAGCATGAAAGGTCCCAAGATTCACATATATTGTACAAATTCATTATTAGGAAGGAAACTGGAAAACTGTACACTGACGTCAAAGGTTTAGCGCTAATACTGTTAACGAAGAGGTGTTTAAAGTGTTATCGCATTAGGCAAAGGATTACGTATTACTTATTTAAGCATTTTATTTAGGGAAATGTGTAGACGACATTATGACATCAACTTTTTTATCTGTAAAGTCCGTTTTATTTGGTTGTCGAATATTGTAAAAAATCTTGGAATGTCTTTTCACAAAAATATTAGTTTACAAAATTAACGAACTGTTAGAATAAAAAAGTTTTGTGTTAAAATAGTTTATATTTCTGAATTTATTTCATTGTTACATAAATGAATATTCCACTATATAGAAATGTCATGATTGTTTACAATTTTCAAGCAAAGAAAAACGGACTATAGAAAAAACCGTTGATGTCATAATGTAACGTAATCCTCTGCCTCATGCGATCAAACTTTTAACACTTTCGTAACTAGGCATTTTAGGAAAATAATCCTACGTACACAATGTAATGTAAATGTAGTGACAACAGAAAAATCGATAATGTACCTTTTTATTATTCATGTTTTTCCATTGTTAACCATTGAAATAATTAAAAAGATAGCACTTAAACCCCCATTATCGTCATTAAACGGAACTAAGCGCGACAACCAAGGTCGTATGTTGTACATTCTATTTCAGATTCTAACATCAACAGCATAAATGCTAGTTTAGATCTATAGCACTATCATTAAAATTACTCGATGTTTTTATAGAACTGAAGAGCAAATGAGTCAGTACATAAACAAAGCACTGCAGTTGAGTTGTCTAACTCCAATGTTCAGTCTGATAAGAATCTTTATGTACCATGTAACATAAATACATCCATCGTTAAGACAAGCTTTATGATACCTTCAGATTATTGTTTTTCAGGGGAGCGCGGACACAGCCGTAGCTATTTTGCAATCTACGTACGGAACTGGAGACGTATTTTTGAATCATGCTATTTCCAATCCGAATACGAAATTGCAAGATTCGCATGCGAAAACTTAAAATCACTATTTTTGAAAATTCATTCCGTGAATTCTGCAACGACCACTCGTTTTTGTTTTCTACTAGTAGAAAGTACGGAATAATGACATTGACAAGTAAACGTATGTTTGACAGAAATTTGACATAATAACTTTTTATTTACGTTCGTTAATGAGTTTTTGCTTTATGGTTTATAATTGTTTCAGCGTGAAACAAAAATAGACTTACAAGATTTCAATTTAATAGTAACACCTATTTCGAGTGATTCAAAAATGCGTAAAATCGTGAGCATTAGATATGAATTTCATACACGAATTGTTTTCGTGTTCGAATTCGAAATTCATTTCTAATGCTTCAAAAATACGTCTCCTGATCGTACGTACGGGAATACATGCTTCCTCTTATTTGCGCTGAGGGGAGGCGTGGGCTGTTTCATGTTAGGCTAGGGAGGCGTTACAAAAAAATACTTTGAGAAACTATGCTTTAGATAATTATGTTGAAGTGATGAGCCGAAACGTGAAACATGACAGTAAAGTTAGCCCCCCGCATTTACGTCACTCAGTAAGCTATGGAAAGGTCGTTGCTTGGGATTTCGTTAAGAGATAAAAACCGAAATAAGGTTATCCGGCAGCAGACCAAAGTAAGTCCGAAAATGTAGCAAGCTAAAGTGGTAGTGGGCCGGCCACATCTGTCGCAGAACCGATGAAAGGTGGAGTAAACGGGTTCTCGAGTGAAGATCACGTCTTGGTAAACGTAGTTTAGGACGCCCCAGCTAGATGGACCAATGACCTTAGAAAAAGGCTGGCAGTGGATGGATGAAAAAGGTGGGAGACCGTGCTCTTTCGGAGAAAGATGGTTCTTATAGATGCTCTATAGGGTAAATGCTCGATGGGTTTTGAGCAGTAGGCAAATGTGTTCATCAATACAAACCACTTTTCACAACACTCTAGGTCACCATCAAACCCCGATTTTTTTGTTGCTTGATACAAACTAACGCTAGATCTTGATGATAAGTATCATCATCATAATCAGCTCAGGTCTGTCTAAAGCAGGTTTTTTTTATAGTTTAGAAGTTGACCTCGTAGTAAAACTTGTTAGTATAAATTATGAACACATTCGCCTTTTAATTTGGCTATTGTTCAAAACCCCATTCTGTCTACATAATGTATTAAAAGTGGATGACTTTAGGAATTAATTTAATTTGGACGTAACTATATTTTTGTGATTCGTGTAGGAATTGTTTGTGACTAAAATTTTAATTCCAAATTAAAATTGATGACCGTCTGGTGTAGTGGTTCGCGCTCCGGGCTACAGCCAGCGGTTGCGGGTTCGAATCCCGCAAGGGGCAAATGTTTGTGTGATGAGCACAAGCATTTGTCACCAAGTCATGGACGTTTATAAATGTATTTAAGTATGTTTATCCGTTATCTAGTCGCCATAGTACAAGCTTTGCTTAGTTTGGGGCTAGCTAATTGGTGTAATTGTGGAATAAAAATTTAAAAAAAAAACTGAGAATACAGATAACAACGTGTGTGTATATTTTTTTTACAAGGGCAGGTGCCACCGGCGAAATAGTATTTAAACTATTTAAATAAGTATCTTGTAAGTATCTCATATAAATAGGTATATCATTTGAAAAAAATCGACCGCATCAGGTCAAACCCACATCGAAAGAGACGTAATGAAGTAATCCTCGAAGATATTTTTAAATATCTATGTGCCATTGCCAATATGCTGATCCAAAACAGAAGTATGATATCACGAATATTATTTAAAAAAAGTTACAAGTACGTTCTATAAATTATTCCTGGCATAAAAATGGAAGCTAATCGCAAATACTTATATAATGTCTGAAAATTTTTCAAGTTGTCTGAAAACATTATTGTATAATTACTCTGTTATGACTAAGTATGAGTCTGACTTATTATGGATATGGACCGTCTTATTGTCAATCTATTCTAGTCCTAATCACTTTAACAATAAGACTGAACCATTAAAACAAAGTTTTGCAAACGAATCTTGGTATATAGAAGATTAGACTCTATATAACAAACTTAAGGTTGAAATTCAAACTGTCAAGAGTAATCAATTCACAGTATGCGAATTGAGCCAATTATGTATGAGTATGTATGATTTCGAATTGCTTTTCATTAGCAAGGACTGAGCGTTCGATTTACAGTCGTTAGAATACAATTATCTTTTACAATGTTAATTGAGGTTAATGACTTGTTTGTGGAGATCAGTTACCTGATTATGAGAATCTATATAATATATAGATTCTCATCTCTCTCTCTCATGTAACTGACCCGACTTTCTTTTATACATATTATATATAAAAGAAAGTCGGGTTAGTTACACCATTTATAAGTCAAGAACGGCTAGACCGATTTTTACAATTTTTAGTTTATTGGATTTGTCTCCGCCCCGAATAGCAGAATAACTAATAAAAAATATGAAAAATTTACAAAGAAAAAAAAGAGATGGTACGAAGTTTGCCGGGACAGCTAGTATAAATTAATTTATCATCTATTCACACTATAAAACTAACTCTAAATCGTTAATTACAAGACTGTCCTGGGTGTATGAGACTGACTGGTGCATGAAATAGGTTTATAAAAACAAGGTGTTACGAAAAACAAGCTCAAACGAAACAACTTTTACTTGGGACCAAAAATATTCAATATTTGGAATATTTGATCAACCATTTGATCAGCTATTTAATGTGGGAAACTGTTTTTGAGCAAGAATCAACCCCTTTACTAAAAATACAGTTGTACTAGACACATGGCAAAATAATATTTTGATAGTTCTGTGACCGCTTTTCTAGAAAATGAGAAAATAATACAATTAAAAAATCCTTAAAAAACTGTGTACAGACAACGGCAGGTACATCTACCTAAAGTTAAAGGTCAATGAACTAATTTTTAACTTTAAGTCCGACATATAGAGATCAATATCAATTAAGATTTGGCCATAGTCAAAAGAAGAAGAATAAATATGTGCCAGAAAACACACCAACTGTCATGGTCTCGAAGTAAATTAACATCCTTGTGTTACGAGGTATCAGACATTGTATTTTGCACGGGGCGTCTCTCAGCACATCCAGATTTGAGCTCATTTAGAAAATATCGTTTTCCGAATGGACCTGAACCAGGCATAGAGCCCAGCACCCCTAGCATGACCACCAAAACACGATATGATATAGCAATTTATCACAACAACTGCAAAAATATGATAGATGCCATGTACCCGCCATGTTGAATCGCCATGCCGGTGACGTCACAAGTTATGATCGCTGTTTCGATAAAAATTCAACATGACGTATTTTTTTTTAAATATGATAGATATACTATCTTTTTTTTTTAAAACTATTATAGATATGGCTAGATTTTTTTTTAAAACTTGACCGTTCGTTTCGATACATCGCTATATCATATCATACTCGTATCATATCGTGTTTCGAGAAGGAATTGGTACATTTTTAGGTATAACTGTATCTTCAAATCCACGTGCTAAACGTAGGTATTGTACATACATGTTTAATAGTTGCAATGCCACTCGGAAGTACTCAACATACTGAATATTAAATGTAACAGCCAAGGTTTCACTAATTAAAAGCAACAGAAAACATAATCTTCCTGTTTCAGTTCGGATCAGAAGAACAATATTACTTATGACTATGTAGTTGAGTATTTAATTCATTATCATCATTTCAGGATCATTATCACCAATTATCACCATCATTATCACCAATGGACGTCCACTGCTGAATATAGGCCTCCCCAGTGACTTCCAGATTTGCCGATTGGAAGCGGCCTGCATCCAGCGGCTTCCTGCGACCTTTACCAGGTCGTCTGTCCACCTTATGGGTGGACGTCCTACGCTGCGCTTGCCGGTACGTGACCTCTATTTCAAATCCTTTCTGCCCCATCGGCCATCAGTTCTGCGTACTGTTATACAGGGTTATTTGTAAAACATCAACAACCTCTTAGGGGCTGATTCTGGTGCTCAAATACAACAACTTCTTCTATGGGACCAACATTGAATACTAAAAAAAATGTTTATTTCTCTCTCCATACAAACTGATGTCAGCTGGTGGCGGCTTAGTATGGGGAAGTTATTTTTTTTTTGCGATTGCAATGTTGGTCCCATAGGAAAAGTTGTATTTGTGCACCAGAATCAGCCCCTAGGACGTTGTTAATGTTTTAGAAATAGCCCTGTATATTTATTTATAACTAGTTAACTTTTTA
Source organism: Anania hortulata (assembly GCA_963576865.1). Taxonomy (NCBI): domain Eukaryota; kingdom Metazoa; phylum Arthropoda; class Insecta; order Lepidoptera; family Crambidae; genus Anania; species Anania hortulata. The sequence continues at coordinate 3,566,866 of OY756388.1, read as the reverse complement.
AAGATAAGACTTTTTACACTTTTGAAAAGAAAGAAAAACGTTTATTCGACACACAAGAGAAAATAATAATAATAATACACAAAACAATATAAATTAGATGTGTCGAAAAGGTGCCTGCTCAGCATTTGTCGTGACAGCCACAGACTTATCACGACGCTGATTTTCGGCGGGAACCTTTCGTTGTGATTATCATATCGGATTCTACGTATTCCCGATATATTGTTGGCAATAGTCAGGTTGACAGTGGACAGTACTGGTAAGGTGCTAACCTAACTTGCTAAAGCAACTGTTGTTTCAATATTCCCTACAAAGTATTCACCACTGAAAACTAAGTACAATTGTCAAGCCAATAAAAATATTACAACACAATAAAACTACAAAATCAATGAAAACAATCTGCACCTATACCACGAAGGCATTTACAGCATAAACATACCTATTCCAGTGTGTTAAAAGCCATTATTATGTGGAACAATAGTGTTGTATAACGTGGCCTGAAAACAGCCAGGTACTATACTGGCATGTGAACGACAATAGAGATGGGAACAGTAAGTTCACTTACTCCTGAGCGTCCTCATAAAAACACTTGAAATAAATAAATAAAACTGAGAAGCAAAAAATTGCATTAATACAGCACTTTTATAGTCGGTGGTAACGAAAATATTCAAACTCTCATCGGATGACTCCGACTCCAAAAGTAACTAAAGTAATTGGATACTGTGTTAATATTATTTTCAGCTTTTCAGTTTTTTGAAGCATTTTTTTATAATCAAAAGTAAAAAAAAAATTTTTTTTTCACAAATTATAGGTATACTATCTTTAAAGTATAAACTTTTGAATAAAAAAAGAATCATCAAAAACGGTTTACATTTGTCGAAGATATTAGGTAACATAATTATTTACAAAAATTTGCTGGCGTGGTATGGAGTTCATGCAATGTTTGATGATTTTCTTATAGATCCTATCATCAGAACATGTCTAAATTTATATGGGAACATTCCGAAAGTATTTTCTTTCGAATAAAAAAATAATCTTTGAAATCGGTCGACGTGGCATGGCAACGAATGATCGCCGAACATACGGAAAAAAATGATTTTGACGAAGGAAAAAATTGAGAACCTCCTCTTTTTTTTAATCGTTTAAAAAGATGGTAACAGAGAGCGCCTGTTCGGTGCAGCGACTTAGCAACAGACTCCCCATGATGATTACATTGCTCATCCGATACATAACTCAGGTACAACAGTACGAAAACTCACGCATACTGTGACAGGCAATCTTATCAAGAAAACTTTTTTTGGAATCACAAAACGCAAAAAACTTTCGGGTGTTAAAACAAGTCGTTAGCGGAAAATTTCTGCTTCAGAGGCGGGAAAGGATAGTAAAGTGGCCCTATTGTGTCAACCTCTCTTATGAGTGAGCCAGTTACATTACAACAGAAATTAACAACGTATAACTATTATGTGACGTGGTTTCGGCTGTGCGGTCACTGGTAATTTGATTAATTTCACGTCGCGCGTTGTGTCTTAAATTAATTACAAGCAACATTATTTGCTTAACTCATTGACTGCCGACGAGTCGCATTCTCATGTATAACAATAATTAGGTAGTTTCCTGGGAAACATTAAAATGATTCTATTTAGTCCTGCAGTTAGATATTATTAAAAAAAAAATCTTTTGTCAATTAAACAAAAAAATACGGAAATAAAGCGATTTAAGTTAGGGAGCACGTGACGTCACGCTGCGGCGTACTAAAAAGTTTCTCACAGCGTGACGTCACAAGGATCTTTATTGTTTAATTGAAAGAACTGAAATCGAATTAGATTTTTTTAGGAAACTAGCCTATTATTGAATATCGTTTCGCGGGACTGTGGGGTTAATAGGAAGCTCCTACTACTTGTACTAGTTAGGCTAAGTTACTCATTATTATTTCTGGTGAACTATCAGTCCATTAAATACCTAAAACAATTGTCAAACAGAGACAGTTGCCCCGAATGTCCTGACCTTAACCTCTACTAGTTAGTGTGGGTACAGACGAAATACTTATAAGATGGATAGGTTAGCTCTGTGTGCCTGTGACCACATCCTTCTACAAAGCTAGGTTTTACATCATAGGTAAGAATGAATCATGTCTATGATAGAGCGAGCTTTTTAGAACAATAACCTACCTAGGTTTAACTGTAGGTTTAACTGTAACTGTAGGTGTAGGTAGGCCTTAAGGTTACACAAATTTGTAAAGACTTGAATTTATAAAGTATCCAGTAAGGAGCTCACATTTTGATGGTAAACTCATTGTGAAACTCTGCGATGCAAACTTATATTACAATGCTTCGAGAGTTGACGATTTGAATGCCACAGTCATCTAATAATCGACTGCTTGACGAAACAATAGTTAATAATAGCTCCGGACTACAAACAAATTGTCCCGAAGCAGCGGTAGGGCAAAAATATATTGGGACGTGTAAAAGTGCTTTTAATGGCCTATTTGCAAATATAAATGATTTTGATTGCTGATTTTTCAATAGTCAGATAACTTTTATTTGAAGAATAAGTTTGACATTTGACAGTTTTCGTATAGAAATTGTGTCAGAACGTCAATTATATTCGTTAAATAAAGGAATCTGGCGATTGAAAAATCGGCCCTTAGACAGACAACACCAATTAAAACGGTCAAGACGCACTCATCAAGCATCATACGTAACGAGACAATAGAAATTCCATAGTTATGCGGTCTCTTGCGACCGCTTGGATGTTAACGGGTTAAAATATGAAGGTTATGGGTATATTTACTGATTGAAAATTTCAAATTCAAATTTATTTAATACCAGTGGTCGCGACGTGCTCTCTGCCGTCACGACTTTATACTGAGCGAATACCATTTTGGTACCTGACCGTATTAATGTACTTTATATTTTGTAAGACTCATTGTAATGTCTGTCTTGTACCAAATAAATAATTTTTAATTTCTATTTCTATTTGCGGCAAAAATAGTATACGTAGTTATTCAATAGGTAGGTACATTTCTGAGTCACATGTTAGTCTACTTGAATTAGCACGCAAATGTTACAAATATGAGTGATAAAAAATATAAAACAATTTTGAAATTCTCTAATTAAATTACATTATTAAAATAGTCATTTAAAAAAATGCCCAGTTAAATTATAAGTCAAATTTCAAGATTTTTTTAAATTTTACAAATCGCGACTCCCTACTTAATCTAGGCTGACGCAACAAGGCACCACGATAATTCATGATTCTTGAATTTGGTATGGCAGTTCAAATAAGTGGCAAGTTACTAATCATTTTTTGTTATTGCATAACATGTTGTAGATCTATATCTAATAGAACATCGCTTCTAGGTTAAAGTATGTGTCATCTTAAAGAATACATGTTGATACCGATATATCCCACAAGTGTAGCAATCATCAAAGATTATCAAATATACTATTATGAAGAAACGCATATTATATATTTTTTAAATATTGTTTGTCACGTCACGAAATTTCCTTGCTTTTATGTATCATATTTATGCAATATTAATCTATATATATATAAAAGTCGGGTTAGTTACACCATTAATAAGTCTAATAAGGGTCACATAATGTTCCCTTTCTTTATAGATATATACTCTTTATTGCACATCATTCAAAGCAGTTTCAGTTGATAGTCACCCACAAGGTGGTCAGGCGACCTGGTAATGGTTGCAGAAAGCCACTGGATGCGGGCCGCTTCCAATCGGCCAATCTGGAACTCACTTGGGGAGGCCTATGTTCAGCAATGGACGTCCTATGGCTCAAATGATGATGAGATGTTAGCTTTGTAGATAAAAGTTTTTTCTACTTTGAGGGCGTGTAACAATAGTGACGTCACGCATAGTGGTCCTATGTCCATCCATGCATTATTTACAGCGCGATCTCAAAGATCTCCAAAAGAACTCATGCACACACGACAACGTGCGACAGCCGTTTTATCACCCAAAAATCTAGGAAAATTGACATATCCGCAGATTAGATCGACTAATTGGCAGAAGTGAGGTTTCCGAGTATGCCTATACAATATTTTTTGCCTCAGTCCTCATTTAGTGGATGGGCTGTTATAACCCTACTTCAAACGCAGCTGTTTACAGTGTAGCTTCTAAACAATTGCGGCTAATCTCGGACACTGAAGAGTTTTGCCACTAAATACCAAAAGCTACCTACTTCAATGGCAAAACATTATAGAACACAGACATACAAGAGTAACGTACGAGTTCGAGATTTACGCTTAATATTTATGTTGTAGCGGTGCAGTTCCTATTTATCAACGTGCGTCCAAGCACATAGCACGCTTCGATTGGTAGTAGACAGCTGCATCAGGTATTCCAGATGAATGCATACCTCATGGCTCTACTATTAACAACTCTATCTATACTAGGCACCGCACTCCGCTTACTTCAGTCAGTAGAGACTCTTGGTCAAGTCAGGTCTTCCAGAAGAAGACTTTTACGTTCTCCTCATACAAACGCTCCTCTGGCAGAGTCAGTAGCTTGTCCACTTACCGCTGCACCTCACTCGCGTCAGTTAGTAAAGACACCTGCTCCAGGTCTTCTAGAAGAAGACTTACCTTATAGCGTCGCTATATAACTACCTCTAAAACGTCAAGGCGAACTCTGCTTGGTGCAGTCAGTAGATATACCTGTTCCAGGTCTTCCAGATGAAAACTTACCTCGTGGCTCCGCTATGTACCGCTCTCCTCGCAGCGACAGCAGCTCGTCGACTAACCGCTGCACGCCGCTCGCTTCAGTCAGTAGAGACACTTGATCGAGGTCCAGGTCTTCTATCGTTATGCCCTTGTTCGTCGCTTCGTATATGAACCCTAAGTATTGGCTGTAACAAAAACAAAGTATATTATGGAACTTTGATGATAATTCGTCAGTCTTGAGGGTTTCTGCTAATACATAGAAGTGTATAGGAGTACATAGGAGCTCATGTGCAGAAGAGTGTCCCGAAAAAACGCACGTGCAACGCTAAATCACAGAATAAAGAATAACACGAAATCTCGGAACACCCTGACAGCAGTTCGGGCCGAGCCGAGCGTTTCGAGATTTCGTATGTGAGCTCTAGTGCGCATTATATTAAGCTTAAATTCTGATACACTATTATTACATATTCTGTGGCTAAATGAAGCGTGGTAAATATCGTGGTAAACGTATATTTATCACGCAAGCATGCGCTCTTTTAGTAAAGGCCCTGATTTCTGCTGGACTTTTAGCAAAAACTAATTTTGGCACATATTGATATGACCGGTAGTTCATGGGAAATATTGATGGGGTTTTTCTGTAAATGAGTTTAACTACCTACCGCCCACAACCAGAAGCAGTACAACTTAGGTGGTCTTAAAAGACCTGACAAGAACAGATAAAATGAAAACAAGCAAAGTTATTTAACAATATATTTACGGATATTTTCAATGCATTTTCGTTCGCTCTTTTAAAACAAACGTTGTCATTATTACTTGCATGTATGATGTATAAAAAAACTGCGATATCAACTTTGATATCAAACACATGACTCATATTGATAAGCATACTCTGTATTTAAGACAGCAACCATTTATTTAGTAGCATAGTTAGAGTACGTACTATGCATAAATGTTTACCACAGACCTTAAGGCGACGGGTAAGGCAAGTGACCTTGAACATTAAGCGTCGACTCATGCGACTTCTATTACGTGCCTAAGATAATACAAATGTTTTTCGCAGACTAAACATCCATCCGTTGCGCTCCTGTGCAAATAGATTATCATTGCGAGCAAAATATCCGCTCATGGAAAAGTAGGCGCTAAGAGTAAAATCCATTTAAAAACCTTACAATTCTTAATTAGTTGACTATTTGAAAAAAAAACTTCACCCTAAAGTCACGAATGGTATAAATAACTGAACCAACTTTGAAGCTAAACAAAAACGTCGTTTAAAATATAAATGTGTACAAGCTCGCGATATTTGCGGTACTTTGATTTTTTTTTGTGTTTATACGAAATAATAACTACTATAATTAATACATCAGGAAAAATTCCACATGATATATTAAATTCCACATCCTAAATCCAGTATTTTCACCAGAAAACTTGTACAAAAACACCTCTTTTACGTGCATTCTTCATACCTGGCGCCTTAAATAGAATGGCCGTTAATACCTGTAGGGATTGTTTAAATGCTATCCTATTCACTACACCTACACTGGCTCGACAATGCTCACGTATCTCTCAGGTATCCTGCACAACAATCCACCCACGGTTCCCGCCATGCGAGTCCCTCTTGACAGTGACGTTTGCTCACCCACACAGGAGCACACGAGACAGCGTATGTATGCTATAGTGCATACACTACATCCCTCCCTTAATGATGAATTAGAGAAAGCAAACAAGAGATTTTAAACTGAATCATTCTTTTAATTATAGGCCCATACTTAATCAGTCTTCTTTATAGTTCTATCACAAAATGTTAAACATCAGGATATATAGTTTGGTGTTAACATTTATCAGGTTTTCTTAAGGTGGTAATAATTACCTAGTAATATAATTATACAACAATAATGAATTAGTTAACAATCGTAACATTTAGTATTAAGTAATCACATTTTTAACCCAATAAATCACCGCTTTAATTATTCATTTCCATTTCCATTGTCTTCCTCTTCTGCTTCTTCTTCAAGATCCTTTTCCTGAACCGTTTTCCATTCTCCTTCAACTCTTTTCAGATGAACAACGTTCCTCCTCAGTAGTTGTCCTGTTTGGTCGTTTCTTACTGTGATATCTCCTGCATTGGTGCTCTGTACAGTATGAGGTGTTGGGTTGTAGTTTGAACTAAGCTTATTTACTTTATCCATATTCTTGACGTAGACTTTATCTCCTTCCGTCAGGTCCGATTCTGTAGCTCCTCTTTTTCTATCCCCATACTCTTTCCCCTTCTCCTTTTGAATCTTGTCCCGGTCTCGCACATCAAGATCCATTTCTGTATTTTCTAGTCTATCGATTGACGGGATTTTGTCTCTATTCAGCCGTTTAAAGAACAGCTCCGATGGTGACTTGCCCGTGGTTGAATGGGGCGTACTGTTATACATTAAAAGATACTCCATTAGGCTCTCTCTCATATCCTTTTTCTCCAAATGGCTGATCTTGAGGCGCTTAATTATGTCGCGGTTTTGTCTCTCAACCTCCCCGTTTTGTTGTGGCCAGTACGGTACTGTATTGTAAAGAGTGATGTTGCATTCATCACAAAAAGATCGAAATTCGTCGCTAACGAATTGTCTCCCGTTGTCGGCAGTAATGGAGACAGGGTACCCTAGTCTGCTAAAAATTTCCTTGAGTATTTTTATAATTTGGGAACTGGTCACCGTTTTAGTTATTTTAATTTCTTTATAGCGGCTAAAATAGTCAACCATTACAAGAAGGTAGTCGTTGGTCGGTAGAGGACCCAGCAGATCCATCGCAACATCAATCCAGGGAGCTATAGGGATTTCGCGTCTTTTCATGGCCGTTGGGGGACTTGGTAAGCCCACTAAGGTGCAGCTCTTGCATGATTTGACCAGTTTTTCTGCATCCTTGTCGATCCTTGGCCACCACACTTTTGACCTTAACCTTCCTTTCATGGCAACAATTCCGGGGTGGCCCTCGTGCGCGGCATCAAGAACATCTTTCCGCAATTTCTAGGGTATCACGATTCGATTTCCTCTAAGTAAAATGTTTCCGTAGAAGCATAGCTCGTTTTCAAATATTTTATATCCTTTGACAGATTCTTGCCACTCTCCTTCGTAGACTCCTTTCCTAACATCTTCGATTTCTTTATCGCCTCCAGAAACTTCAACAATGGTAGTCATTGAAATTGCACGTGGTTTTGCTTGCTCTACAATTTGATGTACGTGTTCGTCTCCTCCCTTAGATGGTGATTTAAAATGTTCGCAAAGTCGAGACAACGGGTCAGCAATGTTTACCTTACCTGGTTTGTAGATCACATTATAGCTGTAACATTGTAACCTGAGTACCCACCGCTCTATACGCGCACAAGGCTTTGACTTTTGTCCGAATAATATTTCTAATGGTTTGTGATCAGTAATGAGATCAAACTCTTTGCCAAAAAGGAAAATATTGAAATGCTCTACAGACCAAACTAAGGCTAAAGCTTCTTTCTCTGTTTGGCTGTATTTCCTTTCACAATCTGTCAGCGTCTTGTTTCCATATGCGATTATTCGCGGACCATTTGCATCAGTCTGAACTAAAACAGCTCCAAGACCTACGGGACTAGCGTCTGCGATAACTTGTGTTTTATCTTTAACGTCGTAGTATCCCAAAGATTGTATTTGGGTCAGTGCTTTTTTCAGTTCCATAAACGCTTTATTTTTCTCGCTAGTCCAAAACAGTTCAATATCAGCCTTTTTTCCCAGTTTTTTTCTCAACAACTCTTTCAAAGGTTCAGTTTTTGTAGCGAGGTTGGGTAACCATTTATTCACGTAATTTACCAGCCCCAAAAAACTTTGTAATTCTTCTATGGTTTTAGGAGCTCTGAAATTGGCAATGCTCTCCATGTATTTTGGCAGTGGATTTACTCCATCTGATGACAATTCGTGTCCCAAAAAGTTTACCTTCTCCACTTTGTAAATGCACTTTTGTTTGTTAAGTAGTACATTATTTTCTTTGAGTACTTGAAATACTTTTTCCAGTCTTGAGTCATGTTGCTCTCCGTTGTCACCAAATACCAGTATATCATCAATGAAGTTAACAACTCCATCGCATTTCACCAGGATTTTTTCCAGAACTTTTTGAAATATTTCTGGGGCGCAACTGATCCCGAACATAAGTCTTTTATATTGATAGAGCCCTTTAGCCGTTATGAAGGTCGTTATGTGTCTGCAATCGGGGTGTAGTTCCAGCTGATAAAAAGCGTCTTTAATGTCTAGTTTGCTAAACTGTTTAGCTTTACCTATTTTCGGTAAAAGCTTATCCATGCAGGGCAATGGATGGTTTTCTCGCATAATAGCGGCATTAGCGCGTCGCATATCGACGCATAATCGCAGGTCACCATTTTCTTTCATGATAGGTACCATTGGAGAAACCCACCTGGAAGGTCCATTTACTTCTTCGATTATGTCTCGGTCAAGAAGGTCCTGAATCTTGTTTTCAACTTTCCGTTCAATAGGCAGTGGTATTCTCCGGTATGGTTGTGATACTGGTTGTACTTTTTCATCTATTGGAATATCAACCAGTACGTCTTTGAGTTTAGGGAATGGTTGGGACACTAGGTTTCCTTCAATTCTGTTGATATCTATGCCTATTTTTAAAATTCCTAGCAGTGTGGCAGTTTCTTTTCCCAGCAAGTCTCTCGTACCTCCAGCTATAACATAAACAGTTGTTTGTTCTTGACGTTCATTTATTCCGATTGTGGTCTCGAATGATCCCTTGACATTCAGCGGAGTACGACTGCCATATGCTAAAAAAGTCTTGTTTGGTTTGGTTGTCTGGTTGATTGCTATGACTCCATGATTTTTCAAGGTCTCCCATGTTCCTTGAGTTATCAAGTTGACTTTGCAGCCTGAATCGACCAACATCCTAGTTTTGACTCCACCTAGGGTACACTCAACCGTCGCATCGTCGTCAATATTGAATACATAGTCCACTTGAACTCTCGCTTTTTTGTTTTCTTTTGTGTTTCGCGGATTTTCAGGTTTTCTTTGTTCGTCGGCTTTCCTTTTCAGACTTCCTGTTAGGCAGTACTGACGGAAATGACCCATCTTGCCACATGTATAACATGTTTTCCTTAGAGCAGGGCATTCTTTGTAATCAGATTGGTGACTTTGATTACCACATCGTCTACAGGATTTTATATTTTTGTTGGACACTCGCCTATTTTTGTGAGTTCCTTCTTTTTTATATCTGTTGTATATAGCGTTAACTTCTTGGTTTCTTTGTTCCTTGTCTTGACTTTCTTGTTTTTTGTCTTCATATATTTCTAATTGCTCATTAACAATTTCTAAAGTATTGGCCTCAGTCACAATTTTTTCCAAAGTTATGCTGTCACCGACCGTAAGGATTTTCCTACGTAATTCGGCTGAAGTGCACTTCTCAGTGATTTGGTCGATCAAATGGTCCTCTTTTTTATCAAAGGTACATTTTTCAGCTTGTTTCCTTAGTCGAACTAAGAAACTTTCAAATTTCTCATTATTCTCTTGCTTGATCAATCTGAACATGTGGCGTTCAAAAACGCGATTTTGTTTCGGAAGAAAGTATTCATCCAGTTTACTGATGGCAACATCAAAAACGTCGACTCCTTCAGTGGCTTGAACGTTTGCACCAGGTACGTTATAAAATATGTCCTGTAGGCTGGTCCCTCCGTAGTGCAGCAATGTTGCTCGTTTCCTCTGTGACGATTCGATCTCGGCCGCATCGAGATATATGAGAAGCGATCGTTTCCATCTCTCCCATTTGCAACCGATGGAAGCCCTGTCGCCGTCCAAGTCTAGTCCCTCTAGAGCCGGCAAGGGTTGTTGGGCCATAATTCCTTTCCGTTAGGTAACCTGAAAAGCCCAATTTAATGAAGGACATGTCAACCATTTCTAATTTAATGTAGGCGTTCATTTAAACTACATTTTTTTTTTTTTTTTTTAATTAATAGACTTAATGTTAACAACTTCCAATTTAATGGGGCATTTATTTGAACTACCAGGCATTTGCCAATTTAATGAAGGTTATGTCAACCTAATCCAATTTAATGGAGGCATTAATTTGAACTACCAGACAATTTCCAATTTAATGGAGGTTATGTCGACCCAATCCAATTTAATGGAGGCATTCATTTGAACTACCAGACAATTCCCAATTTAATGGAGGTTATGTCAACCCAATCCAATTTAATGGAGGCATTTATTTGAACTACCAGACAATTCCCAATTTAATGGAGGTTATGTCAACCCAGTCCAATTTAATGGAGGCATTCATTTAAACTACCAGACAATTTCCAATTTAATGGAGGTTATGTCAACCAAGACCAATTTATAGGTGCATTCATTTGAACTACCAGACAATTTTCAATTTTATAATAGGTACCGGCCCACAATAATTTTACAATAATAATAATTCTTTTTAAAACTATGTTTTATTATTTGCTTTTTCATTTTTCCAGTTATAACCTGCCTGGTGTATTTAAAGGTTGATAGAATTATAATATATATATTTTTTTTATATTGCACCTTAAGGGTTTAACGAGGTTTAAGTTTAATTGTAATTATTGCTCATTAAGGGTTAATAGGGGTAGAATATTAATTCTTTGAATTATTTTGTTCAATTAATATTAAGGTACAAGTATAGTTTTATTAAAACTTCACTAAGTATTCCATAATTGAGTTGATGCTATCTGTATATATGCTACTTAAATAATTAAAAGTTTAGAAATAATTAATGTTTGATTGCAATTAATGTTAATAGGTGCCTACAAAACACTGTTACTGGTATTTACAACACAAGTGATTATGTATGTAAACTCATATACTATTTACACAACTAGTAGGTACTAGTAATCGATAACCATAGAACTTTAATGAATTAGGTAATTAGTTCACGATAACTTTATGAATATAAACCTTATCTAGCTACTTAAACATGGAGGTGCAACTGATTACATTTTTTTGCATAATTATATGGTACCTACTTCATTAGTTACTACCCTACTATGTAAAATTAAAATAGTCTCCTACAATTTAGGAAGTAATAAGTACCTATCCTATTGAACATGAAAATGGGAGACTGTTGTCGTTATTCACCTACGTTTATCTGGGCCGGCAAGCTTTTCAATTTGTTTACATTCATGTTAGTATGTTGCTACTTAACCTAAGGTAATTCCTGTCGAGCACTTATTTGTAAATCTATCATATTTTACTAAATTTATTGTTACGAATCATTGGTTATAACATCGTGCTTCTTGATTGTTCTTAATAAACGGTAGCGTTTGATAAATTACGAAAGTATTGTTTGCCGGGATTTTAACCTCAATTATACTGACGTTGGGTGTTTTCTTCATAATATTTTAGTAAAATGTGTTACCTTTTAGCTCGTCGCCACTTGTAGGGATTGTTTAAATGCTATCCTATTCACTACACCTACACTGGCTCGACAATGCTCACGTATCTCTCAGGTATCCTGCACAACAATCCACCCACGGTTCCCGCCATGCGAGTCCCTCTTGACAGTGACGTTTGCTCACCCACACAGGAGCACACGAGACAGCGTATGTATGCTATAGTGCATACACTACAATACCAATCGAGGTATTAAATATGTAGCCAAATAATGACACAAAATCAATCGATCGTCGACGGAGGGAGGCCACTTCTAATTGGGCTGGTACATGCCTTTTTTATTTCAAATGAACAGAAGGTAAGGTGACAACATGAATTTTGTATGGAACAAGGTTAAGTGGTGACATTAGGGACGCGGTTCAACAATTTCAATCTTTAAATAATTTAATACAAAGTTGATATTCGCGACTTGTTTGATTGTGAGCTTAGGTCTTCTAAACTACGCAACCGGTTTAGATGTTTTTAAGAATTTATACCGAAAGTATTAATACATGATGTATACTATATTAATACATATCGCATAATGGCGTCACCCAAAACACCTAGAATCCAGTTAATTTAAAAAAGGGTTTATTCTGAATTGATCAAAACCGGTAATCGAACCCGGGACACTGCGTTGAACGCGAATTACCGCGCTACGATACCAATTGGGTCGTCACGAGCCTACAACTTCATTTTAGCAAAGTTAAAACTATAAATAGATCTTATATAAAATCGCCGTGAGGGAACGGACGTAAAGAATACACTTCCCCACCGCCAACAGGAGGCGTGTCGTAAGAGGCGACCAACTCCTGTATCACGAGACGGGCAGCAGCGTCTTTGTGCGAAATCTTATTAAAAAACTCCGCTCGCCAACCCGTCTGCCGAGCGAGGCGAGTATTGGCAATTCTCCCCTGATGATATGTTATTGGGGGAGGCTTTTGTTCAGCTGTGGATGTCCAATGGCTGAAATTATGATGGTGACTAAGTAGATATTATTCGTTACATTTTACATAAGTGATAGTTTAACTTTGTGAACACCTTACATTATCAATCACTTTCCATCTATCACAGTAACAACGATAACTGATAAAATATTCTTATAATTTGTATGCTGTAATCAAATGTCGTAACTCACATATCAATCTATCTATCTGATAACCTGCATGCTGCAGTGTTGAGACATTTATATCTTTATCTTTCTTGGTATAGTTGTCTTCTATACGGCCTATACTAATAAGATAAATGGAATTTATTTTGTTTTTCCTTTTATGGCATTTTATTTTTATTTATTACTAGCTGTCCAGGCGAACTTCCGATTTTTTTATAGTTATTCTGCTATTCAGGGCGGAGATGAATCCAACAAATCAAAAATCTCACAAATCGGTTTACCCCGTTCTTGACTTCTAAATGGTGTAACTAAACCACCTTGTTTATGTATAGAGAAAAGTATTATAATAATAAGTATTCATTTTTGACATTCACGGATCTTGTTCTCTTGTAATAAGAGTCATAGGCTACTTAGCTGGTTTTTGTATAAGGTTCAAATGGTTGGTAATATCCAAATAAGGCGTCAAATATTTTATTATAGTTTTAGACGACAAAAAAACGCGCTGATCAAGCATACATAAACGAGACACAATAGAAATTCCATTGTTATGCGGTCTCATGAGACCGCTTGGATGTTAACGGGTTAAGACAGCTGACGATGCACTGAACTGTGACGTCAGAAACAAGTAAATATCCTTCATCTTCTTTTGTTTATGGCCAAATCGAGGATCATCGGTCCACAGCCACCTCACCGTTAAATTCCGCAAATATCTATATCACGTTAGTTGATGTAAAGTCAACGGCAGGTCAACCTGCCCAAAAAGTTGAAGGTCACTGAACCGATTTTCAACTTTAAGTCCGACACGTAGAGATCAATATCAATTGAGAAAATTTGACGTTTTGTGGTAGGTTGACGACCTGTTGTCTGTACCATTTATCTTTGAACAAATAATATGACATTTCTACTCTATAGGGTAAGTGCTTCATGGGTACTCCGTACTATCGCATATAATATATTAGTATTGAAGTTTAAACGGGGGCGTGCATTGGTTTCAGATGGGGGTAGGCTGTGAGTGAAAATTGAGTAAGTTTGCGTGAAACAGTAGGCGATCTCGCGGCAGCCTAACATTGGTTAAATTGCACAGGTACGATCTATGTTGCGCGCTTTAGTAAGGAAATAAGTATAGATAGACGAAAAATGGTTGCAGAATATTTATTGTTTATTGTTGAATACGTAATTAACAATTATGGTTAGCTGTTCTGTCAGTTTTTTATGGAGGTAGGCTCTGCATAATAGCCTATATGGGATGCACGTTTAAATTAAGTAGTAAACTTCTATGAGGAAAATAGCGACACGTTTTACGGTGTCTTTGTCCGTGTATATCTTTCAATAGTAGTCTTTTCCGTGCTACAGCAATCGTCCAGACAAGGTCGTTATAATAATCTTTGTGCATAATTACAGCTGTGCTGTTATCTCGTCACGTGGGTAATTAATTTGATACTAGAGCCTTATCTCTTGATGATAATAAGAATTTTCCTTTGTGCGATGGAAACCCAAATGCCTTGTTTATTGAAGAATCTTGGTAAGTTTAAAGAGAGAACCGATTTTGATAAAATTTGGTAACGAGATACACTAGAGCTTGAGAAAGGACATGCTACTTTTTGTAGTAAAAGTTGAACCGATTTTGATGAAATTTTGTTGAAAATCGGAAAAAGCTTGACCCTAGGAAAGGACATAGGCTTCTATTTTTATTTAATCTCCTAAGCGAGTAAAAAAGAGTGTGACAAACCATTTTTCACGCGAGCGAAGACGCGGGCACAGCTAGTATTATTATATTTTTAATTGCGAAAACAGCTAATGCAAGAGTTAAGTTTTTTTTAAACTCGGTATGAACTCTACTCAGAGAATTTTTGTTTTTATTCCGATATTAATCTGGATTCACCTGGTTCGAACCAACCTGGTTTGAGCGAAAACTTCACGAGAAATAGAGACGCATTTAGGTGTGTATTATACGAGTAGTATTGTTTAAACACTGGATGTGAAACTATTGTTTATAATGATTTGGTTCTTCTAAGGGTTACGGACGTCTGATGGCAAGACTTGCCTAGATCTAGGATCATGTAGACCATGCGTAGGTACCCCGGATTCCCGACCATGAAGGGTCAAAGCTAGGTGAATTAACTATTCACAGTTTGGTCTTTGATTTCCTTATAACGGTTCGCCCTTGCCGGCTTTTCTTTCTAGCGACTCCACTACTGGATAGGTTTGAAGACTACCGGTCGTTTGCGTCGACTTAATATTCCTTGCGTATATTACCTATCGCCGTTTCCGCTGTAGGTACTTTCATATTTCAATAAGAACTTGATATGCACGTTGATACAACACAATACAGTGTATGAAACTTTCGGTAATTTTGTTTTCAACTGAAATCAGTTCTCATGTGATTATATGATGCCCAGTCATAACAGTTATGATGATTGTATTTAATAAACATGTTCTTCGTTGTTCAAGACGTATTTATTAATGTTAAGTTTAACCTATGTTAAGGCTCACTCTAACTCACGCCATGCGATCGCTCCGGTTTTGTAAACAAAGTTTTCTACAAGTAAACAATGGAAAGTACCTATTTTGCAAATAATAATCACTTTAATCTACCCAGGTAAGTCCACAGCTGGCAAGGCCTCTCCCAATGCACGCCACTAAGCCCGAACCTCGGTTATTCTTTTCCATCCAGCTGCCAGGAGCTTTGCGTATATCGTCGCACCATTTTGTCGGAGGGCGCCCCCCCCACGCTGCGTTTGCCTCGTCAAAGACTCCACTAGGAACACGTTTACATTTTATCGGCTATGGCAAATGTGAATAGCCCACTGCCAATTTAGTATAAGTTTGTTTAAAGTTTTTAATATGATGCTCATTAGTAATTAATTGATGCTCTTATATTGATTAGTTATATTTATAATTTAAAACTATTTCTGGATGATATAAATAATATGGATCTGCTGTCATCATGGTAAACTTATGAGCCACATAACGTTAGAGGTTTCAAGTATGTTTAATACTTCTGTGTTGTCTTTGACCTTTTTTATACAAATCTTTTTCTCTTTGATCTTCTTTATAAAAGACTACATTAAATACTTACTTGTCTAGCCTTTCTGATAAGCAGTACTGCCAATGCGTACTGTTGCTGCGCCATTCCCGCACCCGTCGTAACACCGGCGAGTTTAGCTCGTCGCAAATCATCTTCAGAGCTGCCTCTTCTATCACGTCTTGTATTGCTATTATTGATAATCTACAACAAAGATAGGGCAGTTAGGTACAGAAACTGACATAGGTTTATTACTGTAGGCCTATACAGGGTTAGATTGCAAAGAGGTGCCAAATTAAAAAAATATGATCTAGGGAACTTACTTTAAAATATACAAAAATAAAGTCAACAGAGAGATTACGAAAGCCGCGCGGTCATTTATCAGAGGCGTAGGTACGGCGAGCCTACAAGGACCTTACGCAGTGCACATACGGTGCAATTTTTTTCATGAATGAGTAAACGAAATCGTAAACGCGTACGATTTTCAACAGCGGATAAGAATAATTAAATGTGAAAAAAACATTTTTGTTCTCTGCATAATATGTAGTTTGATTGAGTTACTGATTCTAAAACTTCTAAAGATTTGGCACCCCTTTGCAATGTGGGTTACATACATGTATGTAAGTGGTAACTTTGTATATGACATATCCAAGATTATCTAGCTGGCTCCGTTTCAGTAATTCATCACACACATATTAAAATACTTTGACGTGGACAAATTTAGATGCAGCTTTGATGAGTGCAGCAAACGGGTGACATAACTGTACTTCAGAGATGGACAGAAATCGTAAGAGAGGACACCAGCTAGCAAGATGGGAGGAGGATTAGAGTGGCAATAGGCAGTGTGCAATGGCGGCAGTTAGAGACTTTTGTCAAAAGGACAGAAACAAGGATGAAAACCTTAATCTTTGTATGCTAATTAAGAACCTTCTGTTCCCTGTTAATAAAGGCTATTTCATTTTTATTAATTTATCACTTCCCGTTTATGGCATGCATATTGAATAAGGTCCTCCGCGTCGTCCTTGTGTCAGGGCACGCCGGACAAGATGGATCATTCTCTGTAGGCAAGTCTGTCATATCCACTTAAGACTTAGGCAACTAAGTTCTAGAGGAAGTGAGGGGACTGACGAATGACGTGCCAGATTGATTAATTAGGTATGTCTCACTGGCTTTAGCTATGCGTCAAAATCAGAACTCACGTCGATAATATCCGATCGACGACCGACTGGTTCGCGCTACCGAATACAAAGCCATACGGTTGCGGGATTCAAACTCCGAATCCGCAAGAGGCAAATGCTTGTCAGATGAGCGAAATCAATTTGTATAACTTGGGTAAAATTGTTTCAATATGTATCTTATCCGTTCGAGACGCCATAGAACAGGCTATGCTTAATTTAGAGCTACGCAGGTCATGAAGCGGGCGTTCAAGCGTTTTGTGGCTACCATTCATCATCACATCATCATTTCAGCCATAGGACGTCCACTGCTGTACATAGGCCTTCCCCAGTGACTTCCAGATTGGCCGGTTGGAAGCGGCCTGCAGCCAGATGCAACCTTCACCAGATCGTCTGTCCACCTTTTAGGTGGACGTCCTTCGCTGTGCTTGCCGATACGTGGCCTCCATTCTAGAAACATTCAGTCCACGCGTCAGTTCAACGAGCTATGTGCCCCGCCCACGGGTTCGCTAATTCAGGCTATGTCAGCGACTTCTGTTTGTGATGTTAAAATGGCTCTTGTGTTAATCTCTCAAGTGTGGTGTTTGGTACCTCTACTAGACAGGGTGCCCGCTTGGGTGTATATAATATATATATATGTATATAAATATTAGATAGCTTATGCACTTGTGTTACAGAAATCAGAAACAACGACGGTATCACAACACCCAGCCCCGAGACAATATAGATAAGTTATTTTCCTACGTTGACCGACCGGGAATCGAACCCGGGACCTCAGAGATAGCGATACTAAGTCCGATATACTCGCCTCTCGGATACCGAGGTCGTCTATGTTTCGAAAACTGTATGAGCACAAATACCTTCCTTCATTAATAGCCTTTATTATTCCAAAGATTTGTTTACATACATTTTTTGTTTTTATTTATCTACTACACACCGCTTATAAAATATTATTCTTTCTTACACACTGCTATAGGTACTAATTACATAATCTGAATTCTGTCATCAGCTTGTTAATAGGAATGTCATTTCTTTATCTCTTGTCTTCTTGTATTTGTTAAGATTGTTTCATTTAATTGTTGTTCTCAGTACCTATTTAGATTTATTTCTGAGATATTTATTAATGTCTCGTAACTCATCAAAAGCGCCTTTCTATCCAAACAGATAAATTTGCAAAGTAATAACTATTGGATGTCGACATTACATTTTATTTTATGCAAATTAGTTATTATTAATATTCATTGCAATGTCATCCAAATATTTTTTTATGTGTTATTGACCTAATAACTAGTAATAACACATGTTTATTGAGCAATTACTAAAACATTAGGAAGTTTTCATGACTAGAGGTTACAAAAATCAGGGGGACTTTGTTTAAGAACTTCAAAGTTTCATTTCACTTGGAGGTTTGTCAGTGAGTGAATCTATCTCTATAATACACAGGTATTGAGTTGATTACTATTTAATGACCGAGTACTTGCATCTAAATAAATAAATTACAACTTACTTATTTTCCAAAATAGTCCTACACACAACTTCTCTGACTCCTGGATTGGTTATTTTGTCTATGCTCAGCTGATGGAGGTTCCATGAAGCGAGACGGCAACACTTTACTCCATCCCTCTCATACATAAACACTTCTTCAACCACAGGCCTATGGGAATATGCTGCAAGTAAATCTAATATATCATTAACAGGGGCCGCAGCAAACCCGTTTGGTAATGTAACTAGAAACTTTGTTGGCACCGATAAGCTCTTTCTGTGAGGTGTCTTCGGTGTGCTTGTAGCTCCATAAGATAAAGATTCAGTTATTGATGGATCTGTCCATCCATTAGCGTAACCGTTCAACTGCTGAGCACTTTCACATTTACGTGGTTCTAGACTCAAGTGTTGCTTCACTGTACTCAGTCTTACAATGTCCATTCCACGGACTTTTATTAAATCATCTAGGGATTTGAAAGGGCCCTTTTTGTTGCGGTAATCTACAATATTGGCTGCTAGTTCTTGGTTGAGGCCAGGTACACACTGCAGTTGGAATACACTGGAAGAGTTAACAGAGCATAATTTGCTTTCATTGTTGAGACGGACGCTGTCCAAGGAATGTGTGCAGGAGCTGGCTCTTGACAGTTGTCTCCGTGTATTCGTACATATTTCTGGCCTTAGCAACTCCAGCTTTTCTGCCCCAATACCTACAAATTGAGATATTATGAACAACACTTAATTAATTTAAAAATCAATAAAAAACAAAATATGTATGCAGTAAAGATTTTATATTTTATAACGTATGATTATTGTGGAAATTGTCGATGTTTTGTAGGTAAATGTGTGTTAAAATTTCAAGAAAGTAAATTTAAAGCAAATGAAAATAACTTTATTCTACTGAAATAAGATGTTGATGGCACCAGAAACAGAGGTCGTCCGACGAGAAGATGGGAAGACGAAATAAGGATGACCCTGGGGCCTGTTTGGACAAGAGTTGCAGCTGACAGGCAGCAGTGGAAATTGTTGGAGGAGGCCTATGCTGAAAGGCACACCGAGACCAGAGACATTCTGTGATTATTAAAAATGTTTTGGTACCTACTTTATGTACTCGGAAATAAAGGCTATTTTTATTTTTTATTATTTTTACTGAAATAAGTTACTACTGTGCGATTAAGCTAGAATTGATTGATGATACCTATATATTATATCATTATCTGTCACCAGCC
Source organism: Anania hortulata (assembly GCA_963576865.1). NCBI lineage: Eukaryota > Metazoa > Arthropoda > Insecta > Lepidoptera > Crambidae > Anania > Anania hortulata. Next base: position 3,546,767 of record OY756388.1, on the reverse strand, counting down.
GCTATTTGTGCTCCATATCTTAACATTAATTAAACAGTTTGTTTCTATGTCGATCAGTGCATAGTTTTAATAATTAGCAACTATAATCACTTACGAACTTTGTTCTAAGATCTAGTATTCTAGGCAAGACAAGGCTTGCACCTGTGACTGAGTTAATGTAGTAATTACTTTAGTATGAATAATAAGATTTGCATTATTGTCGCGTTATTCACATTGTAAACACACAAAAGATAGACACGTGATTATTCGCGAATACAATAGAAGTAGCGATCACCTGAGACAAGAGCGAGGTCGTCCACACGCTTGAAACGTCCGATCATTTGCCGGTGGCGAACAATCTCCCGCGCCAGCTGCCTGTTCACCCCTGGCAACGTCATCAGCTGCTCCTCCGTCGCCGTGTTCACGTTCATCAACTCGGCATACTCTTCCGACGGCGGCAAACTGAACGTGTGACTCAAACTAGACTTATTTAACTTATTCTTTCTCACAAACCCACGGAACGACCTCTGCCTACCACTCTTACGCCTCACGGAACTCGGACTTTGCCCCATATTATCACTTAAAATCAACTATCGATCATAACACCAACAATTTCACTGAAGACATGAAAAAACTAATAATAGATTATCATGCTAGACGCTAGACTACGATAGAAATTGATAAGATGGACCCCGCACATGAGCTCATAGTTAATCACTTATTGTTGCACTCATCACGTTTTTAAGTACTTTAAACAATACGATACAATTCAGTCACAAAATAAAACTGGAATGGGCCAACACGGCTTCCCTTCATCATCGAATTCGCCACAATGACAAAAGTGGCATAGATAGGGAGGGAGGAAGTCGATGTCGTTTGAACGTTCACACTTACGATTTAAATTATAATCGTAATGTAAATTAATCAATAGAGACGGCTGCCTATAAAGCTTCATCATAGAGCAAATACCAATGGAATATGCTCGCTCGATGAGGTTCGCAGTCCAGCAGACTTCAAAGCCATGCGGTTGCGGATTTGAATCCCGCAAGTGGCAAATGTTAGCAAGAGTATTCGTACCTACACCATAGATGTTTTCATGTTTATTTATATACAGTGAATTTTCATTGATTGGAAATAATCTTACATGTATTTAAGTATGATCTTCGAGCAGGTTAATTATAAGATGGTGTTGGCGATAAAGAAAATCGACAAATTTGTATCGTTAAAAAATACAGTTAGTTAAGCTTATTATTTCGTAAAAGCACAAGAACAGTCGATATTATGGCAATTTTCACTAATTAAAAACCAGTTCGTCTTACTTGTACTTGACACCAAAATGTATTTTGTTTTTAGACTGATATCATAACCAATAGGAGAGGATCTAACTTCTTAGCGCACATTATGAAAAAGCCAATCTATGTCAAACAACAACACCACAACAGATTAAAGCATGTTTATTTTTTTTTAACTGTTTTCTATTGCACCTCATTCTTTATACTCTAACAATACTTTGTCCAACTTATCGCCGCTAACTTGACCAGGTCGTTGCTCCACCTAGAGCACAGATGGCCTAATACCCTACTTATTATATTCATTCACATTTAAGTACCTAAGCCGTGATGAAAGTAGAAGTAATTAATTACATTGGCATTAAAAGTGCATGATTAATAATATTTAAAAAAGATTCGATTTGTAAATATCTGTAAACATTCTATTTGAAGCGAAAACCTGTACATCACTAGTCAACTGACATGAGTAACAACGAAATGTCACTTTGACGTTCACTGACAGTAGTGATAGCTTTATTCATGTTTCGAAAGGCAAAGGTACAATGACTATACAGCCAAATCTTTAGTATTTCAATTACTATGTATTATTTGAATATTATGTGTATTTTTTTAAGGTTTTTTATAATTTTTTCCTATATTTCCAGTTTTATCAATCTTCAACAGTTCATTTTATAAAGTCAGAATGCTGGAGTTTTGATCGAGATTTAACGTGGGCACAACGTGGCACAACTAGGATTTTTTTAGTGTTTCGCTGACAACAGGTAGGTAGGTACTATAGGTACTTAAAATCTTGAATATGAATCTTTATTCTAGAAATAAATATGAAGGCAGGGTGAGTTTTTTAGTAGAAGTAGCCATATTTATGGAAGCGAATGTGTATATCAATTGAAACAGCTCCTATTGGGATCAACACCGATGTCAAGAAAAATATGTTTACTGCTCCAGAAATTATTATCCAGGTAGTTTATATGAAGAAACAAACAAAAATTCGCGACTATATGTTAAAAACTTGTCTTTAATGATCGTTAGCTTATTTTAACTTCGGTTTTTGATGAACACATTCGCCTCCTTTCGTTAGACGCTGTGCAGACGACTCGGGGCGGGGCGGATCGGATCGGACAATTTCACCGCGAACGATAGAACAAAGGGAAATGACCTCCATAGCAGAGAGGCGAGCATACCGGACTTGGTGTCGCTATCTCTGAGGTTCCGGGTTCGATTCCTGGTCGGGTCAATATAGAAAAATAACTTTTCTATATTGCCTCGGGTCTGGGTGTTGTGGTACAGTCGTTGTTTCTGATTTCTGTAACACAAGTGTTTTGGCTACTCACCACAGGATCAGAGCAATGTATGTGATGTTGTCTAACATTATAAAAAAAAATATTTTTATTATTAAATCGTATACTGCCAACACACACGACGATTAAGAAGACCGCGCCGCCAGACCCGCGTACCCGGTGGCGCGGCATGATCATGGCTGCCCGTCGCCGTAGATCGCACGAACCAATTTGTATATGTCGTAGCCAGATCGTAAAATTGAACAATTCATGATGTGACCGATCATTTCATAAAATGGTGGTATTTCATGATATGGCCAACTAAAACTGACTGACCATATTGTCTAAACGTCAGCATTCGATGAAATGTCAATCTACGTTTGGCCATATCATTAAAATAAAAATATGTTTACAAGTTACGTAAATTTGTTTAATATTTGTAATCTTAGTCGATAGATAAATGAAACATTTTAAAAAGTTATTATTTTTAAACAAAACTAATATATAAAAACACTTGAATAGCTAAATAACCTAACTAACCTCTCAAATTACGTTCCGAACTCCTTGATTTTTTTAAACGATTTTCATAAAAATCGCCTAGCTTGGTGTCGTAACGATATTTTACTGCACTTTCACCTTCAGTTTACACATTTATTATTCACATTTAGAATAAAAAATTTGTCCGCCGCCATTACTCATCACAAAAACAAAGCAACATTAGCGCCTCTACCGGTGGGTAATGTAACGATTTTACGATATGATTACTAATGTTTGACCATTTCATGAAGTATTCGTGCGTTTAGCTGTTTATATCGCCAAACGCTGAGTATTCATTGATCTGGTCAGACCACATCATGATGTAGGCAGCGTTTTCTGTTCTATATCATGAAATACCACCATTTTATGAAATAATCGGTCACATCATGAAATGATCATTTTTACGATCTGGCCACGACATATACCTACACTAAAGCGTAACAGACACTGAAGGCGGCGAACTGTCGGTCGGCTGTCTGTGGCGCCCATTTAGTCATTAAAAAAACATATATATTTTTTCTAACGGAAAGACTGATTAGCAAACATAAGTAACCAATTAAAATCTTGTAATAAAATATTCTTTATGGTTTTCGTTTTTTATTACAATTTAAAATATATAAATGCCAAGCGAATTTAAACATTTGCATCGCGCAACCCTCAGTTTGTGCACCATCGAGTCAGAGTTATTACATAGCACGTTCACGCAGGTGACAAGTAGCCAGTGCTTATGCACAAGCCCTGCGCGATTGTATGAAGCTGTCACTCACTGTTCCTTTCTATATGAGTAAAAAAAAGAACAGAGACAGCTTCATACAATCGCTGATAACATGAGTGTTCTGGTATACTACATTGCAAGATAAGTACTTACTAACCCATTTACTTCTCCTGAGTACAACACGTCCGCCCAACAGCTGCAGCGTTACTACGACCTCCCATTAATCTCATAATAAACGTCCATAGCGGCGTGGTGCTGGTGAATCAAATGACTGCAGCCCCCTTGGTGTTGGCATTCTTGGAAATGCAGGTAGGTAGATAAGTAGTTCTCATGGCAAAATAATAACACCACCTTGATCAGAACAGTTCGGTTGATAATTTATTTGAATAATTCTCTGTACAATGTCGTCAAAAAGCTTAGAATTAATAAACTTTTAACATTGTAGGCTACAATATTATTAGGCAAATAACACTGCGTTACCTTTGTAAAGAAATATTATTTACAGAGGCGAGTGTGCGAGATAAGTGAACTAAAGTGACGCTGGAGAGTCGCAAGCTAATTAAGCCGACAGCATGTCCGATAAGTTTATTCAGTGTTGACTTTATTACTATACATTTTTATAGTCAAAACCATTTTATACATCTGCTGCGAATGAGAGGCACTTACCCTACTTTCTAAGCCATCTAATTTAAAATGCAAACGCAATGCAAGAGCCGAAAAGCTAATTAAGGAATTGTGGGGTGTTTCTTAAGTTTATTAGATCAAATACCGCCTTATGTACGCAGTCTCCTACGACTAAACTCTTGCGTTTTTGATGCCTAACTTGACTGACAGAGATCCTTCAGTTACAAACTTGTCATTGAATACTAAACCAAATTTTTGGGTGCAACAGGCTCGGTGATTAGCGTAGTGTCTTCTTCTGTCGATTGTCAAATTATAATAAGAGAATGGCAACGCTCATGCAAGCCACAAACGAGAGAGAGAGAGGAATTCCGTATTTAACTAATTTAATAATACCACGTTTATTAGCATAGATAATACGGTTTTGGATGCTATTCATTACGAGAATAAACGATGAAAACTTTACATGCTGTCCGCTTCGCTGCTTAGACTCTTTTATCGTAAGTATATTCCATCCACAAACGATGGAAAAACACACACACATTATTCCACTAGTTTTTGTCAAGATCACTGTCTGCTTTTACAATTTTTATTTCATATTAAAATTTTATTACACTCGCATCGTCGGTTCTGTGTTTCATTGCTGCCATTTTATTTTCATTTTAGGCATTCACAAGGCAAAAGTACTTAGATGAAAAGATTTTTTTTTAATTATTTTATTTACAAAATCTGCGTAGCTATAAGTTTTATAGGTTGAATAACTTTATTTATGTTCTTGTATTTTATGCTATAAAACATAGAAACAGTATTTTTACTGTTGTTGTTCTACCTTGTTCTTGCCAAGACATCAGATTTTATTTTTTATTTTAAGGTCCTAGCCGAAACGAACCGACGACAAAATAACGTAATTAACAACTAAAATGTTCTATTAAATATCAAAATATCTAATCTATTGCGAAGCGTAACAAAAACTATCGATTGAGAATCTAATATTAAATCACTATAAGCTTTCGCAGGTTGCAGACTGCTAGGTCAACAATGTTATTTATAACCAAACGGTATTACGCTTAAAAAACTGTGACTTTGTCATTTCGTTTTCTGCAGTGATTTTAAATAAATAATCAGCAAAATACTCTGATAAGTGCCATTTTGAATGCTTCACAATTATTAAATTATAAAAAACCAACAAAACAAAAAAATTATAATCGTTACTTTCGTATCCCGAATAAATCAGGCATTAATTAATTATTAATTTTATTGGTATTATTAGTATTATTCTATTTTTTATTACTTTATGTCTATTGAGGATGATAAGTGGCTAATACATAAAAGAAACTTTTTGTTCTATATAAAACATATCACAGAAAGAAAATGTAATTAAAAACTGATATTTTGACTAGTATAAAGTTTAAATACAATAATCATGGAAGCGGAACGTTTGGATTACTTTATGCCTAAGGTGACAATTTATACAAAACGTTATTTAAGTGGTTAATACAATTTATGTGTGGCATATAAAAATAAATGGATAATAATTTCTTTTTTAATACGTATAGAAGCGTCCATGTTAACTTGGCACTTGTGCTAAACATATAAATGCGACTTTATATGAAAATAAGTAACAAAATCAGCAATTTTTACTATTTTTGTTATCTGTGATTTTATTGAGGCTTTTGCTTAGTGCCTTATTAACATGGCAACGAGAAACAACCTACAGTAAGTATACATCTAAGATTAAGTGTTTATAAATTATGCATTTTAGCCACCTAACATGTTACCCCGTTACAAAAATAGACAATCCACCAGCCTTTAGCGCGTACCTCGTTATTAACTCGTACAAATATTTCATATCAAAACTTTCCAATAATTCTTCATAATATACATGAGTGATTATTATACATCGAAATGCTTTTGCACACTTATTTAGCCATCAGTGAGACAACACTTTGTGTAGAATGTACAGTGAAAAATATACAGATAAAGTTGGAATGAATTTAAAAATTTATGAAATTTTTTTAATGGTGTCTCCAGCGCAAAGAAACAACCTTTGCTAAGCAGATGGTCTCTAAAAACACGGCGTGGCTTACAGCTGCATTAGCGTTTAAAGATTATTTGCTAAAAACGAGTTTTGTTGCACTGCTGACTTTTAGCGCAGGAGAAGAAGCATTAGTGGGACGGTTCAAACTTATCGTGTTACGAATGCAATTGTGTAAAAATTTTAGAAAATAATAATACTGTTTGTATTTATCTTACCGCGTTCATCATTATGTAAAAAATACGATTCAAGATACCTAATTATAATTTAGAAAATTGCAATATAGATTAGCTGCCAATAAAAATCACCTAAATAAGTGCAACAAAAGCCAACATTATTAATTAATAATGTTAAAATTATTTATTACCTAAACTACAACGTTAATAAGTTATATAAATCCCAAGATTATTTTATAATTATAAATACTAGCTGTAGGGAAATTCACAAAATAGTGCCATGGATATGATAGTAAAATCTGCTCAGTATGTACTTGTGGGGAGCGTTTTTATCGTGTTTAAGTACATTTTATTTATCTTATATCCGGCTATATATTGTACATTGTAATATAAATATGAAAAATTGGAGAAAAGCAATTACAGTGACCTTTAATGCTTTAATAGTAAAAATGTTTTTTGGAAAAAGAGAGCGAACAGGCAAGTTAAGTAAAATGAAACTTCATAAGGTATTATTAAATAATTTTACTAAAATAATAAGCACCAAACCACGTTTGGAATGTTCTGTATTGCACCACATGTGAACAAAATCCAATTTCTACAAAATACAATATGTCGACACTGTAAAAACTACTAACAACTCTTCAAATATATCTTTGATAATCGGGAAACCAATAAAATATTCCAAAAAGTGTTGATATATTCCAATAAATAAATTCAATCGCCACAACACAATAAAGGTCACCATTGCAATCCAATTTGAATCGGATAAAGGTAAAAATTTACATAAAACGTTTGCTAAACATATAATTATGAGCAAATAAACATTATACACATACATATAATACCCATACGTTTTAACGGTTTGTACAAATAGTGACTTCATTGTGCATAAACATGTTTCACCGATCACTGCACGCAGTCTTCACAGAAGATCACATTTTACGGAACCTCTTAAATCTCAGGTGACATATTATGTATCCTTTCGCAATAACTAAGTCTCCGCGCGTTTGTCATTAAAACACTTCAATCTTTTCAATCGGAATTTTTAATTATCGTTAGAGTTTATCGATCGATTAAAAAGTTCGAATAACATTGCATCTTAGGACGTAAACGCGCCGCCTCATATCTATCTAAATAAATACTTATTTAATATCGTAAACAACATTTAAAGTAATTATATGAATAGGAAAGTATCGCAACTTATTCTTTTCGTTTTCAGCATAGCTTAATGGAAATGTTGACCTATTTAGAAGGCCTAGTGCGAGTTTTACTCGATAGCTTAGGGTTGCTACATACATAAGCGGGCCGGCATTATCGGTTCGGCAGTATTTGTCGAACAACAAAGCCGACCCGAAGCAATTACTGTACTTGTTCGACTTCAGTCGGCTTGTGCCTAACGGGTAGTTCATTCGGGTCGATATATCATTTGAATCGGCAGTATTTGTGGAACGAAAAAGCAACTCGTAGCAACTAATCCATAACGTTCGGCTTCATTCGGCTTGTGCCGATCGGGTAGTTATTAGGATTAGATTATGTGCGGTAGCCGAGCGGTTTGTGATTCTCGAATATTCATCTACGTATATTTTACCACCCAGCTTTACCGATTAATGCCGACCAGCTTATCTGTGCAGCAACCCTTAGCTTTTTTGTTGTAATATTCATTGCATGTTCGCATAGGAAAAAAATATGGTTTCAGTAACGTGCTATCGAAAACTCGCACTAATTTCTCAGGTGTCAGGGACATTTGAACAGATTGACATGAAATTATCTTTAAAAGGTATAACAAGCTTAAATAGTTTTATATCACAATTTGAATGTATTATCGACGCAAATTATATTCGAGTACATGGCGCCTTTGAATCAGACGAAGCAAGTTGACAATTTTTTACAGATATGTCTCAAATACACTGTTTGTTATTTAGCTGTTAAATGTATCTGTTCCAGTAACATTTTCTTAATAATAACAATAATCTCTTGTCGCTGTGTTGGCGTCTTTTTAGCATTGGCATAATACCATCCAGCTTCTTATAGGCTGAATCGGAAACCACATTCGATGTATTTAAAGTTTAAAAAATAATAGAGATATCTTTTATAGTAGGTTAATTAAGAAAAATAAATATCATTATGTGAATTATTTTAAAGCGTAAAACCATTTCGAGTATTTGTTTTTTTTAAAAGAATTCAGTATGTAATTCTTGAGCAAGTAACAAATAAGTTAAGGATTTTAAAGAATGAACAAGAATTTTTAGGGAATAAAAATTCACAATGATTTGTGTTCGGGTAATGAATTAAGTACATTGCTTTTAATTTAACAATACTAAGAGAGCAGATTTCATTTTATTTAAACAGTTAAACTTAAATCAACATTATTTTAGTCATGTTAACTTGTTACTTGTGATGTTAGCTGAGGACTGGTTCAGACCTACAGAAACTGGATGTGACAAGTGACGTTCGCGTACAAAATACACACAACTGACTGCCATGATCTGCTACTTTTTTTTTTACTCGAGGTACAAACTAACGCCACATTTACGGAGAGGGCGCCTCTATGGTTCCAAGCTTAAGAAAAAGTCTTTAATTTATCAATAAGTTTTTGAAGACGTGTCTCATAGTGCAGAAGCTGCCGTATCCTAAACGCAGCTAGGTTCACGCCTAACAAAATTGTTTTGTTTACATTTTCTTGAGCCACAAGCGATCCAATAGAAAGTTAATTCATAATAACATATTTCATTATTCAATCATATTCGAATGTAAAATATCGTCGTATCATCGTGGGTAATTTATCACTAATTACCAGATGCCTTTATATGAATTAAATATGATCATAACAACTACTCGTACTCTATTTATAGAAAGGAAATTGTGGAAAAAAATCTTTGTTAAATCTAGAACAGTGGCCTGAACTACGGTGGATATGTTTGTTGTTAATGAAAGATCAAGTTTTATTTTTATGTTTAAAAAAAGTTATATTTAAAGTTCTGCAAAATTACTTAAGTTAAATTGTTACGCTAAAATGTTGGGATGAATGTAAATGTTTGTCCTTCCGCACGATATAGCGTCTAAATATGCACTGAAAATTGACCAATGTAATGACGGCCGCGTTGAATGACCGGCACGTGTGTCGAATAGGTGTTCGGTTGCAATGCACCGAACATAATCATTTAACATGTTATACTCACATCTAAGAATCAACAGTACAATTTTCATTAAAGCTTATTGCGAAAGAAAATGTAAACAAATCCGCACTCAAGTGTACTCACGGCTTAAACTCGTAATCTCATTGCATTTACCAGCGATACTGAAGCGAATAGTCCTTAGAGACATCGTGACGTAAGTGACGTAGCTACAGGTCGGTGGTGACGTAAGTTGCGTACATTTGTTGACGTAGTTGCGAACGTCCGTGATGATTGTTGCGTGCATCCGTTACGTAAGTTGCGACCATCCGTGACGTAAGATCCGAACATCCTTGTCGTAAGATCCGAACATCCGTGACGTAAGTTGCGAACATCCGTGATGTAAGTTGCCAACTTCCGTGACGTAAGTTGCAAACATCCGTGATAAATGTTGCGAACTTCCTTAACGTACGTTGCAAACATCCGTGACATAAGTTGCGAACCTCCGTGACGTAGATCAGTCTGTAGACGTAGTGTCACCGGGCGTGTAGTCCTCGGGCTAAACAAATAATACGCTTACCGGCCGGCGGCGGTAAAGTACAAGCCAGAGTCGCGCAGGCGCGCCAGGAGCCGGAGCACGACTTACTTACCTGAAAGAGATAGAAAATGATAACTTCACAAGTTTATAAATAATAAAAGAAGAAGGACAGTAAGATAATTTTCGTTTTTAAACTTAGCTAAGATAATTGATGCCGGTCGAGCAACACTTACACCCAGACGGCAGCTAGCACTCGGAGGAGGAGTTGAGGTCGAGTGGCGGCGGCTGGCGCGGCTCGGCGCGCGTGAGGCGGTCGAGCTGTCTCGTATAAGGTAGCGAGTGCAACACTTACACCCAGACGGCAGCTAGCACTCGGAGGAGGAGTTGAGGTCGAGTGGCGGCGGCTGGCGCGGCTCGGCGCGCGTGAGGCGGTCGAGCTGTCTCGTATAAGGTAGCGAGTGCAACACTTACACCCAGACGGCAGCTAGCACTCGGAGGAGGAGTTGAGGTCGAGTGGCGGCGGCTGGCGCGGCTCGGCGCGCGTGAGGCGGTCGAGCTGTCTCGTATAAGGTAGCGAGTGCAACACTTACACCCAGACGGCAGCTAGCACTCGGAGGAGGAGTTGAGGTCGAGTGGCGGCGGCTGGCGCGGCTCGGCGCGCGTGAGGCGGTCGAGCTGTCTCGTATAAGGTAGCGAGTGCAACACTTACACCCAGACGGCAGCTAGCACTCGGAGGAGGAGTTGAGGTCGAGTGGCGGCGGCTGGCGCGGCTCGGCGCGCGTGAGGCGGTCGAGCTGTCTCGTATAAGGTAGCGAGTGCAACACTTACACCCAGACGGCAGCTAGCACTCGGAGGAGGAGTTGAGGTCGAGTGGCGGCGGCTGGCGCGGCTCGGCGCGCGTGAGGCGGTCGAGCTGTCTCGTATAAGGTAGCGAGTGCAACACTTACACCCAGACGGCAGCTAGCACTCGGAGGAGGAGTTGAGGTCGAGTGGCGGCGGCTGGCGCGGCTCGGCGCGCGTGAGGCGGTCGAGCTGTCTCGTATAAGGTAGCGAGTGCAACACTTACACCCAGACGGCAGCTAGCACTCGGAGGAGGAGTTGAGGTCGAGTGGCGGCGGCTGGCGCGGCTCGGCGCGCGTGAGGCGGTCGAGCTGTCTCGTATAAGGTAGCGAGTGCAACACTTACACCCAGACGGCAGCTAGCACTCGGAGGAGGAGTTGAGGTCGAGTGGCGGCGGCTGGCGCGGCTCGGCGCGCGTGAGGCGGTCGAGCTGTCTCGTATAAGGTAGCGAGTGCAACACTTACACCCAGACGGCAGCTAGCACTCGGAGGAGGAGTTGAGGTCGAGTGGCGGCGGCTGGCGCGGCTCGGCGCGCGTGAGGCGGTCGAGCTGTCTCGTATAAGGTAGCGAGTGCAACACTTACACCCAGACGGCAGCTAGCACTCGGAGGAGGAGTTGAGGTCGAGTGGCGGCGGCTGGCGCGGCTCGGCGCGCGTGAGGCGGTCGAGCTGTCTCGTATAAGGTAGCGAGTGCAACACTTACACCCAGACGGCAGCTAGCACTCGGAGGAGGAGTTGAGGTCGAGTGGCGGCGGCTGGCGCGGCTCGGCGCGCGTGAGGCGGTCGAGCTGTCTCGTATAAGGTAGCGAGTGCAACACTTACACCCAGACGGCAGCTAGCACTCGGAGGAGGAGTTGAGGTCGAGTGGCGGCGGCTGGCGCGGCTCGGCGCGCGTGAGGCGGTCGAGCTGTCTCGTATAAGGTAGCGAGTGCAACACTTACACCCAGACGGCAGCTAGCACTCGGAGGAGGAGTTGAGGTCGAGTGGCGGCGGCTGGCGCGGCTCGGCGCGCGTGAGGCGGTCGAGCTGTCTCGTATAAGGTAGCGAGTGCAACACTTACACCCAGACGGCAGCTAGCACTCGGAGGAGGAGTTGAGGTCGAGTGGCGGCGGCTGGCGCGGCTCGGCGCGCGTGAGGCGGTCGAGCTGTCTCGTATAAGGTAGCGAGTGCAACACTTACACCCAGACGGCAGCTAGCACTCGGAGGAGGAGTTGAGGTCGAGTGGCGGCGGCTGGCGCGGCTTGGCGCGCGTGAGGCGGTCGAGCTCGGCGGCGGCGTCGGAGCGCGCGGCGGCGGCGGCCGCGCCGGGGCTCGCGTCGGCGGGGCGGCCGGCGGGGGAGCCCGTCTTCTTGTATAGTAGCGAGTTGAAGAAGTTGGCCAGCACGCCCTCGTTGCCGGGCGTACCGGGGCCCATGCCGATTTTAGTGCCGTCCAGCTGGGGGAGAGGACGATTCGGTGAAGTACATACGGAAAAACTTAAGGTAGTGTCGCCAAATAAAATAGGCCCAAACACGAAAGTTTTATAGTTGTTGAGTACTAGTAGGTACGCATGGAATGGTTAGTTTAATTGTGTCATTCATTGAGGAACTACGCAAGTGTATACAGTATTTAGTGCGGTCGGTAGAGGCATGGAGGTGTCAGTTTACTGAGTCACTGAACTAATTGAACTAATCTGGGCTAGAGTGATTGAAAGATACACATAGAATGGTTAGTTTAATGTCATTTATTCGGTAGCTACCCAAGTATATGCAGTATTTGGTGCGGTCGGTAGAGGCATGGAGGTTAGTTCACTAAGTTACTGAACTAATCTGGGCTAGAGTGAGTGAAAGATACACATGGAATGGTTAGTTTAATTGTGTCATTCATTCAGGAAGTACCCAAGTGTATGCAGTACACGGTGCGGTCGGTAGAGCGCTAGAGGCGTAGAGGTAGACACTTTAATTGTGTCATTCATTCATGAACTACCTAAGTGTATGCAGTATTTAGTGCGTTCAGTAGAGCGCTAGAGGCGTAGAGGCGTAGAGGTAGACACTTCAATTGTGTCATTCATTCAGGAACTACCAAAGTGTAGTATGCAGTATACGGTGCGGTCGGTAGAGGCGTGCAGGCGTCAGTCCACTTTTTTTTGCGCTGGCAACCCTGCCTGTCAGACGCAGCTCAAACAGCTGTTGTAATTTTAATTTCAATTTATTTTTAATTTGTTTAAAACAAACCATAATTATACTAAAATAACTAAAACAAAGCCTTAGCAATAACATGTGACAGTGTAAATACACCCAAATACAAAATAATGCGTAAAATCGGACAAAGTCGCCGGCCGGGATTTTGACAACGAAATTCAAAAGGAGTTTAACGGAATACCTAAATCCAGGGGAGTACTGTTTTCAAACTATTTTTTATTCTTATCAGGATAATACGTTGTCTTTATATAAATCTAGACTTTCAAATACCTATCCAATTAAATTGAGGTTAAAACTACAGTGAGCAAAGTCTACGTCACTGGTACTTGGTATTTATTAGCAAATATTTCCCCACTGTAATACTGTTATCACAACATTTACACTGCACAAACCACACGAAAGTGAGACGCGATACAATTCATCACATTTCGGCCTAGTTGTGCGTCTCTTTACTTGACGTACAGTGGAAGTAAAGATGACGAAAACAACCTTTGCCGAAGACATTCTACTTCTTATACTGATCATAGACATTTATATAATTATCAGTGGGAAATATCTATAGATATTAGAAATAATTTGGCGTAACTTATCAAAATAAAATATTTTTAAAATGATTAAACATACCCTCCAGTAGAAATAAATAAAAATTTGCCCAGTAAATCCGTATTTGTTTAAAAACCTAGCAGTTTATTTGAGGATTTGATTGTAGTTATCTCACAACTTAAATACCACCATCCACAATAAATAAATTTGACAAATAAGTACCTATAATGTCAGTTTTCACTGCTCACTATAACATACATTTAATATTGTATCAATATATCTGTTGTACACTTCTCTCTGAATAATTCCAGGTGAGGACAATATTAAACAATCAAATTGACTACCCGTGGTGGAATCATGACCCGTAAAATGGCTGCACAGAACACCGAGATAAAACTCAAAAAAGCACTTGAGTAATTGAAACAGAGTAGGGAAAACTGTAACCAACTTCTTAGGGAAAGAGATGAAAGTGAAGAAGAGATCAAAATTACTATTGATAGAAACTCTCAACTTAAAAAAGAATTAGTTGAACTGCATGTCCAACTTCAAGAAGTCACCGAACACCGTGACGAGTTACTGAAAACCATCAACACCTTTGATCAGTGCAGCAATATTTTCGAACAGACTCTAGTGCGTAATAATGAATTGGAGATTGAACTCCGAGATGCCAACAGGACGTTATTGCACTTCGAAGAAGAAAAAAAACAACAAAAGTTCTCTCAGACTTTGAACCTCTACGAGGAGTTGATTGGGAGCCCTAGTGGGAATGCAGTAGTTTCAGATTTGAAATTAAGTAAAAGAGGACAATTTGTTAATGATAAAAATGATACACAATCACTTAGTAAAAATAGGCTAAAGAAATATTTAAAAATAAATAAATTTATTACAAAAACAAAAAAATATATTAAAAAACAGAAATGTTTTTATGACAATATTAAGTTAAGGAAAGAACGCGCAGAGTTAGTAGACAGTTTAGAGATCTATAATAATAAACTGTATGAAAGTAGATCTAAATACAATGTTGACATTGAACGGATGCAGGCTGACATCTCACAGTTGCATGAGTCATTAAAATCTATAACATGCAAGTATGTCTCTGCCCAAGAACAAATAAATGAAAACATCCGGGCCGCAAATAAACTTCTAGAAATAGAGAATCACTATACAGATTTTTTATCGCTACCTAACATAAAAATATCTCAGGTGCCTGATAACCCCCATCCGGTGAATGTTAGCCAGCAGCCATTAATGTCGCCACCAATGTCGTCATCACACTATAATAATAAGAAAACTAAACCGAATGTAATTATTTTTTCTGATAGGTTAGGAGTTGATTACGGTTCCTTGTTAAGTAAGAAATTAAAATTTAATGTTTTTAATAACTGTATGCCAGGTGCAACTCTTGATAAAATAGTTAATTGTGTCCTAAATAGTCAATTTAACTCTGACTCAATCCTTATAATAATGTTAGGAAATAGCCAAAAACTCACTAGGACAAAAATTATACAAAATTACTCAATTTTTAACCGACTTCAAAAAAGGAGGAGGTTCTCAATTCGTCGGTATCTCTTTTTTTTTTTAATGTATGTTCAGCGATTATTCGTTACCAGGTTAACCGATTTCGATAGTTCTTTTTTTGTTCGAAAGGGAATACTTTCGGAATGGTCCCGAGGTCTTTATCGAATAGCTTATACTTTAAAGATGGTATACTGAATATTTTTTTTTGGAAAATTTTCACCTCTAAGGTGGAAAAATTAGGGATGAAATCGGTGTTCAGCCGTTAACTTATGTTTTCACTCAAATGATTCGTTTTGTTGAGAATGTACCACTAAAAATAGATGAAATAAGTAAATTTTATAAAAAAAAGTAAACCGACTTCAAAAAACTGAAAATCTAAAAATAATATTAACACATAAGTACCTAATCACTTACTTTTGGAGTCGGTGCAAACGAAAACATTCAAACTCTCATCGGATGGCACCGACTCCAAAAGTAACTGATTAGGTACTTATGTGTTGATATTATTTTTAGCTTTTCAGTTTTTTGAAGTCTGTTTACTTTTTTTTTTGTATGAACTTAATGTTAGGAAAATATTCTTTTGTGCCCTACCCTTCTGTCAAAATCAGATGGCGCATTAAAATGAAGGTATTCACTCATTGAATACTTTAATTTATAATATTACTCAACGTCATAATGAAAAATTTGTGTTTTTTGACACAAATAAATTTATTAACAATAGTTTTCAGTTGACTGGCAGCTCTTTACACCTGCCTTATAAATTTAAGAAACGAATAGCTAGTTTGCTAGCATGTAATATTAACTGTATTAATTTAAAATACAAAACTGAGACAATCTATGACCACATTAGTACTAGTACTAATTTAAATATTATTCCCTTGACAACCTCTGAGATTTTAAACTAAGAGGGAAGACAAAAGCCAAGTCTACTTTTAATATTAATCATCAAAATATGCAAGGCTTGGCTGACAAAGAGTTAGAATTAGCCTTATTTTTACAAGATTTAAATGTACATGTACAATGTAATTTTTATTTTTTGAAAGTTAATTTGACTAGGATTTGTAATTGACTTAAATTAATGATGTAATTTACTATTTATTGACATATAATGAATATTATGAATAAAATCTTATCTTATCTTACATGTTATATGTTTAACGGAGCATTGGTTTAATCAATATGAATTAATGTTAAACATCGAAAATTATAAAATCGGTAGTTCGTTCACAAGGAAGACGGCTATTAGAGGTGGGTCACTCGTATTATTAAACAGGGAATTAAAATGTAAAGAACGGAAAGATATTGTGTCACTTTCTATCGAACGAACTATTGAAATAGCTTGTGCTGAGCTAGAGCAGTATATTGTATTAAGTGTTTATAGCCCCCCATCTGCAAATTACCAGCTTTTTGAATCTACTATGGCAGAGGCCTTGAAAAAGATTTGCAATTCCAATAAAAAAATAGTTGTAAGTGGAGACTTCAATATTGATATATTAGTAAATTAACAGAATTCAGTTCGTTTTCTTAATCTTTTTAAATCATATAATTTAATTAACCTATTTAATGAACTCCTACATCAGCTACTTGCTTGGATAACATTTTTTGTAATAGCAGTGTAATAGATAAATCAACTATAAATTATTTAAGATCCGACCATAGTAGACAAAGGGCATTATTTGAACACAATCGTGTCCGAAGCATTATAGAAGCTGTTTATAGGCCTATTACAGTTAATAGAATAGACAGATTTAAGAAACAAATTTATGACGGTATAGATTCACTAAAACCTAGCAGTATCCATACTGTTGATCTGTTATATGAGAACCTTTTTGGCTTAATTAAAAAGGAATTTGATAAAATCTTTACACAAAAGAAGATAAAAGTAAACAAACTCACGTGCAAGTTTAATGAATGGGCTACACCCGGTATTTACAAAAGTAGGAAGACATTATATGAGTTGTATAGTCTAAAAGCAGATTCCCAGAACCCACAGATTATAGATCATGTTAGAAATCACTCTAAAATATTTGAAAAGGTATGTGCCACTGCAAAATCAAATCATCTTCGTAATATTATCATGGGTTTAGATAATAAAACAAGGGCCACATGGAAAATCATAAATAAAGAAACATGTAGGCATAAACCGAATGATCATGATTACTTTCTCAAAACTGGGGTCAAAGTAATTAGTTCAAATGCAGAAGTTGCAAATGCTTTTGAGACATTCTTTTCAAACATAGCTCCTTCTACAACTGAACTAGCTGAATCCCTTATCAGGTCGGGTGTTGATGAGTGTAAAACTCCATTAAATTTTAGGCGTATAAACCCTGAAATAGTAGTAAAAACTTTTAAGGAATTAAACATGAAAAAAACTGAGGACTTATGGGGAATCTCTGTCAGCATTATCAATACAATTATAAATGCGATAGCCCCTCATCTCGCAACTATTTTCTACAAATGTATTGACAATAAACAGTTTCAAACTCTAATAAAATTTAGTAAAATTATTCCTTTATTTAAGTCAGGCGAGAAAAAAGATCCTTCTAATTTTCGTCCGATTTCAATATTACCAGTGCTCAGTGAGGTCTTCGAAAAAGTAATTATTAATCAACTTTTATCACACTTTGTCCTCAATAAATTGCTGCATAACAATCAATACGGTTTCAGGAAAGGTAGAAGTACTACTGATGCTGGAGTTGCACTCTTAAAACACGTGTTTGATGCTTGGGAGAGTAGGCAGGATGCTTTGGGTGTTTTTTGTGATCTTTCTAAAGCTTTTGATTGTGTGGACCATCAAACTTTACTGTAAAAACTAAGACACTATGGTGTTTCAAATGATGCCTTAGATTTAGTAAACTCTTATCTCACAGGCAGAACACAAAAAGTTTGTATCAATGGAACTGAGTCTTCTGGGTCGCGTCTTTACCATAGGTGTGCTTCAGGGATCGATATTAGGACCCCTGCTATTTCTAAGTTACACTAACGACCTTCCTTCTTTCACGAAAGACCTCTGTGAGACAGTGTTATTTGCAGATGATACTTCACTGATTTTTTAAATCAAGAGAGGCAAACATTCATTTGACGATGTAAATAATGCTCTCTCGCAAGTGTTGCATTGGTTCACTACCAACAACCTTATGCTCAATGCAAATAAAACAAAATGTATTAAATTCACAATGCCGAACGTAAAGCAAGTCCCAACATGTCTTACTGTAAAAGGAACGACTAGATACGTCTAGTTCCACAACCTTATTGGGAATAACTTTAGATTCCCGTCTGCAATGGGGTGCTCATGTTGAGACTCTGTCGGGAAGACTTAGTTCAGCTACTTATGCCGTGAGAAAGATAAGACAATTGACTGATGTTGGAACGGCAAGATTGGTGTATTTTAGCTATTTTCACAGTATAATGTCATTTGGAATATTGTTATGGGGCTCAGCAGCAGATATTGAGTCTATCTTTGTACTACAAAAGAGAGCTGTACGGGCAATTAACGACCTTAGACCCCGTGACTCGTTAAAAGATCTGTTCAAGGAAATTAATATATTAACAGTGGCTTCTCAATTCATTTATGAAAATATTATGTACATTCGTAAAAACGTGCATCTATTTCCTAAGAAAAGTGACATTCACAATCATAATACCCGGAATAAAGACAAACTTGCCGTTCCAAATTTCAGATTGCATAAAGTAGGTAATTCGTTCATGTGAAAATGTATTTGCTTTTTTAACAAATTGCCGCAGTCTATTGCTGAACTACCTATACATAAATTTAAATTGCATGTCAAGATGGTTTTAATGAAAAAAGGTTATTACACTGTAAATGACTATTTAATTGATAAAAATGTATGACATTAAATACTGCCCTGCTCGCACAGGTACATATTATCTTGTAATGTAAACATACTATTTAAAAAGAGGCTGACAATAGTGACCGAGTTTTTTGCACTGCTTCTTCTCGGCGCTAGTCCACAATTGTCCCGAAGCAGAGGTAGGGCAAAAAAAAATTGGGACGTGTAAAAAAAACTTAATTTAGGCCTATTTGCAGAAATAAATTGGTTTTATTGGTTTTTCACTGAACTTATTGCACTAATCTGGGATACAGTGACTGAATGATACACATAGAATGGTTAGTTTAATGTCATTTATTCAGGAACTACTCAAGTGTATGCAGTATTTGGTGCGGTCGGTAGAGGCATGGAAGTGTAGTTCTCTGAGTTACTGAACTAATTTAGGCTAGCTAGAGTGAGTGAAAGATACACATGGAATAGATAGTTTAATTGTGTCATTCATTCAGGAACTACCTAAGAGTATGCAGTACAAGGTGCGGTCGGTAGAGCGCTAGAGGCGTAGGGAGAGGTAGACACTTCAATTGTGTCATTCATTCAAGAACTACTCAAGTGTATGCAGCATTTATTGCGTTAGGTAGAGCGCTAGAGGCGTAGAGGTAGACACTTCAATTGTGTCATTCATTCAGGAACTACCTAAGTGTATGCAGCACACGGTGCGGTCGATAGAGCGCTAGAGGCGTAGAGGTAGAAACTTCAATTGTGTCATTCATTCAGGAACTACCCAAGTGTATGCAGTATTTAGTGCGGTCAGTAGAGCGCTAGAGGCGTAGAGGTTGACACTTCAATTGTGTCATTCATTCAGGAACTACCAAAGTGTAGTATGCAGTATACGATGCAGTCGGTAGCGGCGTGCAGGCGTCAGTCCACCGAGTCACTGAACTAATTGAACTAATCTGGGATACAGTGAGTGAAAGATATGGACTGGTTACTGAACTACTCTGAGTTACTGAACTAATTTGGGCTAGAGTGAGTGAAAGATACACATGGAACGGTTAGTTTAATTGTGTCATTCATTCAGGAACTACCCGAGGTATGCAGTACACGGTGCGGTCGATAGAGCGCTAGAGGCGTAGAGGTTGACACTTCAATTGTGTCATTCATTCAGGAACTACTCAAGTGTATGCAGTATTCAGTGCGGTCGGTAGAGCACTAGAGGGGTAAAGGTAGGCACATACCTGCGCGGCGGCGCGGTGCGTGGCGCGCAGCGGCGAGTCGGCGCGCGCGGGCGCGGGCGCGCCGGCCTGCAGCGCGGCCAGCTGCCGCTGCAGGAAGCCCTGCTCGTCCTCCGCCTGCACCTCCGCCTCGCGACTCAAGCCGCTCTGCGCACAAGCGACACACGTGCTCACGTTACACACGAACGGCCTTAGGGGGCGTTCGAGTATTACGTAAAGCAATTCGGGGGGAGGGGGGTCTTGTCGAACGTTACAATGATGCGTTACAGGGGCGGGAGTTCAAACAACACGTTACGTAGCATATTTTTTTATTTAGATATAAAAACTAAGGAATTTAATCCTCGAGTTGGCAACCCTTTTTGTTTATGTTTTACGGGGAATTCCTGGATTGTATTGTAGGTATGTCATTTTATCATCTATTTTGCGCAACGTAATTTTGACTAAAGTAAAAATGGTCACTTGAGTGTTACGTAACGTTTAAGGACAAGGGGGGTGGGGTTATAAAAAAACGTTCGCGTTACATCGTTACATAGGGGGGAGGGATGGCCAATAATCTTCGGAAATAGCGTGTCGCTATTTCTGAGGTCCCGGGTTCGATTCCTGGTCGGCCAATGTAAGAAAATAACTTTTCTAATATTGTCTCGGGTCTAGGTGTTGTGGTGCCGTCGTTATTTCTGATTTCTGTTACACAAGTGCTTAAGCTACTTATCATAGGATCAAAGCAATGTGTGTGACGTTGTAAAATATATATATTTTTTAATCCACTGCTGAATACAGGCCTCCCCCAATAACTTTAAACGGGGGTGGGGGGGGGGATAGCCAATACTCGCCACTCTTGGCAGGCGGGTTGTCGAGCGCAGTTTTTTATAACATTTCGTACGCAGACGCTCCTGCTCGTCTCTACAGGAATTAGTCGCCTTATACGACACGCCTCCTATTGGCGGTGGGGAAGAGTATTCTTTACGGCCGTCCTCACACGACACGGCCTTAGTTTAGCTGGGCTCTTTTCGCACATAGCCTCATGATTGGGCCATTATGCGTGCTACTTAATCTTTTTTACTCCAACCATCCTAGGTCATCCCCGAAGGTCAGCAGCCTTTTCAGACTGCAGCCGAATTTCGAAAGCGATCCATCTCCCGAAAGACTTTCTCAAAGTGGGCGATAACGCGCCCTTGTGGGTGCTGAAAGCCTAGAGGGGGGCGGTAAGGGGCCCAGGAAAAATAGGAAATATGCACGAAAGTTTTATATTTTTTTTACTATTTTTATATTAAATTATAATATGATATTATAGTGATAATAGTTAAAAAATAACCGTAATACAGTAATTAGAACTTGAGTTATAGCTGTCTATTTCTAAAACAACTTTTACATTGAAAAATGTATGGTGGACGTGTACCGTGACGTCACGATACATGTCGGATCTCCTTGTCTAGCACGCGAGTAAGTAGTATTTAGTGAGTAAATAAAACTTACTTTTCGTATAGCGGGCTGCGTGATGACATCTCTGTAGTAGTCGTCCGGTTTACATGACTGCATGTTTTCGTACAATATGCTAATTTTCTTCATACTATCCCAGCCAGCGGGTCTGGAAAGAAAAAAAAACCTTCAGTGCTATGAACAATTAGAAGAAAATAGAGTCGCTCTATCCAACCCGTGCAATCGTATCTTGATCAGTGTTTTGGTTTCTGTTTGGCCAAAAAAGGGACAGGAAATTTATAGTAACTTAGTGCGACAGAGACAGAGAGCGAAAAGCATAGTGGAATAAATAAATATTAGACAACATCACATTCATTGTTCTGATCCTATGGTAAGTAGACATAGCCAAAACACTTGTGTTACAGAAATCAGAAACAACAACGGTACCACAACACTCACGACTCAAGACAATATAGAAAAGTTATTGTTATACATCGACCGACCGGGAATCGAACCCAGGACCTCAGAGATAGCAACACCAAGTCCGGCATGCTCACTTCTCAGCTACGGAGGTCGTTGTAGGAGACTTTCCACCCGCCACGAAGTCGCTGTTGAATCAAAGCTACAGCTCGTCTCTACTGACTGCTCTCAGCTTGGTAGGTAGCTAGAGAGAGACGGGTGTAGTCACTAATATTATGTGCCCATTTAAAACGCCTCAAGCGAGTATACTGCATATGAATGCCTATCTTGAGGCCATTACTAATTTAGCTCCATGTAAATATGTCGCATCCACCTATACAGGGGAGTATAGCGCCAAAATAGAAATAATCAAATAGGCAAGAATTTTATTAGGTTGCAGCCTGTCCAGTGAAATACAGGTCAGTGCGTTAGCAGCCTTGAGTAGCTGCACGAGAAGCGGGGGTAGGATAGCACGCATTATTCTGTCACTTCGCCGTCGACGTTCGCAGTGGTAAGAAGCATCAGTTGCACGGCATAATATGCACATGAGATAAAAAATCCAGAGAATCCTAGGAAGCGGTACAACTTGTCAAACTATAGCTCTCACTCACATCAAGACTGCATCCTTCTCGACTATGAGCGCTGGCGTGCGGAACGGCAGCCCGTATATCCGGTGCGTGAGGTACTTGTACAGCAGGTCGCAGTTCTTGTCCTCCTTCGCACTGGTGTAGAACAACGCGGCGCCGTACTGCAGGCAGAACCGCCGCACCCACTGCTGCATGAAGTCGAAGTGCTCGTCGCGGTAGTCGTGTTCCTTCTCGAGGGTGGTCATGTAATCAGTCTGGAAAGAGGTTAAAAGACTTCGAACTTTTTTGTATGGAGCCTGGCATACCTGAAGTTGCAAGTTCCTAAAATTACGTTATTTTGGTGTACTCCTATTAAACATACTTTAATCGAAAGAAAAAAATATTACAAACAACAAATACTCTGACAAAATGTCGCAAATGATATACTTTTGTTCAGAATTTCAATTTGAATATGTAAACGTTTTTATGGCCAGAGCTGTCAACGAGTTACACTTAAAGATTCATAAGAATAAAAGCGCCTTCCATTAGCCACCTTTCATCAAATCGTACTAAGCAATTATTATAAACAAGAAGTTTACAAAAAACACTTTGGGTAGAGGACCGTAAGATTATCACCGCCATTTTTTTTAATAGGGAATATGCATGAAAAAAAATATGCTTTTACTATATTTATAGGAAATTATATGAAATTAGAGTGCTAATTGTGAAAACAAAATTGATTTTAGGTAAATAACCGTAATACAGTAATTAGAAATTAAGATATACCTATCTCTTTCTAAAACAACTTTAACTATGAAAAATTTATGGCGGACGTGTAATGTGACGTCACAGTACATATCAGATCTCTTTGTCTAACACGCGACTTTAATGGGCTGTAAGTCAGGTATTTATCAATATTTTTCGAAAATTCTTAAAAGTTTTATTAATTATTATTAAGTACTATTTATTTTAAGACCATTTAAAAAAAACATGCATATTCCCCATTATGTTCCGTAGTACTTCTTGCTTACGGCAATGATTTCAATAAAATACCTCTGAGGTTTATTGACGACAATAACTTTTAGCGACGAAACAGTAGGTTCCAAATAAACGCCAGAGCAGACTGCTCTGCTCAGCAGAGTACACATTTTCAAAATTTCACAACTATATCTAGGCCTTGATTCGTGGTTAGCACGCTTTGGTGGATAGGACTGTCATCATGTCATGTTGACAGACAGATTCTTGGACGACTGCTTCTTCAGTGACAAAGTAGGTTCTAAATAAATAGCAGTGCAGGGTACGAACCTTTGTGACGACCACAACTATGTCCAGGCCCAGATTCGTGGTGAGAACGGCTTCGGGTAGAGGACTGTCATCGTCATCGCCATTATCGAGGTCGTCCGACAGATTCCTTGAAGACCGCTTCATCGGCGACGAAGCCGTAGCCTCCATCTCGTCGCCGGGCTCCGTGTACCTGAGCCATTTCTGCACTTGCTGCTTTTTACTATTTAGTCTTTGTTCTGCAAACGAAAGTGGTGTTGTTAGGTGATGTACATGAAGCTACAATTGCAAATTACGAGCGCGCATGACATTTAAGGCAATGGGTAAGGCAAGTGACCTTGAGCATTAAGCGACTAAACATCCATCCGTTGCACTCCTGTGCAAATAGATTATCATTGTGAGCAAAATATCCGCTCATGAAAAGTAGGCGCTAAGAGTGAAATCCATTAAAAATCCAATTCTTAATTTGTTGACTATTTGAAAAAAAAAATAAAAAATTCTTCAACTTATAGGCACGAATGTTTTAAATAACTAAACCAACTTTCGAACTAAACAAAAACGTCGTTTAAAATATAAATGTGTACAAGACCGCGGTATTCGCGGTACTTTGAAATATTTTTTAGTGTTTATAAGAAATAATAAACAGTATTTAGATGCAACAGGAAAAACTACAACATATAAGTTACATGATATATTAATTTCTACATCCTATATCCAGTATTTTCGCCAGAAAACTTGTCCAAAAACACTTCTTTTACGTGTATTTCCTTACCCTGCGCCTTAAGGTGAACGCACATTAATCCGAGGCGAACGCATCCAACGAAAAGAATTTTAGTATTCTTTATATGAAATCGATACCTTGCACACCTGCCCGAGTCGAATCGTCCGAATCTGGAAGAACCCCAAAAATCCTAGAAGAATTTAGTTTCGGCGCGGGCGATGTTGTCGAATCGACCGATGCGCTCGCATTCTGACGATAGCGTGCGATATCCATCACAATTGACATGTAATTACAGTGCAACAGGTGTAAAAGATTTGGAAACGATTGCGGTCGATTCTTTCAGCGCGTGCGAGACCTCGTTGATTTCGATTCGTTTGACTCGTTGGGCTAAAATAAGTGTGCGTTCAACATTAGGGTCTACTACTTAACCACAAAAATTTAGTGCATGACAGCAAGACGAGACGTTTTTGGAAGAACGGAGGAGAATACTTATTATTGAAATTACTTAAGAAGCGCTTGACGCGAGGGAGGACGTAATATTACTGCCGAGCGGGTATGCGCGTGGGAATCCCGAGGTGACAGACGTGTGGGTCCGTTATCCCACCATTTTTTATTTTAATATTTATTTATTTATGTTACATTTGTTATGTTTTAGCAGGCTATGTATGTATGTATTTATAATTAAAGTTGATCTTGAGTTGATTCAAATCAGTCATGGAAGTGTCATTCTACAAAAAAAAACAATTAAATAAATATTGGACAACATCATATACATTGCTCTGATCCTATGATAAGTAGCTTAAGCACTTGTGTTACAGAAATCAGAAACAACGACGGTACCACAACACCCAGACCCTAGAAAATATAGAAAAGTTATTTTTCTACATTGACCGACCGGGAATCGAGCCCGGAACCTCAGAGATAGCGACACCAAGTCCGGTATGCTCGCCTCTCGGCTACGGAGGTCGTCAATATTATGAATTATGTCATTCCCTCATGTTGTACAGTGAACAGATCATCAACCTACAAAAAACCTCAAATTTTGTCAATTGATATTGACCCTTCGTATTGAAATTTTAAGGTCAAAATTAGTCAAGTAAAATAGACATTTAGTAGTAGGTTTTTAAATAGGGTTTATGGTATGGTTACTCAAATACACCCTGTATTTGAGTATTATTGGAAACAATCTGATACATAATTAGCATACGCATTCCAAAGACAAATTCCAATGATAAAAACCGTTTGGTGTAGTGGTTCGCGCTCCGGACTACAAAGCCAGCGGTCGCGGGTTCGAATCCCGCTAGGGGCAAATGTTCGTGTGATGAGCACGAGCATTGATGTTTATAAAAGTATTTAAGTATTTATTCGTTATCTAGTCGCCATAGTACAAGCTTTGCTTAGTTTGGGGCTATAATTGGTGTGTGGTATGAAAACAATTTATTATTAGTATAAAAAAATACAAATGCGAGGGACAAAAGTTGGTTTAACAGATTTACAAAATATGAGTCAGTTACTAATTCAAACACGTCGCTTTACAAAGAGCAAAGAATTCAGAGCAATTATATGTCTATTAAGCGGTAAACTAATAATTCACACTGAAAACGCAAAAGGAATTTACTTTCATGAATAATAAGGAGTATAAATTTGCGAACAAATTCGATGACCTGATTAGCGTGGTGATTCGTCAAACACAAAGGTTTCCGGGTTCGATTCCCGGTTCGAGTCAATTTAGAAAAAGATCTTTTTTTTAAAAACTGGATCGGGTTTGGGTGTGCTGAGAGACACGTCTGGCTGAATTCACTGTCTGGTACTTTAATTATTATTAAAGGCTTACTTCAAGACCATGACAATTGGGGTGTGGTCTAGCGCATATTTTTCTTGCTTCTCACTATCTTAATAATATCTTACTAAAAATATTAATGCCAAAGTTCGGATGGATGGATGTTTTACTCAAGCACGGCAAAACGGCTGAACGAATAAAGATGAAATTTGGCATAGAAATAGATTATAGCCTGAAATAGCAGATAGGTTACTTTATATCCCCGAAAAAATTTAGATTTACCAGAGGGCCTCGCTAAGTTTACCTTGTCCTCATAAAATTTTGGTCTTGCCCCGCCACTGCTAAAACGTGTTTATCATAATCATAATCATAAATCTTTATTGTGGAACACAGGTATAAAACAAGGGTCTTATAAAATGTCATGCTAAGAACAACCGTGTCCTGCCACTAGGGCGTACAATCAAATCATTTAAATACGAGTATACCATTTAACATTATTATTATTATCAAATCTTGCAGTAAATAATTTACACCAAACCATTAATATATTAAGTACTATTATTATGCAATCCTACAATAAAATTCATTAAAGGAATAATAACATTTGTCGATTAAATAATTCACTAGTTTTGATTTAAAACAATTAATGTCATTTGTGTCTCGAATGGATTCTGGTATTCGGTTATAAATTTGTGGAGCAATACAAAATATGCTTTTTCTGAATAAATTTGAATTGGCACGAATTGAGCACTGTTTATTTTTATGGCGAGCCCGTGATCTAAATTCGAATTTATCTATGTTTGATTTAATAAATATGGCACATTCCAGAATAAGGAAAGGTCAAGATTTTCTTATTAATGAAATATGGCTTGCAAGAATCATCCGATTTTAAACGATACATAGCTCTAATGCAGCGTTTCTGAGCTCTAAATATCATTTCTCTGTCAGTACAGTTTCCCCAGAATATCAAACCATACCTGATTGTAGATACTACATAACTGTGATAGGCTGTTAAAACAGCAGATTCATTGACGATCAGTTGCAGTCTGTGGAGAGCAAATGAGAACTGTCGCAGTCTTTTGCAAACATAATCAGAATGTGATTTCCATGTAAGTTCATTATCAATGTTAAGTCCAAGAAATTTAGTTGCAAGTGTTTTTTACAGATTGTCCGCCTAACCAACCCCAACGGGTTTGAGATAAAGTTTAGATAGTCCTGGAGAAAACTTTACCGTCTTGACGTTCGTATCGAGTAAGAAAATTACATAAGAATACAATATCAAATTTTATTATTAAAGACCATTGATTAACTTAAGAACAATAGGTGTATTGTCTGCGTCTACCACATTCTGTCTATTCATTCAATTACGGATTGAGTTTAGCAGAACATAGAAGGTCGTCTACACATAATTGGATAAGGATTTTTGCCGATTATTATGTTGACGCATTTTACTATAACGTTATTAGAATTGAATGTCAAGTATAGTTTCGATGTAGCAAAACGATGGCATTGATTAAATAATAAATATGTATTACGCGACATGGTCTGACGTAAGGTATGAGTCAGCGCGGAATATAAACATTGTGACCCAAACAACTTAAGCGTTTGGGAACCGGTAAAGTGGATATAATTTATTTACAATAAAAGCTTTAGTGACACTTTTGAAGATAGTGTAAAGAATTTTGTGGCAATGTCTTTTAGATAACGAGCTTTTTTATTAAAACTTTTCAAGGTGCGAGAAATAATACCCACTATGCTTGTAATTGCAAAAAATATTATGTCGTGGCCAGATCGTAAAATTGACCACTTCTTAATGTGCCATAATGTGGTGGTATTTCATGAAATAGAACAGAACCTGCTGCCCACATTATGATGTGGTCTGGCCAGATCAGTGAATACTCAGTCAGCGTTTGACGATATGGAGAGCTAAACGCACGATTAGGTACTTCTTGACGACCTCCGTAGCCGAAAAGCGAGCGTACCAGGCTTCATGAAATGGTCATTTATTCATCGGACAACTGCGACTGCTGCTAACTTTGAATGAATAATTCGGCACAAGCTCAAAGAGAGAATATTCTCCTTTGTCGGCGATGTCTTGCGAGACATTGTTGCGGCTGCCGCGAACTCGCCGCAAGAGTGAGATTGCTTTCTTAACGTAGTATGGTTTGGAAACTGTCAAGCCCTAAGTAAGTAGCAATCAGTAGCATACTGAACGCGCTGCATTATCGGGGCCCCAACAAAGCCCTGGAACGCATTTTTGTACTGTATACGCAGGGCATAATATTTATGAACATAATTATCTACTTAAAGAAAAAACACGGAAGATATCATGGTATGAGGTTCGACATTTAAGCGAGAACTGCTAGTATATGTGTAAAAACTTAAATGTACACAATAGTAATATAATTAGCGCGTAAGAAAGTTATACATATGAAAATGTAAATTAAAAAAACAATGTGTGTGACTTTATGTCCCGTTATTACAATGAATAACACAATTAGTTTGAGAATAGAGCTTGTGCTCTTAATTAAGATCAAAGATCGTAAAGCAAGCACCAATGCAAAGATAAACATTGTGCCAAAAAGAACCCATTTAAGACTTTATTGGCTTTATCTTTGAGATCAAATTGCACTATACGGGTGTAATTAATCTCAATAGCCGTATATTTCAATGCCTTGACACATGCAGCTAGTTAGAATCTAATAAGGATGCATCAATGCATCCTGACTCATTACAAGTGAGGCCATAAAGAAAGCGATTCAGGGCCGAATACTGAACGATATTACAGCGCTGCTACGATATTCGTTATTTCTAAAAACGGACACATTAGTGATTAACACTAAATGTCACTTTAAGTAATAGCTATTGTCCAAGTGTCGTTTTAGATAATTGTTATTGGTCAATATAAAATAATACATGTTTAGTTGTGGTGACAATGCCCGTTCAGTGCTAGTCAAGTTTGCTTAAACTACCGCGTATATAGACATCGAAAACTGCATTATCTACGCGTACTAAAATCCGTAGAACTAAGAAACTAAACTGCTCCAAAAGGTAATCGAAATCACCATATCCACCACCAATCATATTATGTCCACTACTTCAGTGAACACGGGTCCTTATGAATGACAAGACAGTTCACTAGGCTTCATTCTTTATGAGGTTTTTTACTGAAGACTAATCCTAAAACCAATCGCTTGTTTAGTAGCCCCAATTAATAAGTCAAATAAAGTTCTACTAACACAGTTAACTTTTGTAGACAAAATAACTTCTTAATCACTCTGTTTAAAGTATGTAATAAAATTTTATCATTAATTAATTAGAAATAATAGACATTTTATTGAAAGGTTACTAATTAATTTTATAATTATAATATTTACAAAAATATGTTTAATAAGTAATTAATTAACCAGCTTTATATACTTTGATTAAATATTTTTTTTGTAATATGCTTGAAGGAATGTATAATGCTTCTAAAGTGAAGTGGTGTTATACATTTGAAGTGTTTCATATAAGTATACTATACTACCTGTTACTGTAATTAATATGTAGTATACAGGGTTACATTTCATGGTAGAGCCAATTTTTAGGGACCACTAAGAATCAGCAACTAAATCGATGTACTTATGTAAAAATAAACTCTTTTTTTTTCATATCTATTTAGATAAAACAAAGTCGGGTTAGTTACACCATGTATAAATCAAGAACAGCTGGGCCGATTTTTACAATTTATGATTTTTTGGATTTGTCTTCATCCCGAATAGCAGAAGAACTATTAAAACATCGAAAAATTCACGAAAAAAAAAAAACGAGGCGGTTTGAAGTTCGCCGGGACAGCTAGTTAGTATAAAAGTATCTCGTAACTCGAAAACTACGAAAAATCGTAGAACATACATAGGGGTGATTAAGATACCTGTCAACATAGGGAACCTAAAAAAATTTTTGGACGTCACTTTTCTGGCCAATATGTGAATACTATTAATGCTATAATTTTAATTGTTGTTTAATATTTTTTTTAAAATGCTTTTGATATGCCTAAAGATGTATTTTTATTTAATTGCCTCTTCATTCATAACAAGTCCCCTACACCAACTATAAACAAACAGATGAGTGATTTCATAATCTGAGAACATATGGGGCTATTAGCACCAGAATTAGAAAGGTTATTTGACTTCAGTTCATTACTAAAGTATGCCTATATGTCAAACTGTAGGGTACAGGCTTCACCTCATTTATGAGGTGGTGAATGAACAAATGCCTAATAATGGCTGGAATACTGATATGTAAATAGTAATTTTTGATTATTACCTGGTGTGAGATCCAATTTGTCTATGTGGTCGCCGAGCACTGAGGCCCAGCTCTGCAGCTGGTCTAGAACTCCCCACGGTGTTGTCATGGCCACCGTGAGTAGAGCCAGTGTGTGCGGGAATGTATCCTCGTTGAGGGCGAATTTGAGCAGATTTGTGTGACCTGGATCACCGTCCAGCACCCATACGCTGAGACGTGTGTGGTCTGTGCAACATTAAGTGACAATTTCTTTACTACAATATACAAAATGACCATATTTTGGTAAATAAATATGTATGAATTGAATTGTTGAAATGTGTTTAATAATTATTGACATATTTTAATAATGCTTTACATCATTTCAAATTAATTGTTTTATAATTATTGCTAATAAATCAGCTGGAGCAGTTTTCCACACATTATTGGGCAATTTTTAATCTGAATCGTGTAACTAGATTCTCATTGGAATAAATAATTTAAAATTAATTTCAGCATATTATATGCATGTATACATAAGTTTTCTGTAACCACCCTTGCAGTTATAGAATAGTACAGCCTATTCTTAAGAAAGTGCTTAACGCAAACAAACTTAGTCTACCAAGTATAATATTGGTATTTGGGTATACTAACCATCCCGGTATTCATCTCTTACATCTATATACGCGTATTCCAGAGCGGATCCTTTCTTAGGGTCCTCTACTCCTTGTAATTTTGCTACCAAAGTGGTTTTACCAGTCTCATTGTCACCCAAAACTAACACATTTTTGTTTGAAGGTAGTTTTGTGTTCCCTTGATTCTGGACTTCTTCCAAGACCGAAGACCTGCAAAGGCAATCTCTATCATCAAAAGTTCGTATGCGAAATAGGTGACAGCTCGACTATGATGCGTCACTGACAGTGAAATGTTCCTATCACAATAATGAGATTTCACAGTTATTTTACATACAAAAGCGAAACGTTGCAGCTAGGTCACACATTTCTCAGGTATGAGGCTTGACATCACGTAGGTGTGACACATAGGATCCCCCTACATGGGGAACTGCATGTTAGTACAAAAATTAACTGTGAATTGTTACCAAAAATTGTCCTTCGGGTCGCCATTATCTTTCTTTTTAGATTTAAGCCCATTAGCCTGGCCGTTTGTCTCCATTCTTCAGAATTATTAGAAGATAACAACGGCACAGAAAGGCTTTTCTTTCGTTTTCGTTTCTTCTTTTGCCGTTCATACGTCACTCTTTGCGATGATTTGTGTGTTGCAGTTGTCAAATGCCGATAATACCATTTGTCGGCAGAACCTTAGACTAATATGAATTTTATGTAGGTTTAATGCCTGTAACAGTAAAGTTAAGATATCTATTTGTAAGTATTTTACAAATTTTCTACTTCACATCAATCAAAAGAAGATAAATAGAAAGCATTGATTAGGTTTTGTATTTAATTTTTACAATGAATAGTAGTTTTTGTAGTTAAATAGCAACACAGTTTTTTTTTTTTAAGTTCAGGGTAAAAGGCAATGACAAACAAAAAGAAATATACTTAAGTGCCTCCTTTAAACAATAAATTGTTTTTGTGAGTGCGTGCGTTTGTTTGTTGAAAATTTCGGAACTTTGGTGAATGTTGTGTGCACGCTAAATTTAATCGCGCTTTCATCAGAATTCAAAGAGTGAACCTCGGAATTGACCGTCAGATGTTGCCAAAATGACAGTGACAACTGACAACAGATGTGACTACTGACTGCCAGACAGCGACAGCTGACAGCCAGATTTTTCACAAATGTCATTCAGCAGCTGCACGTAGTTTTCTTTTTGTTAGGTACGCAAAAACACAAAAAAGAAACGAAAGCGTTGGTAATCATCAGCTCTACCTACTGGTTTAATAAGTAGTTTTGTTTCTTATTTACTTGAGTAAACAGTTAGAATGTTTAAGAAGCCTAGTTCCGGTAAGAAAACTAATTTGTCGCAGGTGAGTCATGGAAAGATTTGTTTGTCCTTCGGATCCTGTGTCGTTTTATTACCACGATAAACGGAGTAAAGGATGTTGCGGTTTATTAATAGAACTGAGATATGAGGCAATTGCTTAGATAGTTGTTAAGGGATATCTTTATTTTTTAGCTGATAATCAGTCTTGTAAACAAAGGGTCATTGTTCAAGTTTAACCATTTATAAAACGTAACAATTAATGTGATGAACAGTGAAAGCCTTGTTTTAACCTTTTGAACTTTTTTCATGTAGTAAATTATAGTAAGGCTCTTATTACAATGGAAGTCACATAGTCACACAGAACATAGTGTTTTACTTGATCAGTGGTCTTATTAGCACTAAGCTATACTACTTATGTATTTTATGCAGATCGTGTGATTAGTAGCTCTCTAACTCTCATAGACAAAAAGAAAAGGAAGCTTTTGCTTTAATGCAGGTTTTGCCTAAAGAGTTAGTCTGTACTTAATCCAAAAATGTATACACAATACTTTTTTTTAAGGCCTTAGAAACATCCTTAAAAATCGAAGAATGTTTAAAAACTGTATTGTTACACACACATAGCTGTAAGCTTTTATTTTTTATAACGTTTACTTGAAAGTACTAAGTTGATGATAGCCTGTAGATTGTTATGAGTTTCATATTAAAAATACGAGCCCTTTCTTTATTATCATTCTAGTTTGGTCTACTAGATGTAGATCTAGACGATGGTGATGATGAACCAATGGACTTGTCTGATGATGACGGGGATTTGGAGGCGGAGCTGGCTGCTATTAGCGGTGGTGGTCCCAAACGACACCGGCCCAGGAAGCCCGCTCCTGTCCCTTCAGCCAACCTGGACGCTATGATCGCTGCAAGCTTAAAAGATGTACCTTCTGATGAAGAGGAGTCAGGTTTGTTTGCATTTTATTTTACCCTATGGTAACCCTCTCTTTCAAAACTAAAACAAAAAACTGAGTACTCAGAAATAACTTATTGTTAATATTATACTTGCTAAACAAATAATAATAAACTTTTTATCTTAAAAATCTTAGTATTTTCATCTTAGTTACACAATATACCTACCACGGAGTTATGGAATAAATATACAAAAAATTTTAAGGTTTAGTTTTAAGTTTAGTTTTAGTTTTCTTGTATACAACCTTGTACATAATTATATTATAATAAATAAATAATAGATAGCGCTATATGTTATGGATTAGGGCAAAATTATATTAATAAAATAGTTAATTTACTTTCACAATGATAACAGGATAAAATAGATATTGTTTTACCTGTAACACTTATTACAGTATATAGCTGCGGGAATTTTGTAATTTCCTACTGTTATGATTAATCTTTTAATATAATATAGCTTCAAACACACAGACATTGTTATTTTCTGTCCTTCAGCTGTGTACGAAACACGAGTTTTATAACCAATTATGAACAAATACTATTTCGTCCTCTTCCAAACCAGTTCCATTTAAGTTATAATAAAAATATAACAAAAAAAATGTTTTACAATAGATTTAAAAGAAACTGTTCTAGTCTCGTTTATTAACCACCCCTAACATTCGGCTAATTTTTTCAACACCTGCTGTATATTACAATCTAGGTGATTATGAGAGCACTTCAACGATTTCACAGTTCTGATGGGAACTATGTATGTTCATATGTATTGATTTTCTGTTTTTGATCAGTTAATTGAGTTTCGTAACCAATTACGAACGAATACTATTTCGTCCCTGTACGAAACTAGTAATGATCGAAAACTTTTTCGTATGTGTACGGTACCAGTTGCGATCGAAAACTTATTGATCTTTGTACGAAACCCTTTGCGATTAAAGACTGACACTGAATTTTTGTACAGTCAACAGCAAAAGTTGCTAATCAAATTTATTGACATAATTTAAAAAAATAAAAAATTGTGACGGGCAATCACGAAGTCCTACAATCCGCGTGTCTCGACACGCACTTGGCCAGTTTTTTTACTACAACATTTTGCGAGCCGGTCGGTTAAAGCTGTGATTACAGCTCCTGATGAGATTTTATTAAAATAAATCCATGATTACGAAGCAAGTGTAGTGTAAACTTGACTCACGTACCTACAGTGAACAGCTAGCAACCAACCTACCACAAAATGACCCTCGACTGATTTTCAACTTGAAGTTCACACAAAGAACTCAATATCAATTGAGAAAATAGAAGATTTTGTGTTAGATTTATAAGCTATACTTTTAAAAGTCCAATGTTAACGTTGCCTATAGGTGACGAAGATGATCCAGATCTCCTCAACGAGCTTAAACAGCTAGCTATAGATGATGATGATGCCCCGCCTCCCCCTCCGCGAACTTCACGCCCCGCCCCGCCGCCGCCCGGCGCCCCCGCGAGCGGTCAGAGCAGCACCATCAGCCTGCTTCAAGACAGGATCTCAAACTACACTATAGCTGAGAAAGCTGCTAAGGAGAGTGGAGAGAGCAGTAAGGCTAGGAGGTTGGTGGTTTCTTTGCATCACTTACAGTATTTTTGTTTTGGTCCAGTTGAGTAAAGTAAGCCTTTTAAATATTCTACGGCAGAGTATCTGTATAGGCCTCATTTTAATTAAGAAATGGGTCGAACTATACTTTGCCATGGGTATTTTTATAGAGAGGGGTATGTTACCAACCTTACTTTCAGATGTTATTTAGCCCTTCTCATTGTGAGAGGACTATGTTTAATGACTAATACTAAAACCAACTAAGACTAACATCCATTTCCGAAGCACGGTAATATTTGGTATAAAAGTCGCCAATTGCCAGAATTATTACCGATCTATTCCCGTCTGTGTTATTATTTCACGGATTATAAAAGACAATAGGTGGACTTAAGGCTATGTAACATTATCTGCTAAATAATTACTCCATTTTTCGTAGACTAAAAACATAATATAAGTTTTATTATTATCTCGGCTAAGTCATACATCGTCTGCAAATGAGTGACTTGGTAATCTCCAAATCACCGCTTCCCGCTTCCCTTGTAGAGGACATCATGCACCTGTGTATATGCTTGATTATTTTTTAATTAATTCCATAGGTTTGGACGCGGCATTAAGACTCTAAACGACTTATTAAAACAAGCAAAAGCTGGAAAACCTATCAAAGATGAAGACATCCCTCCGCCAGCCAGCATTGGGAAGCCGGCCACCGCACCGCCACCAGACCCAACTCCGATGGAACCGGAGCAAGAGCCAGTGGAACCGATACCGTCTGCCCCGGAACCTGAGGAGGAGCCCCCCAGTTTGCCTGAGCCGACGGAACCACCACCACCGCCGCCCCAGACAGAGGAGTTAGACCCTGAGAAGCAACAAGGATTGAACCTTATAATGAGTAAGTACTGGCATTATGTTTTTCGCAATCGGTATTTATATAAATATCTGCAACGGCTAAAATGGGTAAAAGTATTCCTTATATAGATTACGATAGTGAAGGAACTACGTGCCCCGGATCGGTAATTAATTATTTGCGAAAAGACAATAAATAAATGGTTACTTGCTTCAATTTTCATAACACACTTCATCATCCGCCCTTGACACTGCGCGGGAGCGGTATAATGTGAAACGTTACCATTTTTGGACAGATGTGGACGGTTTGAGACAGAAAAAAGCCTAATCTTTATTTAATATAATTTTTTAAATAAAAAAATTAATGATGTTCTGGACATAAAATTTCTTTACTATCGTAATCTATATAAGCAATACTTTTACCCATTTCAGCCGTTGCAGATATTTATTAAGCACCTTATATAAAGCAGGGTTGGCTATTATCAAGATAATTATTTTCTCTGATAATTATCCGATAATTATCCGATAATTATCTGATAATTATCAGATAATTATCCAACTATCAAATCAAATAACGTATATATAAATGAAAGTTTTTTTTTATATTTAGATATTACTTTTAGTTTTACCTGTGACTACTTTTGTTAAAAAAAAAACTATTAATTTTGATATGTGTACGACTAAGTTATTGTAATTTTTGATTTTTGAGTGCTATTTATCTTCACTCCTTTTTTCACTATCTTGATTGTAGTATTTAAACATAAATACTAGCTTTGCAGCCTTTCTTTCCCTAATCGGTTCCTTAGTTTTGATTGTACTAATCCAAATGAAGAGAACTGCCTCTCTAATGCTGCTGTTGATGCAATAGCTGTTAGGAGTTGTTTACAGAACGCAAGAAACTTTTCTTTTTGTGGCCAGAGACTTTCATTTTCTAATGTTACTGAAGCCCACCACAGCAAAGGAGAGGTGTTTTTAAAATGAGACCCGAAAATATATTCTGGAAAAGGCTCTGATTTCGTTAATAACGCCATAACAAAGGGTACAAAGTTTTTGTCATTTTGATTTATGTACTCAAAGCCTTCCTTTTATTCCGTGGTCAATCATATTTGCAGCGTAGTGTATAATATAAAGCCATAGTTTTGCGATTTTCGAAGCATTTTTTGATATTTAGCGGCTGGTCATCGAGATCCAATCGTAATTTCTGCCATATTTCTACTGCTACGGCAATCGTACTGGAGTTCCTTTGCATTCTGTTTAAAGCTATACTAATAGGAGACAATCGCTTTAGAAAATCGACTGCATTCATAGTAACTTGGCTGTCATTTACAATTTTTATTATGTGACCTTCAATACACGCTTGATATTGTGACGAAAAAACATGCGTTTGGATACACATAATATTAATTCGTTTTGTTTTGTACAATAACAGTTACTCGTTATTATCAACGATAATTATCAACACGTAATTATCATGATAATTATCAACGATAATTATCAAGATAATTATCACGATAATTATCCAGGCCAACCCTGATATAAAGGGGAAGAATCCCGTCATAAATGATTTTTGCTTTACTTTTTTCGCAACGGAAGCTCTCAAACGGATTTATGTTTCCCGTTTTTGCAACTTAATTCATTGTTGCTCCGATCGTATTGGTTGTAGCGAAATGTTATATAGCCTATAACCTTCTTCCATAAATATACTACTAACTAAACTAAAAAAAATCTATTCGAACTAGTAGTTTCCAAGATTAGCGCTTACAACCAAACGCAAAAACAAACTTTAGCTTCATTATATTTGTATAGATATTTGACGGCTTCCGAACCGTAATAAGCCTTTTAGGCGCCCGGTCCGACCTTCTATATCTGCGTCAATGCATGACACGTTGTAGGTCATACTAATAGGGTCCAGTTGGCACCCTTTGGGTACGACACCCTAAAAATATTTCACAACTAAACACACCTAATC
This sequence comes from Anania hortulata, assembly GCA_963576865.1. Taxonomy (NCBI): domain Eukaryota; kingdom Metazoa; phylum Arthropoda; class Insecta; order Lepidoptera; family Crambidae; genus Anania; species Anania hortulata. Next base: position 3,508,632 of record OY756388.1, on the reverse strand, counting down.
TTACTGAAGTTTAATAATTGTTCAGGACGCAAAGAAGAGTTCAAAGCAGCAGCGCTAACGGCAAAGCGCGCGGGCGACAAGTCCCTCGCACTCGAGCTACTGAAGGTGGTGAAGCAGTTCGACATAGTCGTGGAAGCGTACAAGGCCGGCCAAGTTATGGACCTGAACGAGCTGCCTACGCCGGAAATGATCGAAGCCGCGGTTAGAAACCAAACGCAGAAGGAGGAAAACCAAACACAGAACTCTGAAGGTATAGATCATCATCATCATGTCAGCCTATTGCAGTCCACTGCTGGACGTAAGCCTCCCCCAAAGAGCACCAAAGACCACGATCTCCCGTTTTTTTCATCCAGCAACTGCCAGCTATCTTCCTAAGGTCGTCGGTCCATCGAGCTGGGGGCGTCTTACACTACGTTTGCTAAGGCGCGGTCTCCACTTAAGAACCCGTTTCATCGGTTCTGCGACAAGATATAGATAGATACTTTGTATTGCACACCACAAAAAACTAGTACAAGAAAAAAATACATTTAGGATAGCACAATGTAAAAAATGGTCTTACACAATGTCATTATTCCAGCCATAGGAGGACCACTGCTGAACAAAGGCCTCCCCCAATGATTGATCATCGGGGGGGATTGCCAATACTCGCCACGCTTGGCAGGCGGGTTGGCGAACGCAGTTTTTTTTATAAGATTTCGCACGAAGACGCTGCTGCCCGTCTCGTGCTACAGGAATTAGTCGACTCTTACGACACGCCTCCTGTCGGCGGTGGGGAAGTGTATTCTTTATGAACGTCCCCACACGGCACTTGGTTGTCCCCACACGGCACTTTATGGTTGTCCCCACGGCACAATTTATATAATTACACAATGTAATAACACCTTAATATACAATTATAACCAGTGATCGGAGTAGGTAGATTGATTTGGGGTCAATGATCTCAAACATTGATGGTAACATAGACAAGCCTCCGGGATTCCGGCATTTCTTGGTATCAGTTTATGAAAAAAGGCATATCCATATTGCTAGCACTACCAAAGTACATCAATTCAATCTACCTACTCCGATCACTGCTTATAACGTAATAAATGAATTTTTTATTTTTTTGCAGAACCAACACCTACTCCCCCCGCTGATAGTGGGGGCCTCGTCACTGCATCGACTGTGGATGAAGCTTTGCGGCAAAGATTAGCTGCTTTCCAGGTAATACCAAGCTTTATAATTGGCAAAACTAGGAAAACTTCATCATCATCATCACTTCAGCAATAGGACATCCACTGCTGAACAAAGGCTCAATGGCCCAATCTAAGGCCCAATGACTTATCATTGGCGGGGATTGCCAATACTCGCCAGGCGGGTTGGCGAGCGCAGTTTTTTAAAAAATTTGCACGAAGACGCTGCTGCCCGTCTCGTGCTACAGGAATTAGTCGCCTCTTTCGACACGCCTCCTGTTGGCAGGGAAGTGTATTCTTTAAGGCCTTTCCCCACACGGCACCAAAAATCTAAACTCGACTGTTAAGCAAACTAGAATAATGGAAACGAGGACGTCGTCGTCGTCGATACGAATCTGGGGGGCCTGCTACGAAAATGTTTCGTTCATTCGGACGTATAAATCTAATAAAATAGAATAACCATTCACCTGTGTCCATCCTTTGACAAAACATGAACAGCTAAAATTAGCCCGGTAAAAAACACGACCGTTTTTAATTGTTCATAAATTGTCAAAGGTTTTACACAAGTACATGGTATTTTAATTTGTTAGGCTTATAAGTCCGAACGAACGAAACATTTTCGTAGTAGGCCTTCTGATGCCTCTGACTGGAATTACTTAGTTCTTTCAATTGTATTTCCATCTTTCTAGGTGGTCGTCCACATATTACATCAAACGTGTTAGTGCGTGTTAAAGAGATAGGGAAAACCGTGACAGGAGAGGAAGAGGGTCCAAAATAAGGATGACCCCTAGTTATAGAGTGCATCTAAAATAGGTTTTACAATATTTCATGTAAATTATTTGCGTAATCTTAACTTAAAAATTTTATTTAAAAAAATAAAACCGACTTCAAAACACTAAAATGCTAAAAATAATCCTAACACTTAAGTACCTAATCAGTTACTTTTGGAGTCGGTGCCAGCCGATGAGAGATTCAATGTTTTTGTTTGCACCGACTCCCATTATTATTTTTATCATTTTAGTGTTTTGAAGTCGGTTTTATTTTTTTTAATAAAATTTACTTATTTCATCAATTTTTTGTGATAAATCCTAATCTAACTGCTGAACACCGATTTCATCCCCTATTTTCCTACCCTTAGGGGTGATTTTTATTTTGCAAACTTTTATCATATTATCTTTGAAGTATTAGCTATTCAATAAAACAAAAATCATCAAAATCGGCTCATATTTGTCGAAGATAGGTAACAAGAACCACAACCAAAATATTATCTGGGTATATATTTGTTGATTTTCTCAAAAAGTTCTAAATCAATTTCGATAAAATTTATATGGGACCACCTCTGAAGTATGATCCACCAAACAAAAAAAGAATCATTAAAATCGATTCATAATTGGCGGAGTGATCGCGTAACAAATATACAAAAAAAAAAAAAAAAAACATACAGTCGAATTGAGAACCTCCTCCTTTTTTGAAGTCGGTTGATAAATGCTTAATAAGAAAGCCCAAAACACGTTATTTTTTTAAAACACCATACCATAAAAGTGTAAAAGTACCTACATACTTTTAATTAGCTATTCGTTAGCTTTCAATCGATACGCTTGTATAATAGCGTCATCCTCTCTACCTTACCTGCTCACACCTACCTTATTGCTGTGCCCAACAGGGTCTACAATGATCTGTTTAATGCACCTATTTATAACCAGTGATCGGAATAGGTAGAGTGATTTGTTGTACTTGCGTAATGCGGTCATAATATGGACATGCCTTTTTAATGAATTGTTATCGAAAAATTTCGGGATTTCGGGATTTCATTAAATATTATTTAGGTCGTGATTTAGTAGCCATTGTATTTGAAATTAGAGGTTACGCTAGCAAAGCACTTTTAAGTAGTACTTATTTTGCTATTTGTTTGAGAAATAAAAAAAACTGGTTAACGAAAACCTATATTTAGGCTTTAGCTAGATAGCTTTACGTGCTTACCAAAGCACGGATATCAAACACAGCCAGCTCCGAGATTCGGTGCTGTTGCTGAAAATTTCTTTACAAAAAACTCCAAGTAAATACTTTTGACCCCGGTGGATTGAACCCGGGACCCGTTTCGATAACAAATGAATGAGTCAAGTCAACCGTCGATACTTGGTTCTGATTGGTCGTCCGGCATTATCAAGTGCGGCACGCACAAAGACTCGCTCCCCGCAGTATGCACCGAAGATTTATGACATCACAGGTATCCAGTCTTTGACGTCAGTATAGGCCAATGTTCAGTACATTTTACTCAAACTTACTGAACTTTCAAATAAGAATATCTATGTAAAACAAATGTTTAAAATAAAGCTGGTACTTCTTCTAATATTTAACACCCCAAAAAGATATCCTACTGCATTTTTCATGTAGGTAAAATAAAACCATTTTTAAATTAAAAAAATGTTCGTCTCAGGCAGGATGCTCAAACAAAATGTAAAACGATTTTTGTTGTTGATCGTACAGACAAATGCATGCAAAGGTAAACAATGGACACCACATAAAATTAAAGCCTGAATAATATCGAAATCGCCGAAATCCCGGAGAATTGACAACATTTCAAATATTTTACATACCAATTTTAATTATTTATTTAAAACTATACTAAAAAATAAGGTATACGTATATTTTCATTTGCATTTCTTTTCTTTCTTTCCTCTGAAATTAAATAATTAAAAACTGCTTATTCTAAAAGAGCATAAGTACAAGAGTGAGGTTGTGAAGACATGGTGCCATTGCCAAATTTAGTAGCTGATAAAAAAAAAAAGCTGCCACTGATGTCATAAGAGTTGGTGCTGTGACACTAAAAGCAACTTACAAATATCGATATCTTAAAAAATAAAATGCGAAGAGATCTTTTTTGTAAAAGACATCGCTTCACTACATTTTCTTTATTCATTGTGCATGTACATTTCCTTGTGCAGATATATTATCTATTGTATAGATTGAGCAACATGTTTGTCACGAAACAATCCAGAGGGCCTAGTGTAAGTTTATAACGTGTCGCATAAATCAATCTAAAAGTAATACAAAATAACGTTTACTCAAAAAATAAAATTAAAAGAAAGTTTTAGTTTTTTTTAAGCTTACTATCGATGGTTATATAACTATTGATAGTATCGATAATAGGTTATAAAACTCGAGGAACAAACGCAACAACATACGTCAAAGTGACAGCTAGCGTGAATCTGTGTTTTTTTTCTACACTCTGTTGTAAGACAATGGCGTATACGTGTGCAATGCCTATCTCGTGGTACTTTTCAGTTTTTTGAAATTAACTGTAACTTTAGGCCATAAAAAAATCTAAAAAAATACTTAACGTGTTAGGCATCGCTAAATCTCCAAATGGTTTTTGAATTTTTGTACCTTAATATAAATGAAATGTTGTCAATTAAAACCCAATAGTTTCGAAATCCCGAAATCCCGAAATCCCGAAGGTTTGTCCATATTAATATCAGCGTTTGAGGTTATTGACCCTAAATCACTCTACCTATTCCGATCACTGTTTATAACACATGTGTAACATTATAAAATGCAATAAATATATTGAATTAAATTAAACTAATTATAATTAACGCCGTGTGGGGAAGGCCGTAAAGAATACACTTCCCCTCCGCCACCAGGAGACGTGTCGTAAGAGGCGACTAATTCCTGTAGCACGAGTTGGGTAGCAGCGTCTTCGTGCAAAATATTATAAAAAACTGCGCTCGCCAACCCGCCTGCCAAGCGTGGCGAGTATTGGCAATCCCGATGATAAGTCATCGGAGGAGGCCTTTGTTCAGCAGTGGACGCGTCATATCGCTAGAATGATGATGATGATGAAATTAATGGTAAAAATAAAATTCTCCCTCTATTCTATCGTAGCAACAAGAAGCAAAAGCGAAAGAAGAGGGCAATTCTTCTAAAGCGCGTCGCCTAGGCCGCGTGGTCAAGCAGTACCAAGAAGCCATCCGCGCCAACGCAGCCGGCAAGCCCATAGCCGCAGACGAACTGCCCACGCCCGCCGGATACGCACCTCTGCCCACTGGAGGCGTAAGTACACCATTGAGGTCTATTGGCTCATCCCAAGATGGCCGAATTTAATTCCGAACTATCCACTAAAACGGTATAAGGAGATGTTCTCCGATCAAGAATACACTAGATAACCGGTCAGCTAATCAAAAACGGCCACGAAAATAACGCCTCACTTCAAATTGGGGTCTTATTTTGTTTAAAGTATTCTGTAATTTATTTCTTATATCTTAAGAGTTGTATTTATGTGGGATGTGTGGAATGGAACGTATGTTATGTGAAAGAGATGGAAGACGGGAGTGAGCGAGAGGAGAGACGAATGTGGATTTGAATGTGATGACGGACGTTTTTCGATTGTTTTTACGAAGGTTCAGGGGTCAGGGAGAGATGGTTTGTGGTGTGCTTCTGCAAAGCTTGAATAAACTAAGTATCGTTGAAAACCAGCATTTCCTTTATCCCTACATTTATAATGAATAGTTGCTGCAGATGTGTCAAAATAAAATGAGACCGGACTTTAACAAAAGCGTCTGAATATCGACACAAACAAAACTGTGCCTTAATGTTTGGGGTTAAGGCATACGTTAGAACTAAATTATTTATTGTTTTATAGTCCTTTTTTCTACTCAATAATATAGTAAAACGGTGCCATATTTGAGTACTGTTTTATTAAGCGAGGCGTTATCTAATGTATTGTATTAGTTATATTGCAAGACCGCACACTCATTGTTGATAGTTGACATATTTTTCAACCGACTTCAAAAAGGAGGAGGTTCTCAATTCGACTGTATGTTTTTTTTTTTTTTGTATGTATGTTACGCGATTACTCCGCCAATTTTGAATCGATTTTAATGATTCTTTTTTTGTTTGGTAGATCATACTTCAGAGGTGGTCCCATATAACTTTTATCGAAATTGATTTAATTTTTTTTTGAGAAAATCAACAAATACTGGGTGATTTTTTAAGAGGTAGGATTTGATTTAAAAAAAAAAACAAAAAATTTAAAAAATTTGATGAAATCTTTATTGGAATCGATAGAACGATCAATATAATTTAATGTTTGAAGATGATTTCATGCAAATGCTGGCCGCGGCTCCGGTTTAGATGGCCCATTCGCAAGGCCCAATTTCGGCACACTCTCTCCAACATATCAGCCGGTATATCACGAATAAATGTTTCAATATTGGCTCCCAGTGCGTCAATCGTTGCTGGTTTATCCCTGTAGATATGAGCCTAAACATGGCCCCACAAGAAATAGTCCAAAGGCGTTAGATCACACGATCTAGGCGGCCAATTGACGGGCCCAAAACGTGAGATAAACTGTTCACCGAAGGCGGCTCTCAATTGGGCCATTGTTTCGCGTGCCGTGTGGCATGTGGCACCGTCTTGTTGAAACCACATGTCAGGCATGTCCATTTCTTCCATTTTGGGCCAAAAAAAATCGCCAATCATCACACGGTAGCGCTCGCCATTCACAGTAATGATGCACTCTCTTAACCGAGCATGCATTTTGATAGTAAAATTCAATAATTTGCAAGCGTTGTTCGTTCGTAAGTCGATTCATGGTTAAATTATAGACCAAACTGAACAAGTTTGACAATGACACAAGACACGATTCACGCGTGATCTGTCAAAAACAGTGTTGCCAAAAAGATACCAGCAAAAAAATCACCCTTTATATACCCAGATAATATTTTGGTTGTGGTTCTTGTTACCTATCTTCGACAAATATGAGCCGATTTTGATGATTTTTGTTTTATTGAATAGCTTATACTTCAAAGATGCTATGATAAAAGTTTGCAAAATAAAAATCACCCCTAAGGGTAGGAAAATAGCGGATGAAATCGGTGTTCAGCAGTTAGATTAGGATTTATCACTAAAAATAGATGAAATAAGTAAATTTTATTAAAAAAAATAAAACCGACTTCAAAACACTAAAATGCTAAAAATAATCCTAACACTTAAGTACCTCATCAGTTACTTTTGGAGTCGGTGCCAGCCGATGAGAGATTCAATGTTTTTGTTTACAGCGACTCCAAAATTAACTGATTAGGTACTTAAGTGTTAGGATTATTTCTAACTCCGTTGTCTTACAAATTCGTGTCCAGTTCGAAACGAATAAATTGAAAGATTTGAAAGTATCCTTCTTCTTCTTTTTAACTGACTTTAAAAAAATGAGAACCTCCTCCTTTTTTTGAAGTCGGTTAAAAATACACTTAAGGCTCTGCCAATACAAAACAAGGCAATTTGACGTTAAAGGTCTACAAATTAATGGAGTTGAAATACTAGAAATAAGGGCTCTACTCTTTTCTACCAGCAATTTTAAGCGTTTTTTCGATGAGGTGAGATCATGTGGAATCGGGCTTGTCGCACCTATATTGTATCCTCTGTAGATACTAATCTAAGTACACCTTGTCCAGAGTTCCCCGGCCCCCAGCCCCGCCCCCGCGCGCGGCCCCGCCCCCGCGCGCGGCCCCGCCCCCGCGCCCCCGCCCCCCGCGGGGCCCCGAGCGGCCTCGCGGCACGACAAGCAGCTGGCCATGCTGCTGCACCGGCAGAAGCAATTCCGGGAAGCAGCCATCAGGGCGAAGAAGGCTGGTGAGTTCAATTCATAGACTTAACACGGCATGATTGGTGGTGGCAAGGTAATTCGCTTTGATCGCAAAGGGGCTCGATTCCTAGTTTAGGTCAATTTAGAAAACGATCTTTTATAAATTGGCTTGAGTCTGGGGGTGCTGGGAGACGCCACTGAAAAAAACAATACTGTACAAACCTCGCAACTCAAGGATTTCAATTTCTTACTTCGAGATTATGAAGTTAAATAATGGACATCACATGCATTGCTCTGATTCTATGGTAAGTATCCAAAGCACTTGTGTTACAGAAATCAGAATCAACGACGGTACCACAACTCCCAGACTCGAGACAATAGGTATAGAAAGGTTTTTTTTCTACATTGTCCGACCGGGAATCGAACCCGGGACCTCAGAGATAGCGTCACCAAGTCTAGTATGCTCGCCTCTCGGCTACGGAGGTCGTAAAAATTGGGGATTGGTGTCTTTTCTGGCGCATTTATTTTCATTAATTTCATATTTTGTTACCATGACAAAGTACATAATATGTGATGTGGATCTATTAAAATCTCATAATCTTCTTCATTCCACTGTTGGACATATTCCTCTCCCAAGATACGCACTGAGTCCGAACCTCGGCTATTCATTTCCATCTGCTTCTAGCAGCTGGAAATATATCTCTGCTCCGCCTTGTCGCAGGGCCCTACGCTGTGTTTGCCAAGTCGCGGTTTCCACCCAAGAACATGACGTCTACTTCATCGGTTTTAAATTCTACGGCAAATATGATGCCCACTGCCACTTCAGCCTGCGTAACCTTGAGCTAAACCAATTCCTTTCTTCTCTGTTGGATGATCTCATTTTATCCTTCAGAAAAACCTCGAACAGTTGCGCTTCCTGGTTGGTATATGACCTTCATTCTAGAACCTTTCCAGATTCTAGAACCAGATGACCTGGTAAAAGATGCAGGAGGCCGCTGGATGCAGGCCGCTTCCAAGTGGCCAATCTGGAAGTAATTAGGGAAGGCCTATGTTCAGCAGTGGATGTCCTATGGCTGAAATGATGATGATTATGAACCAATCTTGATATTACAGGAGATATAGAACAAGCGAAGGAGTACTTGCGAGCAGTGAAAGGGTTCGACCCTGTGATAGAAGCCGCCCGGGGTGGTTTGGTGGTGGATCTCAAGTCGCTCCCATTGCCTCCGCGCGCGCACAAACAGCTAGAAAATACGTAAGTGTAAATATTATTTGTTGTCTGGTAACCATGCCATAACGAGACTCTAGGACCTCATCAACAAATCCTGCTGGTTCTAAACCTCCTTTTTAGTTCGCATCACCGCACCCGCCGACGGGTGCGAGGTCCCGTCTTTCATTTCGGCCTAGCCGTTTTTCCCCTGTCCACCCTACGGACGACGGCCCAAGCTGAGGTCCGAGCCTACAGAGGCGCCCTTGAGGCCCGAGTCCGACTCACCCCCAGATCGGGCCCGCTAGTGCGGAGCCCGACAGCGGTCCGGCCTGTTCCGGTCCCGTCGGCGCCACCACTAGCGGGTTCGCCGCTCGGTAGGGTGCTTTGCACTCCACATTGGCCCGATCACGCCTGCTAGTATAGGGCTCGACACGTACGAGTCTGAGGCTTCGCTACGCGAAAACTTAACTTACTTAAGCTTAGAAACAAGATTGAAGAATAATGTTGGTCCAAACTAAATTAATATTTGAGATATTTGTAAATTCAATAATCCAAACGCTGTTCAAGCGAGATAGCAATAGACAATATACAGGATGATTGGTGATTCGACCTATTCCCAGGAATATAGAGGGGATTATATATATAACTAATTTGATAGTAATATTAATGTTACTGGGAGCGGATCGACAATGGATTGCGAACATTGTTTAATTACGGGAATCGGGTCCTTTGGTCAGAATCAGAATAAATTATGAATTTGAATCAAACCCTTAAACTTCACAGTTTCGACATAGTATCAGCGGAAGACTGTGGCCCATCAGACGATGGTTCGGCCACTATCACAGCGGAGGACGATGACGTTCTCTCCCGTCTCCACAACCAGCTCACGTCGCAGCTGAAGCTGTGCCTCGCGAACAGGGACCACAACAAGGCCATGGGGCACATCGCGGAGGCGAACAGATTCGAGCACATAGCCGTCAGTGTGAAGCAGGACTTAGATGTGGTTGCTGTTGCCAAAAGGTAAGCTTATTATACCGTGTGTGAACCGTACATGTTATAGACTAGCTTCCGCCCGCGGTTTCACCCATACTACTTACGATAATATTAAATATATATATATATATACCATCGCAAAAACAATAATTTTTGCCTCTAAAAATCTAAGCAAAAATTGTAAACCAATAATGTAGCTTATTGATTTTGAAAATAAATTAATATGATCTCCTTTAAATACTTGATGCGTAAAACGAAACGTTAACCTATAGGGATTGACCGTAAATAATCGACACTAAATCGATGTATCGGTTCTGTATGCAGTGCAGTGTTTTCGTTGTGCTTCGCGAAGATCCTGTTTTGGCTTTTGTTACTGTTTTTCGTAAAGTTTTTGTTATTACATATTTGGTAAAATGCCAAAAAAAACAAAAAAGGCTTCTCAAAAATCTGTATACGCCACTCTGGCGGTATAATCGCATATATCGGTATAGTATACCACTTATTTAATAAAAGGCTACTTAAATAAAAATCGATTAAACTTTCTTTATAAATTATCTCGATTTTTCAAAAAGTATCGATTGAATTTCGTTGGGCACATCAACAGTGAAGTCACAAATCCCTTCTTTTCTTGAAAGAACTATAGTGATGAATAGAGGGAGACAATATTGCTAACTTGTACTATTAAATTATTTCAGTCTAGGTCAAAACCCGCCGAAGTTTCACTACGAATCGCGGCAGTTCTCACTGGTGCAATGCAATACCGACCTCAACGAGAACGACCTAGAGTTAACTATCGTTCGCGGAATCGCATACAACGTGCCCAACCCGAAAGAAATCGACACATACGTCAAGTTTGAGTTCCCATACCCACAGGTAAGTAATATAGCTCCACCGGCTTAGAATAAGGTAGAAATTCTTCATTGCACTCCACATATATTTAATAAGGTACAGGAAATACTCTGAGATCTGCACAATTTAGCGGGTGTTTCACTAAAAGGGTAATTTTTAGTCTTTCATGTATATGTTGGTCAAAATAAGTTTATATTTGTGTACCAAATAAGTGCGAATCTTTGAATTGCGTTAATATATTTATTCTTTAGCACGCGCGCTTGCATTAGTGGCCAGTCCTTTCGGCTCGTGTCGTCCCGCATCGCAAGCGCATCAGAAACTGCAGCGCGTTGCGTTGCGTTGTATGTGGGAGACTTAGTTGTCCAATCCCACAAAACAGTTTTGCAACTACTAAGTGTTTATTTTTGCACTGTTAAAACCGGCGCATATTAGGGCGGGATCTCACCGCAAAAACCCTCAGACATTTTTTCTTCTTGATTTTCTAGATGTAAGTAACCTTGTAATGTTTTGACAATAGGCGTTAGTCATCGTCAAAGCCCTTGGAAATTTACTATTGGACACAGGCCTCCCCCATAGAACGCCAGTCTGGCAGAGAATGCCTCATGGCATTAAATACCCCCTTTGTATGTTTTTTTAAAAATCTGTGCAATAAAGTTTAAAAAATAAATAGAACGCCACAGCGAGCGGATCCACTATTTGCATCCAGCGGCATCCCGCAACCTTGATTAGGTGGTTAGTTCACCGGACAGTATTGCTCACGAACGCTGCGTCCACTTCGTGGTTGCCACTCCAGAACCTGCCTTCCCCAACGGTTGTCAGGCGCTAGTGGCATGCCATAAAGTTAGTCATGGATGTGCCAAGACCATACCTTGACGTCTGAACATCTTTCTTCTGGGCACGAACAGTCTTGGCCAACCGGAAGGCGCTAAACCGTCTTTGTTGACGACCTCCGTAGCCGAGACTAGAGGCGAGTATACCGGACTTGGTGTCGCTATCTCTGAGGTCCCGGGTTCGATTCCCGGACTGTAAATGTAGAAAAATAACTTCTATGTTGTCTCGGGTCTGGGTGTTGTGGTACCGGCGTTGTTTCTGATTTCTGTAACACAAGTGCTTAAGCTACTTATCACACAATCAGAGCAATGTATGTGATGTTGTCCAATATTTCATCATCATCATTCCAGCCATAGGAGGTCCACTGCTGAACAAAGGCCTCCCCCCATGACTGATCATCGGGGGGGATTGCCAATACTCGCCACGCTTGGCAGGCGGGTTGGCGAGCGCAGTTTTTTTATAATATTTCGCACGAAGATGCTGCTGCCCGTCTCGTGCTACAGGAATTAGTCGACTCTTACGACACGCCTCCTGTTAGCGGTGGGGAAGTGTATTCTTTACGGCCGTCCCCACACGGCACAATATTTATATTATATTATATTTAATCGTACAGAGGTTGGCCGCTGTAGATAATATTTGGTATAAGGACCGAGCGACAGAGTGAATGTGACTGTGGTGCGAACCCACAAACTGTGGCTAACCTGCTCTCCTGCTCTCTGTGTTCCTACACCTGCACGAGGGATGACCTAAACAGGGCGACACAAGATGCCGTGAAAGTTGCCAAGTTTTGTGTCGAAGTCCGTTTAGAGTCGCCATTAACACGACAGAAGAAAAAGACTATAATAGCATGGGAATAGTGCCATTTAGTTTTTTTGTTTGTATGAAGTTTTATGTAGGGTTGACGAAAGGGTCAAGAAAATGAAATTCTATTTAGTCCGTCAGTTTGATTATCAAAAAATAATTGTATTTTTTTTTGTCAATCAACCAAAAAATCACAAAGATAAAGTGCGTCAAAGTTCAGGAGTGAGCTCGTGACGTCACTTCTAAGTAAAAATTGAACCTAGGCGTGACATCATGCCACATTTTAAATCATTATATTTTTAATATTTGGATTTGGTGAAAAAAGAAAAAAAACGTGTCCGATGCTTTTTGATTAACTACCTGATAGACGAAGAAAAAAACGTTTGTCGTCATCTCTATTCTCCGTACTGCAGGACGCGCCGGTGTCGGACCGCACGTCGCTCGTGAAGGACACGAACAGCCCCGAGTACAACGCCGTGTTCCCGCTCGCGATCCAGCGCGGCGCGCGCGCATGCCTACGGGTCTTCAAGCGGCACGCCATTAAGCTGGAAGTCTATTCGAGGGGGTGAGTTCGCCATTTATAATTTGTATTCGAATGCCTTGTGTATACTAATTCAATGGGGAATCACAGGCGACGAATGCCTTGTAAATACTAATTCAATGGGAAAGCACAGACAGAGCTGATCACAGATGGCGCCAGAGTTTGTCTTGACTACTAATGTCAACGAATGTCTACGCAAATGTCTAAGTGAGTTTTTTGACTTCTTGACTACTTATCATAACTTATCGCCGTGGTTATTTCAATTATTTGATCAGTGGCAACAATGACAGAATCATTGATCAGATAACCACTACAGGTAAGACCAAACACAATGCGACATCTGTCGGGATAAATTTGCATTGTGGTTCCCCATTCCAACTATACAAATGAATGACGCAAGGCTAGAATGACGACGGTGCTACATCGCGTTTTAATTTTTAATTGTCTATGGTACGGCTTTGTCTTTTTTCCAAATATTCAAAAGATTACGATGAGAGTCAAAAGTTGTGAGAAAAAACATAAAAATAGAATAATTTAAACTCTACTACAGTATACTTTTTTAATTAGTTTTTTCTCAATAATTTCAACAGTGGACAGTCATAATTTTAGCCTTGCATCCTTCGTTTATAACTGTTGTCTGCACCTCACGTGACTCGCGCACGCGCACACTATTAGTGACTTGATTGATCTTTAAATTATAACTTAACACAAAAGGATGCAAAAAGAATTGTCACAATCATATATTTACTCACTCCAGACTCTAGTTCCGGCATGAACAAGTTAGATTTTTTGTTAACTACAAAAATAACTTGTTAAATTAATAGGAGGTAGACTTAGAAACCATGGCGTGATGACTTGGACATTTTTCTATAAGACTGACAAACCCTAACCACCGACAGGGAGGCTTTTGCCAGCAGTGGGACAAAGATACCTACAAAAAGATACAAATAAGTTATGTTGGGACGTCAGATTGACATTTTGTACAGTCAAAACTCATCTTCCAACCTTTTAGGTGCCTAGTATTTTATTGTTCATTTTACATCTAGATAGAAAATCATCAATCATCATGTTATTTCTTACTTCATACTAATTCTTATGTTTCTTGATGTCTGTTGGTTCACCTTACTTCACACTATCATACACATTAGTGTATATAGTTATCTTGATGAACCCATATTTAAACTGGAATATACTCGATTATTTATCTGAATTAGTACCTCCTACTACGACGTCTGAAACTTGGGATACCAATAAAAATCGACGAATTGGCATTTTTGCTATTAAGAAAGTGACATTTGAATGTCAAATGATGGATTCTAATTATAAAATAAACAGTAATACCTCAAATACTAATTACATGATAAGATTTAAATTGAATTTTAGCATCATCCAGTTTAGGCATTGGTCCATTTAAAACAGCATCACAGTTAAGAATACAATTTAAAAATGCCCAAATATATATAAAAATAATTGTAAAAGAAGAATAAACAAGGATAACACTACACTTACACAACACAGTGATATGGGAGTAAGGGGAACGGAATGAGTAAGGGCGAGCTTAGATCGTGACCGACCCAAATGTCAACTTCACACCTGTATGCGCTAGGATCAAAGGGTAACAGAGATGTAATAGCAATAGCAATCAGTCAAGAACTTCTTGACACCTAATCAAAGACAGCCGTTTAGCCGTTATCATCGTTAGCCGTGTCAGAGTTAGGTAGTAAATATAATCGCTGCGGGATGCTCCTTAGGCTGGCTGCGTTAATGACGGAAAATATCAGTTCGTGAGAGTAAACGACGTTTGCGATGATCATGGAGCGAAAAATGAGCCCCACAATACATTTCTTGACATGGAACTTGTCTATGATCATGTGTTTCGAAGTACCATATGGTGAAAGTCAGGAAGAAACTGGTTCGAAAGGAATATGTCACTATTATTGCTGACATGTACAAAAGTGCACGCTCTTTCATCGGAACCACAGTTAGAGTAACAAAGGCTATCGCTGTTACAAAAGTTTACAGAATTGTGGGTCGATCCTATACCATTGCGCAATGTTGCATTCCAAAGTAAGTTAAATTAAAAAGATGATGGTGATTATCTCTTGACCACCGCTTGACATAAATTTTTGGGAATACTTCACAAAACAAACCAACAGTTGAAATGCATGTAGCCTTTAGGGCGTCGACATTCGGCAATCCTGTTGGAGAAAACCGGTCGCTTGATTAGACTTTACGGGGTAGAAGTACATCATTACGGGGTAGGCTCAACCGTGTTACACTTATCTATCAAACAAACGGGCTGGGCTAGCCTTAAAAGCGTTGGCGATTTGCGAGCAAACTCAAAGTGAGGCGTAGTCGTAGATCCTCCCAACTTCTTCCGCACACTCGCGGCGTCGCTGCGCAGTCGCTGCGAACTTGTGGCAAGGGCTATGGATCCTCAAAATTTCTGCGCACTAGCGCTGTTTTCGCTACGCTGTCGCTGCGACTCTGTAGCAAGACTGCTGCGCTCCCGAATTTGAATTGGCTCGCAAATCGGCAGTGCGATAGGCTCTAACTGTGATGCTGTCTGTACGTACGTGTGTATCGGGTAGCCAGTAGCCAGTAGCCAATGGGTAGAGTCTAAGTAGTGCGTGTGCGCGTGCGTGGGCAGCTGCGGCGGGGCGGGTGGGGCGTGCGGGGCTGACGCGCTGTTGTGTTGCAGCGGCTGGTTCAGCCGCGACGCGCTGCTGGGCGCCGCCGCCGTGCGCCTGGCGCCGCTCGAGGCCTGCGTCACGCTGCACGAAGCCTTCCCGGTGAGTCGAGCACAACTATACAAAAACATCCGTAAATGGCCGATAGAAGTCTCGTGATTGAGTTCTCTGATCAGGCCTAAAAGGATTTTTTTACAGAAGTCAACGTAGTCCCAAGACATAAATGTAAAAAAAAAAAAAACGAAGTAAAACTAAGATTTAAGGGTAAAAAATATTTAAAAAAAAATTGAAAAAGAAAACCACTTAGATCAGGTTAAGCGTCAAATAGACAACTTTTGAATATTTGGTGTAATTTTTATGCTTATTTGCTGGAAAAATGACCCGTTATTAGAGTAGCGGATTTGAAGTAGCTATTACAATATTAATATAGATATGCCCAGTACTTCGTACCAGACCTGGTACAACTCACACTTTAGGTATATATAATGTTACTAATACATCTAACGGCCCAATTTCAGCGGCTACCGCACTCGTGGTCGCGCAGTCACAAGGCGCAACCCTAACGTGCAGAACAATGGAAACGATGTCATTGTTAATCCCATTTTTAATAAGATTACCGGACTACTAGAGTCAGACTTCCTTTTTTGTGTAGCAATTCGGTACATTTTCGTTTACGCGTACAGGCTGTAGGCTAATATAAATTACGTATGGATGGTGAGGCAAGCTACATTGAACTTTAATTTAGCGCGGCAAAATTTATTTTGTATTTAAGTTGAATGAAAAGAGCGTTATCCATTATAGTAAAATTATCTGTGTCAGGTACAGTCAACGGCAAGTCCACCTACCCAAAAAGTTAAACCGATTAACCGTTAATTAAACCGATTTTCAACTTTAAATCCGACATATTATAGAGATTAATATCAATTGAGACAATTTGACGTTTTGTAGTAGCTTGAGGAGCTGTTGTCTGTACATTACAAAAATTATGTAATACAATTTGTTATTCTTGTAACAAAATTTGTACTAAGCATTACATCCATATATGTAGTAGTTACTACACATCCGCTCTACTATTAGCGGCACGGATCTTGAGCGATGGGCGAAAGATGCGCAGAAGACAGTTACGATTACGTAATTAGCCAGTCGCGTGTCGCGCCCGCATCGCCGGCCGGGATTGGTTGCTTGTGCCGCGCAACGTCTCTGATATGATGATCGTCTCGTGATACCATAGTGATCCCCACTCATGCCTCAGCGCTCACGATCCCTTCCCGATTGTACTAATATTGATAAATTACTAACATTTTCAATTGGTCTAAAATCTAATATTCGCACATCACATCGCAATATGGCGTCCCTAAATCGGTTGATGGATAAATCAACATCCGCAGCTAATGGACGGGCGGCGGCCCGCGGGCGGCTCGGTGGAGGTGAAGCTGCGCGTGCGCACGCCGCTGCTGCAGCCGCAGGTCGAGCAGACCACGCACCGGTGGCTCGTCATCGACAACTGAGGGGACCGACAAATACAGGGTTATACAAACTCTAACTCCAAATACGCATAAATTATGATGGGGGGGGGGGGGGTTCAGCTGCATAAAACAACTACTTTATACAAGGTGTTAATGAAATAACGCAAAACCTTATAGGGGGGGATTCTAGTGCTCAAATACAGCAACTTTTTTTCCATGGGACGATAAAAATGATTCCCCATAAACAATATGATTCCCCATACAAATGACATCATGTGACCGAGAAGTTACTATGATTATTTAGTATATAGTTGGCTTAGCTGGGCTTTCTTCGCACTTAGCCTCTATTGGGGCATTTTGCGTGCTACAATCTTTGTTACTTCAACCAGCCTAGGTCATACCAGAAGGTTATCAGCCTTTTTAGACTGCTGCAGGCTTCCGGGAGCGATCCTGGTGATTGGAGTATCCGTGCCCGTTGATCTGCCACGCTTATGCATTCCAAAAGCACGTGCTGTGGCGTTTCTTCTGCCTCCATGCATCCTCTACGTGTGGGGCTGTATGTCACACCTATGTTAAACAGGTGCTTGTTTAGAGGACAAAGTTAGTATTATATAAGGATTGCTGGTAGGTCCCATAGATAAAGTTGTATTTGAGAACAAGAATCAACAACCCCTAAGAGGTTTTGCGTATTTGTTACTCGTTATATAGGTGGCAAGTTGAACTAGAAAAAACAAGGAAATCAATTTAACAAGATGTTCTGCCTGTCAAAGAAAATCGTATTAGTTAAATGACTTTGTATGAAAAGGTGATTTTTTGTCCCAATTAAAATATTGGGGTCATAGTGACAGTGGTTAATTTGAATGAGTAGACACCCTGTTAAACTGATTCTCTCTCGTCCACCCTATCCAGTCACTGTGTAAATTAATGAAATTAGAATCACTAACTGTCAACACCTCTTGCTCACACATTATGATGAGTGACTAAGACACATGCTTTACATACTGCATGCTGTACTTACAGCTATTGCATTTTATAATAAGTTACGATGTGGTTTATTTCCCACAGTCCAGTTGTAGACGTATTAGAGCATGATTATAATATAAAAAGATTGTTGTTTTACACATTTATGTCTCCAAACTTAAACGGCTCATTAAATTGTAATATAAAAAGATTTGATTAGGATGTTTTAATTTTTATGTTACTCGGAGGATTATTAATTATATTAGAATCAAATTAAGATTATTGGAGTATTTGTAAACGTATGTATAAAGAAATCTCAATATTTTATTATTGGTAATTGGTATGTAATGTTAAAATTATTATATTTTTTGCCTCTAATATTTATAGTTATGTCATATAAGTAATGAAAGTTATGTTTTAGAAAAATTCTTGGTAGTCTTAAAAAAAAGCATTTACATTCTCATTAGTGCTTAATAGACCTCAAGCAAGAATGTAATTATTGTTTATGATAGACACTGATATGGCTCAAATTATTATGTTGTAAGGCCTAGTGCGCGGATGACTTTGTCACTGTTTCGTCACTCATATGGAGTCCTTGGTCATATACAGAGTGTGTAGTTATGACCCTATAAAGCCAAAAAGTTATGTGGTAACATATGCATATAATGCTAGGGTGATGTAAGAAATTTTATATCATCATTTTGAAAAATAATAACAATACATGTTTATCGTATTTAACTCTTTAGATAATGTGATACATAATGGAATAGGTCATTTCATAAGGATTTCAAAGGTATACAATACAATCCCACCAGTGCCGGCTAACCCGCCATAGGTAAGTGATAAGCAATACGCGTCGAAACATCTAACGCAAGAAAATAACACCTGCTTGACACAGATGGCGCTAAGGTGGTGGTGGTGGCTTGGTCTTGTCAACAAATTGTCAAGACATTGTCAACCAATGTCTACGTAAATATCAATGCTTGTTTTTTTTCTGCTCGCTAAATAGACACAAAATATACTTGCTAATGACTATAACAAGTATAAAACATCAACAAAGATACAATTATTGTGTTTAGTTTCATAATCATTTCTATAACACAAGTGCTTTAGCACCTTAGGACCAGAGCAATGTACTCGTTTGTGATGTTGTTCCATATTTATATTTAAAATATTGTATGTGTTTGACGCATATTTGACAATTTAGCATAACCTACGTAATGAATTCGATCTGTGGCAGAACTACGGATGAAATTATCATTACGGGCAGACCAAACACAAAGCGACACCTATCGAGATAAATAGTTCCCCATTGAGTGATTTGACTTTATATGATTGACGAAATACTGCAACGAAAATCCACCGTGCGCCTAAGCTACTGTATTTCTTTGGCTTATGTATTCTGCTATATTTCGAGCATGGAGCACATACCCATATATGATGACATATATGATTTGTTCGACATACTTTTCTGACATTTATAGATCTGTTATTATTTAATTTTTTTAATATGCACTTATCCCGCTATTTAAGCAGAGCAGAGACTCTGCCAATGTCGAGTGTATTCTTGATATAGTTCAAAGTGGAGGCTACTTTTCCCGTAGAAGCAGGTTTCAAAACGCTATAAGCAAGTTGTTTTGAGGCAAGTCACTTGACACTCGATGCGGCGTTGAATACAATGACATTTCAATAATTTCAGATCTTTATCACCTCACAAAACATTAGAACACAAACTACACCATTTGCACTCTAAAGCTTAACCCTTAAAATAGATCGACCATGCTTTTCGTTCGACAACCCCTACCGAATCTTTTAATCTGTATTTGTACTGTTTTTGTATGGGCGGAGTTGACAGGACTTGTCGTTTCATACAAAATGTAAGTGATAATTTTACTAGATTCGGAGAAAGATGGCTCGTATTGCTTTTCTATAGGATATGTGCTCGATGATGACGAGTTTAGTTTCTAAACATTTATTTATTTATTATGAACAATTTGTTTATATCGCAGGGTAATCATAAAGACGGCCTTAATAAAATCCGTATGGCATTAAAAAGTAATTTGATGAAATCGCCGAGCTGCTGGAAATGACCCAATTAAGTTGATATTCCCGTGATTTGATCGAATGCCTCTAGGGATTTCATTATAACCCGTTGTGATTATATCCTTGCGACATTTATGAAATGGACTGTCGCTTATGAAGTGCCTCTAGTAACTGTAATTATTTTTATT
The DNA here is from genome assembly GCA_963576865.1 of Anania hortulata. Lineage (NCBI taxonomy): Eukaryota > Metazoa > Arthropoda > Insecta > Lepidoptera > Crambidae > Anania > Anania hortulata. The sequence goes on along the minus strand of OY756388.1, from coordinate 3,488,311 downwards.
ACTGTGTATATTAGTTTTGTATAATGATTGTTATGATTGTATAATATTGTTATTTTAATTAGCGGTAATAAATGTATCAAATCAAATTGTTGTTTTTATATATTCGCGTAACTTCGGATCTAAATGATCTATTATTTTATCCTAATTTTTTTTTTACTGGTATATACATTAATATATTTATAAAGCAAGGATTACAATATTATACCTAAGATATTTACAAACTAATATAAACAATTAACCGAAACTTAAAAAATACTTTAAATAGAAAATAATAATAAACATAAATACAGAAAATATAAAATACTATAAAATGTAAAAGATATCAGCCCCAGCGCTGCCAGTAGGGATTGTGCCCAAAAGGCTAGCAGCATTGCCTCTGGATAGCGATGCTGATCCTTTGTCCGAGTTAGCTGCCAGCCAAAGATCACCAGTGGCTTGAGTTAGCCTTTTAGCTAACTCTTTAAATAGAGCTAGGGCACTTGGGCCCCAAGGACCCATGGTCTCAACGCCAAACGGCGCAAAAATGTAGTTATCACTAAGAGCTGCATATTTGCGCCGCTTCAAACACTCAGCAGAGGCCGCCGCAGCACCTGCAACAGAGGAAGTACTACTTATATGGGACGGTGCTAAGAGTATCTACGCAGGTTGCGTCCCATATAAGAGCACGACCTTGTTTCCAAGGAATGAGCGTCATGCCATCAGGTCTCTTGCCGTCGTCACGGCAAATTCCAGCAGGTTCAAGGTGCCCCAACTCATTGACGCGATCACCACAGCGGCAACGATGGGGGTGGTTTGTCATGGCGCCAACCCGTAAACAAATAGGAAATGTGAGAGTGGTCTTGTCAAGCAGGGTCCCGATATTGGATGAAGGAAGAGCGTGCAGCCAGTATCCTGATTCTGCTTGAAAGACGACGAGGAGGCGAGCACGCTCTGTTGAGCCCCCGGAGGAAGCTAAAAGCTCACTCTGAACACGCAAACAGAGAGGCTCATCCCACTGCCTCTGGGAGGATAAGGAACATGGTGGATCAACCCCCGGGCAAGCCACAGACCAAGCACTTCTTGCTTCTGCAAGGTAAGCCAACTCAACAGAATTCACTGAAGGATGCAGTATTTTATTAAAAAGATTGGCATATTTTTTATTTTATTTTATTTTTATTAAGTAATTGTATTAATTTCATGTCTTGTAATGCATGCCTTACGTTATAGAAAAGTAAACGCAAAGTATGAACTTGGGCTGGCGCCGTCTGGCGTCACATTAACGAACCCTTACTTTTCTATACAAATTCGTGTTTAGGGAAACAGACAGACACAGATCGCGATTAAGTAAAAAAAACTCGAATAGGCCCATTGTTCTGTACTTATGTGAACCTGCGCACTATTGGATTATTTGATGATTAGGACATTCTGTCAACGTTGTATAAACTGACATCTATCGAATGATAATAGCGTGTTAGTGGTTAACTGACATCTTTTATTTTAACGGAACGAAGCTATGTACTAATTGAATTAAGGTTTATTTTTCATTAATTATAATGTTGCTTTAATTTTATCAAATATTTGATTTCACTAATGTACTAAATCAATGTCGTCGCTATTTTTGGCACAGCACGCTTAAATTATTCATAATAGTAACCTCGTGTTATGATGTTTGTTTTAAAAAACACTTCCACATCATTAATAGTGACAAAGTCAAGGCAAACGTGCGTTTTGAATAATCTAGAAATCCAGATTTAACTGGCTTGCACATAGTTTACAAAACAAGGACGCGAAATCCAAAAGGCAACTTTGTTTAGACCTTTAATTATTTCCACGAAGGCCTATTTTGAAGTTCCTGTAAAGCTGGACGCCAATTCATTATTGCTTCCACAAATATTGTTAATTCACACGATTTCGTCCATTGAATTTTAAACCTAAGATTTTTGAGATAAGATCGAGTTTTCAATGAGGGTATCAATCTCGGGTTCATTGACAGCAGCTTAGAGAAGAATTTACTTAATTTGTAGAGGTTTAAAGTTTATTTTCCATAAGCAAATACCATTGAGGATAGGTAAGCTGTTCTAGCGTGCATTGTCGTAATTCTTCCGTAAGGTCGCGTTACCGGTTTTTACCGGTTTTGGATCATGAACTCGTGAGTAATTCGTTAGGAAAGGCAGTTGCTAAGTAATACGGGTTTCGGTGTTTTATTGTGTTTGATTCTTTAAAACGAATATCGTTTTAATTTTAAATAAGTTTACAGTAATCAGTTAAAAATATATTATTTGGAATAAAGTTAAAACTAGTAATTAAACAACATAAAACTTAACCAATAAAAAGCATTAATTTTGCTGCTCAAATACAGAACTTTACAACATTATAAAAATAGATACAATATCGAAATCTAAAAAAAAATATTAATTGGTAGTTTTTTTTTAATGTTGTTAATTTTTTTTATAGTTAAGAAAGTTATAATATTAGCAGAATTAAACACTTAATTTGTTTTGCTTATTTTATATTTAAGTGAGAAAATGCCCATTTTATTTTACAAAAAATATTTCTGATTACTTATTTCTGATATGTGTGCAATAAAGAGCTCGTTATTTATCTTAATAATAAACCTGTTTTACAAAATAATTTTGCCGCTGCTGAATAGGTACGTTGTGGACGTCATGCAATATTTTTTTTAATTAAAAAAAAATAAACTATAATTTGCTAATTTGTTAAAATAATATAAAAAAGTTTTTGTTCATACAATCAAAAGAGGGATTGTGGCCCATGAGGGGATCGAACCCGCGACCTTCGCGTTATTAGCACGACGCTCTAACCAACTGAGCTAATGGGCCAGTTGTGTGCAGCGGCGAAAGTAAGGAAGATATACGTTTATCGTTTACGCAACTCGTGAGGTGGGCGTGTCGCGGTCGATATTCTTTCCTAAGATCTGACAACTTTCATTGAAAAGTGATGAGTAGAATGTTGCCAATAGATGGCGTTAAGGTACTAAGCAATTTTAGCATGGTAGAATTCTTATGGTTGCGGTAGGTTTTGTGCGGTTAATTAATTATATTTATAATGTATGAAAATAACAATTATAACAAATTCACAATTGCGGTTATAAATCAATGTTTTTTATGGTAAAAATTACAAATAAATCAGGTCATGGGAAATACTTACGAATTCTATGTTCAACGAATAATGTAGGTAGGTACTGCAATATTAAAATTAATGTGGTGTGCTGACTATTATTTATAATTTTGGGGATTTTCTAAAAACTGGTTGTTAAAAACTAAAATAAAATCACACTTACCTTATTTTAAAGTTCAATATTTATTTGTATCAATAATACCTACTTAATTGCATTATTATTATCTATTTAAATGTATTTTTTTACTTTAAATCGCACCATTTATATTAGTATTCAAAGTAGGTACATATTTACATAGTAAAATATATTTACACAGTAAATGAAAACCTAAAAATTCAACTGAAAAATGCAAAATTAATTAAAATGTGTAAGTATATTATTTTATTATTAAATTTAAAAAATGAGATGACATGCTTTCAAGGAATTACACGACGGATTCACCTGTATATGTATACTTGCTTGTATACTGTCGACTTTAAATACGTCGAATTTTCACACTTGGCTACCATGTACTTTTAATTAACGTGTACGTCGCACTCGATAACTTTGTAATTAATATACGTCGGCATTTCATACTTTGCTACCGTGAACTTTCGAACTGGCGTTCCTACATCGTACTCATGTGAGTACACGGTAGGTATGTACCTACTTCAGAACTAACACGTCGAAATTTTAATCTTGGAAATTCAGTAGCGGAGTCGTAATAAAACACAACGTTACGGCATGGTGTTGTCAGTAAAATAGGTTTGTTGAAGTTCCGCAATCAAGTTCCGTAATTTTTCCTGTATCGTTTTAACTTGAAACCTAACTACGCAACCTTAGGCTAGGTTAGGAATTCTAGGTACTTAAATACCGAAACTGTGTTAAAATACTTTAGTTTTAGCATTCAAACATAGATCCGAGTATTTGCATTTGGTAAATGCACAACATCCACACTCCCACCCTCGCCCGCACACTGGTGTGGGTGGCGGCCCGCAGTGATGACGTCACCGAAAGGCCACGGCCGGCCGGCAGGGGGCGCGGGCGGGCACGTGACCGAACTTTGCGACTTTGATGAAATTTTACTTACGGAAATTTGGTCGCGGTTTGTAATATAATATTTATGGCGCAACAAATTATAAGCGACTTCCAGTTGTGACATAGTTAAGCAACGTTGTTGTAGGCTTGAATGATTCTTTTGTTATTACACCCCAAGTCAACCAATATAACTGTAGGGTTGTTTACACAAAGGGTGCGAAACAAATGGAAGCTTATTATTTAATATGTGCTTTAACTATAACTACGCTCTTCTGTCAGTGAGACCGTTCGTCCTACCTGCGAAGGGCTATGACTATTGACGGTTGAACCGGCTAATTACGGTTAATAAGCCGGTTCTAATTGTCACAGAAGACTCAATTCCCGTTATTTGACAATAGCCGCAATCCAGTGTCGATCCGCTCCCGGTAACATTACGATCACAAGCAATATTCGTAAACCCAAAAAATGCAAATCGTAATTCGACTGAAAACGGAAGAAACTAAAATTAAATTTTTTTGGCTCTATTTTCAGTCGTATTGGGATAGTTTTGATTTTACGTCAAATTAAAAGTATACGAGATAACCGTTTGTGATCGTACTTACTGGGAGTGGATCGACACCGGATTGCGAGTATTGTAAAATTACAGGAGTTAGGCCTCTTCTTGCAATATTATATTATTATTATGTTAATTATGGCTAATTACCTGACAAATATTATTAAACAACTAAAAATGACTTATTTATACCCGGACAGATGAGACTTGCGCTGCGCAGAATATAATATTCCGCTGTTGCTAGCAGTTACAATCAAAATCATAAATAGGTATACTCCGACAACACATTCATGGTAAGTTAGTTAAGGAATTAACATTCTTGTATTATACGGGGTACTAGGGGAAATTTTGCCAGTGGCGGCCTAGCACACCCTGACTCAAGTCAATTTGAAATTAATTACTGACTCAAACTTAAAATCGAAACCATGACCTGTTTGGTCATTGTGCCACTAAGCCAATCTACGGGAATAAAACACTAAAAAAATTACTTAAAAGTTTTGGGTTTTCGACATGACGACTGTATGGTGAAGTGGTTCGCGATCCGGACTACAAACCCGGTTGCGGGTTCGAATCCCGCAAGGGGAAAATTTTTGTGTGATGAGCACGAGCAATTGTACCTTAGTCATGGATGTTTATAAAAGTATTTAAGTATGTTTCCGTTATCTAGCCGCCATAGTATGTACAAGCTAAAAAACTAAGCAAAGTTTGGGGCTAGATAATTGTTGTGATTGTGAAAACCATGATTTTTTAAAATATGATTATCAATCATGTCTTGCTTTCACCCATCTCATCATGTTTCCCTGAAATAATGCCTGAAAATAAATAATAATTGCGCTTGCTTGCTTGTAGTTCTGTATCGGTCAGCTGTCCGTAGCAGCGCCGCCATTATTGCGGGCACGTGCGCGCACGCCACCTGTCGGCTGAGCGAGACGTTCCGATGACGTCACGCAGAGACAAAAAAAACGATGGTTCGGTCGACTGGGGTCAAGGGACGCGCTATTAAGTAACTAAACTAAAAACTTCCTGTTTTACTTAGGAATATGTAGGTACAACTTTCATATACGAATGAATCAATAGTTAAACAAAGTACCGTATAGAAGCTGCTAGAATTTAACCAACAAAACCTAGGTAGGTAGCTACAAAGAATAAAACTGACTTTAACTAAAAAGAAGTAAATAATCATTATGAAGTCGAGCAGTGCTAAGATATATATATATATGATAATAAACTGGATTTAATTTAAAATTTTCACCGTGATACATGTTTCGTGCTCGGTGTTTCTTTGCGAGATCGACTCGTGAATGAGGAGATTCGTAAACGAACAAAAGTCGCTGACATAGCCCAACGGATAAGCAAGCTGAAGTGGCAGTGGGCGGGGCACATAGCACATAGAACTGTCAGAAAACTGGGGCAGAAAACTTCTGGAATGGAGGCCACGTACCGGCAAGCGCAGCGTAGGACGTCCACCTACAAGGTGGACTGACGACCCGGTAAGGTTGCAGGAAGCCGCTGGATGCAGGCCGCTTCCAACTGGCCAATCTGGAAGTCACTGGGGGAGGCCTATGTTCAGTAGTGGACGTCCTATGGCTGAAATGATGATGATGATGGTGACATGTTTCGAACTTGGCCGCCTGTCGTCAGTGCGAGTCTAGTCATTGTGAATGCGTACGAGTATTTATGTATGGTAGGTAATCGTAATAAAAATAGAAAATTGGTCAATGTCTGGCGTTTTTTATCTTTCTGCATAATGGCACTTTACCTGGCAGAAATCTTTATCCCCTTTTGTTTGTATGACAAAATCCGGTTCAGACTGGTTTCTTGGCCACATGCCATGTAAGTATGAGGTGCTTTAGATTCCGTGACGGCTCTTGTTTATCGTTATGTACAAAAATGAATGTTTGTTTGTCGCGCATGTGATTCTAAACCATACGAATACGATAAAGCTTTGGTCTTATGCACACGGAAAGGTGATTTTCTTTGTTCCGCACCTAAGTACCTAAAGGGTGACCAAACGGGGGTTCCGTTTAGTTACTAAGACTCATTTGCTGTTCCATCCATCCGTCTGTCAGTGGGTTGGTTGGTACTGTATCTCATAAACCGCAATAGTTAGACATCTAAAATTTTGATTTTTGTCAGTGCAGGTAATACTTATGACAATGGTCGCTAAAAGATAATAAATTAAAGAGGCCCCATAATTATCTACATGAAACGTTTTTTTTACGTGGCGCTACATTATGGAAACATACAGTTAAGGTTGAGCGCATGTTACTAGGTAATTGCCGGTACAATTTCTAAGGTCAAGGTAACCACTTCTCAAGGCACAATACACTCCGAAAGTCTGTAGGGAGCTCACAAAGGAATAACGTGAAGAAAGCGCTCGGTCAGTCTTGTACAGTTGTCAAGGAAAAAGTCAGGATATCGACTGGGATTAGGGGTTCGCACGATTACTTTAAAACTATTAGGAGACAGGGCCGGATTTTAGAGTGTGGAGGCCCTAGGGCATCCAAGAAGTAAAGGCCCTAGGGCTTTTTTTTGGACAGTTGAAAAAACCGTTTTTCACAGTTTTCAATCTTTAATAGTCACACAACAAGTATGTATCTTTTCTTACCTAAAAAACGAATTGTGGATTGGTGGAGGTCCCTTTTTTTGTGTGGGCACCGGGGCTAGAGCCCCTGTTGCCCTGCCCTAAATCCGGCCCTGAGGGGGATGGATGCGTGTGAATGCGTGCGGCACCGGAGGGATAGACCATCACATTAAAATAATCGAACAATAGTTAACATATCGCCCTCCATACACACGTCCAAGTGTTTTTTAAATTTTTTTTTATTAGGTCTACCAGCAACTGTTACATTATGTAATAACAGCTACTTACTGGTAAACACCACATGCACAATTGGTAAGAAAACAAAAAAAATACACTTTACTCAAAACAAAGACTGTGGACAGGGAACTCTGAATTTGAGTTGTTGAAACAGTAAAGGACAGTCAAGTGTTTATGACAAGGTTAGGAAACTATTGGTAAAAAAATCTTAAAGTGTATTATTTTCTGACCATCACCTAATTCAGCCACCACACTAACAGCACTAAGGAAGAGATAATTATTTCAAATGACTGCGTAAAATTATCGTATTTGAAGTCTTTTGTGGATAGATTAGCGAGAACGTGGGATAAGTCAAATTGATTGAATTTATTTGCAGTCCAAATTGTGGAGGCACGACTCGTTTACATAAGACATTTAACAATCCTTCAAATCCTGTACGGTCTAGATCAATTTAGTTTTAGTCATACCTACTTTAAATATAGTAGGTAGTAAGTACTTACACAATTTTTGAGTTTTTATATTTTACTTGCAATGCGACGTACATTTAAGTAGGTACTATATTGCTATTTATTTCATGGATAACTATTAATTAATTTATTAATTAATATTTTTACAAGATCAGAACATATTAAAGTAGACAGAATAAGACAAAAACTATCTAAACCCTAAAAAAATTTAAAAAAAAATTACAGATTAAACAAAAAATATCTAAGTTATACTATTACTTGTTTTTTTATTTTACCAATACAACTTGTTCATTTTGATTTTTCATAAATCGAGGATATACCGGTGGCGATCTGAACGGTCATGTGGGTGAACGGTGTGAGGAGTTTGAGCGTGTTCATGGTGGTTATGGGTACGGTGGTCGTAATGCAGAAGGTGGGGATATCCTCAGGACGTGTGCGGCTGCTGACCTTGCCATTGTGAACACGTATTTCAAAAAGAAAACCGAGCACCTTATCACCTACAAGAGCGGGAGGCACGCCACTCAGATCGATTTCCTACTCACCAGGAGACACCACATCAGTAGTGGCCAACTGCAAAGTCATACCCGGTGAGAGTCTCGCTGCACAACACCGTCTACTTGTCATGGATCTCCGCGTAAAGCCCAAGATCAAGCGTATCGAGCGCTGCCGACGCCAAATCAGATGGTGGAAGCTTGATAAAGACACGTCCCAGAAGTTCGCCTTAACTATCGGCGACAAGTGCGACGGTAGTGATGGCGAACCAGTCCAAAAATACTGGGATAGGATTCAGGCAACCGTCACTGATGCAGCGAAAGCGGTGCTTGGCTTATCTCAGGGCGGTCGCAAATGTGACAAGGAGACTTGGTGGTGGAACGACTCAGTCCAAGAGGAGATTAGGGTGAAGAAAGCCCTCTTTAAAAAGTGGCAAGCGTCCAGATCTGAAGACCACGACGCGTACAAGGGTGCAAAACGCGCTGCTAAGAGAGCTGTAGCCAGAGCCAGGCGAGACCACTTTCATACGCTCTATGACAAGTTGGAATCGTCTGAGGGGCAAAAGCTAATCTATAAGTTAGCGCGCTCCAGGGTCAAAGCGGCACAGGATATTTCCCAGTGTCGCTGTGTTAAAGACCCTGGGGGCAACCTGCTATGCGAGGACCTCGCGGTGAAGGAGAGATGGCGCTCTTATTTCCACGAGTTGCTGAATAAGCAGCACAAAGAGGTGCAGCCACCGGACCTCCCTCCGAATCAGGGACTAGTACCACCGGTAACGCCTGAAGAAGTCCAGTTTGCTCTTCGCCGCATAAAGAATCGTAAAGCTGTCGGAGCCGATGGAGTCCCAATCGAAGCCTGGAAGGCGATGGGCCCTCTTGATGTGGACTTCCTAACCTACCTTTACAACCGCATACTCTTAAGCGGGCTGATCCCGAGCCAATGGAGAATGAGTATTATTACTCCGGTCTTCAAAGGCAAGGGATCAGTGCAAGAGTGCAGCAACTACCGCGGTATAAAGGTCATATCCCACACCATGAAGCTCCTTGAGCGGATTGTGGACTCCCGGATCCGACAGGAGTGTGATGTCTCGGAGTGTCAATATGGGTTTCGTCCTGGCAACGGTACTATGGACCCTGTCTTCGCCCTAAGGACCGTCATGGAGAGATACAGGGCGAAGAACACGCCTCTGCACTTGCTCTTTCTTGATCTGCAGAAGGCCTTCGACTGTGTCCCTCGAGTGGTGATCTGGTGGGCACTGAGATCCAAAGGGGTCCCCGAGGCATATATTGACATTATTCGGGACATGTACCGCAGCTCCGATTCTATGGTTCGGACCGCTGTTGGCGACACCAAACCATTCCCCATCACCGTCGGAGTACACAAGGGTTCCGTCCTCAGTCCGTTTCTGTTCAGTGTGATATTAGACGTTGTGTCAGACAGCATCAGAAACTCACATGAGCAGCCACCATGGCTGCTGATGTATGCTGACGATATCGCACTGGTGGACGCGGACAGGGGCAGGCTGGTGAGACGGGTGAACGAGTGGAAGCAGTCGCTTGAGAGCGGTGACCTGAAACTCAATGTGGCGAAGACCGAGTACCTGGCCTGTAACTCTACAGATCCAACACCCGTTCGCATAGGCGGAGACAAGGTCGAGCTCAAGGACCAGTTTAAATACTTTGGATCTGTACTTCACGCGTCCGGAGACATCGATTGCGACGTCAAAGCACGCATTGCTGCTGCGTGGGCCAAATGGCAAGAGGTGACTGGTGTTATTTGTGACCCCAGAATGCCGGTTAAGCTTAAAGGACAGATCTATAAGTCCATCATTAGGCCTGTTCTTTTATATGGCACCGAAGCATGGCCGCTACTTGAGCGACACAAGCAGGAGCTGCGTGTCACGGAGATGAATATGCTGCGGTGGATGTGCGGAGTCACGCGTAAGGACCGCGTGAGGAACTCGCGCATCCGCGGTAGCCTTCGTGTCCGTGATATTGCAGACAAACTGCAGGAGAGTCGCCTACGCTGGTACGGCCATGTTTTGCGGAAACCGGCAAGCTACGTAGGAAACAAATGTCTGGCCATGCCGCCACCGCCAGGTCCTGGCAAAAGGGGTAGACCCAAGAAATGCTGGCTTGACGTTGTGAAGGCTGACATGCGAGCCAATGATCTCACAACTAGAGACGCTCAAGACCGCGCGAAGTGGAGGAGCAAATCAAGGAAAGCGGACCCTGGGCTATAAAGCAATGGCTTTGGACGCAACCGGGATTGACCGTATAGTAGATGATGATGATGATAAATCGAGGATATAAGTAAGACCGTTTCAGGAAACGATAAGTTACAAGTTTTTTTTCGAAATTTCGAAATCACTTTATTTATTTATTTTATAAATCTATTTCTATGCACTTGATGTCTTATGACAAGGCCTCCAACCTCTAAGGTTTGTACCATTTAAATTGACCAAGGCGACTATGTGCGTAACATTTAAGGCGCTATCTGTCATACTAACAAAAACTTTATTACAATTGTATAACTTTTTTAATTCCAACACAGTGGGACTGAGACTTTTTTGTTTTTTGATAAACACATTCTTTTACGTTATTAAGGCATATTCGTTGGTTAAAGTTATGGTAAATCAAAAAGAACACGTTGTATACATACGTAAGTATGTTTGCTTTTTAGTTTGTTCTCTCTAGCTGCATTGTAATAAAATCAAACTAAAAATGTAGCTTCTCTTTATTTTCTGTAATACCTAAGATGTCCACATCTGGAGGTCTTGTAAGGCTGGGGTCCCAGGGCACGTGACGTCGTGAATAGGATAAAGACTGGATGCACAGAAAAACTGAAAAACCACTTACATTTGATGACAATTCTTTAACAACAGAACAACACTTTTTTGTACCAATATCAGTAAGGTTAGATGTCTGTCTGCCTAGCATGAGCACTAAAACACGATATGATATGATATGATATAGCGATATATCGACACCAACTGTAAAAATATGATAGATATAGCCGCCTTGTTGAATCGCCGTGCCGGTTACGATACATATTATGATCGCTGTTTCGATAAAAAAATTAAATGGCAGCTATATCCATCATATTTTACCAGGTAGGAATTAAAAAAAGGAATGTTTAATTGACATTGCTAGTCATTAGTGAACACGAAGACAAATTTTTCGTTCGCTTCTAATTAACACGGTGATCGGTCGCCCGCTCGGGTGTAAGGTCATCCTGTGACGTCACGGGCGTGACCCTGCCCTAAACAAAGCAACCGGAGTCTCAGGGCCCTAGGGGCGCGCCCACTAATCATGATAATGACAGTTTGATGTGTTCATGATAAGTTTTAGAAATTAAATCTTGCACGCAGATTTATCTATTTGAGTAGGTAGGTAATGTAGGCCCCACTTGATCGGCGGTGAAAACATTAGATATAGCATAGCAATAGATGTCTAGCCGTGGCCCAACATTGTCTGGCCCTTGCCCGAGGGTTACTGAGGTCTGATGTAATAATAAAATTGCCGCTTGGGGTCATGTCAAGCGTATCCTGAACGTCTTGAATCTACGTGTTACAAATTATTGTTAGACCAAGTCCAATTTTAGGGTTCCGTAGACCGTACCCGAGTGAAGAATATAGTGTAGGACGCCCCCTAGCTCGATAGACCGACGATTTTAGAAAGATGACTGGCAGTGGCGTATAAAAGAGTGAGAGATCGTGCTCGGGAGGCTTACGGCCAGCAGTGGACTGCAATAGGCTATCTTGATGAGACCGTACCCAAAGGGTACTCTATCAAAGAAAAATCGGAAACATATTATGGCAACAAATTCAAATCATTATCTTTAGTTCGACAGTTTTAAAATATACTTAGGTAGGAGGTGATACTTAGTCTGTATATCTTTTCATTACTAGAAAATTTTAGAAAAAGAAACCGACTTCAAAAAACTAAAAAGCTAAAAATAATCTTAACATTGAAGTATAAGCTATTCAATAAAGAAAGAATCATCAAAATCGATTCACATTTGTCAAAGATATTGGGTAACGTAGATACAAAATCAGTTGGCGTGGTATGGAGTTCATGCAATGTTTGATGATTTTCTTATAGATCCCATCATCAGAATCTGACCAAATTTATATGGGACTATTCCGAAAGTATTACCTTTCGAACAAAAAAAAAATATCAAAATCGGTCAAAGTAGTAACGAAAAATCGCTGAACATACATAAAAAAAGATTTCGCCGAATTGAGAACCCCCTCCTTTTTTGAAGTCGGTCAAAAAAGAGCACGTGAACCTAAATTTAGACAATCGAAACCGAAAATCAGGCTTATTAATTTTCTATTTTCTTGCATTTCTGCGTCTGCCACGTTCGACTGATTGTGATCATTTCCAACAATTTCTACTGAACAACAGCGAAATAGCAACGTTTGAGGAAGAGAGAGACACCAACAATGTCGCGCGCCATTCATGGGAATCGACGGTGGGGGAAAGAGAGCGAAGAGCATGTCTGTGCGCGGGCGTAAGGTCACGGCTCTGACGTCATTGGAGTCGGGACTCACGGCCGGGACCCTGGCGGGAAGGTCGCGGTCGGGGATACTCGGCACTCGGGATCATTCGGGGTGCGAGGTCGGGGGAAATACTACGCAGTTTGATTCTGTAGTCAATGATGCATTTTGTCTATTCATTAATGTATTTAATCTATTTGTTAATTACCATTATAAAAGTTCTGGAACTAGTGTAAGCATAATATCATCATCATTTCAGCCACTCTGACTGATCTCACGGCAGGGTATATATTCTGTGGTATAGGTAAGCCTCCTCTTAAGAGCGCTATGTATGTATGTATGTACCTATGTACTACGGACCTGTGATAATTAGATCCTAAAATCGGTGCTAATACTATCATAATATTGCTTCATGAAAAGTCAAAGTAATACCTAACTTACTAAATATGATGGGTGACCTATTATTACCTGTTTACCATGTACACGTCATGTAAAAACAAATAAATCATTACTTTTTTTTTTTTAAACTACAATTTAAAGATCTGATTGAAAAACTGATCTGAAAAACTACAAATTAAAGACCTGCTGCTCCGAGAAAGCAACTATACTATATTTGGTGTATAGTATAGTAAAGTGCCGCGTGGGGATGGCCATAAAGAATACACTTCCCCACCGCCAACAGGAGGCGTGTTGTAAGAGGCGACTAATTCCTGTAGGACTCGACGGGCAGCAGCATCTGCGTGCGAAATCTTATAAAAAACTGCGCTCACCAACCCGCCTGCCAAGCGTGGCGAATATTGGCAATTGGCCCAATGATTTTAATTCGCCATCTTTAGATAGTGTGCAAAATGGTCCAATAACAATTTACCGGCAAGACAAGTATAGACAGACGACCTGGTAAAGTTTGCAGGAAGCCGCTGGATGCAGGCCGCTCTCCACCTGCCAATTTGATGTGGATGCCCTAGTATGGCTCAAATGATGATGGTGATAACCAATTTGTTTAATGATGACTCAGTAAAATAATTAACTAACGAAGGGATTATTTACTAAAGCGATAGTCGCCATTAGCCTCCATCCTATGCAGGTAAGCTTCTTCAATATTTCCCGTCTTATCTTGAAACGCTTTAATCACCGGTAAAACCTTCAGCACCCCGTCCCCTTGACTCCCACGCAAAAAGCAAGACAATAGACTCACGCCCACCTACGCCGTCGAGTGTGTATTAACCTAGACTCTTGGAGAGAGGTTAGGGTGCGTTTCCATCAGTTTCCACTGACGAAAGCAGTGTTTAAGTCTTCGCGGGATGGTTCAATGTATTTAAAAAACACAGCTCCATTTCGTTTGTTTCTGCTTCTTGAAACGCACCCTATTGTTAAAGCCTCTCAAGAATAATTGACTAGGTACTTCTTAATTACGGGAATTAGGTCCCGTAATTAAGAAGTACCTAGTCAATTATTCAAAACAAACTGTTTTGAATAATTGACTAGGTACTTCTTGATTACCGGTCCAAGTAATATCAAATATGGTATTACGGTACACAAACAAAATACTTACGTAATAAGTGTTATTATTATTACAAAAATTGCAAACAGATCATAATGAATATCGAGACAGAAAATAGACTAATATTATACTAAGTAGAATACCAATTTAGTTTGTTCCATTTTTAGTAGCACTCCGAACTAGGTACTTTTGATGCATTTTTGACAATTGACGTCATACTCGTATATCTAGTGTACAAGAATACCATTTTAGATATTGTTACAACTACCGGCCGAAATTTAGTCTTCCTTAACTAGGCTTGTGAAGGCCTAATAGCGATAACTTTTGATGAGAACGGAAAAATCATGGTTTTGTATTTTTGATGAATTTATAGTTAAAAAAACTCACACTAGCTCTAGGTATTACTAGCTATGATCAGCATCAGGTAGTGTGTCCATTGTCTTGCTTACGTTACGTTACGCAACACTTTGACCTTATGCTCATAAGCCCGCACTGTTAAAAAAACCCTTCAAACAGATAAAGATAGAAATTACTCGCTTTAATCCACTTTGTTCTTTAAAAAAAATATTTATAAAATAAAGCGTTCAGTCAACAAAAGACAAAAATGTATGTTATTTGAGAATTTAACCTCAAGAAACTACTTATTTTCATTTTAGTCGGTTTTGTTTCCCATAGATTTATTTTTAGACCGTTTTATATTTTTAAATGTCTGTGACTGATTTAAATGTTAATAATGTTCCTGCCCTATTTTCGCCTTGCAGAAGTTAGTTTGGATGTAGCTTATATCTGGATCAGAACCTCATTCTGTCTTTATCAACTTCAAACAAACAAATACTTAGATAATGGCTAACTTTAGATGTAAGAAGGTTGTGCATGTGGATTTGAAAGTCCTGTATTTTTTTGCCACTCCCACAAATCAACAAGATGAAGAGTCTAATAAATTGAAAACGGAAGCTCTTTGAAAAAACCCACCCTCATAATGAAATTTACATGAGTAACTTTGGATAAAAAACTGCAAGTAGGTTGGTCAATTTAAAAACCTCATCTGAGCGTCCACCAAGAAGTACTGAATTTCTGTCTTCTCCATTATACGATTCCTAGGTAAATGTGTGGTCTCAATGCAAGCGACTATAGCACAGTTTAATATAATATATACAGGATTATTTTTAAAACATCAACAACCTCCTAGGGGCTGATTCTGTTGCTCAATAACAACAACTTTTTCAATGGGACCAAAAAAAAAAAAACACTGGTTCTTTTTTGCGATCGCTGTTCAAACATTTTTTGGTCATCTTAATCATTGGTTATCATCATCATTTCAGCCACAGGACGGCCACTGGTGAACAAAGGCCTTCCCCAATGACCTATCATCGGGGATTGCCAATACTCGCCAAGCTTAAATTGGCAGACGGGTTGGCGAGCTCAGTTTTTTATAACTGCCTGTCTCGTGCTACAGGAATTTGCCGCCTCTTACGACTCGCCTCCAGTTGGTGGTGGGAAAGTGTATTCTTTCCGTCCCTACACAGCACGGTTGGTCACCACAATTTTTACTGCTCAGTTTTTACCGCTTTGCCTCAGACCCTATCCTCCCATATTAGAGCACAGGGAGGCGTAGGCGACTGACGTCAGCGCGCCCTCCCAGCCTCCCGCCATCCTCCCTTAACTTGACATTCGCGAGGGCTGTATCGATCGGCCCGCAATGCCGAGGCCGCCAGTGTTTACATCCACTCGTGAATGGGATGTCTCTGCTTAGACTCTCTGAGTTTTCGTTGGTTTTGGAGGCCAAATTTTCATATTTATTGAGCAGGAGCTCAAAGTGCCTCAAACACAACTTTTTTATGGGATCGACATCAAAATCTTAAAGAAATTTACGACTGTCTGGTGTTGTGGTTCGCGCTCCGGACTACAAAGGTAGCGGTTGCGGGTTCGAATTCCGCATAGGGCAAATGTTCGTGTGATGAGCACGAGCATCTGTACCGAAGTCATGGATGTTTATAAATGTATTTAAGTATGTTTATCCGTTATCTAGTCGCCATAGTACAGCTTTGCTTAGTTTGGGGCTATCTTATTGGTGTGATTGTGGAAACAATTTATTATTTATTTTAATTAAATGGATAATTTAGTCCACGAAAGTGTTTTGTTTTAGATTTTGATCTTTCGGCAAAAGCATAGTATACATGGACAATTTTATGAAGAAATTTAATATACCTATCCTCATAAATTAATATTACTGAAACGTAAGGGAAATAAATACAAATCGCGTATCTTAAGATTCCATCTATCTAATCAGCTCTTTTTCCCCACTGCTAGGTGGTCTGGGCCTGCTGGGAGTCTCCTTTTTACTGCGCAAATTAATTCTTAACTTTTTATGCCAATGATCCCAACTAGGAGCTCAGTATAACGATGCATATATTGTGCTAGTAGGTAGATTAGGTACTCAATCTTCAGCAGTCGCGTTCTACTTGCCTTGCCTACTACTTGGGCATAAGCCTCCACCAAATCCCTACTTACTTAGAAGTATAATGGGCTAGTTTCCTAAAAAAATCTAACTAGTCAGTTGGATTAACAGAAAATATTGGACAAGTATTTTTTCTTTTCTCAATCATACAAAAAATTATGAAGATATAGCCCGTTAAATCGTAAGTTCTGCGTATCGTCACTCCCAAACTTTGGTGCGCTTTATCTTCGTCATTTATTGTTTGATTGACAAAAGACAAAATATGGGTCCAATATTTTTTGATTATCTAAGTGACGGACTAAATAGAATCATATTTTTTGGACCCAGCTAGCCTATTTTTTTCAATCTATCAATTCATGTTAGAATGAAGTTGTTTAGATGCAATAGTTAAATTACGTCTAAATTAAATGAAACATGATCGTGCGAGCGCGCTGCACAGATCTTATCAAGAGCTCTGAAAGCAGTATTACTTCAACCTTGTTTTAAGTATTACTTCAACCAATTTTTTTTCTTCTGTAGAGTAAAAACCTGACTGCTTAGGTATCGCTTAGCTTTTATGGTTAGGCTCCAGATCGTTGCCATCAATCGCATAGGTCAAAAAAAAAAACTAGGGATATTTGCTTAGGTTTAATATCAAATACTTAGATCTGCAATCCCTTAAAGCTATTAAAAACCAACGCAATCAAAATATACCTGTTTATACCGCATTTTTGACATTCGCAAGGGAATCAAAATCTTTAATTTCCGGCTAGGATCGTGAAATTTGGCAAGAATCCATGTCTTATAGCACGAGTAAAAGAAAAAGTCCGAAAACCGTAAAATTGTAGTTAAATAAAAAAATAATGCGGTGAAAATCTTCAAGACTCGATTTACGTTAAAGACGAACTATTTAGATACCTGCATAGACGGAATACCTCGATCTTCTCGTCTTCGTCGTAACCTCCATATCCTTACTTTGCTGTACTCGGTTTTATTTAACCCGCGAACTCCACTTTACCTAAAGGAACGTTTCCAATTTCTGCAGTCCACCAAAGGTCAGGACCAGGACAATATGCGCTCGTCTCGTAAACTCCAACTCTCTTTCCCTTCCCACTCTTAACAGTTCTATTCACAATCCTTTACTGTTCAGTCTGTCCACCTATAGAATTCTTTACCCTTATCCGTTAGGCAGTCTGAGTTTCTTCCCATTTTCAAGGCTAGGGTCAAAGCTTTTATCCTATCGCGTTAATGCTGTTGTGGCTACATGTTTCGGTTCGCGTATAGTTGTATTTTATTTATGTACGTATATTATATAAGGTGCTTCATAAATATCTGCAACGGCTGAAATGGGTAAAAGTATTGCTTATATAGATTACGATAGTGAAGGAATTACGTGCCCCGGATCGGTAATTAATATTTGCGAAAAGACAGTAAATAAATGGTTACTTGCTTCAATTTGCATAACACACTTCGTCATCCGCCCTTGACGGTATAATGACGGCGGTAATAGTGTGAAACGTTAGCATTCTTGGACAGATGTGGACGGTTTGAGACAGAATAAAGCCTAATCTTTATTTAATATATTTTTTTTATAAAAAAAATTATGATGTTCTGGACATAAAATTTCTTCACTATCGTAATCTATATAAGCAATACTTTTACCCATTTCAGCCGTTGCAGATATTTATGAAGCACCTTATATATTTATTTACTATTATTGTTTTGATATTTTTATGTAATACATATACCTATGTATTAATTTATTTTGTTTCTCATTCTTTGTCTTACGCGCTCTTTTGCTCTTGTACTCCGTTACCCCACTGTATTACAACTTAATTTCCTCTGCCCTAAGGTTGTCTGGAAGATATACACTTTTGACGATAAGGCCGCCTGATTGTACATAACTGTGTCTTGTTTGTAATAACCTTCAATGTTTTTGTGCAATAAAGTGTCTATTTATCTATCTCGACGTGCGAGTTAGATCGCACTTGACTTCATTCCATAACCGCGCTCGTCACCGCACCCGCAGATTGATCGCGTTGTTTTAAACAAAGGTTTAATAATTTTAATTAGAGAATGAAATACTATTTAAATGTCTAACAATGACGCAAATTGCACGAAAGTGTTAATTGGCCATCAGAATTCGATAGGAGTGGTTGGCTAGCGTCTTCAAATGACACTGATAGCGTTGTCGATTCTGCATTAGCATCTAAGATGTCATACAGTTATTGCCAATTAGACGCATCTTGGCATGGCACCTACTTACCTATCTAGCTTGTTTTAATAGCAGTGACAAAGTGTTAAGGCGTTAGGAGGAAAAGAACCTTTAGATAGGAAAGGCAAAAATATGGCTGATTGTATGTTAAGATGTTACTAGGACTTAAGGCGACGGGTAAGGCAAGTGACCTTGAGCATTAAGCGTTGACTAATGCGACTTCTATTATGTGCGTAAGATAATACAAATGCTTCTCGCAGACTAAATTTCCATCCGTTGCGCTCCCGTGCAAATAGATTATCATTGCGAGCAAAATATCCGCTCATGGAAAAGTAGGCGCTAAGAGTAAAATCCAGTAAAAAACCCTATAATTCTTATTTTGTTGACTATTTGAAAAAAAAAAAACTTCCTAAAGACACGAATGTTATAAATAACTAAACCAACTTTGAAGTTAAACAAAAACGTCGTTTAAAATATAAATGTGTATAAGCTCACGATATTTGCGGTACTTTGAATTTTTTTGTGTTTATAAGAAATTATAACTAGTATTTGAATACAAGTGATACAACAGAGGCCCAATTTCCGTAATTTGACAATAGCCGCAATCCAGTGTCGATCCGCTCCCAGTAACATTACGATCACAAACGTATTTTCGAAAAGAAGAGAAGAAGAACTAAGAACCATCTCTGTAATATCCGGTCTAAAACAAAAAAAACTCCATCAAAATCGGTCTATTTGTTTGGGAGCTACGATTGCATAGACAGATACACACATTAAATTTATAACACCCCTCTTTTTCTTCGGGGTTAAAAATAACAGCAAATGATGTTTTTAAAACAAAAAAATAGAAAAAAGAGAGCGCTTCAAAGAATTTGGAATGAAAATATCAGTCTATTTTTAAAGGTAGTGTATATTTGCTCTTATATGTTAGCAAATACGTCATAATTGGATGCCTTAGGCCATATAATTTGCGGTCTTATTATACAAAATACGCGTACCTACGTCCAATCCTGGCCCTAGTAATACAACCGCCTACATTTTTTGGAAGAGCAAGGTTTATAAATAATTCCACCGCAGGCTACCAGAGTACGTCTGGGTCACGTGATTATTTTAGTGCTGGAGTCAGAGATTACAAACCTTGTATAAATAAATTAATACAGTAAAATAAGCTAATTAAATACGTTCCATAGAAGGTCTCATCATCATCATCATCATCATTTCAGCCATAGGGCGTCCACTGCTGAACATAGGCCTATATATATATAAGGTGCTTCATAAATATCTGCAACGGCTGAAATGGGTAAAAGTATTGCTAATATAGATTAGGATAGTAAAGAAATTTTATATCCAGAACATCATTAATTTTTTCATTTAAAAAACTATATTAAATAAAGATTAGGCTTTATTCTGTCTCAAACTGTCCACATCTGTCCAAAAATGCTAACGTTTCATATTATACCGCTCCCGCGCAGTGTCAAGGGCGGATGACGAAGTGTGTTATGCAAATTGAAGCAAGAAACCATATATTTACTGTCTTTTCGCAAATAATTAATTACCGATCCGGGGCACGTAAATCCTATCGTAATCTATATAAGCAATACTTTTACACATTTCAGCCGTTGCAGATATTTATGAAGCACCTTATATATATATATATACTAGCTGTTGCCCGCGACTTCGTCTGCGTGGTCTTTAGGGGTATGAAAAATAGATGTTGGCCGATTCTCAGACCTACTCAATATGCTCACAAAATTTCATGAGAATCGGTCAAGCCGTTTCGGAGGAGTACGGGAACGAACATTGTGACACGATAATTTTATATATAAGATATAACATAGGAATTTCGGGAATTAGGCTTCTTGAGAGGGTTTAACAATAGGGTGCGTTTCCGAAGGCAGAAACAAACGGGGTGGAGCTATTTTTTAAAATACTATGAACCAACCCGCGAAGACTTAAACACTGCATTCGTCAGTGGAAGCTGATGGAAACGCACCCTAACCCCTCTCCAAGAGTCTAGGTTAATACACACACGACGGCGTAGGTGGGCGTGAGTCTATTGTCTTGCTTTTTGCGTGGGAGTCAAGGGGACGGGGTGCTGAAGGTTTTACCGGTGATTAAAGCGTTTCAAGATTAGGCGGGAAATATCGAAGAAGGTTAACTGCATAGGATGGAGGTTAAGGACCACTATCGCTTTAGTAATTATAATCCGTTAGTTAATTATTTTACTGAGTCAAAATTAAATAAATTGATTATCATCATCATCATTTGATCCATACTAGAGCATCCACTGCTGAACACGGCCCGTTCCTCCCAGTGACTTCCAGATTGGCCGGTTGGAAGCGGTCTGCATCCAGTGGCTTCCTGCAACCTTTACCGAGTCGATTATCGTCTGTCCACCTTGTGGGTGGACGTCCTTTGCTGCGCTTGCCGGTATGTGGCCTCCCTTCTAGAACCTTCTACCCCATTGGCCGTTCGTTCTACGTGTTCCTTAACTGTAAAAATATAGGTTAGTTAATCACTTCTGTTTAGCCGACTGGCAGTGAATGCTACAACATGGCATCCACCTCTTTCCTCCCGTTTTTATAGTAAATATTAAAGAAATAAATAAACTTATAATATAAATAAATGAAAGACAGAAAAGAACAAAACCGGCAGGGGAATTAAAACCTACATGTACTTCTTGACCTAGAATCATACTCGAAAACCGTAAATTTGAAGTTACATCACTTTTTTTAAACTTGTTAAGAGGCCGTCTTAGAAATCGTCGTATTTCCGTACATTTTGTTCTCTGTTTCTAAAGACGTAAATGATAATTGAAATAAAATAACACGTAATTTTAAAAAAGATGAGTTCTTATTCTTGCATGTAGCGCGATTGGATTTTTCATATCATTTCAAAAATAAAGGTAAATCACCAAAAGAATTACCCTTATAATCAGAAAAATGACGTTCGAGTTACGTTTGAAAATTAACTATAAAATCAAGCAAAACCGATTGTTTTTCAAACCTAGGTAGGACGTCCACTACATAATAAATTATCAATATTATTTTGTAAAGGATCAACATTTTCGACGCTTTATCCCGCATCATAGACTCACACAAGCATAGAACTGTATTTCAATTTTGCACTGAAAAAAGGTGCAAAGCCTTTTAAAAGCGGTGAAAATCTTTGTTACTCGGTTCCCGTTATGGGCGTATTTGTCAACTATTTACAACATACCTATAAGTTTGTATGGAATCCTCCATGCGTTAATCCGACTCGCATTTAGCCGGTTTTTAAAATCTATGATATAAAAAATATTACTAAGTAAAGATAAATTACTACTAAGGAAAAGTAGGATAAAACGAATCTTACACTTACGTACACGCAACACTTACATACATTACATGAGTAGGTAGGTACATTAAGTACATTATTCACTGCGGGAATGGCTTCGATCGGCGTCCCCCCCCCCCCATCCAAATCATATAAATATGTATGTAACTGGCTCCCAACTTCGTGTCTTTTGCGTGTTCCTATTTTTCCTAGTTATTTATTTAATCATAAATTGTCTATGATAACCGACATTATTGTATCCATTTGAATCTTAAATGTAATACTTCAAGTTAAATTACTTCATTTTTATTATCTTGAACCACTTACATACGTATAATTTAACATTTACTCGGTACTTAATATTAAATATGGCCAGTAAGTATAAATAAACAAGTTTCCCTTAACTTTAGAGATATTTTTAACTTATAAAACTGGCTTGAGACTTTTCTAGTCTAATATAATAGAAATAAGTTAGATTCTGTTTATAGGTACTATCGCATTAGGTTTAGTTTAACCTGTAATGATTGTTATAAGTTTGGATAAAATAAATAAAATAAAAAATAAAAATAAACATTTTAAAGCTGTAAATAAACATATTTTTTTAGTTTGAGGGTCTTTGTCAACTGAGAGTGTTTGTCAACTTTGGAAAATTCACGCTATTAACTATTTCCATTTAAACTTTGAACTTTAATGTATACTAAGTATGACTTCTTGGTCTACAATGGTCAGCATTGTAACGATACTGTATACCATACTTTTCAGCCTTTTGTATTTTATTTTTAACTTTTGGTGACTAACACTAAAGCAGCTTTAGGTATGTTTTGTGAATGAACAACGTACGAATGAATGAATGAATGATTTTTTGAACGAATGAATGAATTTTTATTTCACAAAAGTTAAATAATCTTGATTAATAGCATCATAAAGCCTATGTTAGGATTGTCTAGACACTATTTGTTCTCTAAACAAAATCAATGAAAGCATTAAAAACTTATGAAATCGTAGACCCAAGCAAGTAGCGATTTTTGTTAGATAATTCGGATGGTTCGTACGTTTACGCACAAACAAATACACGCAGCCTAACATTTTTTAGAGTAATTCTATTGACAGATACCCTACCTTAGTAACAGCGGTATTTACAGAAAAAAGAAAGTAAATAATGTAATTGTCATTTCATGAAAAGCGTACTTTGATACGCCTACGGATGTGTTTAATTCAATAACGGCCAAAAATAACCAACCACAACATGTTTCCAGGGAAATCGTATAAAAATAGAAGCTACCAAGGCTCTTCCTGCTTCCATAGCTAAACAGGTTAGACTTGATTACTTAGATTGCCATTCATATTCCCGTTAACAGAATAGGGTATTCGTGATCTGGCAAGATCGGGAATTTCATTCTGGATGCTGCGTCGCAATTTCGTCGTTGGGAGTTGGTGCAAGTCAAAAGGATAGTTAGTTAATCAGTGGGCATTTAGGCAAGATGACTAGAAGTATCTAGCTACTGCCACAAAATCATCACTAAATCATGTTTATATCTCAAAAACCAATACGATACTGATGGAGCCTGGCCTGGCAGACTGTCTATCACTTCAAAAATCTTTTGGGAGAAACACGGAATGAATAAAAAACAAATTTAGAAACATATGTGTAGTTTATATGAATGTAATAATGACCTGTATATAGATTGTATGTCCAATTGTCTGATTTAATACACGAAACATTGACTTTGGCTCAAATAATGAAATGGACCTTAATGCAAGTTATTAAGACTTGCAGAGAAAAACCAATAGTCTATATGGACTACGAGGACATAAGTCTATTGACGCTAGCACTATATTTCAAGTCCTGAAAATCTGAGAAACGACCTAATCTAGAATTCTTGGACGTCAAATCGATATTTGCACTTAGATCAAGGACAGTAAGTAATAAATTTTACTTTATTTGTGTGGCTATCACCAATAACGAGTGAAAGCCGTGGTAAAATATTTTCCCGCGGGAGCGTTATTCGTTTGGACCACACCGTACCCACCCTCGCCACTCGCCAGCTATCGACCGGGCGGGCATGAATGGCGTTGACGTCACCCCGGCACACCCCAGCCTTGAACTTGTATCGATCGTCTGCACTTGAACTGCAGCGGGAGGTGGAAGGTTAGAAATGTTTTGATTTGTGCGGTGCTCGCTGTTTCTGGAGCTTTCTGTTCGGAAATAAAAAGAGAAATCTTTTTCTCTTTTAACGGCCATCTGCTCTAGTGGTTCGAATTTTGAATCATGCGAGGGGCAAGTGTTTGTGATGGGCACGAATATTTCTTCATAAGTCATATGTTTAAAAAAATATTTTAGTACCTTTAATTATCCTAACTATTGTTATTGGCGATCATCATCATCATCATCATTTCAGCCATAGCCAACATTAACTTCCAGATTGGCCGGTTGGAAGCGGCCCGCACCCAACGTCTTCCTGCGACTCTTACCAGGTCGTCTGACCACCTTGTGAGTGGTCCTACGCTGCGCTTGCCGGTACGCGGTCTCCATTCTAGAACCTTTCTGCCCCATCGGCCTTCAATTATTGGCGATGAATTGGGTAAAAGAGTCTGGGGAAGACTCTTCTTGTTTTTGCTTAGCAGTCAGATAAAATATATTTTTTTATCATATTTGCTTTTATTTTTATTATTTTTTATCATATTATTAGCTTTCAAATAAATAAGTGTCTAGTTCACCCTTTCTAGAATTGCACTTTATCGAAGGATGAATTGTATAGCTTTTACATGCCTATGTAGTAGGCAGTAGTATCATAAAACTACTGAAGGTTCTAACTTTTAGTAGCATGATCAATATCACCCTATAAACTAATGTACATAGGTATATAATATAGTTATAGAGCTCTAAAATAGTTTACAATAATGTTTAATATTATCATGGCTCCTAAGTCTTACTCTTTATTTAGTAACATAGTAATTTAGTTGTTATTACTAGCCAAGTCATAGTTACTATGATATCACGTAATTATAAAGTTCAGTTACATCATAAAAAAGAGTTGGAAAAAACATGAAACCATTTGTCTACAACTGTCACAAAATACCAAAGAATGAAAAACTTTTTTCGTCCGCTAAAAAAAAAGCAAGAGCAAGTCAATATACCCGAGACTGTAATGTAATACTTTTGAATACATTCCCAGACTACGAAATTGCGATCATCATTTTTGCGGTTTTTACGTTGCCTATGCGCGTCATCGCGAAAACGTATCGGCGCGTCGTTTTCTTAGGCGCGTCGTCATACTCGTCACCTTGCGTCGGTCGCGTCGGCGGGCGTCATCGCGTGACGTCTTCGCGCCGTCGGCCTCTCGTCACCTGTCAACGATAAGTGAATCAAATCCGGTTGCTCGGCAGTAGAGTGGTTTCATCATGTTTCCATTTGGTCTAGTTGATAAAGTTATGATATCCGGCTTGTTTACGCGTAGGAAAAATATGATGCCATGTTGGTTATGTGAGAGCTCAGTAGTCACAGACTTGCCTCTCATTCGGGTATTGATTTGAATCCCAGCACGTAGGTAGCTCTAGATTTTTCAGTATCCATGTACGGATTTACTAACTCCGCAGTAGGCGGTGAGTGAGGGAAACATTGTGGGGAGACCTTTACCTCCAGTTAACGATGGATGTGTAGCCATGGTCCCAAAAAATTTTTCGGTTTCACTGTTTAAGGGTTCCGTAGGTCAGATAGGTAATTGCCCATCTGACCTACGGAACCTGTATTAGTCTTGGCCCATTTATGGTCGAGCGTATTCCTTTTTGGGACGGGACAAGTGTCAGGAGAAAGAAGTTGTTATCAAAAAAACTATTATGAAATTGTATCTAATATAGCAATTCAATTCTTTTAACCATACATGTCATACGTATTTTGATAAACTTAAGATATCACTTTTTATGCGGTGTAATAAATGATACCAACCTGATAAATTAAAACACACAACGCTTGCATTAAAATACTAAATGTTAATTAAGCTAAATGAATATGCTTCTGGAAAATACGCTAACATTTTCGGTTTGGCTACTATGGTAGAGAATGTTACTTGTTAAGTCTGCCATTTTGTTTGCAATAAAGTAGATACAAAGTCAAGTGTTACGTAAAATATGAATATTGTTTATCTTTCGTCATTCAACTTGACATCATGATGTGGTAAAAAAATATTTAGTATTATTGTGCTCGTGACTGTATTAGATTTTTCGGAAAATCCCGCCATATAGCAAAACCGCAATCGGTCGTGCGTAAACCGGTTCGACGATTTATCGGTTCATTTATCGATGTTTATCGTGATTGGTGTTATCGTAGCGCTAAACGAGCATTTTATTGAAAACGGGTGACAGCAATGTTCAAATAAACAACGTTATTTTTTGTTTACACAAACATATTACAACTTTTTCTGTTCTAATTTACTTCTTTCAGTTCAAGTTCAAGGTTAATTTTATGTGAGTTAGTAGATTTTTTCGAGTGTAATAAATAAAAGGTGTGGGTAAATTAATATAAAACGTTTTAGAGGGTGATTCTACTGCTTAAATAATTCCTTTTCCTTAGAGATCAACATCGGAATCGCAAAAAAAAAAACTCATACTAAATTGCAACCAGCTGACGGTTTGTATGGAGATGAAAAAATTAGAGATTTAAATGTTAGTCGCATAGAAAAAGATGTTGTATTTGGGACCAGACCGATTCTGGAATCCTACTACGAAAATATTTCGTTCGTTCGGACGTATAAACCTTTCAAATTAAAATACCATCTACTTGTATGAAACCTTTGACAATTTATGAACAATTGAAAACGGTCGTGTTTTTTACCCGGCTAATTTCAGGTGTTCATGTTTTGTCCAAGGATTGACACAGGTGAATGGTTATTCTAATTTATAAGGTTTGTACGTCCGAACAAACGACACATTTTTGTAGTGGGCCTCCTGGTCCCTTGAGAGGTTTTGCTTTATTACAATCACATCTTGTATTGTGACATTTATCACAAGCATCTCCGTGCTTCGGAAGGCACGTTAAAAACTGGTCCCGGCTAATATCGCTTGATACTAGTCGTCTCAAGGCGGCTTAATAACAATTGACAGTAGGGTTAAATAACTGGCCTTGCAACGTCCCCTCCACCAATCCGTATTGAGTATGGCCCAAACCACCTCATAGTTAAGGTGAGGTGTGTGCCCCGCAGTGAGACGTATTAAGTTTTAAATCAAATCTCTTACGTTACGTTTGCGTGACATGTTGTTTATAATATAACAAAAAAATATCGTAAACAAGGTCTAATGGCGGAGTTTGCTCATTATTGTTATCGTAGCGAAGGGCTGCGCCTGCGCACCGATACAGTGCGCACGGCCGGCCGGTCACGTAGTCATACCAGCGCTGATACTTGCAGGCCTGGGAATCTTCAGTAAGATTATGTACTACGCGACAATATAAATGAACTAGAAAATTGTTTTATATGAGGCTCTTTCATAACCAATATACTACAGTTCGTAGTATTTGCGTTGCTTATTATGTGTTATCGGCAATCTGTTTAACCCAGTATTCTATGATATGTCTATAATAACATGCCAAAACAAAATAAATTAAAAAAAAGGCTTTTATTTCCAGTTTATTTACAATTTAGCACAAAGAAAGAGAAGCATTAAATTATCTGCCAAAATCTATATATATAAAAATGAATTGCTGTTCGTTTGTCTGCAACCGTACCGATGAGGCGAGCTAACTTACTCTACCATCTACGAATCTGTTTCAATGCTACGAACAGACATTGCTACGGAATCATTCTGCCGAAGAATTGTCTAAAATAGTCATTTCAGTAGGTATATAGACACTTATAAAATTTCCAAAAACGTAGATTATACCTCGAGGTGTCTAAAACTCTAGATAAACGTATCGTATATCTGTGCATATTTGTAATTAAATGTTATGATAGTTTTTGTGATTAAATTGCAAGACTTGATTCCTGAACTATTTATATGTACCTACGAATAATAATAATTACGGAACCCTCTGACTCGTACTTGTCCAGTTTAAAAAAAAAAAAAAAAATCAAGGATATAGCAGCAAATTTTTATGAAAGCAATGCAAATGTTGATGTTGATTATCATCTGTTATTACTTTGATAAAAGTTTGCAATTTACAGCCCGGATAAATGATCGTTAACAGATAACTGACAACTTAAAGCCATCGGTATATTTTGGCTAAGATAATTAGGGATTACATTACGAGTATAGTCCTAATGCAGATAATTACAATCAATGACCTCATAAAACATTTCTTAATAACTTAATACATTATAGTTATGTCATCAACCGTCAACTGTAATGACGACTCGTCTTTATTAATGTTAATCATGAGAAAATCTGGGAGCTTACCATGCGTTTGCGCTTTTTTGGTTCGTTTGGAAAGTCTTATCTATTTAAAACTGTGTGTTTTAGTTTTAAACTAAAATGTTAATAATATTTAGTATTCAATTAAATTAACGTTACCCATAAGGTGGACAGGTGACCTGGTAAAGGTCGCAGGAAGCCGCTGAATGCAGGCCGCTTCCAACCGGCTAATCTAGAAATCAGTGGGAGAGGCCTATGTTCAGCAATGGACTTCCTTTGGCTGAAATGATGATGATGATTAAATAAAATAAAAACGTTCACAATTGGTTTTCTTGAATACTGGGTGTACAAAAGATAAATTAGAAGTAAAAAAACTTTTTAAAGACAAGCTTCTATTTAGTAAAACGTGAACTAAAAGGAGTAAAATAAATTTAAGTGACATCAGTCATGTCAGTCAGTGACACGTATATAGGTAGGTTTTTACTTTTAATTTATTTATAACTTTTTAGTCTTAAGGGTTTTTATAACAATATCTTCAATGTTCAAACTCAAACTCGACTATCTGAGCACTTTCCATTTGGCAATTTCACTAGAAATCTTTTGGCTCCATCCTTTATCTTTTGAACCTCTTCATCATGTGTAATATATGATTCTCAAGACCACAGAACAGGAATGACACGCTTTGCTCCACTTCACGCAAGATAACCAATCAAACGAGATCAAACATAACCACCTTAGCATTTTCGATGAGAGAGTTCCAGTGGCTATCTTTCGGGTTCATCGTTAAAACTATAAATTAATATCATAGTTATACTATCAGAGTACCTTTTAGGATAAATTAAACGAACCCAAAATCGATAAGGTTGCGTTGTTTTATTACAGAGTTCATGTGACCACCGTCTGGTTTCATCATCAAACCCTCCATATCATCTACTAATAGAGAACTTGTCAAGACAAATCAAACGAGCCTAAACTCGATGGAGTTACGTTGTTGTATAACAGAGTTCCTTTGGCTACCTTCTGGCTTCATCATCATACTCTGGACATCATCTACTGATCGAGTACTTGTCAAGACATATCAAACGAGCCCAAACACGATGGGGTTGCTTAATTTTATTACAGAGTTCCTGTGGCCACCCGCCAGCTTCGTCATCAGACCCTGAACTTAAAGTACTAATAGATAACTTGTCACAAAAATACAACGAGCCCCAATCTCGATGCGGTTACGTTGTTTTGTTATAGAGTTCCTATAGCCACCTTCTGACTCCATCATCAGACCCTGGATACTTCGGTCGAGATCTTTGGTCAGAATATTTTTTAAGACAAATCAAACGAGCCCAAACTCGATGATGTTGCATTGTTTTAGTATTGAGTTGCTGTGCCACCTTTCGGCTTCATCATCATATCAGCTCAATAGTACCAAAATATTGCATTGTCACCGACTTCACATACGTGTGCAAAATTTCAGCTCAATCGAACACCGGGAAGTGAGTTCATTTTAAGTTGCAGAAATTTGAAAACTGAGTTTTAGTGACCACCTTCCGGCTCCATCATCAGATCAGCTCGACGGTACCAAAATATATCATTGTTACCGACTTTACATACGTGTGGCAAATTTCAGCTCAGTCGAGGACCGGGAAGTGGGTCAAATTTAAGTTGCTTAATTCTAAAATTGTTACATACGAATATTGCAAGGATAAAGCTTGTGATAAAAACGATACCCTTTAAAACCACTCAATCACATGCTCATATACAGAAACTTTTACTATGGGAGCAACATTGAAAGCGTGTTTTGTTTTTCAGATCATCATCATCATCATTTTAGCCATGGGACGTCCACTGCTGAACATAGGTCTGCCCCAATGACTTTCATTGGGGGGATTGCCAATACTCGCCACGCTTGGGAGGCGGGTTGGCGAGCGCAGTTTTTTTATAAGATTTCGCACGCAGACGCTGCTGCCCGTCTCGTGCTACAGGAAGTAGTCGCCTCTTACGACACGCCTCCTGTTGGTGGTGGGGGATTCTTTAAGGCCGTCCCCACATACATGTTTTTCAGATGCTCCATTATTATTATCAAGGTAGCGCGTTAGGTGGTGTGGAAGATAGATAGATAGATAGATAGATACTCTTTATATCATACATATCATATCATACAAGTAAAATACACATGATTTTTACAGTAAGATGTACAATTTAGGCGGTCTTATCGCTAATAGCGATCTCTTCCAGACAACCTTTAGGTAGAGAAAAAGATCTTTTTTTTGTTTTGATTTTGACGTTGATCTCATAGTAAAAGTTGTTGTATATTAGCAGCTGATTGCGTGGTTTTAAGGAGTATCCTATTCTTTTGTATATCCTGAATACTTGAATATCTTTAAACTTCGATTTACCTAACAGACGAAAACTAAACGCTGGCAAACGGTTGGAAACATCTTGTCAAAATTGTTATCAGTGATAAAACGTGATAGTGCCGCTCCCACGGTGTTAACGTGGCAAAGTATACTTACATAATGCTATGTTCATTATTTATGCTGTGTATGTATGATTGTTATGTAAAACAATGTGTAATACTATTATTCTAGACTTTGTTTAGGGCTGGCAATTTTATGTCCCAGAATTGAAACTTGGAGCTTTTAGTAATTTCTGTACCAGTTACTGCCTGCGACTTCCCCTGCATAGACTTCAATTCGAAAAGGGATTAATAATCATCCCACGGTTTAACACTAAACTGGGATAGAATTAGGTATCTTATGTTGAGCTAGAATAGTAATTTAAAACTTTTTTCAAGGGAGGACCCCATAACGCCAAATAACCAATTCAGGTCGCGACGCGGACTCATCTGATTTATCGTTTTGGGTTTAAAAATGACTAGTAAAAATGCTAAAAAGTTTACGTTCCTCACTGTATTTTACTAGAAAGTATCAAAGTGGCGAAAAAAAAAGCGCATCTTTCGGCATTTTTAACCCTAGTCGTTACCTCGAAAGGTTCTTCGAGGTACCATCTCAAAGGGTCTTTGCCTCGACGCCGTTACCTCGTTGGGTCGTTACCTCTCCAAGTCGTTGATACTATTTGGTTGTACATAGTGTAACTAAATGTATGAAAATGATTTTATACCGATACAGATATATTTTTAATAAAATAGGCAAATTATGTATTGAATAAATTCCTGCAAATAGGCCTAAATTAAGCTCTTTTACAGGTCCTAATTATTATTTTCCCTATCACTGCTTTGGGACAATATTGTGGGCTAGCACTGAGAAGAAGCATTGAGGTAATTATCATCGAGGCAACGTCATTCAGTCGAAACTCGGTGATTAATTATTAAATCAAGATATATGAATCAACCCTCTAGAGTCATTATTAATTGATGTGGGCAGTGATTAAATCCAGTCACTATTTGATGTTATTTCCAAAAGATTCCCAGTCATTCCACGATGACAAAACAATTGACAACGCGCTTCAACGACGTTCAAGTATGACAACGCGCGGTTAAGACTAAAAACTTTCCTTCACGCATAGGCGGCGTGATGCGCGCGCGCCGGTTTTCGTCAAGTGATCTCCACGTGATCCTGGCTGATAAGATACAAAATTACAAAAGCAGGCGCGTACTTAGGATTTAAAAATTACTTAGAAAATATATTTAACCAATTTAGACCCGTTTGTTGTAGCGCTAGGGTTGACGCAATGGGTCTCGGGTACGATTCTCGGTTTTAATTATATAAAATGACATTCTCTAAATTGGATTGGGTCTAGATGTGCTAGGAGATACCCCTTACTTCAAAGCCATGACAGTAAGGTGTGCTGACTGGCGCATATTTATTATTAATTTTAATGATGCGATAAGTTTTATCGCTTAAACTTGCGTTTAGGTGTTGGTGCTTACAAAAACAATTGCCCTTGCGAGTATTGAACTCGCAAGGGCAATTGTTTTTGTAACCTGCAACTGCTTGGTTATGCAGTCCGAAGCGCGAACTAGTATACTAAAATGGTCGTCATCGTAGTGGCCAGTATAATAATATGCCTTGCACAATTTTTCAGGCGTATGTTAATTGGGCAGTTAAGGCGGTAGTTCCACGCTACGCTTGCTATAATATATCCAGTCGAGAACTCTCTGTACCCGCGGTAACGGATTCGCCTTCACGGTACAGAATAAAGACAGGATTCGGAAAATATATTTGATTTATTTGTCTGGAAGTAATTCGGTAAAAACTGAAAGCCCTTTTACTCTATGAGATTTTTGCGTCACACTACGTTACGTGCGAAAATTTAATTCGCAACATTTTGACTTTGGACAGGACAGCGGCTGACGGGCAACGTATTAAAATAATTGTAACCGATTTCCGCTAACATAGGTATATTTTTTTTATTTTCTATTTTACAAGACCCTGAACTTTCGCATGCACGGTTTGATTAAAAGGAGTTGCCGTCGCCATAAATATTTTACAAAAATATTATTCCGAGTTTGTTCTGGCATTCTTAGTAGGTAGATAGACGATTTATTTTGAATCGTATCTTGTGTTTAATATGAGCCATATCGTTGTGATAAGGACTTTTATCAGAGGCGCATGTTAATAACGACTAGATTCTTCCATATTTGGAGGTGAAGACGTGACGTGATACAGTTTGTTGTAATACTTTGAATTATATCATGTTCATAGTGCATGCTAGTATATTTTTATAAGTTACTAGCTGTTGCCCGCGTCTTCGTTCGCGTGGTCTTTAGTTTATTCGTAAAGGATTTTCTGCGCTACTTTCTTAATTCTTTAATTCGTAAGAACCTTCTGACAATAATTAACACAACAAAGAAGAATGGGCGAAATTGTTCCATCCGTTCACGCGTGGTGCGATGACCAAGGGAAATAGAGATTCATTATTATATCCAGGTTGGCCAGAAAAGTTATGTAAAATTATTTTTTTTATGTGCCTCGTGTCGAGAAGTATCTGAATCACCCTTAAATATGTTCTAGGATTTTTCGTAGTTTTCGAGTTAAAATTTTTTTAACAGCCTATGAAGCCTATGAAGTACTACTTTTTTATTATTATTATGAAAGCTTAGAGTCTATAGCATTCTCTGAAGCTACTTAGAAAATAAGATATTATTATTTTAGATGTTTAATTTTAAGTTGAAATTTTAAATGATAACTCACTTAAACGTAAATTCTCAACTTTAGGTCAATTTTGTAGTAACTTCCATTAAAGTTATGAGGCTGTTCATTTTATGCATAAATGCGAAGTTCATAGAGATTTACCTGCAAGAAAAAAAACCGAAGAAACCTGCTTTAATTTTTTGAAATTTTTCAAACTGTTTCGGTTGCAAAAATTCATAAAAAAAATCGTAATCGAAACCTACGAAAAATCGTAGAACTAATTAATTAAATTAAATTAATTAATCGTAGAATAGGGGTTATTTAAGTAGATACATCTACAACACGAGGCATCTAAAAAAGATTTCATGATTTCGATGTTGGTCTCATAGATAGATAGATAGATACTCTTTATTGCACACCATACAAGTAAAATACACATGACTTTTACAGAAAGATGTACAATTTAGGCGGTCTTATCGCTAATAGCGATCTCTTCCAGACAACCTTTAGGTAGAGGACAACCATTAAAGAAAGGGGAAGGTGTTGCAGAGTTCTTAAAATTCTTACCTGATACAAATAGGATTGCATAAATTTATGGCATAGACGTATACATAGTGAAAGTTGTTTGTATTACTGAACTAATTCGCCTTCTTAAATTTGGCGAGTATTCAAAACAGCACCATGTATAATAGGTACACCAAAATAACGTTATTTAAGGTTACTTACAACTAGAGGTTATGACAATTAGGTTCGATGCCTTTTGATGGAAACTCGTATGAAGTGTTATTGATTAATAAACTATCTATCTATCTGTCTTGCGGCATGGTGAGGAGCCTTTAGTCACCAATTCAAACATTACACGTTTTCTTGCATAAACGTGACACTATTATTGCATATCGATAAGTCCGTTAATCTTATCTATTCGATAACGATTTTCAATACAATTCGGCTACTTAGTAATCTGCAAATAGATGGTTATATTGTCATCCATCAAGATACTGGCCTGGCTTAGCTAGCTGTGGTAAGTGAGGATCGTGTGACCTAACATAATGTTGATGAAACTCCCATTTTAATTATCTATATTTTAGCACTAAGAAAATACTAATATTAGTCGTGAAGCTTAGTCAGTCTTAAAGCGATTTTATTACATTTGACTGTAAGGTCAGTTGCGTAGTGAACTGTAAAGTATGTACACTTTGCTAAAAAATTTTAATAGTGCACTATTTAGGTATATCGGGGGTCCATAATTCATGGATAAAACGGGCCAGGCAGTTCTTAATAAAAAAACAAACATAAGTGAAACAAAACTTTAACAGTTTTCTGTTATTTAAACCTTTATTTTTGGTTCACCTCTGCCCAAGGTTTCATTATTTAATAGGATTTAGGTAGGCCAAGATTTTTCCCAGAGCTATTTTATTCACAAATTTTGGAGTTTCCTGCTAAACATCATTTCAAAATAGTCTTCTCATTGTTTACCCGCGATTAATAGGGTGGCGACATAGGGTTGAACTGTTAAGGAGATGATTTTTTCAGGTGTTTACTCATATAATCAGGCTACATCAGTCCACTGTTCTACTCCCAATCCGTCCATTCTTTTCCATTCTCTGCTGCGTTTATCATCGCTCCACCTTGTGATTGTTTTGTGAAGTAAAAATGCAACCAATTTCGTGGAAAGTTTTAAAAGATTTTTATAGAAGTTTTTCACAGAAATAGTGGTTTGTTCTACATTAAAATGAGTTCATTGTGGCAACCTTTTCCAGAACACAACTGCAATAATAAGGAACGGAGTTTACTCCACTGCAACGACCTTCTATAAACTACGCGTTTTATAAAGCGCCTTTGTCTCTGTTTATTATTGAGTAAAGTATTCAGTTTATGGGTAATAGCATAAATATGGGCGGACAATTTTTATTTCTTATATAAGAATCGTGTAATCGATTCAAAGTTAATAGTAGGTTATATTGTAAATCGCAATAAAATGCTTTAAACATTTAGCTAAGTAGGCTACAATAAAATTGTACTATTGCTATAAAACTATTATATGTTTCATGAATGTCAAATTATGATAATTCTAATCAATTTAATTGTAACGTACTCTGTTTGTCTCTACATTAATTTTATTTATTCAATTGCACGATAAATCTGATATTTATATAATAACTTATTAAATAATTATTTTATTACAATTTTTACATGTATTTTGACAAGTTAATGGTAATAATATTAGAATAACAATGTACACTGTCTCAGTATGGCGTTGAAACCAAGTTTATCACCTGTTTACCATGTACACAATATGTCCGAACAAATAAATGATTATTATGTTAATGAAAACATTTTTGTTCGTTCATATGTACTCACTCACTTTAAAAAACAGTTTTAATTCTATTTAAATCAACTTAAATAATCTATTTCAGAACCGGGTTTGACAGAATTAGATATGTAATTTGTGAACGATTTAAATGTATAGATATATGTTTCAGTTTTTTAGTTTAATTAAGTTAGTTAGTTAGTAGTTGGTAAAAGTTGCAGGAAGCCGCTGGATGCAGGCCGCTTCCAGCCAATCTGGAAGTTACTGGGGGAGGCCTATGTTCAGCAGTGGACGTCTTATGGCTGAAATTATGGCGATGATGCTCCCATACGAGCCATAACAGCTATTCCACTATTTAGTACGAGAACAAGTTCTCTTGCCCAACTGGACGGAACTGACACAATAAAATAGGGCCAAGTGGCGAGCTTCGATGTCGAAGGCCAAGATCTACTTCAAGTCAGGGAGCCATTGAAGTAAGTAAGTGAATTTAGTTTTTGCTATTTCAGATAGACAGACACTTTATTGCACAAAAAATATAAAAGGTTATTGCAAACAAGACACAGTTATGTACAGACAACAGCACGTCAACCTACCACAAAACGTCAAATTTTCTCAATTGATATTGATCTCTACGTGTCGGATTTAAAGTTGAAAAGGACATGTATTTATTATTTCACAAACCATTATCAACCAATTATTACACATTATTAATTCTATAAAATAATTATACTAATTTTAAATAATATATACATCTATTAAATACTATATACCTACAACTATGAAATACTATATACAAATAAAAACTACGAAAATAGAGAATTATAAAAATGGTCCTCGTGGAAGGGTACCCAAGATGCTGGCAGCGTTACCTCGCTGGATTGCGATGCTTAGTCGCTGTGCGAGGTAGCTGCCAGCCCTTGGGTCCCCACTGGTGTCAACTAATCTTTTGGCAATCTCTTTATATAAAGTTGGGACCCCAAGGACCTAGTGTTTCGACGCCAAAAGGTATAAAAAAGTAATTCGCGCTTATTTGCCGATATTTATTATTTTTCCTATATTCAGCGTCTGTCGCAGCCGCACCTGCATCTCTGCTCGTCCCGGAAAGATGGGAGGCGGCTAATGTGTCGACACAGGTAGCGTCCCACACCAGAGCCCGACCCATCCGCCAGGGAACAAGAGACATTCCGTCCGGTCTCTTGCCATCATCACGAGCGATACCGTTCGGCTCAAGTATGGCCGGCACGTTGATGGTAGCAAGGGACCGACGAAGGATGTCGTTGATGCAGGCATGGCGAAAAAAACGGCCAGCACTCTTTGTACAAGAAAAAAAAAAAAAGACAATTCAATGACCTTTAACTTTTTTGGTAGGTTGACCTGCCTGTGACTGTATAATCAGGCGGCCTTATCGCCAAAAGCGAAAGTTAATTTGTGTAATATATAAACTCTACAGGACGTAAAATATTAAGGTAGGAACATAGATTATGAATTAATTAATTTAAATGAGCTTGAGAAATCAAATATACATTTGTTGCAGATTTTTAAAATAAACTGCGTGCATATGTTTTCTCTCTGGAGTAAAAATAAAAAGTAATCAAGTCTATTTTCCTACACTTACGCATTATTGCCCTCAGTAAGTATCGTTTTGCAATTGCGCACTTCACATTACTTCACAACAGCACAACGCGGTAAACAATATTATTGATATTGCTTTATAATTTTTAAATATGTGCATACTTAAGTGTCCTGTTTGATAACTTTTACTCAACTATAGCATAATTATTTAAAAACAACTATCATAAAATCTTTCTCCATCTCTACTTTGTGCCTAAATACGTTAAAAATATGTTTTAATAACCCAAAATAGTTTTAATTAGATTGCACGTGATGGCAGCGTTCAAGAAGCATGCAAATGACACACTATCATACAATAAATAATGCGAAAGTTCATGTAGTGATGACATCAGACCTGTATCGACACCCCCAGGACATCTAGT
Source organism: Anania hortulata (assembly GCA_963576865.1). Taxonomy (NCBI): domain Eukaryota; kingdom Metazoa; phylum Arthropoda; class Insecta; order Lepidoptera; family Crambidae; genus Anania; species Anania hortulata. Next base: position 3,450,140 of record OY756388.1, on the reverse strand, counting down.
TACATACATATGCATGACCGAATAAAAGCGATAGCGATTTTATAAGCTACAGGCGGGTATAACTATGCTTTCTTTTATCATATTATTATGACATCTTTCCTTACACATGCTTTTATTAGCTCCTCTTTTAACTGATTATACTTAGAGATAATAATAATAGAAAATGGCGCAATTTTACGCTTGACGCTCAGATGAATATGATCGTCACCTTAACCCATGGAGCACATACCATTTAGAGTAAAATGTCATTTACCTACGCTGTTCCACAAAAATTTTGACAATATTTAATCTGTGGCTGTACTGTTTTTGTATCGTAGAGAATTTACAAGACTTGTTAGTTTATACTAAATATAAGTAAAAAATCTTTAACGTGTTTCGGAGAAAGATAGTTAGTGTTGCTGCACTTTATGGTAAGTGATGCCCTAACCTACTGAATGAATCGATTTTGTTCTCGGAATGTAGTTTTTGCATTTATTACACGATGTTTATATTACAAATATTTATTTTAAACCATTAACATCATGTCATTTTATCTTTTATCTGCGATAAAGATGACACTGTTGTTACTATAAATAAATCATGCCATTGTTCTGCAAAATGCAAATGCATTAATGATAACAAGCCAGGGAGCATGTGTATCGTTCATGCAATATGTGAAATGAAGTAGCACTTTTGTAATTCACTAACTTCATTTACATTACTCATTCACAACAGGGGGAAAACCACTCGAAAAGCCTAGTTTACGCCGTCGCATTTTGACGTCAAAATGTCAAATGAGCCAAACTTAGAACTGCACTGTACTGCAATTGCGAACTGCATTGATTGGCGAAGAACCTACCGTACAGAAATGATAATCTTAACTAAAAGTTAGTGTGTAGTAGGTGTCTGGAATTTTGAGTTCAATAAAATCGCTCAAATAAGAGCTTAACCACATTGCCATGAGGCATATATACCTAAACTACTAAACTTAGTCCGCGAAAATTCCTGAGAGATTTTTTTAAAGAAATCAACATACTCACTGTAGCCTCTCAATACACATTTGATAATATCATGTACATTCGCAAAAATTTAGATCTTTTTATCAAAAAAAGTGATATTAATTCATATGACACAAGAAACAAAAACAAACTTGTAACTTATAGTCCCAAACTTCAGACTGGCCAAAATAAGTAATTCATTCTTGGGAAATTGTATTAAATTTTTGAATAATATACCTTACAATGTTATCGAACTTCCTATTAATGCATTTAAATCACATGTCAAAACTACCCTAATGTATGTATGTAAGGTGTATTATAAAATTCAAGACTATCTTGATGACAAGAATGTATGGTCAGTGCAGCCTGCACTAAACTGATGTACCTACCTGTTTTTTTTTTTTTTTTGTGGTAGCTAGTGGTGACTAAGTTTGAGCGTCTGTGTCTTGTCTCGAAGCGCTAGTAGGGCCCAAAAAATAAGGAGACATGTTCTGTCCCTTATATATAATGTTATTATTAACGTTCATAAGTGGCAATTTTCATAAGTGGAATAAATGATTTTTGACTTTGACTTTGACTTACCACCACCATCTACTTTTAGAAGCCCACATACTACCAAAAGGACGTTAGCATCGGCAATCAGAGATTTTGTAACTAAAAAGCTGCAGAGACTAACAACCTGGTGCTGGCATCGGCGTTTTTCGGAACTTGTGGAAGCTGATTGCAGTTCTTGTATGATAATAACAATGTAACGCAAAGAATCGTCAAAACGCGATGCAGTCGCAAAATGGCCGATCATATGCATGCATACGATCAATCGCAAGGAGTCGATTGGTTGTTGATAGAGACACCGATCGCGGGTGCCAAATGTAACTGAAGTTAGTAATGATTGTACATTTTTGTATCTTGTTTTTATTGTTTTTGTGCAATAAGTCATATCTACTTACTATCTTTGCTATCTTACTAAAACATTTAACATGATTTAAGCCTAAAAAGGACGTTTAAGAAAATTGCAACTAGACTATAGTATAACTAAATCATTCATATGCTTCGATGTTTTTATGTTTTAATGCATAGTGCATTTATACTATATACAGCAAAAGATTTTGACAAGAAATGTGTACAAATGCATATTACATGCCTAAAATGTGTAATCGTATAAAATTGTATTATTATTCTCATTTAACAATGAGAGTACCGTGAGAACGATGAGTCGTTTGCACTTGACTGGTTTCTACCGCCACCGCTACCGCTTGTATAAGGCCAGCGTGAGCATTATCGCGGTATAGTGGGAGGCGCGTGGGCAAGCCAGGCCGCGACCCGCGATACCGCACCGGTTCGCACCGGATCGCCTCTCACGCCACGATTGCGTATGCGATTGCTTAAAAAAAATCGTATTCACTAGGCATAGAAGCGAAAATTGACTATTTAATAGATAATTATATCGGCATATGACTATAAATAGATCGCCTTGACTAGGCTACTATAAGGATTATTTTCTTAGCGTGTTTAACAATCTTATCCGAAAGCTGACAAAGTGGTTGTTATCATAAGCAAACTGTTAAAATGACATAAAAAATCGCTATACTAAAATATCTTGCACGAAACAACACAAAAATACTGCAATGCAGTGCACGCGCATGTGGTATCATCATGCACAATTATACATACAAATATTTTATACATATATTTCTAAATCATCAAAATGACTAGCAAAGTTTTCGTAACGGCTACGATTATTGTAGTCTTCTACGTAACGCTTAATTCTACGAACTACCAAACTAAGTGGTCACTTGCTACGGATGCTACGGAAGTCTGTAGCAGCTACAGTATTAGATTTTTCCAAATCAGAAACTTTTATCATTTTTTGTTTGTATTAATGTCAATTGCTGTAAATACAGCATACAGAAGTTTGGAAAAACGAACACACGAAAAAAATCAAATAATATTACAAACTTCTTTTTTCAGTTTGACAAAAACTGTTGTTTGAATAAAAAAAAAACAAAGTGGTCACAAAAAATAAATTGTGGCCCATGAGGGGATCGAACCCGCGACCTTCGCGTTATTAGCACGACGCTCTAACCAACTGAGCTAATGGGCCGTTATAACTAGGCGGCGAAATTTTTATACGAAAGCCCGAAACTTTCATTTATCTATCAATGTGTCATTAGAAAGAAAAAGGGTTTTTTTTTGTGAAAACGTATTTGTTTTTACAACTTTACATTTTAAGTTAAAAAAAGTTTTCAGTGAAAAGAAAATAAGGCAGCAGTTTATTAAATTGATGTGATCAAAATAGTAACAAAAATTACACGACAGCATTTTCTTTCAAGCTAGCTAAGACGTATTTCTGAAATATATAAAACAAAGTCGGGTTAGTTACACCATTTATAAGTCGGCGCGGCTGGACCTATTTTTATGATTTTTGATTTGTTGAATTTGTCTCCGCCCCGAATAGCAGAATAACGATAAAAATACGAAAAAAAAACGAGAAAAAAAAGTATAATGGGGCGGTACGAAGTTTGCCGAGACAGATAGTATATAATAAAATCGATAGTAAGAAGTAATTAAACTAAGCTTTTAAGTTACAAATATTGTTTTCGGCCTCTAAGAGCTAGCTGGAGAGAGCTTCAAGGGGCATAATATATCTGTCGTAGCCTGATCGTAAAATTTATCATTTCATGATGTGACTAATCATTTCATAAAATGGTGATATTTCATGATATAGAACAGAACCCGCTGCTTACATCATGATGTGATGTGGCAGATCAATAAATACTCAGCGTTTGAAGATATAATGAGCTAAACGCACGAATACTTCATGAAATGGTCAAACATTAGTGATCATAACGTAAAATCGTTACATTAACCACCGGTAGAGGCGCTAATGTTGCTTGGTTTTTGTGATTAATAATGGCGGCGGACGAATATTTTATTCTACAAGTGAATTATAATATCTAAACTGAAGAGAAATATACCCTAAGCTAGGCGATTTTTGTAGAAGTCACTCAAAAAACGAGCGCAACGTCAAAAAATCAAGAAGTTCGAAACTTAATTTGAGAGGTTAGTTAGGTTATTTAGCTCAATTCAAGTATTTCTATTTATTAGTTTTGCTTAAAAATAATAACTCTTCAAAATGTTTAATTTATCTATCGACCAAGATTACAAATATTTAACAAATTCACGTAACTTGTAAACGTATTTTTATTTTAATGATGTGGCTAAACGTGGATTTCATCGAATGTTAACGTTTAAACGATATGGTTAGTTTTAGTTGGCCATATCATGAAATACCACCTTTTTATGAAATGATTGGTCACATCATGAATTGGTCAATTTTACAATTTGGCTACGACATATCCAATAGTAGACCAAACATATGCTGATGGTGACAAAGATTTTTTGGGAATGCGAGGAACAGGGTGTAAAGTTCCTCATCCACCATTGAAAAGGGAGGATCCTCCGACCAGACGGGTGTTGTGTCTGGTGGGCTACTGGCCGACGGTTGTGGTCGGGTTCTTTATTTAAGTTCAATTGCTTGGATAACTTTAAAATCGCGATGCAGGATACGTCACTTTTAGTTCGTATGTGGCGAGATAGATGTCGCTACAATTTTATTTGATACCATCGAGCTGACAGAAAGTGGTTAGTCGAACTCTTCAGCGTTTACTAAAACCCTCTAGTTTAGGCACTATTGTTTTGACAAGGCCCAAGTTACATATTAGAGGGTGATTTAAAATTAAAATGTTTCATTCCATCAAATAAAAACCTTATTCCTATGTAATAATAACTATTTACCTGTGTATCACAAATAAATGATTTGATTTGATTTGAAATAAATAACCTGTTAATACTCAAAGCTTATGTCTCATGCGGGTCGACAGCAATAAATGAGTCGATTTAAACTACGTATAAGCAAGGTATTAAGTTTAAGTATGTTGGAAGTGCCGTGTGGGGACGGCCGTAAAGAATACACTTCCCAATCGCCAGCAGGAGGCGTGTCGTAAGAGGCGACTAATTCCTGTAGCACGAGACGGGCAGCAGCGTCTGCGTGCGAAATGTTATGAAGGACTGCGCTTACCAACCCGCCTGCCAAGCGTGGCGAGTATCGGCAATCCCCCCCGATGAAAGTCATTGGGGGAGGCCTGTGTTCAGCGGTGGACGTCCTGTGGCTAAAGTGATGATGAAGAAGTGTTTTCTTACTCAAATAAATTCCATACCTCTGCTTATAACGATGGATGCAATTAAGCGTCCGCATCATCATCCTTTGAAGTCCACTGCTGGACATAGGTAGGTTCACTACATTATACTTTATACTGTTGAACAAAAATAAAGTATACAAAATATTGTTTTCAGCATCAAAATACTTTACACTATGTGTTAGACTTAGAACACTCACACAATTTATTTTTATTTAGTCAGGCGCTCAGTGAATAAAATTCTGTTTATTTTTCTAGACCTAAATATACTTTAATTTTTGTAACAAAAAGTTGGCAACCCTACTGATAGGCTCCCACCGTAGAACGCCACAGCAAAAGGCACTGGGCCGTTTGCAACTAGCTGCTTCCCGCAACCTTAACTAGGTAGTCTGTTCACCAGACCTATAGAGTAGAAATGTCATATGATTTGTTCGACAAAATTTTCCGCCATTTTTTAATCTGTTTCTGTACTGTTTTTGTATGGGCGAGTGTTGACAGGAGTTGTCATTTCATACAAAATGTACCTACGTAAAAAATCACTAACCAGTTTCGGAGAAAGATGGTTCGGCTGCTCTGTAGGCTATGTTGTCGATGTAGTAATGTTACTGAGAGCGGATCGATACTGGATAAATATATTACGGGAATTGGGCCTCTTGGTGGCTTGCCCACGCTGTGTCTTCCAGTTTGTGTTCGTCACACGTCGAGGCATGGTATCGCTTATGAAGTCACAAACTAGATATCATCAACATCATTTTAGTCACAGCTGAACACAGGCCTCCCGGAAAAAGGGGGAAATGCCAATACTCGCCACGCTTGACAGGCGGTTTGGCGAGCGCAGTTATTTTATACTATATCTTACGGAGACGCTGCTGTCCGTCTCGTGCTACAAGAATTAGTCGCTTCTTACGACACGCCTCCTGTTGGCGGGGGAAGTGTATTCTTTACGCCCGTCCCCACACGGCAACTTAGATATAACTAGGCTAAACTAAGCTAAGCTAGGCGAAACTGGGTAGTCCAACACCGTTTTTCTTACGTAATTGTATTTTTATTCTCGTTTGTATGACGAACGATTGCCACGAGTAGGCCGGGTTATCAATAATGGCAAGATTGTTTACTTATTTTTCAGTTTTGTTTACTTATTTTTGGCGAATGTTTATATACTTTTGGCATTGTTTTATTTTATTAATTGCAAGAGGGGTCAGGTTCCTGTTGTTATTGTATCTGGTGGTCGTTTATAGTAAATATGTCGGTTTGTTTGTCTGTAGCTTAACATTTTAGTAGGCTAGTAGTTTTTTTCATTGTATAGACCCGCCGTACTCCCGTCGTGACCCGTCGCCGTCCCGCGCACGCTCTCTGTGTGTGTTACGCTTTAGGCTCGGCCAAGTCATAGCATTCGCGGCACCGGCACGTCAAACAGTACGCGTGCTGTATCGTGGTAGCATACCAAATTTATTAAAACCTTGGTATATCTGGGGGCACGGCATTGCCCCCGCCAAGTCGAACATTGAAGTCTTTCTTCCTCCATGATGCTACTGGGCCCAAGCCTTCATTCTTCTGCGCCATTTGCAAAATATTGTCGGCCCACTGTCCTTCGACTCGCTCTTGGCCACCACTCTGTTACAGCTTTAGTCAACCTAACGTGTTTCCTTGCTAGTGAGTCCATTACCAATAGTATTGCCAGATCCGTTTTTCCAAATATCTTGACCCTTTTTCCCCAACAACAACTCAACCTCAAAAACTCTGTGAGGGATATGTGGTCTACCCTATACTTTCGCAAGTGGAAAATATGTTTATTCCTTTAGATAATTTTATCATCATAACCAGCCCACGCCACGTCCACAGCTGGACATAAGCCCCGCAGCACGTCTCAGCCCGATTCTCGACTATTTTTTCTATCCGCGCTTTATGCGCGGTACACCCTGCCCAATCCTTCAAACTCCAAGCAAGCTCGCCAGCAACCTAGTTAGCTAGACAAAGGATCATGCAAGTTTTCACTACTTCTTGTGGTGAGGGTAGGGCAAGGTATACCCGCGCTTCACCTTGTCGGAGGTTATGTAATATGTTACATGTAAACGTTTAACTAATTAAAAACGTTAAATCCTACACAAAAAATCAGTATACGTCTAAAATTTATACTAGTATTTTTTCTGAAACATGAAATCGTGATTTTCATTTCTACATTTTCCATTCAGTAGTTAGGTATTCATAATGTAGAATTATGACTTTGTTATAACTCATATCTGTATTTCTCAATGATAAAGATAACCTGATAAAAACAATAATAATGCTTTGAAGTAACGTCAGCATGACGGTAGGCTGCATGCGCTTCCCGCGTGAACAGATTAACTGATTAGATTGAAGTATCAAATATTTATTCTGATGTTTTGCATGTGATAATATCAATGTTACCTAAGTACTTACTGTAGGTAGGTACTATTATTTAGGTAATGGTTAAAGTGATCTGTACATTAGCCAATGCTTTTCCCACTACTTTCCTCTACCCAATTCATCAGACATACGTATTTAAAATTTCACAATACTATACCCACTCTATAGTAACAATGTAAGTATAATAATAATTAAACCTATATTATTAAACGAATATAAATATTACCGTGACCCCGCTCCGCGCAGACGGCTTATCGTTGTTGACACTTGCCAATCTCGCTTTAGCAGGAGGCATTTGCGTAAGCGCATATCGAAATCAACGACCAGTATAAGTAGACCTCCATGCTTGCTTTACGCTGCTCTTTATCTCTCCACATATTGAAACAAGTGTGGGGTATAAGGGGTCAGTGAAGATTGGACGCAGTTATCAGGAGAGTAGTTTACGTGGGGGCTTATTAGTAGACCGTGTGTCAGTCGGCAGCGGATCGTTGCCGACAGCGGACCTACCTATAGGGGTTTTTGGTTTTTAGGTGGAAATAATTGATGTGAGATCCACTTTCAGCGTAGTAATTTCACAGATTTACTATTGTTTATGAATTCATTTGTCAATACAAATTACCTCGTCTCAATCTTTTCCTGGTTAAGGTGTAGGTGAATACCACTAGGCTTACATAATTAAAAACGAATAGCCCAATGTAACAGTTAGACGTATTTTTGCAATGTTTTATCAGTAACTTTACCGTCAGTCACGAACACGATTCTACCGTGTGAAAAGAGATAGCATGAAGTTTATTTTTATTTTATCAAAGGTTCCAATTAGCGTATCGGGGCTTAGTCCAATTAACGTATTTACAATGATCAACGGAAAGTGTTCATAACAATGTGCTTAGTTACAGCGGCTGATAACGGGAAACAATAATGTGCACGGCGTAAATATGTGACACGCCGAGTCAACATGGCGGCCGGTTTCTGAGCAAAACAATGCCACGCGGTGGGCGCGTGGCTGCCGCGCGACTACGTTTTAAAAATAGAACGCATCGCGCTAAAGTCAAGCAAAATTAGTTGGAGCTCTACACTCTCTTAATTCATAGTAAAATCTTAAGATTAACAGAGATCAGATTTAAGTGGACGATGATGTTTAGTACCTCGCCTCCGCTGAACCACACCCTGTTGATACGCCGTGTTCCAAATTCGAAATTGTTGGCAGTGGCGCCATTGGACTTTGATTGGTATTTTAGCGCAATGTTTTGTTCTGTGATTATAAGAGTTAATTTAAATACATAAGTTGTTTTCACTTTTCCAAGCAAGTCTATTGTTACGAGTATAGTACCCGATTGGCAATATCCTATTAAAAAGATAATCCGATAAACTTACGGACTCTGGGGTAAGGTTATCATATACTGACTTCCGAAGGAAAATATATTATGGATGTGGATGTTATTAACAAAATAGGTACATAGGTATCCAACAAAAAATCTGTAAATGTTTCCTGAGAATAATGAATAATGATAGTTGCCTGGTAAATATGTGGTAGACATGTATTTTTTTCCAAAATAGTTAATTTACAAAATTCTTAAGTCATGTGACTTTTTACTTGTTAAACTAGTACCTATACAAGTTATGGAATATTAAAAGATCTTAATCGTCTTTATTTTAAATTACGTAATCCAAAAATATGACAAAATATTTTGCATCATGCAGTCATCAAATTTTTGTAACATTACAAAATATCAGTTGGAAATTCTAGGCATATTGCGTATTTTCCTATCATCACTGGTCGTGTCTGACACTCAGTAAACTGCGCATGCGATTTTGTTTTTAGTAGGTATTCATTATGCATTTGGCCATTTTTAATTGTTTGGAAACTTGAGTGGTATTTTGACGGGTTTTTAAGACGTTGACAATATTTTGTATCTCCAATATGTGTAAAGTGTGATTAATTTATTAATAGTGAACTTTTCTAAAACAGTCAAGGTAGTGAAAAGAGACAGGACCCATTTACTGTTATGTACATGTATCCCGTGGAAATAAAGATATCACAGGATGTTCCTACTTTAACAGCCAGCTGCAGTAATTTTGTGTTCGTGTTACCAATGTTGTAAAGATATTTTAACATGTTTATTTCTCTTGTAAGCTACATCAATTCATCATCATCATCGTTTCAGCTATAAGACGTCTACTGCTGAACATAGGCCGGCCGGTTGAAAGCGGCCTGCATCCAGCGGCTTCCTGCAACCTTTACCAGGTCGTCTGTCCACCTTGTGGGTGGACGTCCTACGTTGCGCTTGCCCGTACGTGGCCTTTATTCTAGAACATTGCTGCTCCATCGGCCGTCAGTTCTACGTGCTATGTGCCCCGCCCACTGCCACTTCAGCTTGATAATCCGTTGGGCTATGGCAGCGACTTTTGTTCGTTTAAGCATTTCCTCCACCAACCCCCACTGGGCCCGCCTGTGCCCTGTAGTGGAACTTATAAATAGGCAAACTTTACTTTCTTTTTTACGGATCTCCTTGTTTCTGATCCGATCTCGCAAAGAAAGGTGCAACCTTTCTTATGAGGCCCGTGAGAGGCATACAAATGCTCGTGCTTATCACACAATCCTTTGCCCCTTGAGGTATTCAAACCTGCAATCTGGCTTTGTAGTCTGAAGCGCGAACCACTAGACCACAGGGTCGTCGAATTCTAAAGTCTTAGATGCGACGAAGTCGTGGTCAGAAGCTAGTTAGTCATAAGGTCTTAGTTGATTCATAGCTGATCACGTAGGTATAGTGTGATTTAGAATTGACATTGGGTTGATGAACTTCACAGATTATAGTTATCTGTAACGACATAGCAATAGCTCAGTCATTAACGGACAGGTCCACACGGATACCAATTATTCGTTATCTTGGGGTAATTCACCTACAAAATTGTAGATTCAAGTGCTAGAGTATCTATTATTTCGCTTGTAGTAACAGCCTCTACAATATCTGACAGTTATGTATGTATATCTTCTTCCTAGAGTTTTGTACCGTTCCTAGGTTACTACTAGGACTAGGGAAGTCTTAATATAGGCATTTTACTACAAAATCTTTGTTATTAATAAGATATAAGTGTATAAGGTCGTAATTTTCCTTTCCTTTTTGGGAATATTCTTCCCTATAAGATGCATTTTCATTATTTTTATGCTATATGGCAGAATCAGAGTAACTTCATAAATAACGGAGCCGTAGACAATTTTTTCTCTTAACATCACTTTGTAATATGCTCTGAGATGAATAAATACATTCTTATTCTTAGATCATTCATTGTCTTGTCATTGCATTGTTTAAAGTTATTCCCATTATATTTTCCTAACCATTACACATGATACCATCGCATAGCTGACCATTTTAGGTGTACGTACAGTTAATTCAAAATCGTACATATATTCTAGTTTTTTAAAGTTTTTATAACTAAATGAAATCGAGCGAAAATAGCAGTGTGTATTTTTAAATGGAAGTATATGTTACTGAATTAGTACCTAGAGTTGTAAAAATGCAATTGTTAGTATGTTTCTTGGAATTACAAACAACCTTGAGCTTTCTTAATAGGCCTATAGTAAGAGACGACTTTCTGATCCGTGGACAGATGACCTGGTAATGGTTGCGGGAGGGCGCTGGATGCAGGCCGCTTCCAACCGGCCAACCTGGAAGCGGGGGAAGCCTTATTTAGCGGTAGACTTACTTAGACCTATGACTAAAACAATGATAATAAAGGAATAACATAATTAGATATTTGCTATTTAAAAAGATATGGGATATTTATAAGGCATTACTTAGGCAGATTATTATTATTTAGGCAGACTAATGCTTCTTTTGGATTGCATGTGTTATCTCTTTAGTTTTTGTTTGTAGTTACAAGTAGATGTAATGATTTTCTCGCCTCCGTTAAACAGTCAGTTTCAGTTGTTACAGTGAACTACAAGTGCACCCTAGAAAGTTCTATTAATAATCTATGAAAACATCATAATTTTATAAATATATAAAAAGAATGCACATCGTAATTAAGTTACACAACAGTGTAGCTGCCTCCTGCGAACAAAGAATCATTTAACGATGACTCACGAGTTTGCATCACACAGGAACCTTTGTCTTGCATTGCACTTTATCTCATCACTTTATTATAAAAACTGAAGTTTTTAATACTACTCGTAAATAATTTAATAATAATTTTGTTATTCGTAATAGGTGTCAGGTCTAGGACACTAATTGCCTTGCCGCCGAGCGGACTCGTTTGATTTGTCATTTGTATGAAAATACACCTCTTTTCCTCACAGCTCTGATAGAAAACCAACCTTAAGAATACGATAAATAAGACGGAACCTCGATAAGTGGATTGGAAAAGGGCTGTTCACTGACCCTGATTCTGATTTCTGAATAAACGAGAGTGGCAGCAGATAGAGCTCAGTAGAGACAGAAGGAGGTCTTATGCTGAAGAAACCCAAAAAACAAGGGACATACTGTAGCAGTCAAGAATTGGAACCATTTTGCCTTAATGGTTTCAGAAATAAATTGCTATAAAACATGCTTTTATGTGACCCAAACTCAGTAGTTTTACTAGTGGCAATTATTTAAAAATTCTATTATCATCACATCATACATATGTGATGATAATAGAAAGTCGGTTCGATAGTCGGTTTAATTACTAGGTAATACAAAAAAAGTTCGATTTTAAACCTTAATTTCAACGAGTTTCTATAACAATTGGTATTCCTTAATTTTTTCCTCCTGTCTCTTGTCTCTCTGCGAATCGATTCTTAGTACCGGCTCAGAGAAACTTTATAATAACATCGTCAGCTAGCTTTTTGAAGTTGCACGTTTTCCTGCATATAAATATTTTGTCTGTTTTCACGAATAAGGTATTATTAAATGAGTTATTGTAGATATTTGCTAATTGTATACGCAATGAGGTAGGCACCTAACATAGTAAAACTCAGTACTACACCATGGAAATACTTCACCAGCTAATGGTTATACCAAAATTTTAATATATGGATTAAATGAAATGAAATTTTACAAAGTTCTTTTTTTAGATCTAGAAAATGTTTGCTGTTTCTGGTTTTTAATGTAAATTAAAAAAAACCTACTTTTAGTACAAAAGTGTAAGCTTACATACTCTAATTTAAATCAAACAAGAGCACCAACACAAAAATTCAAACCGCAAGCGTTTTATTCACATAAAAAGAAGGCGGACGGTGTTGGTAACCTCGAAATAGAGGCATAGCCACTATGACACAACTTGGCAACTACACAGCTGCAAAAATCCAACCGAACTTACCGGAGGGCGCCACTTTCAACACAAAATGCGCAGTTTCCCATAGTAATTTTTGTAGTTCCATTTTCCGCCGCGTACCAAACGTGCACGCATCAGTGGGCGCGCCTCGCGTGCACGCTCAGTCTGCGTGATTCTGACGTCATCGCGCGTCACCATGCGTCAAAACAACGTAAAAAACACGCAATGTTCGACCTTATTCCGACCCAGTAAGGACATCCTATCGAGGCATTGTGCAATTCCCTCTGTAGTTTTCCGTTCACTATAATGCACGGTCCGTTGATCGAAATTCGGCTCTCGTAATACGTCACTTTACGATGTTAGTGTTATTTGGCAATGCAATTGCAGTCAAGCATTCCGTAAATCATGCTTGTTGGTTGTTTGTGATTGTCCACGAGTGAAATAAAAAAGGTCAACGGCAAACAACTCAATTGAAATTGCCAAGCGAGTTGTTGATTGTTTATTTGTTTTTTTTTCACTATCAATTACTATATTTATCATTAATAATGAAAAAGATTATAGAAGAATAAAAATTGAATCACTTAAATATTAACATTTAAGCACCTCTTTAAATAAAATACCAGTCGCTGATCAATGGTAATAATCAATTTTTTGATTTTGATTTTTGATTGTCAGAGCCGATTTCGGTTACAGCGACTGCTGAACGGACTCAGCTGTAGTGTAGTGTAGAGTATGGTTTCGCTGCCCAGCGCGGTCGTGTGCTCGCATATGACTGTTATATCCAATCTTTGCTTTAAAAGTCCTTCGGCACATCGGGCAAGTGAGTACGCCGCTGCTATCATTCTCAATTAAAGCCGAAGGTGCTCTGGCTTTCAACTCGTCTCTCTTAGCGTCGAGTTCATCTCTTCGTAAGCATTCGAAAGCGTCGATGTTCTGCTTTAAGAAATGTCTCCATTCCGCGCGTTTTGCAGCTACTGTTTCGCAGCAATATTGCACTTTTTCATATGCTTTTTGAGCACATCCTTATACTGTAGAAGCCGTGCTTGCGCTTGCTCTCTTGAAGCTCACAGTAAAGAATGTGTTGTGCTAAGCGGTCTTCTGGCATACGAAACACGTGACCACTCCACCTCAGCTGACGCCGCATCAGATACGCTTCAATGCCACAGATCTTAGCGCGACGGAGAAGTTCTGTGTTTACACTTAACGAGCTACTTAATTTTTACACAGTGTATAAGTTTCCGAGTCAAAAGTAGGTTCGGAATTTATAAAATCAAGGCTTTTAAACGTTTTGTTTATTTACTCAAAAAAAGAAGTGCGTGTCTCTATGACGTTATTTAGCACAATTTTACGACCTTTCCTAGTTTTTTAATTAAAATAACTATTAATAAAATGAGTACGGTGGAAAGAAACATATAACTTGAGTGCGAATATTAATAATTGCGAACATAAAATGTTATCGCTCGGGCGGTCTATAAAAGGCGCCTGCGCATCGCCTCCGCGCCCAGTGCGGATCGCACGGGCACACTATCAACAGCAAAAAAAAAATACAACTGTATGATCTATACTACAATGTATATGTAATCACATTGTATAGTAATTTACTAAATAAAATGTCAATGGAAAAACTTATTCATAAAATCCTTAATTATTGATAATTCAATTTGTGAGTCATTATAATAGTAAGAGGATATGCTGATGATCTGATTGATTAATTAGAATAATCAATTATAATTTTACTGATTAAAATGTAAACAAACTAATTGAATTTGTATTTAATGAAATGCAATTATAAAAATAATCATGAAGTCACGAACTTCCTGTGTAAATTGTTTGTTTATATAAATCTATAGTAAACATCGTATAGTAATAATAATAATAAATAATATTGAAAATTATCTAATAAGGAAAAAGGATTTTATGACAAAACAATTTAACAAATACCTACTTGAGTGTTTATTTATTTTGATGCAGGAAATACAAATCATCTTGATAAGAAAAAAACAATTCGTGTTTACAGCCAATAATATTGACAAAATGTAGGTCATGGTTTGCAAATGACGCCAAAAAACATATTAGCACATTTTTAGGACAGTACAATTGTCCTTATAATATTGTACTAATTATTCTTAAAAACACCCGCACTTAGTTTTTTTTTTAACGGTGCATTTTGGTATTTCACAAAGTTAAAGGTCATTGAACCGATTTTCAACTTTAAATCCGAAAAGTAGAGATCAATATCAACTGAAAAAATAGACGTTTTGTGGTAGTTTCACGAGCTGTTGTATAAATAATTCATGCGACAAGAATAAAAGCTTTAAATACGCCAAAACACACCGTAGTCTGTTGACAGGATGTTTATTAAATAAAATCCTTGTACATTTCCAAAGGTTTACTACTCCTCACTTTTATAAATACACAGGAATTCTCCGAATAAACCGCGACCTTGTACATTGGATCTTATTACTACTAGCAGTAAAGCTGTTTACAATTATTAGCCTGTGTTGTTAAAACTAAGAATATCGTTTCTTGCGTAAGATTGCTGGAAAAAATAAGTAAACAATACTGCGATATATGTGCCTCGTTGTTAATACTGTTAGCTGATGCGAATGATTGTAGTTAATTAGGTATAAATTTATTTCTAATTAAAGGTTTCAGTAAGGTGATACCGAAATCAGACGACAAATTATCTTAATAGCCTGGTAATAAATGTAATAATACTTATTTAATATATTATAATGATGTATAATAATATGTATGTATATGTCCAGCTCAGATTTGTCAATACTTCTTTTTTTAAACCATTACTGACCTTTCGTAAATAAATAGTTTTTTTTGGGAGAGTTGTCTATACATATAAAAAAATACCAAATTAACGGCTTATATTTTTTGCCATGACGTCCACTGCTGAACATAGGCCTCCCCCAATGACTTCCAGATTGGCCGGTGGGATGTGGTCTGCATTCAGCGGCTTCCTGGAACCTTTACCGTCGTCTGTCCACCTTGTGAGTGGATGTCCTACTTAAATTTACAATAGGGCTAACTGTAAAACCTAAATAAAATCAGGTGTTAAATCAATTGTATTTTATTACAGCTTCACACAAGCATATTTTAAGAGAAAATCAAAGTATTTCATAGATAAATGATTTAAATGTATATGATGTTTCAAAGTTCCTCAATGCACTCTACAATATTTAGTTTCTCTATCTATGTGTTATCAAACCTCGATTTATTGTACACTAGCTGTCCCGGCGAACATCGTACCGCCCGCGCCTTTTTATTTATTTTTTTGTTGGTAAATTTCCGATATTTTAATAGTTATTCTGCTATTCGGGGCGAATACAAATCCAACGAACCAATAATCATAAAAATCGGTCCAGCCGTTTTCGACTTATAAATGGTGTAACTAATCCGACTTTGTTTTACATATATAGATTATAAAAATTTAAAAATGGTCTTACCAGAAACCTTAAAAGTTAAATCTTCAAATGCATCAATACTAATTGAAATTTATGCCGCCACCGCCAGGCCCTGGCAAAAGGGGTAGACCCAAGAAATGCTGGCTTGACGTTGTGAGGGCTGACATGCGTGCCAATGATCTCGCAACTAGAGACGCTCAAGACCGCGCGAAGTGGAGGAGCAAATCAAGGAAAGCGGACCCTGGGCTCCAAAGCAATGGCTTTGGACGCAACCGGGATTGACCGTATAGATGATGATGATGATGATGATGACTAATTGAAATTTATATTTTGATCAACAGCTTTAAAACCTTGTTAATTTCCCTAAACTTACATCTATGAGCTTAAAACGTTGATGTATGTTAGGTGTCCTTGTTTTGTCTATAGAGCCCATATACTTACCCTATAGAGTAGAAATGACATTTATTTCGACAAAAATTCCGCCAATTTATAATCTGTTACTGTACTTTTTTAGTATGGGCGAGAGTTGATAGAAGTTGTCATTTCATACTAAATGTAAGTGAAAAATTACTCACGTGTTTCGAAAACGGACGGTCCGTAATTCCGTATGGCTGCTCTACAAGGTATGTGGTCAATAGCTTTGTCCAACTAACTAAGTTCGAGTGTGGGAGAGAACCAAGTCTAAATGTGCGTTGGAATAATACCCTCCTTTTCTTCGTCTGCCGGTTAAAAACCCACCACATCTCATTATGACACTGTAGGATGTGTGTCCCGTTAGCGGCTGGACAGCCGGTTCTCAAATTGACCACGTCTGAGTCTGAACATTTATCAATGCCTGCGCCTGCGTAGACCCATATTATTAGCTTTTTATTAATGAGATTAATTACGTAAATTTTCATGCTCCTGTTTTTATGCCACTGTTATGGACCCTGTTGGGCACCCAACATCATTATTTCAGCCATAGGACGTCCACTGCTGAACATAGACCTCCCCCATTGACTTCCAGATTGGCCGGTTGGAAGCGGCCTGGATCCAGCGTCTTCCTGCGACCCTTACCAGGTCGTCTGACCACCTTGTGAGTGGACCCAACTTGGAAGCTAGCTTTTTTATTTTTATATCTAAATATAATTTAAATGCGATTAAAATATTAGGTATTTAACCCTTAAACATAGTCCAGTTTCATTCCTATTTGCAGAATTCTTGTTCTTATAGTTTAAGTTGCAGAAATAAATTTGTTTTATTGGTTAATTTGTGTCGTACTATTGCGATGTAGAAGGGTCAGGGTAAGAAGGTAACTATGTTAAAAAATAAACTCATTTGATGCAGTTATAGCTAGTTTAGCGAATATGTTACAGTATGCAATATCACTACACAGACATATAATGCCGACTGAACAGATTACATTGGCCGACTGAAAGCGGCCTACATCCAGCGGCTTCCTGCAACCCTTACCAGGTCTTCTGTCTACCTTATGGGTGGACGTCCTACGCTGCGCTTGCCGGTACGCGGCCTCCATTCTAGAACCTTTCTGCCCCATCGGCCGTCAGTTCCACGTGCTATGTGCGTCGCACACTGCCACTTCAGCTTGCTAATCCATCGGGTTGAGTCAGCGACTTGTGTTCGTTTAGTAATATTCCTTACTCAACACAAACTGTACCTACATTAGTCCTATTTGTAACACGCGACCCGCGGCCTAGCGCCACGTGATCCTCGTATAGTCATCATAAATAGGTACTTGCATGACGTTTAACATTATTAATTTATGAAGCTATGAGCTAATAGCAGAATAACATTACTAGATGAAGGCGATACACATTCACAAGCCCGACATGTATACATTTTATAAACAAATATTATTGCATGATCACAATGATAATAAATAAATTGTTTCCACAATCACACCAATTCGCTAGCTCCAATCTAAGCAAAGTTTGTACTATGGCGACTAGGTAACGGATAAACAAACTTAAATACATTTATAAACATCCATTACTTAGGTACAAATGCTCGTGCTCATCACACAAACATTTGCCCCTTGCGGGATTCGAATCCGCAACTGCTGGCTTTGGAATCTGGAGCGCGAACCACTACACCAGACGGTCGATAATAAAGACGATTTTTTTTTCGAGTGTTTTAATGGTAAAGTTTTTTTTCATGTGAAATGAAAAATGATTTATTAACGAGGCTTGTGAAGTTTAAAATAAGATTGAAATCCAAACTTCTGTATTTTTTACATCTGTAGTTTGTTAACGGCTTAACCATTTATTATGCAGGGTAAATTATGCCTAGACCTATCGCTGGCAGCCAATCTGGTGAAGGCCTTATCAAGCTTCACCGAGCAGTTCTAGCGTTCGCTGAAGGCCGCCCCACTAGCGGTTGCCGCGACCCTGTCGACTGTGAGCTCAGGCTTGTATGTGTCGGGCTCCATACTAGCAGGCGTGATCGGGCCAGTGTCGAGTGCGTAAGGCACCCTACCAAGCGATGAACCCGCTAGTGGTGGCGCCGACAGGACCGGGACTGCCGAAACTGGCCGGACCGCTGTCGGGCTCCTTTCTAGCGGGTCCGATCTGGGGGTGAGTTGGACTCGGGCCTCAAGGGCGCCTCTGTAGGCTCGAACTTCCGCTTGGGCCGTCATTCGAAGGGTGGAAATATATTAGCTTAGTGGCGGCGAGAAATTAAGTATCTATAGCTTTTTCCGAACAACTAAAATATTGTGAAGCAGTTAAATAGGCTCCTTAGTCGATTTAATTTAGTAGCTAGGTCCTTGTCACTTGACTAAGTTACTAATACTCGTACAGTGCGACCGAATCTTTATGCTACTTTTATCATTGGTCGCTACGACGAGACCCGATTGGCGTAGTGGCGTCCTGGGTTCGATTCCCGGTTTAGATAAGTTTAGAAAACGATTTTTTCTAAATTGGCTCAGGTCTGGGTAAGACGCACTTGGCACAATTTATAGTCTGGTAACATCTTCCTGTTTTGTCTCGCGCATATTTATGATTTATTATTAGAAAACAACCCAGAACAGAACAACCTGGCGCCTATGAACGAGGAGGGCCGACCCCGAATAATGGGAGAAGGCAAGGAAGAAGAAGAAATAGCTATAAACATTTGGAGAAATTCGCCAACATTACTATGTCCTCCTCTGTAGTTCAGTTGGAAGAGTAATCGCCCGGAGTGCGAAAGGTCCGGGGTTAGAGTCCCTCCAGAGACAGTTAAAAAAAAACAAGTGAAATATTATTCTTAATATAAGGAAAAGAAGATTAGAAAATAACTAAATCGCTGGAAAAGCAAGGTACTATTCTCAAAAAAAGATAGGAATAACAGTAACCGCGAATAAATTATATCGCTAAGCGGCGGCCACACCCACGTGCCCATCGGGACAGAGTCCACTAATCCGGTGGACTGCTATTTTGGTCGGAGGGGGAATTTTCCTATATTAGAGTCGCTATGCAGCGCTACGCACTGCGCGTTTGGACCTATTTATATCCGAATTTGCAAACAATAAACAATAAATATTAAATCTACGGTCATCAGACTAACCTTTTTAATATATTTTCAACTGTACAGGGCATTATTACATTTATATAAACTACACATATTAAATGATAGAATTAATAAAATAAAATAAAACTTTAAATAAACTAACATTAAACTAAAACTAAACTAATATTACTCAGATCAAGCATGTTCCTCAGAAGCGCTTGGAGAAAGAAGATATAATAATTTAATACTAGCTTTTGCCCGCGACTTCGTCTGCGTTGACCTTACCCGGATAAAGAGTATCCTATGTGTTAATCCAGGCCATGGTCTATCAGTATGCCAAATTTCATCAAAATCTATAGAGCAGTTATTACGTGATTTAGTAACAAAGATCCATACATCCACACAAAATTTCGCATTAGTAGTATTAGTAGGTACACAATAATATTAGTAGGATTTTGTTGTTAGTTACTACATTTAGAGCGAATGCCATTCGACGTTCGTAACCTTAGGAAAAGGGTATCTGACCATTTCGGAACAAGATACATCCATCGTAAAATGAATGTGCAGATTTTTAAAATGTATAATCTATGCAATACCGCAAAAGCACGTTAATGTTTTAAGGTCCTATTTTGTATGTTGACTCTTATTTTAGGGGGCGATTCTAGTGATTAAACAAAAACTCAACAGTAATTTCAACTTGATACCTCCACGCGTTCACGAGATAAAGGGTCTTGACAAACAGACGGACAGACAGACAGACGGACAAGAATATAGTATTAGGAAGTGTTTTTTTTGCGATTTCGATAATTGTCTGACCACGATTAAAATTAAAAACAATGCCACCAAAGTATGTACAGTAGGATTTTACAAACAAATATTTTATTTTCGAGTGGTAAGTTGTACTACAACATTACAATAACACAAATACCGCACCCTACAGACAATAGTGTTTTTTTCTTATTTAAAAATAGCGACAACAACAACTTGATATTAACTAAAAACAAGTTAGGTAAAAACAATGTAATGCGTTTATAGGTAAAATAAGTAGATTTGGAAGTCATTGGGGGAGGCCTATGTTCACCAGTGGACGTTCTATGGCTGAAATGATGATAACTGACTTTAAGAATACCCTATAAAAACATAAAAAATATAGAGTTTAATAATTGTGTCATCGTGTGAAAATGGATTTTTTTTATAAGTCGTAGCACCTTCCTACGCCGTAGTCGTTGAAATCTACAATACACAATTTCTATCAATTCGACTAATAAATAGCGGCCACTTATAAACGCCTTTAAAAAAGGGGCTTAATAAAATCTATAAGAGTTACATTACATACAACTGTGTTACAATTCAAAATGTGATAGTTACAATGACAATAGCAATGAATGTAAATAAGACAAAGTCAAAAAGTGACCGAAGTTTTTTTAAATCGTTTGCTAACATCAGTGTACGAGATTGATCGTCGTTTGTTTGAAGTACCTGTCGCCTCGCCAGCTGTTGTCAGCGGTGCGCGCGCGCCGTGACATCATGCGCACGCCGCGGCCGCGTGGCGCGCACGCCCACCGCGCACGCACGACGTGCCAGATCTGAACTGCAGTTAGAGTTACCAGATTGTATGTTTTTTTAAACATATATTGCTCTGATTCTATAATAAGTAGCTAAAGCACTTGTTTTACAGAAATCAGAAACAACAACGGTACCAAAACACCAAGACCCGAGACAATATAGAAAAGTTATTTTTTTACTTTGAACAATCGGGAATCGAATCCGGGACCTCAGAGATAGCGACACTTAAGCCGCGAGGCGAGTATTAAGCACGGCAAGTGCTTAATACTCGCCTCGCGGCTGCGGAGGTCATCTTTCCATTTCGGGGTACTATGTTGTAAAAGTAATTTTGTAAAAGTAAAAAAGTAGTTTTGACTTTGAGTGAGGTCCGGATAGTAATTAATAAAAGAATATGGTAGTCCAAAAAAAAAAATTTGATTTAAAATATTAGTTTTTATTTTCCTCTCAAGTTAAAATAAGTAATGTAGTTCAATGTGTTTATTATTATTTATTTGTAGCCAAAGCCTGCAACTTTTCAAGTTCCAAAAAGAAATATGTGGATGGGTAACAAACATACAAACTTTCACATTGCATTTATAACATTATGTAGGATCCCTGCTATGCACGATTCAGACTAGGTATTTACTGATGTCTACGTTTAGTCTAAATATATTATGTAGTTGAGTAGAATGTTTTTTTGTGGGAAGCGTATAGCAGGTTTAGGCTTTTGAAACTTCCGTAGCTTCTTTAGATTGCAACTAGAGCCTTCTTGACACGCTTCTCTTGTCAATACAACCTCGTCTGACTCTCTCTCTATCTGAAATGACTGATAGAGTTAATTATCCGGCTCTAAGGACCATGTTACTTTGGTACGTAGTATCTACATACTACGTACGATGTAGGTGTGGACTGGTTTCATAGGATGAAGAAGACCGCTGAGTTGAAATCACCATTTTTAATTCTCAAGGAAGCACATTTTTTAAGATTGCGATTGCGAGACAGATAAACCAAGGGAAACGGAAGTCAATGTCATAGACCAACTTATATTTCAGTTTTTGTATTGGGTTGTCAACATAATATGATGAGGAGAATAGACAATGTTCAAAAACACATCCTAAACCATGCAAAAGGCTTGGTCACCGCAGCTGCATTGCTGGCCGCGTCTCGGACGTTTAAGGAATTCGTGCGGACTCCGCACGGATTCTAGATCGACCCACTTGGGCTCGGTGATGAAACAAAAGGAAAATTTGCAATCGACCGCTTACAATAGATTAAATAAGTATAGATTAATGATGTAGAAAGTCAAACCGCTTCAAGAAGAGTAAGAAATCGAGTAATGATAATAAATGCAGTAGTATTATTATAGTATAGCTCTTTGTACCATTCCTATGGTATGCTTGACCATTTGCCATTATTCGATGCGGCAAGTCGATTCGGATCGATTGTCATCCATCAGACATCAATAATCCAATAGCCTGCCTATTGGAATCGGTAAATAGTTGCCCATAAATTATTTGCAATTTGAGTGTCATCTTTTGAATGTCATCTCGCGTGCCGTCTGTATAAAAAAAGTGTTCCAATCTATTTTTGCTAATTAAAACGTGTCAAACCACTCGTATAGCCCACGATTTTTCTATTTGTTATTACTATAATGAGTTCATAGTAAACTGTTTTTTTTAACAAGTATAAACTACGTAGTAAAGATCGACTTGTTTGTCTGGTTTTGGGTACCCACTGCGCATTTGACTTTGGTACTATATTTGATGGAATTCCTGATTGTTATTTAGATGATATTCATTGGATTATACCGGGTGAGCTATTTTTTGTATTTCTATTTGATCAAAATAACCAACGCTTAAAATTTCCTTGCGGAAAAACCACACCCAGTATTAAATTGAGCCATTAACTTTGCTGTATTCTAAGAAGTAGTTTTGGATGTAGATATAATCAATTATTATGACTAGTTTGATGGTTTTCTGTTATTTATTATAGCTTTTTTGTAATGATAAATCAAACTATATATGGATAAATAGTGTTTGATGCGATGTGTGGATAGCAGCTAGTGGCTTCGTGTAAGGTTAACACTTGCAAATGTTATTTTTTATTCTATTATTTTATTCGGTTCTTTTAGTAAAGAATATTGTATTTTGTTAACCCGTTGAGGATTATAAGAACGCCGGCGGTCGCATAACAATGTAATTTCTATTGTGTCTCGTTCACACATGCTTGACAGGTTAAACAGTATACAGGGTGTGAGTACAAAAGAATATGAATCCTTAAAACCTTGTTTAACATCTTTTAGTATGTAATTAATATCTGAAAATTTGGGTGCATTGAGGTCATGACAGATGTAGTAATTTTATTGAGCGAGCGTCTCAAATTTTCTCAATTTTTTTCTATCAGCACATATCTGCTTTTCGGTTTTAAGATGTGTCGTATTTTCTTGTAGTGATTACCAAAGTTTGCTGACCCACGCTGCGGGTTCTGAGTGGATAAAACCATTTCTAAGATATTTAGTGACATTTATCACAAGCATATAATCACGGATATGCTTCGGGAGGCACGTTATAAGTTGGACTCGGCTAAGGCCCGGTTTCCACCAAAGCGGAGAAGAGAGGAGAGGTACTATGTTTTCATACAAATGACTCTCCTCTCGCCTCCGTTTTGGTGGAAACCGGGCCTAATACTTAGGTACTTATAAATAGCTTGATAGTCGTGAAACTTAGTCAGAGGCGTTAAAGCGGCTTGATTACATCTAGTAGTAACGTTTAGTCACTGGCCTCTGTTGGAACAGACCTATAATCCACACTAAGCAAGACGCGGTTGTTGCTTTGGATGTTCATTCTTTTTAAAAATGTCGTGTTACGACTCCTCCAAACCGGTTCAACCGATTTAAATGTTTTTTTTTTGAGAAAAATTGAGAAGAAAACGTGAGAATAGGTCGTAAAGTATATTTCATACCGCGAGGTGATTAGTCGAACAAAGTCACGGACAACAGCTAGTATAAGTATACATTTCAATCCTGAAATACAGTATAAAAGAAGTACTAGTAGATTACAATGCAAAACAATTGTAAATAAACCTTGATGCAAAGTAGTTGATAATAAATTATCGCATCCTTGCATGGTTTGTGTTCAAACAAACATACATACAAATGGCCAATGAGTAATTTTTTATCACATTGTATTACAAAGGATCTAAATTTAAAGCAGTTTTTTTAGTAAAATTATTGTGTATCTAAATGTTGCGAAATTTGAATAAGACTCTATGACACCCCTTACAAGTACATTTATAAAGGTGTTTTGTATTTAGTTACCTCAACTTTGTTGCACAAATAAAAATAAAAACATATGTACGAATATGTTGGGTGGATTAATGCCATGTGGCATTCTGGATCAGTTGAAAGTTGGGGTAAGCGAAATACTCATTAATACTCATTAATACTCATTTATTCAGTATATAGGCCCTCTTCCGGGCACTTATACACGTCCCAAAATATAGCTTTACCCTACCACCGCTTCGGGACTACATATCGGCTGGTGATGAGAAGAAACGGCGCAACAAACTCAGTCACCTTTGTCAGCCTTTTTTACAGGAAATACAATTACAAGACATGAAGTAAGTGCGAGCTAAGCAGGTAAGTCCATGCACTCTTGTCGTTCAAAAAATCGTCTACCTTATAATACCCTTTTTTCATAAGGTTATTTTTAATGTGAATTTTGAACTCATGTACAGGTAGTTCAACAAGAGTCTGTGGAACTTTATTAAAAATTTTAAAACATTGTATTGTAAGCAGTGCGACAAAGATAAAACTAAATATCAAAACATTATGTAATCTGCCTATCAAAAGCATTCATTTTATTTTGATGGTTAGGACTCTTTAGTCTGAAGTGATAGATACCCAACTTTTTGTTAAAACGAAGGTAAATACAGTGGATCCGAAACAAAGAGAGAAAAAGAGAAAGAGATATCTTAGAGAACACAGCTCTCTGATCCTGAAGACTAATAGAGTTTTTTTATTTATCTGTTTTATTCGTATGTTTTGCACATTAGAAACATGGCATAATTGGCGTACTTAATGCTAAAGAGCATGCTTTACCAGCCAACCAATGCCAAAACAGAGGTGAGAGTAGCAGGCGGTGCAGTAAATATAGATACTGTTATTATTACACTATCAGAAACTAATGACAGTGACGCAATTTTACACATGACATTACCTAAGTATAACTGCTTGTCTTTTTGCTTCTTATTAATACAATTTAGTAAATATTATGTACCTTAAGCCAAATATGTTGTGAGAGAATACATATTTATTGTTTATTCCAATAAAAATCAATACGATGTTGTCAGAATCACCAAAGCCAAAAGAATAGGGATGACGACAGGGTAAAGAAAATGAAATTCTATTTAGTTCGTCAGTTCAATTATCAGAAAATTGAACATTTATTTTTTCTTTTGTCAATCAACCAAAAAATTACAAAGATAAAGCGCTTCAAAGTTCAGGAGTGGTGGCTAGTCGTGATGTCACTTTTAAATAACAATTGTACCAAGACGTGACGTCATGCGACATTTCAATCAATCAATATTTTGAAAATGTGAAAAAAGAAAAAATACGTGTCCAATACTTTTTGATAATCTACCTGATAGACAAAGAAAAAAAAGTTATTCGTCATCCCTCTTACAATGTAAACGTTTCGAGTTCTACGCTACTTATTTATAGACGTGCGTGCATGCATCGTGTCTGATCATCACTTATGACGACGATGGAAAACTATCGCGTCTCTAATTATTTTTATTGGCAACACCGAGAATCACGGCATGTATGCGTGCGCGTACGCACCACAGTGCGCGGTGCCAAGTGTGACAGACTAGAAAACACGGAAGTTTCACATGCAGCTATGTGCATTCGGGTAATAGTCAATATTTCAATAAAAGAACCTTTTTTTAAATAATAATTTTTGTTTTATACTTACTGTTAATGATTATTTAAATGACAAAAATTTGTGGAATTAAATACTGCCCTGCTCGTACAAAACTCGTGAAACAAACCGACTTCAAAAACACTAAAAAGCTAAAAATAACATTTATACAAATATACAGTTATTTTCGGAGTCGGTGCAAACAAAAACATTCAAACACTCCACCGGTAGTAGCGACTGGCAGCTTTTTTGTGATTTTGAAGTCGGTTATTTTTTTTTAGAAACATTTGTATTTGTCTGTTTTTAGTGATAAATTCTGATCAAGACGAATAATAAGAATGCAAACACATTCCATCAGCTGTACACATATTTCATTAACTATTTTTAAACTCTAAATGGCGATGATGTAAATGTTGAAATAAGTATTGCTAAAATGCATTTCATGACAATTCAAATAAGTCCAAACATGGCTCTGATACATTGTTTCATTATGGAGTTTCGGTGCCTACCTTCCGCCTTCGTCATCAGATGAGTTCGATAGTTCATTTTCCCCAGAATCGTTTATTTAAATTTGATTTGTCGACTATGACGAAGCAAAAATGACATAATTATGAAAATACTTTTGTGGCCATCTATGATCTTCTTCATCAGTTCCACCCCAGCAAAGATATTTTCTAAACTTTTATTTATTTATTTCATTAGAAACAACATTTCAATGACATTACAGGAAAGTCCTAATGTGACAGGAGAAATTAAGGAGCTCTCTCAATTCCTAACGGATCCCATAATCAGAATTGAATTTAGAAAAGATGGGACAAACCTGGAAGTGTACACTTCCATTTAAATAAAGTAAATAAAATGAGATGAGATGAGGTCATGCCGTGTGGGAACGGCCGTAAAGAATACATTTCCCCAGCACCAACAGGAGGAGTGTCGTAAGAGGCGATTAATTCCTATAGCACGAGACGGGCAGCAGCGTCTGCGAGCGAAATATTATAAAAAAACTGCGCCCTCCAACCCGCCTGCCAAGCGTGGCGAGTATTGGCAATCCCATTTCGGGGAGGCCTATGTTCAGCAGTGGAAGTCCTACGGCTGGAATGATGATGAATGATGAGGTCATGCTAAGCTGGCTGGTTTCTGTGTCAATCTTTATTTTCTCCATCATTCATCTCGATCATTTTGATTTGTAGACCGATACTTATAAAGTGTCATGCATGTAAGGGAATCCCCTGTAACAACTTCTGGTATTACCAATTCTGTTTTTATGTGGTTTCGGCATTGATTTCTGTTTGTTTATTAGGCTTCATATTTAAGTATAATATATATTTTTTACTTATAACAGTTTGTATTGTAGTTGACCTTAGAACAGACCTTTGTTCAGTCCAATAGCTTTGTGTGCCTTTCGGTTTTGTTTAAATCACATTTGGAGTAGCTATGGTTTTTTAGCAACAGGTATTCGTAACAGTTAAAACTGTAAACGATATTATGAAACCTTATTACTAAGACAAGAGTAAGCTAAGAAGAGTCATATTGCTATATTATGTAGGTACACATAGTTCTGCGAATGCAAAGCTAGTGGCAATAGGCATGCCACATCGTCCTAAGAGCGGAAAACCATTAGGAATGAAAAGTTTTCGAGTGGCCACCACATACTGGAAGACGCATCGTGGGCAGGTGGACTGATGACCTAGCCAAGGTTGCGAGAAGCCATTGGATGCTTATGGTCCCTGATCCGCCCGGTAAGGCCTTTTTTGGTGAACTTCCAAAGGATGAGATGAAGTCAATTATAATGATCTTGTATAAATGTAAGATGGTCACTTACTGAACTTTAATGAGTGAAGAAGGAAATGCAGATGCAAGAATGACAGAATACTGAACGTTAATGAGTGAAATAGTTAGATAGATGATTTAAACTATAGATTTAGTGCGTAGCGTATTCTAAGTCTATGATTTAAACGATAAGAGTAAAAGAGACTGAGTAACGAAGAATGATTGTGTGGAAGAAAGATAGGAGGAAAGAGGAAGGACTAAATATGTATAAGATTATGTACTAGAAAGATTTCTTAAAGACAAAATAAAAGCAGCTTATTCGTCAAAAGTGTTTTCATGCCCACATAAACATGAATCAAAATCGATTGAAACATTATCTAAAGGTTGATTTTATTTTCTTCAAAACACTCGAAACGGGGATGAATTGTCAAAAATTAGTGAGAAGGTAAACTTAAGATTCCAGTACACAACAAGTAATTAAAATGCTTATAAATTGCGTGCTATTGTCATCAGGCCATGTGTGACCAATGACCACTCCTGGGCATTGCTAATCCTCGGCTTCCTGGGCTATTCTCTTCGATTCGCTACCAGCAGCTCTGCAAATGCTACATCTAAAATTCCTTGATTACCCTATAAATATTCAAACTTGATAATGAGACAGCAAATTTTTCGCAATAAACACATAATAGGGCCTCCACCAGTGCCCTTGGAGTACCTACAACCGATGAATAATAATGGCGGATGTGTTGTTCGACGAAAATGTCCGAATCCTTGAGTGTGTATGTTTATATGTAGATTGTGTTACTAAGCCCTTTCCTGTTTAGTTCGCTTCGAGAGAATTCTTGTTCGTGCTGTAACGCCGACACAGTTAGGACCTGATTCGCTAAGGCTAACTAGTATTTATGATAATAATATGGCATCTATTGTTAACATGTCTTGGTAAGTAAATACCTGAGTAATGCTTAAAGAATTCCTGGCCACACTTAGGCTAAGTTCTAGAACCTTCGTAAATCGAGATTTAAAATACCTTGGTTTAAAACATTATTCTGTTTCTGTCAGTCTGTTAGTTTGAAAGCGTCGTTCTAAAATCCACGCTTAAGATAAAAGTTTAAAAAAATACTCATGTGCTAGTAGGCATCGCATAAAGACTTTAAATAATAATATGGTACCGTCATTGTTTCTGATTTCTGTAACACAAGTGCTTCGGCTACTTACCATAGAGCCATACCAGAGCAATGTATGTGATGTTGTCTTACTTTAAATAATGTATTTATTCAGTATCTATTTGTTTGCAGGGGCAGAGAGAGCTAATAGAAGGGTCTGCTGTCTTTGATAATAAGGTATCTCAACAGGTCTTTAACATTAACTAGCTGTCCCGGCGAACTTCGTACCGCCTCTTTTTTCAAAGTTATTCTGCTATTCGGGGCGGAGACAAATCTACCAAATCAAAGATCATTAAAATCGGTCCCGCCGTTCTTGACTTATAAATGAACTTATATGTAGATAGATATAGATTATCTTTAAAGCCGTATCAGGTACATATAAAGATTCGGACTTCTTTTTAACTTTACTTCTAAAAACATTATAATAGTGTAGTTAGTGCCACTTTTAACGAAGTTCAGAAGGCGGTATGAAATCGTAAGCGGTCACTGGTTAGGCTTTGATTTTGCGGTAGCAGAGGCTCGACCAGTCTTTGATGTCGTCAAACAATTTGCGTCTTCAACGACCTGGGGCTCATTTTCCTGGTATTTCCTCTCAACAATCTACTGAAACAATATAGTTACAAAATCACACCAATATAAACTTTTCCATCTTTTGTCTTGCACAACCACCACAAACAGTTAAAACAGTGACCACACGTGTGTTTTATATTCGTCAAAGGTCGCGCAATTCGCGCACGCGTGTCTCGGTCGGTGCAGTGTAACACGCACGCCTCGCGTGAATGGATGACGCAAGCACGCGTTATTTTTGACGCGCGCGCGCTGCATAGGTGTGTCCCATAGACCCGACCCATGTTTTTGAAGATAGAACGCAAATAAGTGTATCCTGTGTGACCGACCAATTATGTGCTTTAATGTAAGCACAAATATGCAACACAGTCTTAGTAATCACTGAACAGAAAATCATATTATAATCATATATTACGTATATTGCACTTAAAGGCAGGAATAAATGATCCAATTAGATAGATAGATACTCTTTATTGTACACCATACAAAGAAGTTACAATTTGCGTTTAATTATCTCTATTAAAAATCAGCCGACCTACTGACATGTCGAGACCATACAATGGCGGTCATTCCTAAAAGAGACTGGACATTCAACGCAGCTAGGAAGGCCACTTTCTTTAAAAATATAACTCTAGTCCCTTATATATTGGTAATATGACCTTTTGGGACCACTTGTACAACCTTTTTAAACTGAGACTTAATATAGATCTCGTTTCACGTAAACGTCGTTTCTCATCATAAAGGACTGCTGAACATAGGCCTCCCACAATGACTTTCATCGGGCGGGATTGCCAATACTCGCCACGCTAGGCAGGCGGGTTGGCGAGCGCAGTTTTTATAGAATTTCGCACGCAGACGCTGCTGCCCGTCTCGTGCTACAGGAATTGGTCGCCTCTTACGACACGCCTGTTGGCGTCATTCGAATATCAATTACAAAGTTTTGAATCCAGATGAGAATGATACCAGCTACGTTATGTCAGTTGGAAGTAGGTTAAAAACTACTTCTGAGATTCAATTACATAGTTAAAAGTGAAGCAAATACAGGGTGGCCAGAAAAGTGACGTCCAAAAATTTTTTTTATGTGCCTCGTTTTGAGAGGTATCTGAATCACCCCTATTAGTATGTATAGTTCTACAATTTTTAGTAGTTTTCGAGTTACGACTTTTTTTAATAGCCTGTGAAGCCTATGAATGACTACTTTTTATTATTATTATAAAAGCTTAGAGTCTAGCGCATTCTCTAAAGCTACTTAGAAACTAAGAAATTATCAGTTTAGATTTTTAATTTTAAGTTCAAAATTTTAATGATAACTCACTTAACATAAATTCTCAACTTTAGGTCAATTTTGTAGTAACTCCCACTAAAGTTATGAGGCTGTTTATTTTATGCATAAATGCACAGTTCATAGAGATTTAGCTGCAAGAAAAAAAAACGAAGAAACCTATTTTTTTTAAGAAATATTTTAAACTGATCCGGTTGCATAAATTCATAAAAAAATCGTAACTCGAAAAATACGAAAAATCGTAGAAGATACATAGGGGTGATTTAGATACCTCTCAACACGAGGCACTTAAAAACAACTTTAGGACGTCACTTTTCAGGCCACCTGTATAATATAAAAGTATAATAATAAAAAAAAACACCATGTATTATCACCATCCATTACGTTAATAATTCCGAATTAATTATTTTCTAATATCATGCCAAGTGTGTAAATAGCGATTTTCGTTTCTCCCCAGTTCTCCACGTGATGATGCGTTTGCAAAAGGTGTATGCGCGGTCGGTACACGCACCCGCAGCGTGAATGGATGACGTCAGTGGTTCACTGTATCGGCTGTAGATCGGTTCTAGAATAGCGTTCTTGACGCAACCCATCGACTAGGTGTGTCCGACTCCCTGAAAGACACATTGTGTGCGTGCGTAATAAGGATTTTAAAAATAGGCTCGCTATCAAAAAATGCAATTGCATGCAAACGTAGATACGTTTGCATGCAATTGCATTCTCTTTCAAAACTTTGTATAAAAAATTATGGATCCAATCAAACACTCCCACGTCTGGCAAAATGGAACTAATCTAGAAGTGTGCCCTTCCAATTGAATAAAAATAATTCAAATCGGTTCAATAATAGCGGAGTTCTAAGGTAACAAACATAAAAAAACATACAACCAAATTAAGAACATCTTCCTATTTTTGAAGTCGGTTAAAAAGACTATCTTTAAGGGTACCAGCTTCAAATAGGCAAAAAAATTACAATTTCATACTAAACCGCCAAATAGCTGAAATCAGTTTAAATGGAGTAAGTACTTTTTTTCCTGAATGCGATTTTGGTCACATAGAAAAAGTTGTTGTATTAGAAAAACCCTCGAGATGGAAATATGTTATACTAATAAAAATGCATTTATTTTCACCACAATCTTAGTTACATAGCTATGTGAACATACAAAGGTTGTAAGAGACCGGTACCAAAAGCAAGAGCCTGTATGAGTGCACCAGTGATCTCCACTTTACAGTTAGGCCAGATTTTACAAGACAAAAGAAACAAACTAACATTAATCATAAAGAAATAGGTAAAGTATAACACACAGCACACAGTTAAACTCTCACATAACAGAAGGACAAACATACAGAACATACACAGAAAGAATTAACATATTTAATTTGGTTTTTAGTGTGAAGAAGAAGATTTTTGGTGTCTACATAGTTTTAGAGATAATAATAAGTAAATGAGAGATTCAATGTTTTTGTTTGCACCGACTCCAAAAGTAACTGATTAGTTACTTAAGTGTTAGGATTATTTTTACCATTTTAGTGTGTTGAAGTCGGTTTTATTTTTTTTAATAAAATTTACTTATTTCATCAATTTTTAATGATCCTAATCTAACTGCTGAACACCGATTTCATCCCCTATTTTCCTACACTTATGGGTGATTTTTATTTTGCAAATTTTTCATATTATCTTTGAAGTATAAGCTATTCAATAAAACAAAAATCATCAAAATCGGCTCATATTTGTCGAAGATAGGTAACAAGAACCACAACCAAAATATTATCTGGGTATATATTTGTTGATTTTCTCAAAAAGTTCTAAATCAATTTCGATAAAATTTATATGGGACCACCTCTGAAGTATGATCTACCAAACAAAAAAAGAATCATCAAAATCGATTCAAACAAACATACAAAAAAAATAAAATACATACAGTCGAATTGAGAACCTCCTCCTTTTTTGAAGTCGGTTGAAAATGTTGTTACCGAAGATGTACAGGTATGAAGTCTATATTGTTATAAGGTCTAATTTGTAGCTGTTGTAGGTTGTTTAAAGGAACATTTAAATGTTTTTGAGATTTTGATATTCTGTACCGTAGTAAGAATTGGTTATTGTATAAATACTTATGTGCGTACATATCGCCATGACGTGTTCTTTAATAATGCAGGTTTAAGCAACTGATTATTCCTTATAAGTGATCTTTGCTAATGGTTTGTCAGTTATAGCGATAAATTTTCACTAGACAATTTCCGCCAATTATCTTTGTCTGATTCTCTATGCTCTTCTGAGAATACATTTATTATTGGTATTAAAATAAAATAAAACATTGTGTCCAGTAAATAATTGATATCATAGTTTAAAAAACTCGACTCATAACAAATGCGCCCAAACACGAAGTAGTAGAAAAAAAATATATTTGACAACAGAGATCCATAAGTGTTAGTAACATTGAAACTTAATAACTAGTGTTAGTACTTAATAACTAAAAGGGATCGAGTAAGCCTGCATAGGTGCTCGACTAGTGGACAGGCCCCACTGTCGGCGATGGCCTTCAGAACATTGTTAATTGCGGCTGCCGCGTACTCGACGCAAGAGTGAGCTGGCTTTTTTGCGCAGTATGGCCGGAAAACTGTCGACCTCTGCGTGCGCGAACATGCTCGGGGCACTGCAGTATCGCGGCAGCCCCAACAATGCCCTGAACGCATTATTGTACTGTATACGCAGGGTGCTATACGACTTTTGAGCATAGCTGACCCACAGACTGCTCGTGTAGAAAGAGGTGCACTAAGCTTTAAAAAGCGTGATCTTTACTGGAGTCGAGCAACGAGAAAATCTGCGAGCCAGCATGTTCGCCCTGATCGACAACGCCCTGCGCTCTCGCTCAATGTCAGCATCATCCTTTAGGTCTTCTGTGACAATGTGACCTAGGTACTTGAATTGGCGTACTCTAACAAGAGACCCGACCCATACAGCTTAATTGGGGGAACTACTTCCGGTAGTCTGTTGCCAGACCTAAAGACTAGGTATTCACTTTTCTTGTTATTGTACACCAACCCAAGAGCATCAGTATATGACTCACAAACAGCCAGCATTCTCCTAATGGCACTGACGGAGGGGGCCAGCAGCACCATGTCGTATTAGAACCACTTGGCTGGCCGATACGTACACACAACTAAACAGAGCCATTTAAAATATTGTACACCATACAAAGGAAGATGTACAATTTAGGCTGTCTTATCGCTTAACTATGTTAACTAGAGTTAGTAGGAGTGGACACTGCCCCCCTAGCATGAGCACCAAAACATATGTATATAGCGATATATCGATAACAACTGTAAAAATATGATAGATATAGGCGCCATGTTGAATTTTTATTGAAACAGCGATCATAATATGTAACGTCACCGGCACAGCGACTCAACATGGCGGCTATATGTATCATCTTTTTACAGTTGGTGTCAATTTATCGCTATATCACACGTGTTTTTGTGCTCATGTTAGGAGGGCTGAGAGGACGTCCACTGCTAAACAGGTACTTACCGAGGTACGCTTAGTGTTTCCTTAATGCGAGATCGAATCAGAAATCCTGACGGATCAGCAACCAAAGGTGGCAGTGGGCGAGGCACATAGTACGCAGAACTGACGGCCGATGGGCAGAAAGGTTTTAAAAAATGAATAACAGTATATAAAATCTAAGGAGGATGTTTTTACGTTAAAATCAATTAAAATAACTTAATATTTTTTTTATATTTTTAAAAACGATTGGACATATGGCGGACCTAATGCCAAGAAGCGTTCTCTATCAGTCAATAATGTTAAATCTCTCTCTCTCTCTCTCTCTCACACACACACACACACACACACACACACACACACACACACACACACACACACACACACACACACACACACACACACACACACACACACACACACACACACATTTGATGGATAGACTAGATAACTTGATGGCATTAATTTTGCAAAAGCAAAAATTTATGATTAATTTAAGGAAAACCTGTAATTGGCCTAACCAAAAATATTTATGTAGAATGTAAGTACTATTGTAACGCTGTTGGTTTTCTCAATA
The DNA here is from genome assembly GCA_963576865.1 of Anania hortulata. NCBI lineage: Eukaryota > Metazoa > Arthropoda > Insecta > Lepidoptera > Crambidae > Anania > Anania hortulata. The sequence continues at coordinate 3,415,102 of OY756388.1, read as the reverse complement.
AAATAAAATAAAATAAAACTGTCCGAATAACTATAATTGCCATATCATCATTATCATTTCAGCCATAGGACGCCCACTGCTGAACAAAGGCCTCCCCTAATGACTTATCATCGGGGGGGATTGCCAATACTCGCCACGCTTGGCAGGCGGGTTGACGAGTGCAGTTTTTTAGATGATTTCGCACGAAGACGCTGCTGCCCGTCTCGTGCTATAGGAATTAGTCGCCTTTTACGACACGCCTCCTGTTGGCGATAGGGAAGTGTATTTTTTACGGCCGTATTGCCATTACTCAACTATAGTAATTCTAGGATCTTTTCAAACTATTTATTTTATTTATTAAAGTAAGTAAATAAACATACCATGACACCATTTCAAATTGGCCAAGCAAAACGCATCATGCAAATTGGAGGAAGGTGATCGTGTAGCCGCCATTACAAACTATGCGAAACTTGGTTACATCTGAATGCACGTTAGGTAATGAAGAGAACCATTTTCGCATAATTTATATGCGAGTTGGCAATCGTCGCGCCAATTTCGGAATCTGAGACGTATTTTGAGGTAGAGACTGGTGAGTGGAGACACGCCCTGCCGCGCCTCCGTAATACTCAGGGTCTGGAGCCTTTAAAAAACCTACAAGGAGGTGAATAATGAAAAAAAAAGTATAAATTTATAGTTTAGACTCTCTATACACAACTAAATAAATAAATCATGTATTTGCCAGAATATCTGTTAAAATCTAAGTAGATAAATTATTGATGATACATTTTCCAGCTTGTTCGACATGCAAATATTATTAATACCGTGTTTATGAAAAAAAAAGAAAAAAACTACAAGTTCTGTCAAGTAGGTATCATGCAAATGTCAACCCTATAATATTATTAAAATTGCAAAATTAGAAACAATTTGATTAAAATTATCTCAAAATATTACACAAATGTCAAATTTTATCATTCAAAAATTTATTAATTGTAAGTACCTACATATTTTTTTCGTAGCAAATTATACAATTTATTTTTACGTAACGTGACAGTATTTTTAAATTGTCTGGAAATTTATTTAATATTTGTGTTGCCTTACAATAAACATTTATTCTACATGTTTATCAAAAGGTACGTGATTTGTATCACACAATACTAAATTCAAGTAATTAAGTTAGTGCTTAATAGCTTCCATTACCTAATGGCTTTGAGTCGTTACAGTTGATTTTCCTTCTAAATATCAAGTCACGTTTCATTTTTACCTCAAGAAGGTACTTATTTTAAAAATAATTTACTGTTTTAGATGCACATAATAGTATAATTAAGAATAAAGCCTATTTCATTTTGTAAATTAGGAACATGCGGATACAATAGTTAATCCTATTCATATAAATATTCTAGCAACAACAAGGTTAATAAAAAGCACAATTGTTATAGAAAATCGTACGCATAGAAGAAAATCGTGAGGCCAAAGGACCAAACGGGTTGCGTTTCAGTGAAACCGCGGTGCTGAGGCCCGTTACCGCCTTTGAGCTATGATTTCCTGGTATTTCGTCTGGAATGTTTTACCTGTTAAAGAGTATTTTTACCTCTTTTAGGGTAAATAAAGAAGGTTTAGTAAACTTTAAAAAACAAAAAAATATGATAATAATTATTTACTTTAAAACCATGACAAATGTTGTGATGTCTGGCGTATATTATTTAAGAAAATGATTTTAACTTGCTGTTGTTATGTGCTCAAAGTATTCAAAACATCGTCTTATCATTTTTATCAGCGCTATCTTTATGGCTTCCCTCTGTTTTATTTGAATACCTGTTTAAACAGTTTCCTATCTGTTGGCGAATGATTTCACTAAATCATTTTATCAATTCGCACAGACTTTGTCCTCAAATAACTTAACCTGACCCATACCGTTTTGGTAATGTTACAAGCCACCTTTTTAAAGATTTTAGTTTGTGCCAGCTCACGGTGTCTTGTGTTATTATAGCAGTAACTATTTAATTAATTAAAACAACAGAAAGATAAATATGTAGTCGGGTCCGATACAAGCAAAGTACTCAAAACAACGTTTTTACGTGATCGTAAAGACGGTAATAAGGACAAACACGTAAAACTTGGTGTTATAGTGCCAAAGAGGTATATTACAGTGTAGAAAGTAAAGCAATAAGTAGTAATAAAAACCGGTCAAGTGTAAATCTGACTCTTTCTTTAGAAACCCTTTCATGATGCACGAGTGCGATTTGAAATTCGATTTTCTCAATTTTTTTTCAACTAACTTCAAAAAATTAGGATGTCCTCAATTTGAGGCGTACCCATATGGCTATATGACCACCCATACTCTTATCAGGATGCCTAATTATGATGTCATTTTTTAAATATTTAACATTGTAACTAATGAAATTTTAATTTAAAACTGCTGGTTCAAACTAAATGAATTTCGGATAGAAGTATGGAACCACGAAATTACACAAAAATCGACCAACGTCAATTATAAAGATATTCATGTATCTAGTTACTGTGAAGTCGGTAAGTGGACCTTAACATTTTCATACAATACATGTTTCTGGGAATAGAGTTAGAATTCTACTATCGTAATAATACGGCTCCCGCTCTCAGTGTGATTCTAAATGTAACGAGATATAAATAAAGTGCTCGTAGTAACATCTCTTCCGCATAAAGATTTCACAATAATATCATAATATGGATGCTTTACTCGTAATAAGGTGATGAAATATTTTTATTTATGCTATGTAAGTATTGCTCGCTCATAAATAGTTGGTATAACTTACGAAGGCAAGAAGTAAGAATGTATCATCAATTGTTCTTATTAAATTTTTCTATATTTCTTTTCAGAAGAGTGGAAATTACATACTTTTAACCTAATTGACAACAAAAGTCAAAACTAAGAGTATGATCAAACACTGAAAGTTTTCGTAATTGACTGCAATATTTTAATTTTAAAAAATAAAGAGGTGCAATATTTAAAGGTCTTCTATAATTGAGCACAATTTACTGTCATTTGGGCTTAATTAATTAACCAAATTTTAACAATAGCAGACCGTAATCGTTTATTATTACTATAACATTCAAAAGTCGAATGCATGTCATTTGAATATTCCATTCAAAAAGTTCTAGAATTCCAAATTAAAAATTCGAACGTGGTTATCGCGCGAAAGTGTTTTTCAGCGGTGACGTCACGGTCACGGCCCCGCATCGTGGTGCACATGTGATGGGCCCGTGGCGGGCGGTGCGCCGGAGTGTTCTAGGCGTGGTCGATCTACGTCACAAAAAACTTGCGAGTTTTGAAAAATAATATAAAACTCTTGCGCACAGTAACTAGATACTTAATGTTGCAATTGTCTGATGAGGTTAATTACCTTAATGGATAGAAAGTTTTTTGTTGGCTTATGTAGCAACAAGGAAATTTCTTTGATTCAGAGGTCAAATGGTTGTAGATATTACTGCACTTTAAATAATATAATAAATGGTATAATATTCATATAAAAATACTAGACATTTCTTCGAATGTTTGTTTGACTGTTTTTAGGAGAATACTTTACTTTTAAAAAGTAAGTGAGTATGCAAACATGCAGAAAAAATCAATTGTCAACATTTTGTATATTCAGATGTCTACAATAATGTATAAAAAAAACAATCTGATTCATTAAATTCTCAATGTTTGACATGTTTATCATTTTGGGAAGTAGGCGGTCGCATTTAGAGGTCGAGCCAAATGTTCGTGACCTTTGCAACCGGGGAAATTCCGACCGCTCTTACAGCTGGTTAAAATTAAACTGCAGACCAGACTATCTAGAACTCTAGACTATTGATTCTGGGTAAATAATTTCTGGAATCAGCTTTATTAACATTAGCCCAGACATCTTTGAGGACTCTACTTTTATAGAGCTTGAAATGGTTAACTTTTAGCTAGGTTTTTTCTGTTCTGCTTTTTTGAGTTTACGAATTTTATAGTTGAGTGAAATGAGTAAGGAAGTAGAATGACAAAAATGAGTATATAAATCAGGACTTTAGGGTCCTCCATGTTGCCATTGGATTTTACGATTTAAAGAAAACTGGTTGGGGAAAGAAGAAAATTTAGTGCTGCGTCTCAGTATAGGACTTTGGGACAGGCTTAGCCAGCCAGCATCTTAGTCTGAATCAATGTTGTGTCTGTGGACTAAGATGTCTTGGCGGTGAATTTATTAAAGATATTGTCGACTAAGTTTACGACTCCAGTGTCTAAGAACCGTAGTTCCGTAACGAAAATGCTTTCAGCGTAGCGATAACACGACGATGATAAGGCCGTTTCGTAGCAATAGGCGTTATCAGCGTCAAGCGAGTCGCGGGTAGCGGCGCGCACGCCCGCCAGTCGCCGGTGGCTGCCTGCCCACTCCACGCTCGTCTGCAGGACCCAACCTTACCACCCTCTATCAGTATCACCCCATCGCGTGTCCACAGTGTGGTTAGCGATATCTCCAGTGAGTCCAACCTGCGGTCAGTCCCACAGGTCAAGTGTTCAAGTGTGCCTACGTTCGTGAGTGTTCTATCTAGCTGTGATCGGTGATTGCTCACCGAATGTTTATCTTGTGAAGTGTAATGTGTTGTGTCAGTGACATACAAATCAAACAACAAAGTTGTATAAATCTCTTTTTTAATTTGAAGCTTAACATAACATATTGACATAACGCTAAATACCACTTAAGTAGTTAGATAGGACAGTCTTAAAGATGAGTAGAGCTATAACGATCATGAGATCTGAATCACAGTCAAGGGGCGCGCGGTTCAGTGCGCCATGGATTGCACGGGTAGTGCGGCCGGTGGGGAGGGCAGTAGCCGGAGGACAGGAGCAGGGGGTGCCCTCTCCTTCGCGTGGCGTTTGACGTGCTTGGCCAAGTGGTCGGAGCGCATAAAGCGGCGATTACAAACGCGACACCCGAACTTCTTCTCGCCGGTGTGAGTGCGCTTATGTCTTGAGAGTTCGTCTGATCGCGAGAAGCGCCTCTCGCAGCCCTCCCACGAACATCTGAACGGCCGCTCGCCAGTATGTGTCCGGGCGTGCGCCTTAAGGTGGGAAGATTTAAAGTAGTTTTTGCCGCAACCAGGGTATGAGCACTCGTATAGGCGACGTCTAGCTGCAGGAGCGGGCGCCACCAACCACAGGGCTGTGGTTGGCAGCAGGGCGCTGGGGATTACAACGGCAGGGGCCGGCCGCGGTGCTAGCGGCACCCAGCCGGGTGTCGCAGCGGCCAGCGGAACTTGAGGAACACGCATCTCTTCCCGTGACTGCGGCTTCGGTTGGCACTCTGGGTGAGGAGAGGGCACTCGCGCCTCCTCAACTCTGGATGGGGTCGTAACTACACAAGTCATGGGTGGGGTCGGGGGGCTCGCTGGGGGCACGCGCTCGGGCGTTTTCGCGTAGGCCTGGCTGGCCATGTATTTCACTTGCGAGTAGCTGTGGCCGCGGTTCATTTTAAATTTGAGGGTTTTCAGGATGTTCATGTCGGGCGGTGGCGGTGGTAGCGGCTCGGGACTGCAGGTGCCGTCTTTGTGCGCGCGCATGATGACGGAGGGCCGGCAGCAGGGCTCCGGCGGCGGCGTGGTGAGCAGCAGCCGCGCCAGCTCGCATCGCTGGCGCTTGCTGATCTCCTCCTCACCCTCGGAATCGGATGGCTGAGGAGTGACCAGCCCGGTCGGCGGCGGCGACTCTCTGGCGCGTTTCAGTGCAGCCTTCTTCAAAGGTAAATCGACCTGAGGACAAAGACAGATGCACGTAAGTAAGTGAACGGTCGGTCGGTCGGTGGCCGAGCACGCGCGCGCTGCGTGATCGCGCGCGGCGCTCTTACCGGACTTTCGATTGCACAAATGGCACGGTAAAATCCGTTGCTGATTTTTTATTGGACACGAATCATTGAATTTATTTATTTCCGTACATTTTACAAAATTATAATTTTAAAAATAAACAATAAAAGTCGTCGACACTCACTTTGTTTTCCATTAATGGAGGAGTCGATGGCGGTGAGAGAGGACCGCAAACTTCTAGTAGAGTAGACATAATGATTACAAAATTAACATTCAACTGAAAAACTTTCTTGTTTAATTCACAAAACTTGTTGTTGTGGGTTTTCGTCTCCGCGCTTTGGAGCCGTGTAGTTCTGTCAGCGGACGGCAGACGAATAAACCGCTTCGCGGGTCGTCGAGGCACGAAGCATGGGAGGGTGCGGAGCGCGGGGGGTGTGGCGGCCAATGAGAGCGGGCGGCGCGGCCGTGTGGGCCAATGGGAGGGCGGTGATCACGCAGGCAGCGCGTGCCGGTGCGTGTTGTTCACGTGCTCGGCGGGTGACGGCGCGAGGTCGGCGCGTGACGTCAGCGGCGCGCCCCCGGTGACGTCGGGCGAGGGGCGCGGGCGCGCAAGGTCGCCTCGTAGCGAGCGCTCGCTGCATAGCGAACAATCGATGACATTCGTCTGCATGCGGCTTTACTATTTTGACAGTGTCAGTGTGTCGATGACCTCGCATTGTGGACCAGTTGTTGGTGGAAGAGTCTAAACAAACTTGTCATTGTTGTCATTAGCAGGTAATATAGCCTTGTCCCGATTAGATTGCGCCTGATTAGTTACGTGGCATAAAATGATGCATGAGTGGTTTAGTGTTGGCAAGTTGTGTTTGCTTGTCTAGTTTTTGTCTCGTGGTGTTTCGCGAAAACTTAGCTTATGATACCCAATAGATTTAATAGATACTATAAAACAGAAGTAGGTACAGACAACGGCAGGTCAACCTACCCAATAAGTTAAAGGTCATTCAACCGATTTTCAACTTTAAGTCCGACATGTAGAGATCAATATCAATTGAGAAAATTTGACGTTTTGTAGTAGGTTGACGTGCTGTTGTCTGTACCTATAACTCACTAAAGTAAGTACTGAATTGCCTTCAAAGTTTTAGTCCAAATTACCATTTACATATGTCATGTCCATTCATTGTTGTAACTATACTAACAGCCATTTACGGGTAAAATAATGTTGAAATCAAATCCACTGTTTCGTCAGAATCAGCTCAATCAGCACAGACATATACAAACTACCTTATTATCAACATAACATACCAAAGTTGTTTTATGTGCATAATTTACTTATTATTAGTGGGTATATTTATAATAATAATCCATAGGATTTTACGTAGTGAAGGAGGTTTTTCTTTTGTCCAACTTATTTGATAGTAGAGTTGGTAAACAAAAATCTTGCTAATTTAAACCACTTGATTGAAGTCTTACTCGGGCCCAATTTAAAAATGCTTTGGTCACAAAACATAGACTTCAACATTCTTTTACTAATGTCAGATAAAATAACGATTGTAATATTCACGTTCCTGTAATATTTTTCATCAAAAAGTGCATAAAACTTGAAATAATGAACTAGATTTCATAAAACTGTTGACAAATCGCATAACAGTGAATAATGTGTAGTTGCAGGGAACAGCCACGTTATCAAAGTTAAGTAGGTGTTTTAAAAATTAAGTGAAATAGTACATTAATATTTCTTTTTAGGAAAAACTGACCTCACCTTACATAAACCATTGTATCTTCTTCGGTTTTGTAATCACTTTTCCGACGTAGAGTTGTGACGTTGTTTCTAAATACATAGTTCGGTTTTGTAATTACTTTTCCAATGGTTTTTTAAAAGTTCCCTTGATTCTGGAGACAAATAGTCGTTAGACATTAATCATGATTATGGATTCATAATAATGATTAATGGTACCAGGTGATTTTGTTATATTCAGCCAGAAACCTTACCTAGTTTAACTATATCTAGAAATCTACGTGTAGGTATATCTAGTTAAAGCAGTTTAGCTGCATGATGATAAGGACAAAATAATATAAGCTAGAGCCGAAAACAATCATGATGACACATAATCACAACGCTCATTCTGATAGCTCAACATAATATAATTAACCAATTAAAATGAATAATCGAAATAGTCATTAAAATGTGCAGTTTTTTCTACTTACCACTATGCGTGTTACCACTAACAGCCATCCGTAATCGAGACACAATAGAAATGCCTTTGCTACGCAGTCTCTTATGACCGCTTGGATGTTGAGTGTAAAAGATATACACACAAAATCTTTTTATAAAAAAGTACACTAAGCCAAAATTGGTAGAGAAAATAACCATAAATATGTGTGATGCATGATCAAATATTGAATAACGTTGTGCACTTGTGCATTTGTTTTAGACAAAAAAATCGAACGGGTGGCTAACAGCCCACCTCAAATCAGCATCATGACTACAACAATTAACTACTAATTCAATCTACAAGAAAACATTAAAGAACTGCATGAGTATTATGTAGAGTCTCAAAAACAGACCAACACACACACAGCTCATACTACAGCATAATCATTAAAATTAGCAAACACGGTTGTAAGAACGAGTCACTTTCAAGTTCCAACACACCTCTCGGGCGCGCATACAGTCACCCGAAGTGTGTCGATGAGTAACCTGCGCAGGCGCGCGGGAAAGTGAGCACGCGACCGAGGCGTGATCGCCGTCGGTCTGTGGCATAGGCGGCAGAGGAGGCATTTGAGGCAATTTGTTTATAGAAAATACATATTGAACAACATCACATAAATATCTGATCCTAAAGTAGCTAAAGCACTTGTGTTATAAAAATCATAAACAACGGCGGTACCACAACACCTAGGCCAAAGACAATATTGAAAAGTTCGGATCCTACATTTAAACGACCAGGAACCCAGGACCTCATGGCTGGCGACTCCAAAGAGGCGTGTCATCTCGCCTACGATGGTCGTCAATCGCAATCGTTGACAGTGCTGTTATGTATTGATGGTACTTTGAGCGCTGGTACCTCAGTGGTCGGAATAAAGCCAGCCTTACTTAAATGACTATGATGTAGGGATGGTACTATTGTTTATTAGAGCTACTTCTCTGTCAGTTTTTAAAAGAGAATAGCCTTATGAGTGACTGATTAACGAATTTTCAAAGCGGCGTCAAACTATTATTTTGTAGTATTATCAACAGACTGCTAGAATATATATTTATCTTGTTTGTGTCAATTTCTATTGGTCTATAGGTGTTAGTACTAAAATTCGTCAAAGGAGGGAGTTTTGTCGTGACTGCACATGGTACAATTGTATGGAAATTAAAAAAGGTGATATAGGCGTTTCCTACAAGTCAACCTCTGCTCACAGCAGAAATATTATGTTGGCGGCGTTTATTAAGAAAATAAACTGTCTTTCCGAATATAATTTAAATTAAATTTGTAAATAAGCATGGACAAAAATCTCGAAATAACACTTTTAATTGTTTTGTCAGTTCAGGTACCGTTGAGCATTGGCCAACCGGCGGGGCGTGACGGCGACGGGGCAGCAGCGCGATCAACACGTTACACTGCGGGCGTGACGGTTTCGTTGACATTCCTAATAAGACGTTCGATTTTTCCACTATTCATTATTATATAACTAAAAAGTTGTAAACATAAACAAATACAGAACGCTACGTGACCACTAAGTGCGATTAGCCCGACGATAGCGCGTCGCGTCGCGCCCCTTTGTAGGCACGCCTTGCGTATCGTTCGTGTTTCGTATCGTCCGAAACATCGTATTTCGTTTTCCGTAGTAGACTTTCAGGTCCCATAGCGCCGAGCGGGATGGTGACAGGTCCCGTAGCGCCGAGTGCGACGGTGCTGTGTGCCGTCATCTATAGATTTCAGAACATTACAAATACCGGCCCGTCACCGTCGCGCCTCTTCTGCTGTTTGCCCAGGGCTATACTCTAGATTCTTACGGTGCATCTACACCGGTGTTTTAAATTACGGTCAAACGTAATAAAAACTTTCTTACCCTGAAAGCATTGTAGAAATCCCTAACATACTTACATATGATTCGCTCGCCGCTCCCGCCTCAAGCTCAGCCCACGCATGCGTCACGTACATTGAACTCGTACAGGCGTGCGCGTGTGTGCGCCCGCGCCTCCGCGAGTGACGTAGCGGTTACTCATCGCGACGATCGACACCATCAACATCGATCGTGGATATTTATTCGTGTTTTGTTTTGATTTTGGGATTGAACTTAATGTTCTTTACAATATAACAGGCTGTAAAAGTATTTACACAACCTATACTTACCATAAAGGTACAGCCATATTTCATTAGATTTATATTAAGTTGTGTAAATGATCGGTATGCCACATTGTGTACATGAAACTAAACAACTATGCTAAGGAAATATGAGCCACATTTTAAAACATGTGTTTGGTACTAAATCGAATAGCCGAACCAGGCAAATTATTTTTATATCGAAGTATGTACTCCGATAAACATAGAGCGAAATATGACAAATTGCCGTGGGTCTTGCTCGGTATTCGTTCTGCTTTTAAAGATGACCTTCAGTTAGACCGTCGGCTGAACTCGTCTATGGCGAGCCCCTAAGATCAGTAAGTTCGGAACTGTATGGAACTGAAACGTGGCCTCTTACTATGGGCCTCATAAGAAATATCAAGGTCGCACAGCGTGCTATGGAAAGGGCTATGCTCGGTGTTTTTTGTGTGTTTGCGAGATCGAATCAGAAATAAGGTGATCCGTAAACGTACAAAAGTCGCTGATATAGCCCAACGGATTAGCACGCTGAAGTGGCAGTAGGCAAGACACATAGTACGCAGAACTGACGGCCGATGGGGTTTTGAGATGGAGGCCACTTACCGGCAAGCGCAGCGTAGGACGTCCACTCACAAGGTGGACAGACGACCCGGTAAAGGTTGCAGGGAGCCGCTGCATGCAGGCCGCCTCCAACCGGCCAATCAGGAAATCACTAGGGGAGACCTATGTTTAGCAGTTCTATGGTTGAAATGATAATGATGACCGTGGACGGCGCCACTGATACCACTGAATTTTCTGCCCGGCTTACTTACTATATTTTTTCATATTTCGTTTCATGTTTCTTTGTCAAAACTGTTTAAGTTCCTGGGTACAACAACAATATCCTGAAATATTCATTAGTACTTACAGATTAATGATAGAGGTCAATAATAAAAAAAAAACAAAAACCGACTTCAAAACACTAAAATGCTAAAAATAATCCTAAAACTTAAGTACCTAATCAGTTAATTTTGGAGTCGGTGCCAGCCGATGAGAGATTCAATGTTTTTGTTTGCACCGACTCCAAAATTAAGTGATTAGGTACTTAAGTGTTAGGATTATTTTTAGCATTTTAGTGTTTTGAAGTCGGTTTTATTTTTTTTTATAAAATTTACTTATTTCATCTATTTTAGTGATAAATCCTAATCTAACTGCTGAACACCTATTTTCTTACCCTTAGGGGTGATTTTAATTTTGCAAACTTTAATCATAGTATCTTTGAAGTATAAGCTATTCAATAAAACAAAAATCATCAAAATCTGCTCATATTTGTCGAAGATAGGTAACAAGAACCACAACCAAAATATTATCTGGGTATATATTTGTTGATTTTCTCAAAAAGTTCTACATCAATTTCGATAAAATGTATATGGGACCACCTCTGAAGTATGATCTACCAAACAAAAAAAGAATCATTAAAATCGATTCATAATTGGCGGAGTAATCACGTAACAAACATACAAAAAAAAAAAACATACCGTCGAATTGAGAACCTCCTCCTTTTTTGAAGTCGGTTGAAAATCGAATTATACCGGCCTGACTGAATGTTCAATAAAATATTTGCTGTTTTGTGGTTGTAGTTTTATTTCAAACCCTTTTATTATGATTAATTTATTATCTACTTACTATAGAAAATTGTTAAACATATGTATACATTTTTCACATCCTGAAATCCACCTTTTTTAATAAACTTCTAAGTGGGATAAAAATATCTCAGTGGATTCACTGGCAGTGCTCACAAATTTTGTAAACCATTGATATTTTTGAACTGTCTCAGGTTGGAATCGAACCTAGTCCTTAAACCAAGTAGGTCAGAGTAGCAGGAGTAGTAGCGGTAGGGCGGTATGCACGTGGTGTGTGCGCAGCCAGTCTAGCTGACTTACCAGACTGATCATAGCGATGACTGATTACTGATAATGGTGATAGTAAATGAAGGTAGTCTTGGCTGCAGGTGTGGGAAAACGCTGTACATACAGTAGGCCAAGAAAGTGGTATATCACCCTAAGGTTGTAAATCATTTGCGCGTCAACGTCATAGAACAACAGGGTTGATTTTTCCTACAAAAATATTGACAGCGACAGCGACATACTATTCTACTAATGCTATCTTTATCATATTATGCCAAAAACAAATAAATATTACGTCATTATTGTGCATTTCTTTTATTATTAAATGGTAAAAGTCCATAAGTTCGACCTTATTGCTATTTTACTTACACATAATATTTTGTCAAAACTGGTAGACTCCTTTCTTGGCCGACCGTGCCGATATAATATATTTAACAAATAGTCATTAAAGCAAGCAATACTAAAATAATAGGATAGGATCGGGGCATGAAATTATATACTTTTTAGTGAATCGACTGCTTTTATTAATTATTAGGTTAACACCGATAAATCTTTCTGCATAATACGTCCTTCCTCTTTCACCGCGATCCCACAAGTCCGTCTTATTATCTTTCTTTCAAATCATCCTTCCTCGTTACTCTGTCTCTTTTACTCTTATCCTTTAAATCATCTATCTAACTCTTTCACGGAATGATATTTTATTAACATGAGAGTTTAAATACTAATAGCAGTTTAAGTAACAGAATTTATAAGTACATACAACAGCACGTCAACCAACCACAAAACGTCAAATTTTCTCAATTGATATTGATCTCTATCAGACAGTTTTAAAGTTGAAAATCAGTTTAATGACCTTTAACTTTTTGGGTAGTTGACCTGCCGTCGACTGTACGAGAGCGTGCTAAATACAGAGGCCGAATTCCCGTAATTTATCATTAGTTCCAAATTCGCAAGTCACTGTCGATCCGCTCCCAGTAACATTACTATCTGAAACAGTATTCTTGTAAACCCAAAAAAGTGCAACTATAGTTCGTTATGCGACTATAAAATCATAATATTTATGCATTTATGCATTCGAAGAATGGAACTGTACAGTCGGCAGGTCAACCTAATAAAAAAGTGAAAGGTCATTGAACCGATTTTCAATTTTAAGTCCGACATGTAGAGATCAATAATAATATAATAATAATATTAAAAATGTTTATTTCAGATAATCATCCATACATATTTGTTAGTAATCTACTTATATTATGTTAGTAAAAATAATAATAAAATAAAAGAGAACTAAATTATCCTAAAATCTGCCAGGATGAGAGCAGTCAAATTCAGTTTAGGAACTTGAATGTCCCACCCACATGCATTCGAGTCCAATGCCTCTGAATGGGACAGTCAAGCTTACCTTGAAATACCTTCAGGACACAATTTGAGCTCTCCAGTAGTCTGCATAGCATTAACGCAGTATGCTTCCTCATGATGCCATAAAAATCATCAACACCTGTTTCAGCAAACATGCTCGAGGCACTACAGTATCTGGGAAGGTCCCATTAGCATCCTGAAGGCATTATTGTTCTTGATTCGAAGCGCGTTGTAGGCCCTCTGCGTTTAGTCACACCAAAGACTGCAGGTGTAAAAGGTTTGACAGTACGCCTTGAAGAGGTTAATTTTGACATCGATTGTACACTTAGCAAGCCTGCGGGCAAGCATATTGCATCGGACCGCCAACGCCCTTCGCTCTCTCTCTACATCATAATTATCTGACAGATCTTCGTTAACAATATGAATTGAGCAAATTTGACGTTTTGTGGTAGGTTAACCAGCTGTTGTCTGTACCTGACGCCATCGATAGTAACAAAAAGTGGAACTAATTACTATATTATAATAATTCCAAATGGAAGAAACCAAAATGTTTTTTTTTTGTTTTCAGGCATATTGCGATAATTTTAATAATTTAACATTAAATATAGTTTTTGATAGTAATGTCAAATTAAGAGAATTGGGCTGCAGTTTTGAACATATATTAAGTAAAAAATACATATTATATTAGTTCCACGACTTTTTGTTATTATCGCTGGCGTCAGGTAGGTACATTTCCATACACATATAGTTGCGTAACAAAGTAAGTAGTAGAGTTTCAAATATCCTCATTCTTGTTTATGTAGTATCTATGTGCCAACAGAACGATAAATAAAGATATCGTATTTCATTTGTGTTACAAATAAAAATAATCCTTTACATAATGGATATTGGATAACTAGCGCTTTTTAACGTTACTTTTTGATTACTTGCGCCTGATTTTGGTGCTCCTATAACTTTCAATATGAGGCGCTTAAAGCATCCTTGAATAACAATTATTTACTAAATGACGATGCTACTAATAATCAGCTGCCAAACTAGATTTCTATGTTCGCCCCGTAGTAAAAGTTTATATCTGTAAATATATATGAGCACCAGAATCAGACCCACAGAATCATAGGATAAATCCAGAAACGACACTTTAAGACATTTGCTAAAATAGACTACCTACTCTCAATATGCGGCAACAAAGAACAAATTAGCTTGCACCGGGCAATGTACTCTCATTTTATAATAGCCTACAAAGCGTTACTGCAAGCGATAATCCACCAAAACGCCACAAGTGAGAGCTCTTTTTACTTTGTCCTGTCAGCTACCGCTCTCTTGCAAGGGCTGCGACTTGTGTTTGTGAATTTAGTCGATACCTACCTACGCATGAAACAGCGTGTATAATTAGTAATAATTCCAATGAAAATATTACTTTCCATTTCGGTATATTGATACAGTTAATTTATGAAAACACCCTGATCGTATTAGTGTTAAAAAGCCCTGTATATAAATGTCGTAACGTAGTAAGTACCTACCTAATGAGGACCTAAAATATTATAGAAGTGGTTCATGGACTTATTATAATATCATTGTGGTAGGTCTGCTGGAGATCGAGACGTTAGTATTTTCAATCACAACGGAGTGGTCGCGTCGCTGCTACTAATGCTACCGAGCGACCCAGTGGCAAAATATTATAGTCTAAGAGCAGTGGATCTTTGTGATGAAATAATAGCATCTAATAAAAATACGATGTAGGTAATTTATTATTAGTTATTATTAAGAATATTACAATTTTTGTACTTTTAAATATTGTTTAGCTGACTTTTTGCCAGCTTTCAAACATCGGTTGTTAAATTTAATTGTAGCGTAAATACGTAATCTAACGAACAATTTTAGAAAATATTCAGTAGGAAAGCAGGGACATAATTTCTTTGAAGGTATTTCTAAAAGTAATTTAAAGATTCTGCTTCCAGATCTGTCTTGAATGCACTTATCAAACTTTTGTGTGAATGCTATTTCTAATTTTTCAACATAATGAATGACTTCTTCTGGTGGCATTTTTAAACCACCGTAGAATGAGGCGTCTTTATTATAGGCTTTGTAATGGGCAAATAATGTGTTTTGATTTAAACCTGGAACCGACTTTAGTTTACTCTGCATTTCAAAACATTTATGTTTTTTTGTACATTTGAAAATTAAGTAACTTGCAATGTATGTCAGCGCATTCATTTGCGGTAAATCCATTCGATAGTCAGTTTCCCCTCCTAAAAAGACCAGTGACGTTGGCAATAATACTTCGTCTGGAATCGTAGTATTAGTTTTCATGAAGTTTTCAGCTTTTAGCAATATTTCATGAATATCTGTTTCGCAATTTGCCGATGGTGAGTTTTTCAGCATATTTGTTATAAACAATTTGGAAAATGCTCGCACAAATTGGATCGGTGTGGGCTCACTGCATGATCCACTCTGCTGTCTTACAGATCCAAAAAAGTTTTCTACGCTATCTTGATTAAGTCTTCTAGTAAAAAGATATTTAAATCCCTCTTGTTTTAAATCACTAAATAACTGTACAATCGATTGTATTGTAATTTGAAAATTTTTAAAAGTCTTTATTTGTTTAGTGTTATCTTTTCCGGTATGCAAATTTATAGATTTTATATTGGCAAACATATTTTGCGCTTCTTTTAAAATTGCTGTCTGATCTTTTGACATTCTAAGAGCGGTTTGTAATTTTTTGTCAGATTTTACTGTACTTGAATTTAGTACGTCGAATAAGTTGTCCATTGTTTTAATAAACTCAGCTGTTGCTTTAGCATCCTCAGATATTTTTCCGAAGTCAATATATGTTTCTAGCGCTGCATAAACCGTATTACTGAATATTTGGGCAGCGTATTTCACACGCATTTTTTTAAAGTTATTCGGCTGAATATGGGCATCTGTTACCTTGGGTATTAACCTTAGCTTTTTTTGTTTTTGATCTTCAAATAATGTTTTGATATATTTCCACGATATCATTTTTCCATTTAAGTAAAAGTTACTTGATAGCAAGTTATTATGTACACACTTTAATAAGTGTGGAACGTCAAAAATATAGTAAATTTTACGTCCGTTAACAAAAAAATACGGATCCTCAACAGTGACTTTCTTTATTTCTTTGGCATATTTATCAAAATTTGACCCTTGGTTGGAAATAATAGCCTTAACCTCAATACCCAGGCCAAAAAGTTTCGTTATGACTTCAGTCATCCACACATCTAGTTCACTATAGTGTTTGGTACTGGCAAAAAAAGCGTAAGCAATTGGCTGCTTCCATTTGCAATAAATACCTTGCAGCATGATCACATAAGCATTGTTGGCAATTTCTGGAGTAATGTTTCCGTTAATATTCTGAAAGCCAATAACTTTATCAGTTTTAATATCATAGTACAAATTACGCTTAACAACCATCTCATCGACACAAATAGTACAATATTTAGCGTCTACTGGGAGTGATTCTATTTTCAACGATAAACTTTTTAAAACGCGCTCATCTAGTTTTAGAGGAATGTTCACTTTAAATCTGTTTATTGTTCTTTCACTTGGGAGTTTTAGCACAGTTTGAAGGCATCGAAAAGTGTAAGGACTAGAATAATGCAAATTCAGAGCAAACATTTTATATTCCGCATCGTAATGATTGTCTTTTAATTTATTTCTTAATTTATTTTGCCATTCAATTAATTTTTGAAATCTTCTATTGATGTCATTCTCTGTGTCTGATGTGATAGGCGCATTATTTGTTTCAACTTCTTTTTTGATTCTGTCTAGTTCATATTGTAACCGTCTACGTTTACGTTTTGAATCCTGGAGTTCCTCTGAAAGTTTTTGTTTTCGTGGGGTTTTGTCGGATAGGTCTTTTGTTGGCTGTGTTGTCTCTTCTAAAATGGATTGAGGCTCAGTTTGAGTTTCAATGGAAATGGTACTAGATTTTTTTATGAAAGTATTAGTATACGAAAAAGTAGATAGTATACGAACTTTAGATTTAGATTCAGATTCAGAGACTAAATTAGTTGGCTCAAGCGGTTTAGAGGATGTTGATGGATTATTTTGCAATTCGTCACATAGGCATCGTACTGGAACTGCATTGGCCTGGAGTTGTTTGATTATTTTGATCGCCGAATATTCAAAATGAGCAGAACAAACAAAATAGCAGTTGTGTTTTAAATCTTTTTTATCTAATAAATCTTCTCTTCCAATGACAGTCAACCATTCTTTGCGTCTGAAAAAAAGTAAATAAATATACGCTAGATAACATTCCGAACAAAGTTTCGAGCTGGTATTTGGTCTTAAATAATAATAATTAAAATGTGGAATACCTAGCTCAGTGAATGTTAATGATTTCATATTTACCCTGTATAAGTGACCTTAAGTACAAAAAGTTAAAAATCATTCATATTTTTACATTGAAACCAGTATTAAATATAAATAATAGACAACATTACATACATTGCTTTATAGCAACAGCATTAATCGGATGTTAAGGAGCTTAAGCACTTGTGTTGTGTACAGAAATCAGAACAACGACGGTACCACACCATCGGTTACGGTACGGGCACCATCTCGCATAATCTTGTTTTAATTACTTTAAATTTACTATCAACCTTGGTTTAAAACCAACGTAAGTATTTCTAATTTCCTGTAGTTTTGATTAGATAATGTAGAATTTAACAACTGTAGCTCTTAGCCTACAATGTCGTGTTCGCGCGGCCGCCGCGCCCGAGCTCGTGCGAGCTGGCAACATGTTGTGCATCACAGCGTGGCGTGGTGGCGCACGTACCTATGTTGAGTACACGACTGACTACAATCTGACAACGTCAGTCAAACAAACAAAACTATGTAGTAGCCATTATAATAATAATGTTAAATTAAATACATACTATGTTTACATTCGTAGATTTTTCTTGTATTAAATAAAATGAATTAAAAATCTTACCTTTCAGGATCTTTAGGGAGTGTGAAAAGTGTCAAATTCGGATCTTTTCTGGTGGAATTCATACACCCAAATGCTGCGCAATATTTTCGATTTCTTTTGATTTTCGTATTCATAGTGAATAAACTCTAAATAAAGTCGGCAGTGTAACGCGTACAAAAAACTACTTTTAATAGTAAGAACGTGTAACAGCGCACGCGCGTAGCACTCGACTGATTTTAGCCTCTTCGAAGGTGCGCGTCGCTCAGGTATTTATCTCGAGTTCTCGACCGAAACGCGGTGTCGTAGGCCTGCCAGACCTTCAGAAGGTTTGAATAAACAAAAAAAGCCTACTCTTGTATTACAATCGAAGCTTTTCAGGCCGTTTAGGCAAGGTTGATTGCTAGACATCATAATATGTAACTAAATACATTGAGTATTATAGAATAAAGGAACTTCGCTATGCTAGAGTGGCGTGACCTTTATATGGGTCAGCAGGGGTTCAGCAGTTATTTGTCATACTAAATTTAAACTAGGGCCTTTTTAAATTTAAAATTGTACGGATATTAAAATCATATTATTTTCTAATAGAATATTTTCTTTTGTAACCTTTACATTCTGTTGGATTAACTTATTTTTAAATTTACATTAAAAGCCTCCTCGTTTTACAACCTACTTGATAACACTGATCAAACTACGTTAGATAATAATGATTTAATCCAACTTAGAAAAAAATATACGGAACGAAAAAGGTAGAGCAGTAAAAACTGTTTTCAAGATTTTTGTACAGGTAGCGCCATCTATTAAAATAAAATATTACTAAACATTTCAGTAGGTGTACTCACAGCACTCATAATTACTTTTCAGCGCCATCTATTAGGGATTGCACAAAGCAATTTCTACAGCAAACCTGAAAATAAGCAGGAGATAAAAAGGAAAAGACAAGTATTTCGTTACACGTCCATCATATAGATGACGCTACTGGCATATCTACTTAAGTTTGCTACGAATATGTCGTAGCCGTAGTCAATACAATAATAATTTCGTAATACCGTAGCGCAAAAAGTTTACTACTATTTATGTTTCCCCAAAATATGAGATTGGGAATGTATAATCATGCTAGAAAAGTCTGCTAACATAGCTTAAAAATATATCGCGTTTGAAAATGATTTATCAAATATGGTAAGTAATAATTAACAAAATAATGCATAAAATAAAAATTTGTAGAGTTTTTCAGACAAATTTGTTTTAATATATAAATAAATTTCTTTGAATTGTCTATAAATAATTACATGTAAAAGTCTCTTGTAAATAAAACAGTATTACAGTACATGACTTTATCCCAAAAAATTTGCTGGTCGGTTGCCTGGGATGACGAGTAGTGCCCCCTAAATTAGAGACTCGATGAATGTAAGTACAAATATCGCACAAAAACTCATCAAAATACGATTCATAACAGCGCCCAATGAAACGTTTTGGTAGCGAAAATTAAGGAAAATAATACTTTTCGCATTTACGCAATTTTTGAAATAAAAAATCCTATGCTAAGTTTGTAGCTTTTATGTTGGCCTATCAATCGACGTATAAACGATTAAATCAGTCAAGCGGTTATAAAGAAGAAAGAGAATTAGTATTTTGTTGGTTTTTTCAATGATTTCAATATATATTTTTTCTCCTAATGTTTAAGTACTAGAAACAAATGCTATGCTCAGAATACTGTGTAGGTTTTGACAATTCTTAGCATATTTTTTAAATATTTTTCTGACAAACTGGGCTTAAGTATAAGGTATTTGAAACTACATTCTAGTTTACATTTGACGACCATACACCTTAGGGTTTTTAAATTTCATTATCACGATAGTTAGTCCCAAACTAAGCAAAGCTTGTACTATGGCGACTAGATAACGAATAAACATACTTCCTATGCATCATTATTCAGCCAAACGACGTTTTCTGCTGAACATAGTAGATTTCAGCCATATTATGGCTGAAATGATGATAATGAAAATGAAAATGAAAATGTTTTATTCAGTATCTTTAATGATGATGTCTTTACATATAATGGTGATGATGCAAGCTGTGTCTAAATAATAAAAAATACTTGAATACTTTAGTGAACGCAGACGGGGCGTAGTGATTGGTGATTTACCTACTTAATTCAGTAAGTAGGTAAATCACCAATCACTTGACTGAAATAATAATACAGTGCAATTAGGCTTTAGAGGTTTAAGATTAAACTAACATTTTTTAAAAGTAATTATACCATCCGATTTGTTGGTAAATATCCCTTGAAAAAAAAAGGAAACTTTTAAAATGTGGTGCTGGTGGCGAATAGAAAGGATTAGGATTAGCTGTATGGAAAAAAAGACCTACACGTTTTAAATATGCTGATAAAAATAAGTATACTACGACCATTAAAAAGTATTATTTCATTTCGACGACCGTCTAGTGTACTGGTTCGCGCTTCGGACTACATAGCTAGCGGTTGCGGGTTCGAATCCCGCAAGGGGCAAATGTTTGTGTGATGAGCACGAGCGTTTGTACCTAATTCATGGATGTTTATAAAGGTATTTAAGTTGTTTATCTGTTATCTTGTCGCCATAGTACAAGCTTTGCTTAGTTTGGGGCTAGATAATTGGTGTGATAACAATTTATAACATATTCATTTGTTTATAAGTAAATAAAAACTAACATCAAAATGAGCTAAAAACTAAAATAATGTCCTATTGTAGACACATTGGCAGAACCATTGATATGTATCATATGTGATTCACCGGAATGGGAACCTGTCATAGCTATCTAGTCAAGGAGATGGCATGGAATAGAGTAAATAGGAAAAAATACCAACAAGAGTAGCACTTAAATTCATACGATGTTATGAAAATATTCTCTTTTGAAAAGATGCATGTGTTACAGACGAAGCCACGGGAAATTGTTAGTGATTAAATGAAGTATATTGTGATACATATTTCTTATAACAGATTACAAATATCGATTTTAATTTGAAATAAAATCGTAATTGAGCAATGGCGTGACTCGTTGAAGTCTTTTCTTTGATACGGTTCTGAATTCTGTTAAACTAACTTTAAAAACCAGGAATTCGTAAAACTTCGTTTTCTTTATGGATTTCTTACTTGTTGGGGATGGGTCGCCATTTCTGAGGTCCCGGGTTCGGATTTCAGCAAGTGCTTTAGCTATTTACCTAAGGATCCACGCAATATACCTATGTGATGTTGTCCAAAATTTATTTATTATTATTTTTTCTTTCTTACATCTTTCTTATCCACTAAAATATTATTTTATTAAAGTAAGTTTAAATATTTGTTACCTACCTAAACTACAACGGTTGTCAATAAGTTCTTAAAAAACGAATTTCTCTGGTGAATTAAAACTCAAAATATCGCTTACATTAGAACTATCTACTAATCTTATTTAAGCGTGCACTTTTGGTGGGGGCGATATTTAAAGTCTGAATTTTAACCAGAGAAATCAAAAGACTACAAACTTTTTTGTATGGAGCCCCGCATTAAGGTTGCAAGTACCTAAAATTAAGTTATTTTGGTGAACACCTATGAAACATACGTCAAACGACAGAGAAAATAATTACAAATAACAAATACTACTTTGTTCTGGATTTCAGATGGAATGTACGTATTCAAACTAAAATTCTAAACAAAGCATATCATTTACGATATTTTTTCAGAGATTATTTGTTGATTGTAATTATTTCCTCTGTCAATTGACGTATGTTTCATAGGTGTACACCAAAATAACGTAATTTTAAGTACTTGCAACTTTGGGTATGCCAATAGGGTTCGATGGTTTTCGCAAGACTGATTCCAACGTATGGAAATACTTATTAGATAAATCGATATTCCAAATACGAAATATTGGTATACCAATTAGTAAAGAAATTCAAATTTATTTATTTACATGAAACATGTTACACTAAGATGTTTTTTACAAAACATTCCGACATGTCTTGCCACATTTAAGGTGGCATGTAAATTATTACAATTAAATTACATTACGTGTATAAAAATCAATTAATTGTTAGTTAGGTATGTGATTGAAAGAATTGACGGCCGATGGGGCAGAAAGGTTCTAGAATGGAAGCCCCGTACCGGCAAGCGCAGCGTAGGACGTCCACTCACAAGGTGGTCAGACGACTTGGTAAGGGTCGCAGGAAGACGCTGGATGCAGGTCGCTTCCAACCGGCCAATATGGAAGTCAATGGGGGAGGCCTATGTTCAGCAGTGGACGTGCTATGGCTGAAATGATGATGAAATTTATTGTTTCTTTTACTGATTATTTTTGTGTGGTCTAAAAATCAATTAATTATAACAATATTCAAATCATGCCACTGAGATGTAGTTCTTGACTACAAAGTCATCCATCATGCTTTAGAGACAGATACGGTTGGCGTTTTTTGTTAGATAAGATTCATAATCAGCATCATCACCATGTCAGCCTATTGCAGTCCGCTGCTGGATGTTGGGGGACCGAAGAGCGCCAAAGAACATGATCTCCCGCTTTTTTCATCCATCCACTGCCAGCCATCTTCCTATGGTCGTCGGTTCATCGTGCTGGGGGGCGTCACACGCTACGTTTGCCATGACGTGGTCTCCACTCGAGAACTCAAGATAAGATTCTCCAAATCGTTCACAATGAGGGCTGCACGACTCTGGAACTTGCTTCCCTTGGATATTAAGCGTTCGGAATCAAAACTTTCTTTTAAAAATAAACTTCGAAAACATTTCAGTTCATAATTGCAACATTTTATTAATAGTATGTTTGTTCAAGTACTTATTATTTATTTAATTATCTTGTGTTTGTATTGATATTTCATTAAAAAATATGTGTATTTTACTATGTAATATTATTGTTTGACAATACGATTGATATATAGATACCTATTACAATTTATTTTTGACCTTTACTGCACCCATAACTTGCTTTCTGCATGACCCGAAGGTTGGCTGGCAGATAATGCTCATAGCATTTAGTCCACCTGTTGTAGACTTTTAAGTTTGTGCAATAAAGTTTTTAATAAAAATAAAAAAAGATTTGAAATAATATTATTCATAATATAACTAGTCACCGACATAGTTCCTCAAATTGCAAAGCTAAAGTAGCAATGGTCAAGCCAAAACACTCACAGGGCTGACTATTAGGAAAGAAAGTTTCTAAAGTAGCGACCAGGAACAGAAGACGCAGCGTAGGCAGGCCTCCTACCCGCTGGACTAACCACCTAGTCATGGTGGCAGAAAGCAGCTGGATGCAAAAGGTCCAGAGCCGCTTGTTGTGGCGTTCTAAGTGGAATAGGCCTATGTCTTCCTCTAGAATGTCTTCTTCTGGACTTTCAAAAGCTGGTGATATTGATGCACAACATTGACGACCTCTGTAGCCGAGAGGCAAGCGTACCAGACTTGGTGCCGCTATCTCTGAGGTCCCGGGTTCGATTCCCGGTCGGCCAATGTCTTAAAATTTTTTTTCTATATTGTCTCGGGTCTGGGTATTGTGGTACCGCCGTTGTTTCTGATTTCTGTAACACAAGTATTTTGGCTACTTACTATAGGATCAGAGCAATGTATGTGATGTTGTCCAAGTATTTATTATTATTATTATTTATTTACAATAATATTGTTAGTTATGTATGTGATTGAAATAATTGACGGCCGATGGGGCAGAATGGTTCTAGAATGGAGGCCACGTATCGGCAAACGCAGCGTAGGACGTCCACCCACAAGGTAGACAGACGACCTGGTAAAGGTTGCAGGACGCCGCTGGATTCAGGCCTATTTAACATTCCTGGTAGAAGTTCTATGGCTCAAATGATGATGATGATGATAAGGTAAGATTGCCCACCACACAAAAATAATCAGTACAGAGAAACCATACAGGGTGTAACGAAAAGGTGAAATAAAACTTTAAGGGGTTATTCTACGGCTAAATTACATCAACTTTTTCTATGGGACCAACATCGAAATCGCAAAAACCAGCGACCAGCTGGCATCAGTTTGTATGGAAACGTCAATTTTTTTTATTTCACCTTTTCGTTACAACCTGTATATTTAAAAAGGTACAATTTAGGTATTTTATTTGTTAACTAGATTGAGTAATTAAATTCTGTAAATAATAAAATAAGAAACTTTTAAACCACGTAATTACATAACACATCTATAAATTACATTCAGTACTCTCATTCACGAATAAAACCAGTAAAAAAAGTAATTACAGAAACAGAGTAGAACCTAATCGCTTTTATGCATAATAAACAGCCATTAGCATGCAATATCTACACGTGTAACTCACTCTTTAGTTCTTCACCTAATCAGACCCGTACATGTGCAGGAAAATAGAATTATCAGTGTACCTACTCGTAGTAGATTAAACACAACAGTTAGGCGATATGCACACGGATCTTTGCGGCAATCGGCAACTCGCAACTTATTTTTTTTTAAATTTATATAAAAACTAGCTGTTGCCTGCAACTTCGTAGATAATAATAGATACAACATAAAAAGAATTAGTGAAATCGTTCACTAATCCATCCATCCGTTCACGCGTGATGCGATGACCAAGGGAAATAGAGATTCATTTTTATAAATATCGACAAATCCCTATTTGCCTTGGTCACGCCAAAACTTGAGAACGACTTTGCCGAATACATCAAAAAGCCCTTTTTAAAAAAAATCTATTACTTTGTAAAAAGGTAAGTAGAGTAAAAGAAAAAAAAAAGTTGCCCCAAAAATCATTTATGAGTAAACTGAAGACCACGGGAACGAAGTCGCGGTCAACAGCTAGTTTTTATCTAATTTTAAGTAACTGCGCTGACCTAGCAACCCTAGTTGACAGTTCTGGCAATTGCAACTTTCCTATGCAATTGGAGAGTTAAATTGCTCGAATTTAGCAACTGTGGTTTTTTATACCGGTAATGATAAGTTGCTGGTTTCAGCCACCGGCAACGTGTATCATCGGCAAACCACTTCCTCTCATCGACTCACAGATTTTGAAATTTGATTTAAAATTGCAATAACCGTAAACTACTTAGCTCTCGATTGCTGTTTTTTTCAATGGCTTCCAAACCTCTGCGCGTAGTTTGGAAGCCAAGCCAAGGTCGAGTAAAATATATCAGAAATAGTCACAATAAATAACGGGTAGTTATTTAGTTTTCATTGCTTTTCATGGGTTCCGTAAAGACTACTCTGCTCGTAGAAGCAAGTTTCAAGACGCCACCGGGTCTAAATCAAGTTATCTACGGGACAAGTCACTCGAAACTCGATGTTTGGTTGAATAAAATGTTATTTAAATAGTTTCAGATCTTTATCACTTCACCAAACAATATAACACAAACTACACCAAACATGCACTCTAAAGCTCTATAAATGATAATTAAAAACTATTAAAATAGATCAGTAGACCATGCCTTTCGTTTGACTACCTCCCCCCACCGAATCCATTTCTGGTTTAAGTCATCGCAACCAAAAACTGCTTAGTTATAAAAGTTGACAGTTGCGTCAACTATAGTTGCTCTGTGTGCTTAGTGCCTTACACACCTTACATCTGAAAACACTTCCTCATATAAATCGTAATTTGTAGCTTCAAATGTAAATAAATAAATATGCGCCAAACACACTTATTGTCACGGTCTCGAAGTAAATTAACGTCCTTGTATTACGAGGTTTCCCAATACATCCAGAACCAAGCTAATTTAAAATATTATTTATTAACTAGTTTGTCGCATCAAATACCAAGGTTAAGTTTGCCAGCGAAATGCAGCAAGATTCAATTATTGTATAAGTATGCTGAATTAATCATACTTGGCACCTATCCGTTTAGCACTTTTAATCTATATTATTACCTATGTCATTAGTTAAAATGCAATCCCAATGAATGGGTGACTGAGTGTGACTACATATACAAGGTGTAACGAAAAGGTGAAATAAAACTTTAAGGGGTTATTCTACGGCTAAATTACATCAACTTTTTCTATGGGACCAACATCAAAATCCATACAAACTGATGCCAGCTGGTCGCGTTTTAGTATGGGAAAGTGTTTTTTTTTTGCGATTTCGATGTTGGTCCCATAGAAAAAGTTGATGTAATTTAGCCGTAGAATAACCCCTTAAAGTTTTATTTCACCTGTTCGTTACACTCTGTATAGACAAAAAATATCAATTAAAAAATTGCAGAATAATAATTACTTAGTTCAATTTATCCAATCACAAACTGTCTAATTCAGGGTAGAACTAATTGTTTTAATATTTTTGACACATACGTTCCTTTCAGCTACACCAATCCACTGCTGTATTTTTAGGACATAACATTATTATATGAGTTACTATGTCTATACATATAAAAATGAATATCTGTTTCCCTTGGTCATCGCGTCACGCGTGAACGGATTAAACAATTTCGCTAATTCTTTTTTTGTTGTGTTTATTGTCAGGAGAAGGTTCTTTTAAAAGAAAAAAAATGAGAAAGTTGCGCAGAAAATCCTTTATGAATAAATTAAAGACCTTGCTATCGAAGTCGCGGGCAACAGTTAGTTAATTAATAAAAATACGATTTAAACATTATATTTATGAAATCTCTTAAACAAACAATAATTTGTCTTTAAAGATCTAGATACTGCACATACATGTGTACTATCGTATACCTGACAGAGTATTCCAGAATAGCCCAAATTTTTTATTTGATTTTAAGCAAATAAATAAATAAAAATATTGGACAACTCCACATACATTGCCCAGATCCTACGATAAGTAGCTTAAGCACTTGTGTTACAGAAATCAAAAACAACGAGGGTACCCCAACACCCAGACCTGAGACAATAGGTACATAAAATTTAAGTTTGATAAATTTACATTGACCGACCGTGAATTGAACCCGGGACCTCAGAGATAGCGACAACAAGTCTTGCTTGCCTCTTGGCTAAAGAGGTCGTTACTAATAATAATAATGACTAGGTAACTAAATTCAACACTCTTAATATTTATAGTATTCCCCATCTGAAATTTAAACTTTTGTTATTTAAACTTAAACATCAAATAATAAAAACTGATCAAGCGTAAGACCTAAAGATGCCTTAAACTTTGTAGTATTTTTTTTGCATTCACAATAATATTAGTTTATTATTTCAAGGAAAATCATTAAAAAAATATTGTCTTTCATATATGCCTTGGCTGGCACCGACTCCAAAATTATCTGATAACCTGATAAATATGTTTGTTGGTAAATATGTCGATTATCAGTTATTTGTTTTATTAAATTTTTTATTTTCAATTAAATCTTTTTTCGTTTGCGATGATGAAAATAAATCATCTAAATCAAAACGGTACACTATACACTAAATTTGTCTACTAATTTACCACTCGAAGAAAATATAATCACCTATATTTTTAAATTTAATTGTGGCAACTTGAGTTTAAAAAAATCTTCTAAATCAAATTGCATTTAGCAAAGATATAAGGCAACATATAAAAATAAAACGTACGGACGAATTTCATTGAGAACCTTGTTTTTTAAAGTCGTTAACTGATTTCAATGATAGATTTAAAAAAAAAAAATTTTTTGTAACTTCCAGTCATGTTATCTGTCGACCATATATTGATTGAACAACGAAATTAAAGTCAGGTAAATTTAAAAAAAATGCACTTCTGTCTGTCTGTAAATATGAAAAAAAAACCTCTCTTTAGAGTAATCCTTAAAATTTTTAAATTTAAACAAGTATATTCATATGACATTCGTTTCTTCCACCCTGTATACAGAAGAAAACCCGCCGAGATCCACATACCGCCATGTAAGAAAATCAGGCTTCGACGCGTGTACGCCGGTGGAGGGGCGATGGGCGGGCCGGCCCCGCCCGCCGGCCGTGGTCTCGGCCCGCCTCAGTCTCGCGCCGAAAGCCGCGCTGTGCGATTGTCCGCGCCACCGTCGCGAGTGTTGTGACTGTGATGTTTCGAGTTTAGGACATGTCACGGAGAAAACAGAGCAACCCTAAGCCGCTAAAACGTGAGTAATAACAGTTTCGTATTTAATTCTTGCTTAACTTAGGGGCGAATTTTGGACAGAAATGTCTGAAGAAACGCCGAAGTGTTTGAAAGTTTAAACTTGTATAACTTTAAAATAAGTTACTGTTTGTAAGTTCTGTGCATATAAATATTGTTATGTCTAACTGATAACAACAATTTTGTAAAGATATGATCACTTAAACTATAAGTTTTAATAGGATCTAAGATGAAGTGTTTAAATCTAACTTTCCTAAAAGGTTTTTAGTATTTTAATTAATTCTGTCTGATTGATTACAAATCAAAGTTGGAAAACTTGCTGTAATTAAGCCTGAAAACTTTTTCGTTGTAATTTGACTAATATAATAGTGAGGGTAGTTTACGCATTAGTATCGCTGATACCGGACATCCGGACTAAAACTGTGAATTAGTCAATTGAATGTTAAATAAAAGAGAAGCTTTAAAAATCATGTTTACTGTCTCAAGATCAAAGTAATAATTAATGAAAAGGCACTTATAATATATATTTTATCCTTTTTATATGAAGTTATCTGTCAACAAATATAGTGTCAACAGAGATACGAACAGCTAATTGTTGTTTGAATGTCATGATTGATATTTTTTGCATTTACTGCATTTCATGACCTAACCAACTTTATAGATAAATGTTAACTTCAATGTCATATGTTATACATATTATATATACATATTATCTGAGAAAAGGGTCAAAATAATGATACGTCTTATTAATAGTTTCTGATAAGTGTATCAGATACTATTAATAAAACATAAAACTTATAGTGAATAGTGATAATTTTCAAAAATATTTTTATATCAGTTTTGCTCACAAACTTGTTTATCTTTTAAAGGCATAAGTACAAAGTCTTTTAAGTTAATAGGATAACTTATGAGTATGTACTTGGAATGTTTTAAGTATGTTATCTTTTTTTAATATACTACTAACGTACGTACGTTGTACGTTTTTCTGTAAAAATCATGTGTAATTTACTTGTATGGTGTAATAAAGATATCTATATATCTATCTATCTATCTACTATGCTTGAACCTATTCAGTATTCGGTATTGTACGAAGGGCTGATTTTTCTGTACCTAGATAACTTTTACTCACGAATAAAAATGACGTTTAGACACTTTTTTCATACAAAAACTGTCAAAACGTAATTTTTATTTGTGGGTAAAAGTTATCTTGTTATTAAACAATCCGGCCTCACTAAAATTATTTATTTACCAAGTTACAAAAGTTAAAATCCTTGATAAGTTGTATATACAGGGTGTTTCGTAACTAAAGGATACCTGTAAAAAACTTTAGTTCTATGACTTTTGCAAATTTGCATGAAAATTGTTCGACTTCCCATACAAAACGACCAAACAGCCGAATGAATTTGTATAGAAAGACAAAAAATATTATGTAAATTTTTAAAAGTCATAGCACGAAAGTTGTTCACCATGGACGTATAGATTAAGTGGTTACAATATTATCCTTGATTTACTGGGGACACCCTGTATTTACTTCTGTAACTGTGTGATAGGTATCCTACTTATGTGTTTCTTTGTAATTGTAAGTCATGATTTTGAGAAAAAAAAAATTTTGTCACAAACGATTTACAAGAAACTGTTTAAAATAACCTCTATTAGTAAGTTCTAGATGAAATTTTATACTATGTAAGAGAACATAAAAATCGTCATTGTTTCAAAACAAGGTAAGGAATTAAGTATTAACATCCTTATATTACGAGATTCCAGACAATTTTGAACTGACCCGAATCGGGACTCGAACCCGGGACACCTTGCGTGTAAGGCAATGATTTTAACACTACGCTAATCTGGTCAAACCAATATTTTTATTTTTCGTGTCAAACCTCTTTCTCTCCCTCCTCTTATTTAAAAGTCTCTTACATACAGATTAAGGCATTGCTTGTTACTGTAGTTAACTTTGTTAAACTGTATACATAGTGTTAAATTATGACCCTATAAAGCCGACAAAGTTATGTGCTAACATATAGTAAAGTCAAAAAATAAGTATCATCGTTAAAAAAAGTTTATAAGAATTAAGTTGGTGGCGCTGCAATCGGGTTTTAGGAATGTTATCTTCTGAGAACAAATTTTGACAAAAAAATGTCTGAGAGGACAGCTAGTAATATACAGTATGTAAATTTACAGAGGGCGTTCCCTTGAGCTAGTTTATCTACATCATTAAGAGATTTAAAAAAACATGTAAATAAGTAAAATAAAATAAAAAAAACTGTTTAATTTTTTTATTTTTTCTTTATAAAGGATTGAAACCGGTTAATATTTATTTCAGAATGTATAAGACCTATTTCTAATATTTGATAGTAGTTGTAAAGATTTGACCATAAAGCTAAATTTGCCATAGCTTTTAAGTTTAAGGTAGTTGGAGTATGTGATAGATAATTTAGCGAAAACCATTATTATTCCGGTTAAGGTTCCATAGTAAAATAACCGGTTTCCAATCCCTGTTCTTTATTGAGAAAACCAAAATCGTAACGTGGAATAGTAACTAGCTTAATTATATTGCGCAAATTGGCAATGTCGCTTTTCATCTTGCTCGCATGGTGAGAAAGTGTCGAACGTTCTTTATTTTTTATGTTTTTTTTTACCGTTTTTTTTTAGTATGTTTAGACGCTATTGTATTACTGGTTAACAGGAACGCCTTTCCTTAGTTAGCATCTATATATATAAAACAGAGATATAAAAATGAATGTATATTTCCCTTGGTCATCGCATCACGCGTGAAGGGATGAAAAAAATTCACAAATTATTTTTTTGTGTTAATTATTAACGGGAGAAGGTTTTTATGAAAGAAAAAATGGAAGAAGTTACGCAGAAAATTGTTCACGAATAAACTACAGACCACGCGAACGACGTCGCGGCAACAGCTAGTTCTTACTGTATATTATATCCCATAGTGGAAAACCAGCATAACATATTTTTTAATATTAAATAATGACGAAACTAACATACAATTTGATCGTAACCATAAGGTATGTCATAATAACTATTTTTATTTTTATAACGGACGAATCAAAGTGGCGGGAGCGTTACACTGTTATCTCCATTAATGTATTCTCCGATTGTTGGCTTATCACCGAGCTGAGATAGCCGGTTATAATGATGCTTGTTAAATACTTAAATAGGAGACGGACACAGACAATATTGACATAAGTTTGTTTTTGTGAAGTTATAATGGATTAGGTCAAGTTCCGAGATGTGTCAGAGCTAGTTAAGGGCTTGCAAGTTGGTAATCACACAAGATGTTAAGGCGAGTAATGCCCCTAAATTAGCGACTTAACGCGTGTTAGTACAAATATTGCACGCAAACTCTTTTTTTTTTAAATATAATAAATAAATATTGGACAACATCACATACATTGATCTGATCCTATGATAAGTAGCTAAAGCACTTGTGTTACAGAAATCAGAAACAACGACGGTACCACAACACCCAGACCCGAGACAATATAGAAAAGTTATTTTCCTACATTGACCGACCGAGAATCGAACCCGGAACCTCAGAGATAGCGACACCAAGTCCGGTATGCTCGCCTCTCGGCTACGTAGGTCGTCAAATAAAACTATATAGCTATCAAATTGGTCTATCAATAGATATATAAGCGAATTAAATTGGTCAAACCGTTAAAATGAAGAAAGAGAATTAGCATCTTTTTGTTTGTTTTTTCAATGTTTTTTTTTTTCTCATGAAGTACATATTTATTAAGAACTAGCTGTTGCACGCGACTTTGTTCGCGTGGTCTTCAGTTTATTCATAAATAATTTTCTGCGCAACTTTTTTTTTATTTTTTCGTTAAAAAAACCTTCTCTTGACAATAAATAACACAACAAAAAAAATTATTAGCGAAATTGTTCCATCCGTTCACGCGTGATGCGATGACCAAGGGAAATAGAGATTCATTTTATATAAATAGATAGAAAGAAATGCTATGCTTAAAATGTTGTATAGGTTTTGACAATTATTCTTAGCATATTTTAAAATATTGTTCCACAATTTGGGCTTAGGTAAGTAGGTTTTTGTACCTACTAGTTTACATTTGGCGACCAACTCGCCTTAAGTGTAGATGCAGCAGTGGTTTAAACTTGCCTAGTTATACATTCTTGCTTTATCATATTGGTTATTTAATCTGTATTTTTTTTGTATTGTCTCGGGTCTGGGTGTTGTGGTGCCGTCGTTATTTCTGATTTCTGGTACACAAGTGCTTTAGGTACTTACCATAGGATGTCCAAAATAGTTTATCTTATTATTATATAATAATATCTGCTTTTGTAATGTATCCTGGGACTCTGGCCTGTTTTCCTTCTTCGTTTTACCTGAATGTCTGGAAGAGATCGCTACTACCGATAAGGCCGCATAAATTGTGCAACGTATTTGTGTTGTTATGTAATAACACGATAGAGTCACACTTTATTGCATAACATAGGAAAACTTTAGTAATCACTACCTACTTTAGTAATCACTAAAATTTATATGTAATAACAACACAAATACGCTGTCACCCTTTATTAGTTAACACAAGAAAACTGTAGTTTAGTTTAGACCTT
The DNA here is from genome assembly GCA_963576865.1 of Anania hortulata. NCBI lineage: Eukaryota > Metazoa > Arthropoda > Insecta > Lepidoptera > Crambidae > Anania > Anania hortulata. Next base: position 3,382,233 of record OY756388.1, on the reverse strand, counting down.
AATTCATTTTTTTTTAAACAAAGTATAAACTTTGTATAACCAATAGTGGTTTCATCTAGAGTTGTAAATTGACGGTCATAATATGCTATAAGCGTCCGTCATTTATGATAAATGCTTGGTCACAGTGGACATTTATTGTCACATATTTTTCTTAAGTATAAATTTCAAAAAAGAAGAATTTCACTAAAGTAAGTCTTAAATGTTATTAAGTATTTGACAATAAAACATGTAATTGGATCTGGATCTAACAAAAAAAAAACTGGCGCGTAACGATACGACACTTTTTAGCTTGTTCGTGCAGAAAGATTTTAGAAATGTCATTTCTTTATAGATTATCACTACTAAAGCCTGTCTCTCTTAAAATAATGCACTTATTTGTGGCAAAATGTTTTTTTTTCATAGTTTGTCAATAGAACTGAATATGACGTTAGTGACAATAAATGTCGGTCACATTGAGAAAATGACCAATTCGCTCGGTCATATTAGTCAGACATTTATAACGTGACGGATACTTTACAACTCTAGTTTCATCGCTACTACAGGTAAGGCCGCCTTAATTTTGCAGTGTTAATTTTATGATTTTTTGTGGTATGTAATGAACAACAAATAGTAACCCTTTAATGCATACCATAAGAAAACTTTGTAATCTACTTAATCTAACTTACAAATCATTGCAATGATGGGTGCATAATGAGATTGGTACAGACGACGGCATGTCAACCTATCCAAAAAGTTAAAGGTCATTGAACCGATTTTCCACTTTAAGTCCGAGAGAGCTCAATATCAATTAAGAAAACGCATCGAACCTAATTGGCATACCTGAAGGTAACCTAAAATAAAATAATTTGGTGTACACCTATGAAACACACGTCAATTTAAAGAAAAAAAAAAAACACAACAAATACTCTCTGACAAAATGTCTTAAATGATATATTTGTTCAGAATTTTAATTCAAATATGTAATATTTATTGTTATTTACACATTCAAATTGAAATTCTGAAAAAAGTATATCGTTTACGACATTTTGTCAAAAAGTATTTGGTTTTTGTATTTTTTTCTCTTTCAATTGACATATGTTTCATAGGTGCACACAAAAATAACGTAATTTTAGGTACTTGGAACTTCAGGTATGCCAGGCTCCATACAAAAAAGTTCTAAATCTTTTGATGTTTTGTAGTAGGTTGACGTGCTGTCGTCTATACACGGTTATTACACGAGCAAAATATCGTTTGACACGTGAGTATCAATAACAGACGTTATGATAGACAGGACAACAAATACCGAGGCAGGTAGTCACAAACAAAAACAACAATCAAGTCGCGAATAATCGTGAAATAGTATGACGAAAATTAATGGTCATTTATCAGTTGCCTGGCAGGCGTGATGAGTCCGCTGATAGCAGGCGATGCTTAGTAAAAAATCTCTTAACTAGTCAATAACTTGCGGAGATAGCATTTGGCTACCTACAGTTTTGACGGGTTCTTATGTACTTTGAGAGTAGGTATAATCCGATTTTCTTAGCTTAGGTTTTAGGGTTTTAGGCTTTTAAACAATCTTGATATTTCTTTTTACCGAAATTATTTATTTAAAGACACAATATATATATTGTTATTGTTGACGAGCTCCATAGCCGTGAGGCGAGCATACCGGACTTGGTGTCGCTATCTCTGAGGTCCCGGGTTCGATTCCCGGTCGGTCAATGTAGAAAAATAACTTTTCATCATGGATCAGAGTACTGTATGTGATGTTGTCTAATATGTATTAATTATTTAATGATTTATTGTTTTTTTTTCTATTATTTATCATCATTTAACACAAAATCCTTTTTATTTTAGCAGTTCGTTGATTTTATACGCTGATATTTTTGTATAAAAACATGCAACAACACATTTGTATTATTGTGTAGTCTTATAAATTAGTACCTCGTCTAGTTGCTTCACTATCGCACTGGGTGCATACCTGTAATGATAGTTTTATGTTTTGGATAAATAAATAAATAAAAATAAATAAAAATGCCAAGATTGTTAACAATATTTAAGAAGCAAATAAAAACAAATTTTAATTATCTCAATTGGTGGATTTGCTCACCTTTTGATTAGTTAAGTGCGAAATTTTTTTTTGTCAACGTTATGCAAACTAAAAGCTATATAATCGATATAGACATGTAATAAAAAACATTAAAGTTATTACAACAAGGCAGTTATGTACTCAGGCGGCCTTATCGCCAAAAGCGGTCTCTTACAGACAACCTTTGGGTAGAATATTGTTTTATACCTTATTAACAAACTCGTTACTCGGTATAACTTAACACCAAGGTTAATCTATGAATTAAAATTAAAACGTTGTCAAATCTAACATGACTCAATAATGGTGACTTAAATAATAAATTAATTGGCAAATCTTTAGACAAGATATAAATATAGTTACGTTTTTATCAATAAAGAGCTTAAAGTGCTCGGAAATAAAGTCGTTAATCCTGTAATGAAGTGGGACTTGGATTTTTTAATCCATTAAATATAAACTTAATGATGAAAAGGTTTTAAAAAAAAGGTTAATCATCATCATTATTATTTTAGGCCTTCTTCGATAAATTTCGAGTAGGCCTTCTTCAATCACCTGCACTTCGTTCTGTAAAAAAGTTATATTCTTTAAGGAAAACAAGGCGTTTATTATTAAACTACACTTCCAAACGGTTATAAGTGTTATTGTAATAATGTTTTTTTAAATTACGTAATCTGATTTATGATTAGCTTCATAAACATTATGATTATTCATAATTTAATTCTAAGAATATGCTGTTTAAATTAAAATTGTTTATTTCCCTCAAAATATCTTTCAGTGAATATGTTTAACCCTTATAAAATTCAAGACTATCTTGATGACAAGAATGTATGGTCAGTCTAGCCTGCCCTAAACTGATGTACCTAACTGTTTATTTTGATTTCATATTTTTTTGTGGCACCTAGTGGTGACTGAGTTTCTTCTCAGCACTTGCCAGATTGTCTGTGTCTTGTCTCGAAGCGCTAGTAGGGCCCAAAAATATGGAGACATGTTTTGGCCCCATATGGCCCATAATATAATGTTATTATTGACGTTCAAGTGGCAATTTTCTGTCCTAAATTGAATAAATGTTTTTTTACTTTGATTGACTATGAAGCTTTACTCTCCAGTGTAATAAATAAAGCTAACAATCACTCCAATCACTAGCCAGCCATAGGCTTGTACACACCTCTCATCAACCTACCACAAAACTTAAAATGTTCTCAATTGATATTGATCTCTATGTGTCGGACTTAAAGTTGAAAATCGGTTCAATGGCCTTTTACTTTTTCGGTAGGTTGACCTGCCATTGACTGTACTAAGACGACTTAATAACGGATCTAATAAACTTACTTAAATACATTTGATTTTGACGACCTCCGTAGCCGAGAGGCGAGCATACCGGACTTGGTGTCGCTATCTCTGAGGTTCCGGGTTCGAGTCCCGGTCGAGTCAATGTAGAAAAAATAACTTTTCTATATTGTGTCGGGTCTGGGTGTTGTGGTACCGTCGTTGTTTCTAATTTCTGTAACACAAGTGCGTTGGCTACTTACCACAGGATCAGAGCAATATATGTGATGTTGTCCAGTTTATTTTATTTTTATTTTTTATTTATTTATCTATGACTTATAGGTACAAAAGCTCGTACTCATCACAGAAACATTTGCCCCTTGCGGGTTTTGAACCCGCCACCGCCGAGTTTGTAACTACAAACCACTAACGACTAAACTAGACGGTTGTAAACTAACGTTACATTCCATCCATATTTGGGTCATTTTTATTTTTCATTGACAATGATATGTCCCCTTCAAAAATAATAGAATTCTTTAATGTTAAGCCTAATGGTCGACTGGTAGAGAATGCCTCATGGCATCAATCATACAAAACATACAAAAGGTGGACTTAACCACCTTTAAATAAACCTGTAAATAAATAAATATTGGACAACATCACATACATTGTTCTGATCTAAAAATAAGTAGCTAGAGCCCTTGTGTTACAGAAATCAGAAACAACGACGGGTACCACAACACCCAGACTCGACCCAACGTAGAAAGGTTCGTTTTCTACATTTACCCGACCGAGAATCGAACCTCCACCAAGATGGATTTATAATACAACCATTAGAATAATCATACTCATTTTCGTTTTTATTATTTCTGCTTTTTATAAATAATAGCGACATAGTATCGATAAATAGACTTTTTACTGCACAACATACAAGTAAATTACACATGATTTTTATAGAAAGACGTACAATATAGGCGGTATTATAGCTAATAACGATCTCTTCCAGACAACCGTCAGTATCCTAAACCTGTGGCGGAGGTGTCGTTTTTTTTATTTATTATATTTTATCTATCCTTTACTTTCCACAGGGTACATAAGTACCATCAAATATTATCAAGCTTGGTTCAATAGGGATTATTGTTTTTTTTATAATCAGTCATGAGTGTGCAAGAGGTCAACTGCGTATCAGACCCTATCACCTACCTTCTAGATAGTCAACTTACTATCGCCTCCCGGCTGGTGATTTGAGCGATCTTTGATCCAGACATTGTTTGCATTCCACTAAATTAACGATAACGACGGCAATATGTAGGGAGAACTGTCTAATTAGCTAATTACATTACGCACCTACAATGATTATGATGAAACTGTACTGATAAAATGTTGCAATTGTCACTCATATAACACAGGTATAGTTGTAATAATAATTGGTTCTTTCCGTTATTATATTGAAACTCAGTGGCACCAGCGCTTTGGTAGTGATAACCAAAGTTAAGCCACCTACGCCGCGGTTGTAATTGGATGGGTGACCATTCTAGCCATAGTGACACTTATCACAAGCAGCTGATGTTTAAATAAAATTAGGAGATCTCTATAAAATCCTTATTTAATTTAACTTATTTCTGTTGTTATTAGCTGAATAATGGACATTAACTCATCTGGCGCCCCGCTTCAAATGGGAGTGCCCCAGGGCTCATTATTGGGACCGTTGCTATTTTTAATCTATATTAACGATCTCCATTTCTATTCCAAAGACTCCTGTGAGATAGTTCTGTTTGCTGATGATACTTCTTTAATCTTCAAATCAAAAAGAGGAGAAGAAATATTTGACGGTTTAAACGGAGCTCTCTCTAAGGTATTAAAGGACAAAACGAAAATAAGAGGCAGTTGTGTTTCATAAAATAAATACAACTACAAGTATCGATACTAATTTTATTAAATCATCATTACATTACCTTTTGGTACCAATCAATAAAATTATTTCCTTATTTTTTGCATTTTTATTCTACAAATGCGAAGGTTTGTGAGTAGGTATGGATGTATGGATCTTTGTTTCTCTTTCACGCAAAAACTACTGAAAGGATTTTGATGAAATTTGGCATACTAATGACCATAACCTGGATTAGCACATATAATACTTTTTATCCAGGTAAAGTCAACGCAGACGAAGTCGCGGGCAAAAGTTAGTTAATATAATAAAAATACTAAATTGTATTCACAATCACACTAACTATCTAGCCGCAAAGTTAGCAGAGGTTGTATCATGGCGACTAGATAACGAATAAACATAATTAAATACATTTACAAACATCCATGACTTAGCTACAAATTTTCATGTTCATCAACAAACATTTGCCGTTTGCGGGTTTCGAACCCGAGACCGCCTGGCTTTGTATTCCTGAGCGCGAGCCACTTCCGACGCGAACCACTCTACACAGTCATCATATACCTACATAATCAAATTGTTATTCTTTAACAAATGTTTTTTTAATTGAAAGTAATGCTGCTGGCTGACACTTTCTCTAGAAAGTAACAAGTTATTTATCAGTTAGGTTAACGATACGGTATCATGTTTGACCTGCTATCAGAGAACCGAGGTAGCCAATAGCTTGATAATCAGTGTTTATAAAACTATGTTTAATTGGTAACAGAGTTAATTCTATTTTATATAATCCACTTTCACTTAATTAAGCTCAAGGTGGCACAGGGTGATACGAAAAGGGATGTTCAGCGTTTCTTTGCAAGATCAAATTAGAAATAAGGAGATCCGTAAACAAACAAAGGTCTCTAACAAGATTAGCAAGCTAAAATAGCAATGGGTGGGGACTAGGGACACAGCACGCAAAATAGACGACCGATGGGGCAGAAAGGTTCTAGAATGGACACCACGTACCAGTACCAGAATAGGACGTCCACCCACAAGGTGGGATATCCTAGTAAAGGTTGCACGAAGTCTCTGGATGCAGGCCGCTTCTAACCGGAAAATCTGGAAGTCATTGGGGGATGGTGATGATGATGACTTTCACGGCTTCATGTTCTTGTAAATGTATACTACTTCTACAAATAATAATAATAAACTCTTTGTTTCGGACAAGTAGTAATCCATAATTACATAACAAAATAAAACAACTCAATACAAAACAATAAAACAACTAAAACAAACGAGCAATGAGGCAACTTTTTTGCGCATTATTGCGTGAAACCCGTCAACCCTTGCTTGAGCAAACATGTTCGATGCACTGCAGAGGCGTGGTTGACCCAACAGCATCCTAAGGGCGTTGTTATATTGGACTTGCAGGCCACTGTAAGCCCGTTTGGTATGGTGTGTCCACAGGCGGCACGAGTAAAAGGATTAATAGATTTACTTTAACTTTAGTTATGCAACGAGCAAACCTGCGAGCCAACATATTACTCCGAACCGATATAGCCCTGCGATGATGATATCGAGATCGTCATTGAGATCATCGACTACAGTATACCCCAAATATTTAAAACTATTAAAAATATGTATAAATAATTATGCGCTAAAAACAAAAACATGATCTTGAAGTAAAGAATTAACATCCATTGTTACGGTATCAGACAACATTGTCTGGTTGTTGTGGTATCTTCATTGTTTCTGGTTTCTGTAACACAACTGCTTTGGCTTACCTCAGGATCAAAGCAATGTAGATTCAGATTTAGATTTTTTACATGTCACATGATTCATAAGATGTTACAGGGTAGGTAAGTTGGTCTGCATCAAAGGTGAATGAACGATGAACATTTTCAGATTTTCAAAATGGTTATACACCATATTATTCCTAAGTCGCTCAACATGACAAGCGCCAGAATTGGATGATTATTATTAAGAGCTAATATTATATTTATTTAATCATTTAATAAATCTACAAGAATCACTTCAACGTCAGCTACTTGCTTAGATAATAAATGTTGTAATTGTAAAGTAATTAATTAGTCAATTATAAATTATCTTAATATCACGGTAGACGAACAGCTACATTTGAGCTCCATAATGTCTCGCTAAGGTGAATTTGACACGATTTTGATGTCGATTCCATAGTAAAAGTTATCGTATATCAGCTGATCACTAAAATCTCTTCAAAATCGTGTCACATCTTTCTCAATCCGACACTCAGATAAAAATGCAATTGGTTGGTGTATCACAGATTTTATTGAGTGCCAAGATACGCCGAGTGGCTTCCACGCCACTCAAGATAAACGCTTGTGTGGTTGTCACCAATCCAGTGGGAGTGGCTATGTGCTTAGATCCAATTATTTTACTGTTTCCTGTCAACATCAACGTCTGCATCCAACGTCTTCCTGCGACCCTTACCAGGTCGTCTGACCACCTTGTGAGTGGACGTCCTACGCTGCGCTTGCCGGTACGCGGTATAGTTAAAATATTAATGATTATTTTAATTCTTGGTTTAATGTGTTTAATCATGCAAAACGAAAGTTTAAAAGTAATTATTTCAAACAAGTCGATTGATATATGAAAATGTATAAAAGCGTTTTTTGTCACTGGGTTTTAAGTTGTTATATTTACATTGGATTATTCATTATCCCACGGAACCTCGGGTCGGTATCTATGGCCCCTCAAATAATCCGCGTCATCTGTGCATTGGACAGTACAGTCGCCCGCGAATTATGCTGCGGCGAGCTCAAAGGCTCATTGTGAGCGTAGGGTTGCTACCAGGTTTTATTGAGTCGATATAGCCGTAATATCGATTTAAGAGGTATTTTTTAAATTTGCTGCTTACAAAGAGGTAAGGTTTGATATCGTTTTTTTTGTTTCTTTTAGTAAAAGCGTAGTAAATGCTTTTTAAGCCTGTGACATTTGGTAAATTAAGACACAAAAAGGATCTTATTAATTAATAATTATTGTTTCCTTTTTAAAAATAATTAGTAGCTAAATTATTGTACCTATCTAGGTAGGTATTTTAGGAACTACTATAATTAAGACCTTATTGAATACAAACAGGATCAATGATTATACTAACGAATCTATCTTAGTAAATCCAACAAAGATCCAGTTAATATTAACATGCGTACTATTAAAATTAATATTAGTTGCCAGCCCTAACGTGCGCTCGCGCAGGCTGCGCGTACGCAAACGAGCCGCACCATTGTACGGATTATGCTTTCTGCGGATTCCGCCTTCCTGCTCGTTGTTTATGATGATAGCGAACTTTATCGGTACCAGTGTTACAAGGTAAAACATGCGTGGAATATATGTTGTTATACTGTTGATTATTGACGGGTTAGCTTAAGCTTACTAATCTTACAAATATGTTTGTTATTCAGTCACGCCAAAACGACTGAACTGATTCAGATGAAATTTGGCACAGAAATAGATATTAGTCTGGAATAAGAGGTAGGATACTTTTTAACGCGAAAAAATGTACGGTTCCCGATCGATGTAAGATATGACTTATAGCGCTTCTAGCGCTTCTTACCGTCAGATGTCGCTGTTCAGTTGTCACATATTTTTGAATGTAAAAGAATATACAGGGTGGCCAGAAAAGTGACGTCCAAAAATTTTTTTGGGTGACTTGTGTTGAGAGTTATCTGAATGACCCCTATGTATGTTTTACGATTTGTCGTAGTTTTCAAGTTTCGATTTTTTAATGAACAGTTTAAAAAAATTCTAAAAAAAAAGTAGAAGGTTTATTTGATTTTTTTTTCTTGCAGCTAAATATCTATGAACTGTGCATTTATGCATAAAATAAACAGCCTCATAACTTTAATGGAAGTTACTGCAAACTGCCACATTGTATAGCACTAGCTCTACGTGGTCTTTAGTTTTGATTAAGATTTATGGTTTTTCAAAGTCAAAACGAACGAAGTCCCTGGCAATAGCAAGTAAATAAATATGCGAAAGACAACACACAATTGTCACGGTCTTATCGTAAGGAATTAACTTACTTGTTTTACGAAGTACATAACAGATAATTTATTTTGATAGGGCCATCTCCTAGCACAAACAGACCCGAACCAAATAAAAATATTCTTCAGAATGGAACCCCGGACCTATTGCGTTATTGCCAAGCTGCTACTGCACCAAAACGGGTCGTCAATACTTGTAATATACCTCATCATCATCATCATTTCAGCCATAGGACGTCCACTGCTGAACATAGGCCTCCCCCATTGACTTCCAGATTGGCCGGTTGGAAGCGGCCTGCAAGTAATATACCTACTTAATGTTAATTGAGTGGGTTCTACTAATGTGTGTGTAGGTCAACACATAGAGAATAAAATGTTTAAATTAAATGTTTGCAACAGTTTTTTAGTATTTTATTCAGAGATATACAACATCTTGAAAATGAGAACGTGATGATAATTAGTTTTAATTTTTCCAGAAGAAACCAAAGCATTCGTATTATCTGTTTAAGTAGCAATAACTCGTTTATTGCTGGTTCGTACACATCTGATAAGAGAGATAAGGTTATCAATACCTAGGTTCTGTTCTACAAAATATTGCAATATTTGTAATGTGTTTATCGGACGGTTTCGTAAGATATACACCATGTTAGTTAATGTTATTGTGTGCCAATATAAAATACGCAAAACCTCTTAGGGTTTCTGGTGCTCAAATACAACAACTTCTATAAGATCAACATCTAAAAACAAAATCGAAGACCCTAATGACTTCTTGTGTCCCGTGATATCATAAAAAAAAAAGGTTTTTAATGTTGATCCCATATAAAAGCGGTTGTATTTGACCACTAGAATCAGTCCCTAATAGGTATTGCTTATGTATTTAGCGTTTTAATTTTTTTTGCGTTTTTCCTCTCTATTCTTCTCAAACCTATTCCCAGTAGTTTACTGTGCAATTGATCCGCCCATGGAACTCCTCGCCATTGTCTATTCGAGAATCTGAATCTTTTCACAGTTTCAAAACTAGACTTAAAACCTATCTCCTTTCACTGCAGTTTTTTCCTGTCTATTTTTCTTGTCATCATCATTTGCCTGCCCTGTTCCCAGGTCATCTGGGGTCGGCGCAGTATGTCTTTCTCTTCCATGCAATCCGGTCACTCGTCATTGAGTCATTCACTCCCTTCTCAGTCATATCTCTCAAGTTATATGTTACGATAACTAGGTTTTGGTTAAAGTGGTTTGGTTTTGTTAGTTTTAAAACCAATTCCAAATTCATCGTATACAGGGTGTTACAAAAAGTTTTAGGGGTTCTAAATCGAGTCTTAGAATACAGTTTTTTTACATCTACTGTAATTTTTTATAGTACAATTCAAAAGACAATGGCAGAGGAACATAAATTAAAATAACATTACGCTGTCCAAAAAGTATAAAAAATGAGGAGTTAGAAAAGAAATACCTTATCGTATTGAGCCGAAATCGATTTTAATGTGCTTAAACTCGTTCCGTAATTAAGAACGCTTATTATAGCCCAGTTTTTTTTTTTTTTTGTTTATAATTCTTTATTTAACAGATAATTTAACAATTACATTGCACAACTTAATTACAGTCAACAATCAACAACTTATAACACTACTTTATGAGGCTAGTTATAGGCACCTTTAAAAGTTAATTATCATGATATACTTATTAGGACAGATTGTTAAAGAAACTAAATATCTGTATAATTAAGATAAAATTGCAAAATTATTGTACTAATTTACTTCATAATAAATAGTGAATAGTGGGTAGGATACAAGTTTACACCAAAACAAAAATACTAATACCGTACTTAGTGGTGCATACAAGTTAAGTGCACTAGCAACAAGACTAACTTGTCGCCCAGTTAAACTAATTACCACTCTAACAAACAACCGAGTTCATGCACGCTAAAATCGATTCTGACTTATTTCGGAACTAAGGCTGTTTAAAAATTAAATTGACAAAAATTCATAGCATATTCATTTTAGATGACTAATCTAAAATTTTGAATCTATTCAGTTGCATCACCATAAAACTATTTGCAACCCTTCGTAAACGTCAGTGGTCTTTACGACCGTATGTTTGTGATTTAACCCTCGCTTCGGGCCCCATCTTCCCACGGGTCGCGTGCCGTTCCCGGCTCTGTTTTAGGTGTCGGGATTGTCACAGGGGTCGAAGTGACCAAGCGGCACTTACTTTTGACTTTACGTCGTTGATAGCAGTGTAGGGTTTAGTGAATAATAGTGTGTCAAAGCCAGGGGGGTGTTACGGGGACGTTTTAATAATTTTGGGTGAGCGAGTGCTTACAATATGAAGTAGCAATACGAACTATCTATCTCAAGAACTTATTAGTGATTTTTCACTTGCATTTAGTATGAAATGATAAGTTTTTTCAACAATACGGTACGGTCACAGATGTTGTCGAATAAAGTTAATGCCATTTCTACTCTGAACGGTGGATATATGCAAAGATACTCCTTGGGTGACAGACGTTGACTGGGTTGGCTGTTACAACAATCGCAGTCTCAGGTTGCTAAAATTAAGGAAAATAATACTTTTCGTATAGACGCCATTATTTGATAAAAAAACCAGCCCAGTTTATTATAGCTTTCAAGTTGGCATATTAATCTAAGTTTCAACAAATTGAGTCGGTCAAACGATTAAAATTAAGACAGAGAATTAACATCTTCTTTGTTTGTTTTTTCTATGATTTCAATATATTTTTTCTCTTGAAGTATTAGTACTAGAAACCAATGCTATGCTCAAAATGTTATGTAGTTTTTGAAGATTTTTATCATATTTTATAAATATTCTTCTGAGAATTTGGGCTCGAGTAGTAAGCTTTTGCAACTACATGCTACATTTGGCACCTAATATACTTTCCAAAGCACTTTCTTACATAGTAATACCATTAATGCTTTGATTATACCTAGTGTATGTTGTCCTAGCTAATATCTTTCGTCCTGCATGAGTATCGCGCACGAAATTGTCAAATTTTGAAATGTTGTAGGTATTTTATTTCCCATAGAAAAAGTTGTTGAATTTTTAGTACCCACTTGCCTATTAGAATTATAATTCTGATAAAGAGGTTTTGCGCTATTTCAGTTGCAGCTCAAATTGACAAGGTATAACAGGTAACATTATGGTTTAGCCCATATATCAAAATTTAGTTATAGTTGCTGATAAATGAACAAGTTTCCGCTATAGCCTATGGACAGGCAATATACCTCAGGCCCAAATAAAAAGATGGTTGCGCTAAAGAACTGAAGAAACACATCTTACAGAATGGAGAAATAGTGATGGATGCAGGCAGACAAAAAATGCAGTTCCGGTGGCATCAAAAAAGCTTGCCCGCAACCTTATAAGACAAAAAAGGGACAAAATCCCCACGGTTATAGGTGTTATAACCGGCCACTGTCGTCTAAGCAAGCACCTGTTAAACATAGGTGTGATAGACAGCCCCACATGTAAAGGATGCATGGAGGCAGAAGAAACGCCACAGCACGTGCTTTTGGAATGCACAAAAGGCTGCTGACCTTATGGAATGACCTAGGATGGTTGGAGTAAGAAAGACTAGGTAGCACACACAATGGCCCAATCATGAGGCTAAGTGCGGTGAAAGCCCTGCTAAACCAACTAATGAACAAGTTTGCCCAAGAAACATGGGTCAACAATAATATTTTTATGATCAGCAGTGGTCGTCCTATGGCTGAAATGATAATCATGTATAAATGGAAACAATACAAAATCACAGTAAGCCTTGTTGATTCACTCTTGCGGTAACTAGAGGTATTAGTGAGATAAACACGTCATGTACCTACTGGTGATGCAAAATTTAAGGAAAACGTCTAATGTCAGCATCTATAGGTACTTCTATACTATATTACTACTAGCTTTCGTCCGCGGCTTCGCCCACGTGCTGTTCAGTCTGTCACTTAAAGTATTTAGCAACGACCAAATAATGTATTATTTTAGAACAAATTTGATTGCCATAAAAGATCTTATAGTGAGTCAACCTTAAAAGACCTACACATAAGTTTATTATTATACAGAAATAAAATTTATCTCATCTTATCTTTATCTTATATGCTGTCACGGACTTTCTTTTAGAACTTTTAAACAGAAACAAGTCTGAAACATGATTTTTGCGCCACTTTATCGCAGCGGACGCAACTGAAGCTTTTAAAAGGAATATTTTTCCGTCCTCGCAACATTTTTCATTGATGCTCCGCACCTATTCGTAGTGTGATGTTATACGTAGGTCACACTATAAGTTTTGCGTAACTTAAAAAAACAACATGTTATAACCAAAATTTTATGTTTATTGCTTTTCAAAATACAAATATATACTAAATATATTTAAACATTTTTTCATGCGATCAAACCATTTTTTAAAACAGGAGGACCACAGATCTGAAGGCATGTTTTCTACGTGCTGATTGAACGCTATCACTGCCTCTTCGGAGTTGGTAAAAGAAAAACCTCTCATCAAATCTTAGATTTTGGGGAAAATACAGAAATCACAGGGTGCTAGGTCGGGGCTATGCGCAGGATGCAGGACGAGTTGTACTTTTTCGGAAGCTAAAAATGACTTTGTTTTGTTGGCCGTGTTTGAAGAAACGTTGTCATGATGTAGGAGAACGCGGCTTTTTAGTCGTCTTTCGCGAACTTTTTCTAACTCCCTGGGTAAACAAGTGGTAGAATACCACTCGACATTAACACTCTTTTGATCTTCAAGTGGAATTGTACAGATGGGACCCGAAGCTGAAAAAAAACGCGATCATTTTTTTACCAACGTTTATGGCCTGCCTCATTTTTGTTGGCCTGTTCTCATTTTCAAACACCCATTCACAAGAATGCTGATTTTTTTCGGGTTCAAAACAATAAATCCACGTTTCGTCTCATGTGACAATGTCATAAACAGCATTAGAATGTCCGTGGTCGTACTTCAGTAGCATCTGTGAGCACCATTCCACGCGAGCCCGTTTCTGCTTCGCTGTCAGTTCATGAGGGATCCAACGACAGAAAAGTTTCCGAACTTTCAATTCTTCGTGTAAAATTTTCTGAATTTGGCTTATACCAATCCCCAATTATAGTCCTCGAATTGTTTCATAGGTAATCCGCGGGTTTTCTTCAATTAGCCGCATAACAGTAGCCACGTTATTTTCGTTGACGGCAGTTGAAGGCCACCCTTCACGAAATTCGTCATGTAAAGAAACTCGACCTCTCTCAAATTCAGCAAACCATCGCCTCACGGTGCTCAAACAAGGTACTTCTCTCCCAAAAGCATTTTGAAGACGGGCGGTACAGTCTTGCGGAGAGAGGGAACTTTTAAAATCATAAAAAATCATCGCTCTAAAATCTTTTCGACTTAATTCCATTTTCGTTGCGTACGTAGAACTTTGATGTGTGATAAAAAACAATTGAGAAATCATTTCCCGCCAATTGTTTTTTTATTACTAACAAGGTTGCAACGCTAAAAAATATATAACATTCGAAATTCAAATAGTTCCGATTAGCTAGAAGTGCAAAACTTTCAGTGTGCCCCATGTATATACAATGTGTTAATTTTACACTTGATCAAACGAAATGTGCGGATACTAGATAAAAAATTATCGTTAAAAAATCGAAAAAAAAAGCAAAAACGTCGTTTAAAATATAAATGTGTACAAGACCGCGCTATCCGCGGTACTTTGAAATATTTTTTTGTGTTTATAAGAAATAATAACTAGTATTTAAAAACAGAAAATACTTCAACATATAAGTTACATGATATATTAATTTCCACATCCTATATCCAGTATTTTCGCCAGAAAACTTGTCCGAAAACACGTCTTTTACGTGTATTCTCCTTACTAGGCGCCTTAAAAGAAAAAATGAGAAAGTTGCGCAGATAATCCTTTATGAATAAACTATAGACCGTGCGAACGAAGTCGAGGGGCCACAGCTAGTTATTGACACAAGTAAAGTAATTGTAGTTGCGGTGGGACTTAATATTTTAATTAAACTAAAACCTTGTTCCTTTAGGTTAATTATAATTGACAAAATAATGATGAGGAAATTCAAAATGTTTTAAGTCAAATTTCATTTTCATTAAATTAATAATTTCTCTTTGTATCAATTATTCATTCATGAACATTATTAATACCAGAAATTGATAACAGTAAGCGTTAAGCAATAGGTAGTAACAAATTAAAACTGAAATTTAATTAACAGGTTCAAAATTTTGCTTATAATACCTAAAACATTTTTGCGTGATTTTTTTTACATACCTAGGCCATCCCATCACACATGCTATAACCATTCAACCGTTTTAGTTGACTAAATAAATAATATATAAAAAATACACAGGTATTTTAGATTCATATGTGTTAGTAAAATCATATTTATTATTGGACTTAGAATCTTCCAGCGACCCGCCCCGGCTTTGCACTAATACAGATCGCACCCCCGGGTTCAATGCGGATACTAATACAGATCGTTTTATAAAATTTTTCTTAATTTTCTAAATGGTTCAGAATTATTTTTCATTTGTACTTGGACTTGGCGTAGCCGATCTCTCAGTTCTTGTTCCGAGTTGCATTCTTGAGCATAAACGATTTCTTTAAAAAAAATCAATAGGGTTACAAATGGAAAATAATCCTGAACCATTTACAAAATTATTATTTGATCTATATTAACAATTCTAACAATATTGATCTATATTATATGCACAATATATTGAAGGTACTTAATTGGATAGGATTAATGCTGTATTGTTTAAAATATCTTCTTCTTATTTTTATTATTTCTCGTAAAAAGAAAAGGATAAAAAATGGTTATTGTGGGTTATCCCTAAGAGATAGACATATGTCATTATGAACTTTTTTGTAAACCTTTTTAAGTTATACAAATCTATAAAAAAAATAACTATGTAAATCTACCTCGTAGGGTTCAGCCAGCGTTTGCAATGAAAAGCGCAAAAAAAGAGTTTATTTACGACAACACATTAGAGACCTCTAAAATTATCAGCGTTTTTCTACTATATTATGCATGTATTATACATATAAAAATTCCTCTTGAAACACTCTATTTAAAAAAAAAACGCATCAAAATCTGTTGTGTAGTTTTAAAGATCTAAGATAGATAGATAGATAGATACTCTTTATTGCACACCATACAAGTAAAATACACATGATTTTTACAGAAAGATGTAAAATTTAGGCGGTCTTATCGCTAATAGCGATCTCTTCCAGACAACCTTTAGGTAAAGGACAACCATTAAAGAAAGGGGAAGGTGTTGCAGAGTTCTTAAAATTGTTACCTGATACAAATAGGATTGCATAAATTTATAGCATAGACGTATACATACAGTAATAAATAAATAAAAATAAAATAAATACATAACAATAATTATACATACATACAATAAACATACTTAATACTACAACTAAGCATACATAGGGACAGACAGACGGGAAGCGACTTAGTTTTATACTATGTAGTGAAGGTTAGTAAGTTGAGTAGGTACTGGGTACAAGAGAGAAGTTAGGTACGGTACTTGTGCCAGGAAAAAACTACCAGGAAGTGAAAACGGTCCTGTGGTCAGGGGATCTATTTTTAAAGCATATGATTCCAATGCGCATACGAAAGTTCGTTTCGAATCGTTAATTTCTAATGCCTCAAAAATACGTGTTCCACCTCCCTAGACACTTTGGCATTTTGCGATCAAAAGGCTTGCCCGTGTTCTAGGCCGACGGATTAAGAGGCAATGGCCAACCTTCTTCTAAACAGAGACCTCAGAGAGAGAGAGAAATATACAGGTTGGTAACTTATAAAAAACTATTAAACTATACTGTGCCCGTCATAATTGTTTCTTTATTGTACCTATACCATATACTATCTTGTAGGTTCATTATGGAACGCAATAAATAAATGAGTATATAGTAAAGGTATGCATTTGAATAGTTTCAATGAAAAGGTACAACAGGGTGTATCAGAAAATATCCTAGGGGTATCCTAATCACTACCAGTTTTAATTTTAACTAACTTTGGGATTACCCTTTTTTATGGTGTAATGTATCATATCGACTCTACGATCTCTTATTAAACCTGTAGGACATACTATTCACCTAAGATCCCAGAAAAAAAACTAGCATGTTTCTCAATATTTATGTCTTTGTAACCAATGATGCCTAATAAGTCAAGGTTTGACAGAAACTACTACAAAACTATAAAAATCCCGGAATATACCATATTTCCCTATCTCTTGTATTGGCATTGTACCTTATTGGTACAAATGCTTTTTAATCTTTAATGTGTCAAATAAAACAATTCTTGGGCTTATATGTCAATTCCCAGGACTTCTGCTAGAAAAATTTTTTTTGGACAACCTATATAAATAGGTATACATTTAAGCCAGTAGGTAAGTTATAACTTATAACCCATTAAATATGAATGTATAAGCGTAACACGTAACTGTATTTCTGATAATTTTGTATGTATGTAATTGTGGTTACAGAGGGACTGCACCTTTATCATTTTATTTAAATTATTAAAACCTTGTTCCTGTACCTGCATTGTGTTAAATTTAGGTACGAGTAATTTGTCGTTAAAATAATTAAGAGAAAATGCGGAATGTTTAGTGAGTCATCTATTACTTTCATAAACGAATAAATTATATTATTAATTATTCATAAGAGCTTCATTGTTTTAAGAATTTGATAACATTGTGTTTATTTAACAATAGGTGATATATCGAAAGTCAAAATTCATTTATAGATTGAAAATTAACTATATTAAACAATACCTAACTATTTACGAAACTTGTGTACCGACATGATGCAATGTACTGTACAATATGAATAATTTAAATTTGTCTGAAGTCAAGTCACTTTTTTCCAAAAATTTCAGTTCATTTCAACTCAAATTAAAATATATCTAACGAAATATGACTTGGTGATTATCTAAATATAAAACTGAAATGCATAGCCTGTCATTATGGGTCTCATAAAAAAGCTCAAGGTCGCACAGCTTGCTATGGAAAGGGCTACCTACGCTTGGTGTTTCTTTGCAATATCGAATCAGAAATAAGGAGATCCTGATAGATCCTGAAACGAACAAAACTCGCTGACATAGCCCAACTGATTAGCAAGCTGAAGTAGCAGTGCCCATGGTACATAGCACGTAGAACTGACAGCTGAAAAGGCAGAAAGGTTTTGGAATGGAGGCCACGTACCGGCAAGCGCAGCGACGGACGTCCAAGGTCCAAGACAAGGTGAACGAACGACTTGGTAAAGGTTGTGAAATGCTGCTGGATGCAGGCCGCTTCCAACCGGCCAATCTGGAAATCACTAAGGGAGGCCTATGCTCAGCAGTGGGCGTCCATTGGCTGAAATGATGATGATGATGATGACTTGGTTATTTGATGTATGTTCGACGCTAATCACTTTCGGATCTTGTCACAATAACTCAATTTTTGGTTAATATGACCAGTACGACACGGTTATAATGGGAATACAAGGTCGGTTATTTTATTTTTTTCATTTATTTTTTCAAATTCATTTTCAATTAATTTTTTTTTTTCAAACAGTCATTACATAAATCAGTTTCATAGGATTATACATGTATTAATATACATATATAATGTTGATGGACAGAACAGTGCCGAAAAACAGTAATGTAAGAAGGTTTACGTAACTAAGTCAAACTTCTTACTTAACGCTGTTCTTAGAACTAGTATTGCGATTCTACGTTACGAAGAAAATTTTTAACTTTACAACCATTCTAGAAAATTATCTATACTTGTTGTAGTCATCTTTGATTTTTTTGTCAGTCCCATACATTGTCCTATTCAACAGAGCAGCTGCCTTTGTTAGGCTCTCTGGCCACAGAAATCATCAGCATTATCATAATCAGCCCACGTCAGTCCACTGCTGGACATAGGCCTTTCCCAATGCACGCCACTGAGCCCGATCCTCGGCCATTCTTTTTCATCCACTGCCAGCAGTCTTGCGTACATCGTCGCTCCACCTTGTTGGAGGGCGCCCCACGCTGTGCTTGCCTAGTCGAGGTACACTTAAGAACATGACGTCTACTGCATTGGTTATCGGTTCTACGACAAACGCCGTAATGTCTGAAGTGGTAGTGGGGTAGTCGTGGTGCCACTTCCGATTTTACCGGTATAGGTACGCATGATTGACATAAAGTGTATGTTTTTATAATCAATATAATTAACATTTATTTGAAAAAAATGCGCAAACAATTTCGGTGGAGTCGAGCTTCAAGTGACGTTATAATCGATGCCAGAATATTATATACCATTTCGTGTCGCTTCAGTGGGCACACGGCTTTATTTGATACACCCTTTAGATACCTCGTAGGAAAACGTCAAAGTGATAAACTGAATACATGTTTAGTGTAATTAATTAATGTTTGAATTGAAGAAGTTTGATGGTAAGGTAGGTAAAATAAAAATGATATATCAGGCGTCAGGATTATCAATACGGATTTAATCGCTCGGCTTAGACGATACCGATCTACGATAAGGTAAGCGATAGCTGGTACCGACAGCAATAAAAACAAGGTGATGTCGCCCTTAATCTGGTATAATAACTTCATTTTCTCATACGAATTGCTTAATTAACTTACTGAAAAACAATATTAGCAAGACAAACTGATATTAGGAGCGTACAGACTACAGAACATAATTCAAATACTTCTAAAATAAATCATCATCATCATCATCATTTCAGCCATAAGACGTCCACTGCTAAACATAGGCCAGATTGGCCGGCTGGAAGCGGCCTGCATCCAGCGTCTTACTGCGACCCTTACCAGGTCGTCTGTCCACATTGTGAGTGGATAAAATAAATGGAAAAGTGTAATCACAACTATTCAGAAACAGAAATGCCACCAACAGTCAAGAAAACTGAGATATAAAGTAGAAACACTGGATGTGGCATCAATCGCCGCGGCAATAATGTTAGTTTTTTTTTGTTTAATAATTCAATTATAACTGCAGATATTTGCGGACCTCTGTAGCCGAGAGGCGAGCCGCACTTGCTGTCTCTGAGGTTCGATTCCCGGTCGGTCAATGTAGAAAATAACTTTTCTGTATTGTCTCTGGTCTGGGTGTTATGGTAGCGTCGTTGATTCAGATTTCTGTAACACAAGTGCTTTGGCTACTTACCATAAGATCAGAGTAATGTATGTTTTCACTATGTTGTATCCCTTACCATCAGCAAGTATAAATTAGATTTCAAAAATCCAGTAGCCGCTAATTTAGGGACATATCTGCCACACTTATTCATAGTCCAAATGATCTAGACCTCCTGTAAACTGGGTTACGGAGGTCTGATGGGATTCGCTCCATATGTTATAACTAGAATTGCCACATCTAGTATCAAGATAAGATTGATTAGCCGACCGGGCAGTTCCATCTGTGTTTTTAGGCAAACTTGTTACATTTCATAGGAACAACCATATCCTAATATATGGCTCAACCTTTATGTTGCACGTTGTATAATTTTATTACAAGTACATTATTAATTAATGTAAAACATATAAAATGCCTATAAAACTTAAAATTTACAAAAAGTTAAGCTTCATTGCTAACAAAATCTAATTCAAAACGCGATGTATTTTTATACAAATCAAACTCATTTTCTTTGCTGTCGGTACCAGTAATCCATCGAAAACATTCAACATAGATGTAATTTGATCAATATCAGCCGAGCATAATCGCCATGCCGGGGATTTGCCGATAGCCCGCTTGATCGATGATTTACTGATATCGATAACGATGTTTATCTATAGAGATTTATAATGAACGCAATGGCTTAGAAATTCTTGCCTCATGAAATGGGTATAGAAAATTGGTGGGTTGGGTCGTTTTTATTTGTTTTATTACGGTAGCAGTGTTATTTTGAACATTATAGTACGGTCTATAATAATAATTAAGGTCTATGTTTGAGAATTTGATGAAACTTGATTGTTAACAATATCTACGGCTTACATGATTTAATCACGTCACAAGAGAGAACTCCGCTGTGCCCCGAAGTGGGTAGGCTTACTTTTTTTATGTAAAATTTTTGAGCCAACCTCGTCTATTGTCAAACAACAAGGCTCTGGCCTAGGCACTGGTGGTCTGCCATCAGTGCCTAAGTTTAGCGCGAGCTTCCCAAGGTTTTTACTGCCAAGCAAGCCACTTTATAGAACGAGATAACGTATCCAGATCCAGCGTGATCTACCTTAGTCTTAGTCCAATACTGCACAAAGCTATATCACCGAACCTGCCAACGGGATCAGCACTCGCCACAACTGTCTGGTGGAGATGGATAGGGTTATTCAAAGGCCGCAAGGGATGTCCAAAAAAACATGCCTAGTGAGATTGAAGTCAAACTGACTCAATCGCTGATTCTCGCTGTCATGATATGTGTGTATAATTATATTATTTATAAGTATGTATGTATATATTTTATGTATGTATATACCGTATATAGCTATCTATGTATGTATCTAGTATGTACAACTGTATATATTCATCTAGTTTGTTTTAGTTTTGTATGGTTTAATTTAACACAATTTGTTTTTTTGTGGCACCGCCTATACCATCTCTGTATGGCCCCATGGTTGACTGGTAGAGAATGCTTTTGGCATTAAGTCCGCCATTTGTACAACTTTTTTTAATGTCTGTGCAATAAAGTTTAAATAAAAAAAATATATAATCGCAAAAAGTGAAAATCTGCATTTTGCATCAAAACTCGTTTAATGCCTCGCCCTTTAAAATCCGCCGTTTCGTGTCTGACCGTCTGCGTGTCGATTATGTACGATTGCCAAAATCGATACAGCATCGATGCAGCCGATTACCGATACAGCTGGAAGACCTTATTGTAACTAATCATGCAATCCCAATTAACAGAGGTTTTTACCTCACAGGTTAGATTAGAGTTGTCGATATATTTAATTTATACCCAGCTGGATTGATAAACAGCGTGATGGTATCTGTGTGGGTGGATTTATGCAGGAGGTTAACACGTGTCGTGGACGTGGGATGGAGACGTTGGTTCCTTTTTGCATTTTTTGACAGGTTAAAAGTGGACGGGTTTGCGTCGCGATTTTTGCATGAGATAACGAGTGGTTTGTAGAGATGGATGAGGAGATAACCGTGGTGAAGGTGATACGAGTCTGGGCCTGGGTGTGATTAGGATCAAGTGAGAGAGTACTTGCATATTTTGTGGCCTACAATGTTGCCTAACACTGAAAGGGCTAATAATTTAAGGTTGTTTTATACAGGGTGGTCCAGGCCAGATGGATATAATTTTTTTATTAGGTAGTCGGCTTAGGGACCTATTTGTACTCGCCAAGAAAAAAATAGATTCAGCCGCTTACAAGATATGTTTTATTTTTATTTTAAAAATATCACCAGTTTTAATGTTTTAGTAATATTTTAAATACTTGTAAAATGAAAAATTCTATTATTGTTTTATTTGAGGTGCTTTGAGGTTACTTAGACATTGCACTCTCACTTATTACTTATTACAACACTTTTACACTGCAGATATTGGTAATATTGCAAAATGTTACTACAATTCATGCAAGTAGGTATAAGTTGTTTAAAATTTATAGGTTATGTAATAACGGTAACAACTTTTGAAATGCTTTTTTTCGCAAACCAAAAAAATCTACCTGCAATTTTTGTTAACACTAAGTAGCGTAGCTATGGTCTGGTATGGTTACCCTGTGTAAGGGTTACGTAGGCGTGGTGGCCAGTGCTCAAATGTCATTATTTTAGCCACAGGACGTCCACTGCTGAACATAGGCCTCACGCAGTGACTTCTAGATTGGCCGGTTGGAAGCGGCCTGCCAGCGTCTTTCTTTAAACTTTACTAGGTCGTCTGTACCTTGTGGGTGGACGTCCTACCCTGCACTTGCCGGTACGTGGCCTCCATTCTAGAACCTTTCTGCCCCATCGGCCATCAGTTCTACGTGCTATGTGCCCCGCCCACTGCCACCTAAGCTTGCTAATCCGTTGGGCTATGCTATGTTTTGTGTAAAAGAGCTTAATTTAGGCCTATTTACAGAAATAAATTGGTTTTATTGGTTTTTTATTGGTTTTATTGGTGCCGTGTAGGTAAAGAATACACTGCCCCACCGCCGAGAAGAGGCGTGTCGTAAGAGGCGACTAATTCTTGTAGCACAAGCAGCAGCAGATTATATGTTCAGTGGATAACAGAACCAATGATAAAATAATTACTATGAGCAGACAAAACAAAGCGACACCTCTCGGAAAATGAGCAGCATGGTTCCCCATTAAGTGCGTTTCTCTGTACCACAACAATTATTGCCTGTACACATGTACCGTAATTGACATGAAAGTCGATAATGTAGGTAGACACAACGTTATCAGCCGTTCGTTATCATCCAGTAGCACGCAATCAGTCGATAGTTATCGTTATCAGCCTGCTATGTCGTGATGGTATCACACAACTCTATAACACGGTATGTTTTGTTTATAATAGTTACACGTTAGAAATGTCCACACAATTTTGAACTTTATTCCTTTGGAACAAACTACTAGAAAATGTCAAAATTCATCAACAAATTTTCAACTTAAAACTTCCGACAATAACTTCATGGTGGTAGTAGCAGTAAAAACCAATAAACTTTATTTATTCATTGTAAATAATAGTTTCTAATATTTAGATTTTTTGCAATACCATTACCTGCTTCTTTTTCATCTATACGGTCAATACCGGTTGCGTCCAAAGCCGTTGCTATGGAGCACAGGGTCCGCTTTCCTTGATTTACTCCTCCACTTCGCGCGGTCTTAGCGTCTCTAGTTGTGAGATCATTGGCACGCATGTCAGCCCTCACGATGTCAAGCCAGCATTTCTTGGGTCTACCCCTTTTGCCAGGACCTGGCGGTTGCAGCATGGTCAGACATTTGTTTCCTACGTAGCTTGCCGGTTTCCGAAAACGTGGCCTTACCAGCGTAGGCGACTCTCCTGCAGTTTGTGTGCAATATCACGGACACGAAGGCTACCGCGGATGCGCAAGTTTCTCACGCGGTCCTTCCGCCTGACTCCGCACATCCACCGCAGCATATTCATCTCCGTGACACGCAGCTCCTGCTTGTGTCGCTCAAGGAGCGGCCACGCTTTGCTGATATATAAAAGGACAGGCCTAATGATGGACTTATAGATCTGTCCTTTCAGCTTAACCGGCATTCTGGAGTCGCAAATGACACCAGTCACCTCTCGCCGTTTGGCCCACGCAGCAGCAATGCGTGCTTTGACGTCGCAAGCGATGTCTCCCGACGCGTGAAGTACAGGTCCAAGGTGCAATAATAACATTACCTAATATGTTAAATTACCAATCTTCTATTAACCTGCTTGTATCTTACTGCGAGATGAAGGTCACTCCCGTCCCAAGTCCCTCTTCGCTTCTCTACTGACTCCCAATTATGTAAACAATGTACCTATTTATGGCCATTTTTTATTGTTAAGTCTCTTTTAAGACGTGATTGTACAGCACAAATACGACATGGCTGACTTCGTATAAGGGTCCAACAATGAAATTACGAACGCACATTTTTACATACGAAATAGCCGATAGAAAAATTTGAGCAATAAAATCTTTTCATCGTCGTCCCTTTTTTTCTGGTATGCTTATTCAACCACTGCCACCCAATACTGACCATCATCTAGATGTTTCTTTTTGGTTTGCTTCAGATTTGAAGCAAACCAAAAAGAAACATCTAGATGTTCTGATTAGAACTTCGCAATTAACGCTGTGCATTTAGCAAATACATCGCTATTGTTAAAATACTCGTATATCCTAGTAATGCCGCACAGATGTCTCATGAGATGAGGTGGCTATATCGTGCCCTATCTGTAAGTAATGGTCGGCGGGATGCGCGATAACTACGTGCGCAGGAGCACCTGAAGCATCGCTAGTTCTAGATCACACAAATCAAGAATGTTACTAGCCCTTTTAAATTGTTTTTGATGAGTAAACTTTCGTATATTATCCAGCTACGTGCGACAATGTGGTGAGGTCGTACTTACGGATGAGCTCCTTTGTAAACACAACTTTATCATTATTATGTCTAATATCTGGCCTAAGGGCCTAGTGTATGTTTTTAACAAATATGTATAAATAAATCGAAAAGTTAACTTAAAATTGTATAAAATTTAGCTACCCTAAATTCGGTCTGCCTCGGTACATCAACGATACCATATTCAATACAACTCTGCGTTTACGTTGTCATCAACAGCAATTTATCTTAGGTAATTAATTCAAACACGATGTACATTGTTATTGAATAAATGAATTGAATTGAATTGAATTGAACCTCTCAACCTCAAAAATTTGCATAAGTCATAGAACAAAAATTGTTCACTGTGCTGTAAATAATATGTGGTTATAAGGTTATTCTTGAGTTACTTGACATTCTGTATGCCTTTATTGTCATCTCCATTAACCTAACTAGTTGGTACACTAGTGTGCATCTACCCTTATAGTAGCTTGCAATCTAAGATCGAGGGTAAAGAGCATCGATAGAGCTCTTAGTACATGACCTTTATGTCTAACGCGTTAGAGGTTATTATCTCTGACCTTGTTTGGACCTGATAGGTGTTGGGAATTTGTTCTTCATGACTGGAGGTAACTTGGTATTTATAAGGTAATTGATAAGTATTAAGCTTAACTGTTTCTAGGATCAATTTAAGATATTTAATTTAAGAATCTCATATAGCGCAATAATTCCTAGCTTCATTATCATCATCATTTCAGCCATAGGACGTCCACTGCTGAACGTAGGCCTTCCCCAGTGACTTCCAGATTGGCCGGTTGCAAGCGGCCTGCGTCCAGCGGCTACCTGCAACCTTTACCAGGTCGTCTGTCCACCTTGTGGGTATATGCCCTACGCTGCGCTTGCCGGTACGTGGCCTTCATTCTAGAATATTTCTACTACATCGACCGTCAGTTCTGCGTGCTATTCTAGTTTCTAAATTAACTACACATCAATTGTTATATAAATGTGCAGTTTCCTCGCGATGTATTCTCTCACCGCCAAGTCGAAAAAAAAAACTATTCCGTAAAATGTTGTGCCACTTTTCAATAAATGAACTTGATTCATGTTCTTTGGATAAGTGATTAAGCCCAGATTATGTAATCGGTTATCCTCGATCATTGCGCCGCGATTTAAGCAATCATGTCAATTGATTTTACATATGACCAATTACTAATGGTAGCTGCCCAAGGTACTACTACATATTGACGACCGTCTGGTGTAGGGCTTGCGCTCCGGTCTACAAAGCCAGCGGGGTCGAATCCCGCAAGGTGCAAATGATTGCGTGATGAGCACGAGCATTTATTTATTTATATGACCAATTACTAGCGGCAGTCCAAGCTTACTACTTGTTTGTCATCACAAGTTGACGTCAAGCAGCATAATGCACGACTTTACGCAAGACTATGGTCTTATTTAATACCATTAAGTCCACTAGAAGTCAGTCAATCAACACTCATCACTAGTTGATGCGCCATGATTTAACCAATCATAGCAGTTTATTTTAGATATGACTCAATAACTAGATGTAGCTGCCCCAGTCCTAGTCCGTCATCACAAGTTGACGTAATCGATTGTGTTCTTATTTAGTGTCATAACTTGTAAAATATCGGGTTTACCATTGGGCAATAACGATAGTTTGAACACACTTCTACTAGCTTCACTTGTAAATCTTAGAAGTCGTTTAATCTACTTACGCATCTATTTAAAACTTCGTAAGTATTAGACATTTGAATGACAATACAATAATTTGACATCATCGTGCTGATCTGATGATGAAGCCAGGAGAATAATAGTGGAACTGCAATTTTTTGAAATTGCCATATATGTTTAAACTATGATATTTTTTCCTGTTTTGTCTACTCATATACAGGTAAAGTCCACTAGTTGACAGTCAATCAATATATTCATCACTAGTTCATAACCCTGTGTGTTCGCGATATTTTTTCTTATTCTGTATTGTCTACTCATTGACATAGTTGTCAGTCAATCAATAAACTCATCACTAGTTCATCATAGCCCTGTGTGTTTTCGCCCTTACCGTGAACTATTCGCGGTTCATTTGTGGGTCAGCGCGCGCGCAGATGCGATCGTAACGGGTATCGCGTTAACGTATCGCTGCTTCTAATGATCGCTTCCTTAACTAAATGTTTCTAAGAGGAACGAACTTTAACCGCTTTTAGATAAAATAACAGTCGTGAGATGTTTTGCACCAATTCTTTTGATAGTAAATTAAGTCCTGAATTTGTCCTGATAAAGTATTTTTTTTATTACGTTAGGGATCTGGTACGAGATTAAGGCGAAGGGGAAGGCAAGTGACCTTGAGCATTTAGCGTCTACTCGCGCGACATCTATTCCGTGCTATGCTTCTCGTAGACTAAACATCCAGTGGCGGTGGAACGGGCATGCAACGTCGCCTTTTCGTGGCGCACAAAAACGCCTGATGTTTAAAGTATCCGCTCATGGAAAAGTAGGCGCAAAAAGTGGGAATCTATTATAGATCCTTAATTTGTTGAATTATTGAAGTAAAAACACAAACAAAAGACGAGATAAAGGGTCTTGACAGACATACGGACAGACAGACGGAAAACAAAGAGATCCTATACGGAACTCTATAAATCGATCGGCTCAGGTGGGATTGGGAATCGAACCCAATCTCTTTGCTATTTGTGACTGCTCTTGCAAATAAGCTATAGAGGACGTTAGCTTATTTGTCGAGTTTGACAAGTGTTTCTTGCTGTTAAAGCCAGCGTTGTCCTATAAATATTAGTTCACGTTATTAGTATTTATTAAGTAATTTTTTTTTCAAGTGTATTAATATTTTATTAACATTTTTACCCTTTCTACCCAATCATGTTCAACCATTATTGAAGTCCGGGTATCGGAATACCGGTAACAACAATATACATAAATGCATTAAACACGAAAATAATTAGAAGACCCCTTAAGATATTCTGCTATTTTAATAACTTATTGATGTGACTGATGCAATCAAGAGCATTTTCTTGCTCAATTATTTTGTTTACTAATCATAAAGATATTTTAAGCTTCAATTAAATTAACGAAAACAACATACTTTCCCATTCGTGCTATTGGCACAGAAATTCATCGATAATCATCCAGCTATGATATCACTCGCATGCGGCCATCACGCCATCACTGTCTCCTTCCCTCGTTGGGGGAGAATATATCCATCTCTCTCACGTTATCTCTGGCTAAATTAAAAAACAAAATAATGAGTATATCGTTATCGTAGCTCGTATCGCAGCATCCGCAAAGTATCGGGGCGATAACAAAACATCTGCTCTGACAGCGACGATTCGTATCGTGCTCTATTTATGAAAAAATACGTTTTAATTACAGCTGTATAGGTAGTATATTTTTGGTTAGTATATGCTGTTTTAATGCTGCCCTTCTAGCATGACCATCAAAACACGATATGATATGATATGATATAGCGATATATCGACACCAACTGTAAAAATATGATATATATAACCGCCATTTTGATTTTTTATCGAAACAGTGATCATAATATGTGACGTCACCGGCACGGCGATTCAACATGGCAGCTATAACTATCATTTTTACAGTTGGTGTCGATATCATATCATATCATATCGTGTATTGGTGCTCATGCTAGGGAGGCTGAGGTAGATAGTGTTTGTACCATTGATGTTTGATGAGTAGTTGATATAAAAGGTCACCGTTCGCGCAGATATCTTAGTTGAATCCAGGAATATTCAGAATCGTCACGGAAATTGCCGAATGCCCCGAAATCGTGATCGGAATGGCCTTTTTACAGCCCACTAATCGGCTAGTCAAATAGTAGACGTTTGCCTAACTTAGTCACACTAGTAATACTTAGGTACTAGTGTAACTAACTAAGTTAGGTTTAGGTTAGTTAACCTAAACCACCGTACTTCTTGTGACAAGTGCAGATATCCAAAAGGGTGTTTCAAGTTGATTTGATACTTACACTCTGCGTCTACCGATGAATTTTAGGTGAGTTAGTTATTCTTTGTCACCACAAAATTTTGTTTTGTCACCAGAAATGTTCTTGCATGTATGAGAAAATTATAAATGATTAAATTTTTTTTGAAATCGCGGGTGTTATTCGACGATGGTATTGTTAATCAGAGTTCGATGTAAATGACGCATACTGGCCACTCGCCTAAACACACAACAAATATGCTTTATGAAACAAAATATTTAAAGCTTCGTATGATAATTTTGTTTTCTATTAATATGTTATTGGTGACAGTACTTCATTCATTCATTACATTGGGTTTCATTACAAAATAATACAAATACTGTTTTAGCAATTAAATACCTAGTTGTATCTAAGATAATATGTAACAATGTCGTCAGATTATCTTATCGGTTGCTCTATTGGAATATCAGTCACCTGCATCTTTCGAGAAGATGTAGCAGGTGGTATGCATTGTATGCAGGTTCGATTCCCTTCTGTGGCGCTCGTTTTTGTGTAATATTGAACATTTCATGGTATCATTTACATTTCGACGATAATTACAACGAACTCTAAATAGTTTGAAACAACATTATCATGGTTTATTTGTGTGTACCGTCTGACAGTTTATCAGTTCCCTATCTACGAGTTTCTTCACATTCTCGGTATGAATATGTAACTGATGAACCCGATGACATCTGTGCTGATATCTGATAACAACACGCACTCTCATAAGTTAGTTTTTCTTAGATCATCGTTAACAGTTACAATGATTAATTATCAACCGTTGGTTTTACCCAAGAGACCATAGGTACTCAGCCCGATTTTTGGATTTTCTTACAAACCGACTTTTGATCTTTTGATTAATGACGATTGTGAAGCTGTTAATTTTCATACAGAACGCAATAAACATAGTCCGTTATGTAACGTTTTTAACATAGTTCAATTTTCATATTTTTTAAAATTAAAATGTAGCTAATGAAACACTAGATTTGTACGTTTTTATTTTAAACTAGCGGTTGCCCCTGACTTCGTAGAGCCCTAGTTAAGAATGTACTGAATCTAATGAGACGAAAATTGACTTAGTTCGTAAAAGTCACGGGGGTCAAAATGTTATCTTACTCAAAACAGTATTTCAAGGAGAAAATGTAGGCAATTGCCTCCAGGACTTGCATCTCTCTCTATTGCACAAGGGCGGAGAAAGGCAGAGCAGTGAGTAAGAGATAGCGTTTAAGAAAATGCCTTATCGCATAGCGTAGGTATCGGCATTTCACAATCCTTTTAAGTTTGTACGCAATACCTACTCACTATTCGACAGGCGTTGGAAAAACGGAAAAAAACAGCTGATTGTTTATTTTTTTGTAAAAAAATACAAATTCTTCTTTTTGGGATTCTCAACGCTAACCTCGTTCCCGCGTTTTTCGTCTCATGAATTTCACAGGCTATAGGAGGAACCTGTGGCTCTTGTGTGGTGGCGCGTCTGATTGTCCTATTGATATTAGGATATTTATAAAACTTTTTATTTTAACATGTTTTTTATTTTTAAAGAAGCAGCGTCATTTCCCTCTACCTACTGAGGGGTCGAGGACACTATTTTTGTGTTTTTAACGCTGTAAGCAGCAGAAGAGCAGTTGCAGCGTAAAGTCGTGGATTCGATTACTGCCTGTGGCAGACAAAAATACTCATGGGAAAATTTCATCCATCATTGATTATTGGGAATGCAAAAATATAACATAATTAAACTATTCGAACTTTTTCTCATTGAATTTAGTTATTAACACTTAGGTGGATAAGGTAACAGACACAATAGACTTTATATTGTTATGACACCTGACGCCTACGACTACCAATGTGCACCCGGATTTATCTGTGCCTAATACATTTTTCTGATAACAGCTGATAAGGTAATGTTGGTGCAACTGTGCAACCGAGTTTACTTACACCACCAGCTTTGTCTTCGATATGCGTTGATAAGTCACGAACAAGATTTCAATACTTTGTGTCATAACGTTTGTAACAAGTATTACGCAGAACGAATGGTTTTAGTTAGTTTTTTTTTGCATTTCTTTACAATTCAGGGCTATCATATAACTAATCCCCTGTATAGGGTCCTCAGGCCCAACCATGCCTTGGTGGGAACCAAGCTCTTAAACAGTATTACTTCTTCAACCTTAAACTGCTTGGGTCTTTTATTTTATAGAAGATAAAATTTTCAGTCTCTGTTGTGTTTCTGGGATCAGTCAAATAATACCTATGCAACTTTAAACATAGTATCGTATTCGTATATCATATATCGTATGGCAACGGCTTTTTTAAAAATTTCATCCAAAATGACATCAACCCTGTTTCTTAGTTCATGTCTTGCTTCTCCGAGCGAAAAATCTAGAATGCCGCGCTTTAAACAGTGTGGCAATGTAAACCCATTTGTTTTATCACCATCATTTCAGCCATAGGGCATTCCCTGCTGAACATAAGCTTTCTTTGACTTCCAGATTAGCCGTTTGGAAGCGGCTTGCATCCAGCGGCTTCCTGCAACCTTTGATTCGTAGGTCCTCTTTCATCCTTGTGGGTGGACGGTGAGTGATGTCCTACGCTGCGCTTGCCGGTACGTGGCCTCCATTCCAGAATCTCTCTGCCCCATCAGCCGTCAATTCTACGTGCTACGTGCCCCGCCCACTGCTACTTCAGCTTGCAAATCCGTTGGGTTATGTCAGCGACTTTTGT
Source organism: Anania hortulata (assembly GCA_963576865.1). Taxonomy (NCBI): domain Eukaryota; kingdom Metazoa; phylum Arthropoda; class Insecta; order Lepidoptera; family Crambidae; genus Anania; species Anania hortulata. Next base: position 3,350,253 of record OY756388.1, on the reverse strand, counting down.
TTGTTTACGGATCTTCTCATATCTGATTCCCAATCCCCACGTGTTTGGTGTGGGTGTCAAAAGATTGACTCAATAGAAACTACCAATTAGACAAGTGATTTCCGAAGCAATTTTGAAATATTAAACTAATTTTAAAAATAATTTCGTATTACATTACACAATCGTATCACGGTTACATTATTATTGGACGATGAATGAATAGGCTATCTTATCTTTATCAGTGCAGTGAGTATGGCCCTGATTTATTTCTCATTGACACTCAACTGAGGAGACAAACTATGCTGCTAAAAATATGATGAAATCGAGTACATCTTACTGGGTCTTCTTGAACTATAGAGGAAAGGTGTACAATATGTCCCACTAAGGACAGACCTATCAAATTGCCTCATATACCTATTGTGGTAAGGCCTCTCTTCACTCTTTAAAAACATTTGGCTGGATTGATATTGGATTAACTTCAAAAATCAAACTAAAACTTATTTCCAATAGGTAGGTAATAAAAATTAAACATCTTTCAAATTACACTTTTTTCAAGTTCGATTTAGCCCTTGCCTTCACGTCCTAACGTGAAGGACGTAGTCTCAATGGCATGTCAAGTTGCATAAGTAATAAGTCATTTCTCTCCTTTAGGGTTTTTTTCTTTTTTAAATAAATACGTTAAAATATTGGACAACATCACATACTTTGCTCTTATAGTACGATAGGTAGCCAAAGCACTTGTGTTACAGAAATCAGAAACAACGACGGTACAACAATACCCAGACCCGAGACAATATATAAAAGTTATTTTCCTACATTGACGGACCGGGAATTGAACCCAGGACCTCAGAGATAGCGACACCACGACCGATAAGCTCGTCTCGTCGACTACGGAAATCGTCAAGGCAGCCAGCGAAATTTAAAATTTATATTTTTACAATACTCTAGGTAACATTGTTTAATGGTTTAAGACATTTATTTTCTCAATGTTTTACCAAATAATAATCAATTGAGTCATATTTGGATAAAAATATCATATTTTAATCAATCAGTCATACTTACGTTACAAGTCATTGAGGTAAATTGATTATTGTTTGTTTTTCGGTAAAACTATTATTGCATCTGTAATCCAAGTACATAATGAGTTCCTGCATTATGGTTTACCGATAGTTGAAATAAAAGTAAAAAAAACCTTAGGCTGCACTGACGATTAGCCTTAAGACAGTAAGATCTTAGATTCCTTATGTCCGGGTATAGCCACTGTAATTTTCCACAATCCTCAGATTAAACACTGATATTAGTTTAATTAAATACATATTACTGTTTGCGTCAGCTGTCAAGAACGATTTGGCTCTCTCATCTGCCGATAAGCGCTGATAACCAGATAGTTTTCTTAATGGACCGTCTGTCTGACGATAAGATAAGTAATGAATCTTCAAAAAGTATTTTAGAACAATGTATTTGTCTGAGACGAGTAAGTAAGTAATTTATTTCAACAGTGTGTATTTAGAATATGAATTCGAACAGTTATTTATACATGCAATCATAATGTTTTCTAGTGTCGGAGGTTCCCGCCGAAATCAGCGTCGTGATAAGTTTCATACTTTCCATACAAAACAACCGATTGGATTTGTATAAAAAGCCAAAAAAATATATCATATTTTTAAATAAAAATATAAAAGTTTTGTACTATGAGTATACAGGGTTATTTGTAAAACATCAACAACCTCCTAGGGGCTGATTCTGGTGCTCAAATACAACATATTTTTTCTTGTTGTCTGGAAGAGATCGCTATTAGCGATAAGACCGCCTAAATTGTACATCTTTCTGTAAAAATCATGTGTATTTTACTTGTATGGTGTGCAATAAAGAGTATCTATCTATCTATCTATCTATCTATATTTTTCTATGAAACCAACATTGAAATCGCAAAAAAAACCACTTCCCCATACTAAGCCGCCAACAGGTGACATCAGTTTGTATGGAGCAGTGTAGTAACTAAATGTTTTTTTAGATTCTAATGTTGGTCCCATAGAGAAAGTTGTTGTTGTATTTGAGAATCAGCCCCTAGGAGTTTGTTGATGTTTTACAAATAACCTTGTAGAATATGTAGTTACAAGGTTACCCTTGAGTTACAGGCCTCCTTTTCACTGCACCGCGTCTCATGATCCGGTGCCAATCTTTTCCAAATTGTCTCAGTCAGTGTCAGTGGTCTGCCCACTGTCGTCCCTCTCTTAGCCACCACTCTGTTACTGCTTGGCCCACCAGCCGTCGTCTCTTATTGATAAGTCCCTTTGTACCTATTAAAAACAGGTGTCTGATATTTAGAATTTGAGCCCTGGCGTTGTCCAGCTACTTTGCTTTGAATGCAGATTATTTAAAAAAATCAAGGTTTTCTTAAGGTGAAATTAACTGTCATTCAATATTTAAGGTACTTTTTCATTCAGGCCTATAGTCTTGGCTTACTTTTATAACTCAGCAATTAAGAATTTTTTGATAGAACTTATTTCTTTCAATAAATTTGTGATAAAAAGATTGCACTAAGCAGTATCGTTGAAATCTATGTTGTGTCACTAGTTAATGACGTTAACAATTGCTGTTTTTAATTAAAATGTTTTTTTAGGAATAATTAGTAATCTGAACTTCCCCGGATAGAAACTAAAGAAAATAAAAGTTTTGGTTTTATGTTTTAGACGTTGATTTGTGATCGCTACCGGTAATTACCAAAACCCACTACTTCAAGACAGCAATAAAACAATCTTGCTCAACTTTAACTTTCTGATTCTATCTCCCTATTAACGAAGCGTGATTAAACAATGGCGCTCTAATCGAAAAAATAATTCGCCTAATTTGTCGAGGAGCGACGCGGGCCATCCGTCAGCCAGATTAGAGATGGCTCGATTGTTAACTGTGGCCTCAGTAATTAGGACTATTTGTTTTGGCCGGGTTATCGCGCGCATCGAACTTTTGGCGGGAACAATGAAAAGGAAACTTTGTAATAATTCGATTTGACAGTTGTTCTCAAGCTTTGCAGTATTGCAGAAACAGATACTAAGTAAGTACTTACTTTCTTCCAACAATCACAATAATTAGCTTTATTTACTTTTCTTTCCTATATTTTGGTCCATACGTGGTCCATGCCGTGCCGTGTGCCGTGCGGTGCCGTGTGGGGACGGCCGTAAAGAATACCCTTTTTCCCACCGCCCACAGGAGGCGTGTCGTAAAAGGCGACTAACTCCTGTAGCACGAGACGGGTAGCAGCGTCTGTGTGTGAAATATTATAAGAAACTGCGCTCGCCAACCCGCCTGCCAAGCGTGTCGAGTATTGGCAATCCCCCCCAACGAAAGTCATTGAGGGAGGCATATGTTCAGCAGTGGACGTCCTTTGGCTGAAATGATGATGATGATGATGACGTGGTCCATATTTTGGATTTTTAAAGGTTTATTGAGCGCAAAGGTTTTCCGCATTTTCCCTGCTAATGGATACAGGAGCCATTTGGAAAGGTTTCAAACATTGATGACTAGATAACGATTAAACGTAGGTACTTAAAAACGTTTTATGTTAGACTTTCGTGCTGAGTTAAAAACTTGGCTATTGTGACATTTAAATCCTCGAATGATACTTTTGTAGCCAGCGTTGCTTATTATTATATATTCATCATCATCATCATCATTTTAGCCATGGGGCGCGTCCATTGCTGACAAAGAAGACTTATCATCGGGGGGGATTGCAGGCGGGTTGGCGAGCGCAGCTTTTTATAATATTTCACACGCAGACGCTGCTGCCCGTCTCGTGCTACAGGATATAGTCGTCTCTTACGACACGTGTCCTGTTGGCGGTGGGGAAATGGATTCTTTACGGCCGTCCCCACACGGCACTATTATATTAGGTTGGCATAAGAGAGCAAGAGCAAAAGGAAAATATGAATGCATATATATGCCAATGGATAGTCCATTGGCATCTCATTTACTACTAGATAAAGACATATATCTGTCTCTGTCAACGCCATACAACCTGACAGCTATAGAATGATGTTTAATACTGTGTATATTCGTGCGACAACACCCTCAATATTTTGTAACAAGAGGTCAATATAAAGATAAGCCAACGAGACATCAAAATAGAATAATGTTTCCTAGCATAAGACTGCAATTATTTAAGCGAAGCCCCTATTGCATGGCTATTAAAACATATAATAAGTTGCCTGAATTTTTCAAACATTTGCCTATAGTTATGTTTAAAAAACAGTTGCATGCCTGGCTTCTAAATAAATGCTATTACTCAATACAAGAATATTTTGATGACAAATAATTAATTATTATATAGCTTTTTCTTGACATATTTTAATCATAATATAATATTAATTCCTCGATAATGATAATCCTTTTGACATTGAAGTTCTTTAATATTGCTGTATTTTTTTATAATTACGTACATTAAATATCAACTTTTTATATTTGCATGACTAATTAGGTCAAACATGTGGACATATCATTTGTAAAACATCTTGTAAAACTATGTTAAAAGCAAATAAATATTTCTGATTTCTGTGTTAGTGGTTAGTTCGGGATTAACTCCTTGTGTTACGAGATCTAGACAGTTAATCTTTCCAACACTAGGTGTCGCGGGCCAATTTATAAAAGCTAATTTTCTAACCGGGAATCGAACTCGGGGGACCCTTTGCATTCAAGACGAATCACTGTGCTACTACGATAACCAGGTCGTCAGGTAAGATGTTGTTCCATGATCATAGCTCAAAGTTTGGGAACCACCGTTCAGGCCGCCATGATTTGTAGACATAATCAATTCAGTGGGCCTCTGTGTAACCCGTTTGTCTGCGATCATTCTTTGGGAGCCGTGAAAGAATAACTTAGGGTAATTAATAAAATTGACACTATCAAGATTTTTAATTAACACAGTAAACTGAATAAATGTTGTCGAATTTTGAAAGCAAAGGTATCTCTCAAGGTGGGAAAAGACGTAAATATTAGTGGATGATATTATTATTCAGACGATTTTCGAGAAATTTACAACTACAAAATATATTTATACAGTACCTAATAAGTGGATAAGCTCCAGTCCCCAGCTCGATGGACCGACGACCTTAGGAAGATGGCTGGCAGTGGCTGGATGAAAAAAGCGGAAAATCTTTGGCGCTCTTTGAAAGGCTTACTTCAAGTAGTGGACTGCAATAGGCTGACATGATGATGATCATGTGGTCTGTAGATAAAGTTAAAGCAATTGTGATTTATTTATTCGTTTGTCATTTAAGTTGATTATTCGGTTTATTATCATAATCATCATTTCAGCCATAGGACGTCCACAGCTGAACATAGGCCTTCCCCAATGACTTTCATTGGGGGCGATTGCCAACACTCGCCACGCTTGGCAGGCGGGTTGGCGAGCGCAGTTTTTTATAAGATTTTGCACGCAGACGCTGCTGCCCATCTCGTGCTAAAGGAATGAGTCGCCTCTTACGACACGCCTCCTGTTGGCGGTGAGGAAGTGTATTCTTTACGGCCGTCCCCACACGGCACAAAAGATCAAAAACTATAAAAACTAAAGTACAAACAACCTCACCTCCAAGATAACATTGAAGTTATTGTTGCATCGTCCCGGGAATGTAACCTGACACCTCGGCCCACCTGCAGCACTCGGTAGCTCGCGGGTGGCCCATGCACATTACCACGAAATATGGTGTGCTTGCAATATTGAGACATCATGAGCTTGATGATTAATCACATTGTGTGATTGTATGGACGAGTAACAAAGGGCGACGGACGGTATTTACCCAAGGTTTACCCAGTCAGGGTAAAAAGCCAATTTCTAATCATTTTTGGAAGGTAAGAATAAATATAATAAATATTGGACAACATCACATACATTGATCTGATCCTAAGATTAGGTATCCACATCACACAAACCTATCAGGGTTTAAACGTGCAATTGCTGGGTTTTGTACTCCGGAGTCGTCAATTAAACTTCGAGAGTAAATAGATCCATCAGTAAATTGAAATTTAAGTTACCGCACTTATTTGTTAAGCTGTAAAGTTGAGTTATTAAACTTTACTATCACACATTCCAAATAAACGCATCAAGTATCAGTAGTTTGTGTTAACATGTTCGTCTGATACTCGAATAGCCCTTGTCCGACGATGTTCGTAGCCTAATCACCTGTCCCATCTATACCAGGCCATTGTTCTTTCTCGTCTCATTCTTATACAACCAAAAATAAACTCTAACTTCCACCGAAAAGGGTCCCTTTTCGAAAAAGAGGTAAAACCTCGACCTACGGCCTCGCGATACATTTCATCTCGTCCAAGCATAAACTACAGCGTCTACAGCACAGGCGTCAATTGTTAACAACCTTTCGATTCTCATGAATCGATCCAATCGATTATGCCTTTTATTTTCTTGCACTAGAGTCGATTGTTTTATTCGATTCGCTGCCCCCGGCCGTTTAGATCATACTCTCAAACTCGATATGACAGCGAACGAATTTATTCTCTAAAGGTAAGTTTGTTAGAACCAATTTTGAGGTTATGATTTTGACACTTGATGTTGTGTTGGATCAGATTGAAACAAGACAGGTTCTCGGTGAAAAAAGGGCCAAGTTTCTAAAAATCTTAGAGTCAAAATGTGACTCACAGTGCAACAGATACCTATACTTGACGAGTATTACTCGTCTACATCCAAGAGGTCTCATAAGACCTCTTATCAATGAAATTTTTATTGTGTCTCGATAACACATGCTTGATGAGTTAACTGTTCATTATACAGGGTGACTGGTGATTCAACTTATTCCCGCGGGATTTTTTCCAACAAATTTTATCCTACCTATCTCAAAATAAGCCGTTAAAAATAATTTGTTTATTTAAAAAAAAAATAAGTTATGTAAAGGTACTACTTAAATATTAAAAGTCAAAAGAGTAAATCAATTTATACTTTTTGTCAAATTTTACAAATAACATAATTGTAGCAATAAAATTGTTTTTTATCTATTAAAAACATAAATCTGTAAACTTGTAGTAAAAAAATAAATTTTCTTCTTAACGGTTAATTTTAACGATTTTAGTTGGCAGTCGTCCCTTCTGCATCTCTTTAGGGATAAGGTAGAATTCACCTTAGTCCTTACTGTTTAAAATAGTTATTTAACCCCTCAACTTAGAGAAGCGAGACCCAGTGACAATTTTATTGTTACGCAATTTCATGCGTTGAGTTTCACGAGGTAAAGTTTGATGTGACTCTTTTACAAGATCTTGTCTAAATTACTTTATTTTAGTGCTAAATTATTATAACTATCGAAAAATATAAGCTATCAAACAAAGAAACAAACTATTGGTTTCATTTTTTTTTCATAGTAGACATTTTATACGCCTGGTCTAATCATTTTAACGATTTACCAAGTGATCAAAGTCAAAGTCAAAGTCAAAAGTCAAAGTCAAAGTCAAAAATCATTTATTCAATTCAGGACAAAATTGCCACTTATGAACGTCAATAATAACATTATAGGCCCTTAGGGGGCCAGAACATGTCTCCTTATTTTTTGGGCCCTACTAGCGCTACGAGACAAGAAAAAGACAATCTGGCAAGTGCTGAGAAGAAACTCAGTCACCACTAGCTATTAATAGCGATAACAATATAATGGATTTAACATTACTAAAACAAAATAACATTCAAAACTTTGATATTATAGACGAAAAAACTTGGCGAGAGCACTGACGCTCTTTTACATTAAAATGACGGATATCGTCTATTATATTCATTTTAGACCTTATTTTCTTTTCAATAAATGTCAGTGTGTTTGTAAAGCGTTTTTTACATCCAAAAAGTCTGTCCGCTTGTTTTGACAGTGGGTGTACGTACGGGCTCACTGCGATATGCGATTGTGGAGCGTTTTAGATCGAATGATAACGGCTGACACACGGGGGTCAAGATTGGGTGATAAATTGTTAAGAATTTGAAGAAATGTAGCTTACTTTGATAAGTAAATAGGTAATAAAATGCCAAGTTCATCATCGTATTTTTCAAAATGGCATATCTTTCAATCCTGTTACCCTTGTGATTTCTTCCTTTTAAACCAATTATTATTGAGTGCTATTTATTAATGTTAAATAAACTGTAAGATATATATTCACAAGTTAAACTGTAAATATAATAATAGAATTTGTTCAATAAAGATGAAGTTTGATGGAGATACGAGTAAAAATTGCGTGTACGGCTTTGGCAAGATAAAACAATCGTAAAGTAAAAATATCCACAAAACTTAAAGACAAAGGTCTACATCCAACCAGTGCGTTTTTACTGTAATAACTCACGAAAATAATAACCGAATATTGGGCTCAGTGACGTACATTGAAAGAACTCAGCTGTGAACAGACAAAATAGAAACGAAACAAGGTTATAGTACTTTCTTAACGGATACTAGGCACAGTGGACATTTTATCGCTACGCGGCCACATGATAGTACCTAGTCTAAGCTTGATTAAGAGCTCATAGTTAGGCTTCAGGAGACGTATTTTTGAATCATGCGAATCCCGATCCGAATACGAAGTCGCAAGATTCGCATGCGAATACATAATATCACTATTTATGAAAATTCATTCCATGGCTTCTGCTATGAGTGATCCTACCGACTTGTTTTTCGTTCTCTACTAGTAGAAAGTACGGAAGAATGACATTGACAAGTAAACATGGTTGATAGAGATTTGAAATAGCTACTTACTTTTTATTTACGTCCTGTTCTAAGCGATTCATTACCGGTTTTTAAAATCAATAAGTTTTTGCATTCCGGTTTTAAATATTTTCTGCAAGAAACAAAAATAGGTACAAGATTTCAATTTAATAGTAACACTTTAGAGTGATTCAAAAAGGAATAAAGTCGTGGGCAATAGAAATTATTTCATACACGAATTGTTTTCGTGTTAGAATAATCAAGATTAATTTCTAATGTTTCAAAAATACGTCTTCTGATTTAGGGTAAAACCAGGATAGTTGCCTCAGTGGGATATATGCCCCGTTTTGAATACACTATGTTAGAGATGCCTCCAGTGTTAGGGCTCTTCATTGATCAAAAGCGGTCCTCCCGTAAGTCTCAATGCCATACAAGCTATAAGAAAAAGTCCATGCGTTTTGTGTGTGTTAGCAAAAATCTTCCACGGCATGACCAACACGAGCGTCAAAATTATATTTGTGAGTCATTTCTATGTAATATTTTTTTACATGGGTATAGATTCAATCAACTTGTTGTTTCTTCGTATACACTGGAGTGTAAACTATACGGTCCATTACATTTTATTGATACAAAGCATTTATTTATTTTTTCAATTTAAAAGGGCAAGTATCCGCATTGAAAAGGATATAGTCGCCCCATATACTTTTGCGGATAGTTGCCTTAAGGGCAACTATTATTTCTTGAAGATTTCATGTTGCAGGTGAGAAAAATGACCAGCAAATATTTGCAAAAATCTAGCATGGTCCTGCGTCTCATTAGCTGGGCTGAAGACAGTTAAGCACTGGGGTTTAAAGTACTAAAGAACAAAAATTAAAAAAGAAATCTAATAAATCAATTGAAGCAATTTTATCATGGGGCAAGTATCCTGCGAACCATTTTTAGCATGAGGCAACTATCCGCCACAGTAGGCGACTGTCCCCTTTTCGAGGGGTCAAATAAAACAAGATTTCCATATAGACAATATTAATTGTGTTTACCAAAAATGGTGTAGAATAAAAGAATAAAGACCAATGTTTTAATATATACCGAGTATATTGTAAGTACACACATAATTGATATCTTATTGAGCATTTTCAAAAAGTGGGGCAACTATCCGGCTTTTACCCTACACCTATATCCAAAATCAGAGGCTTGCCATTTGTCCCGCCTGTGTGTCTCGTATGTTTCACATTGTTACTCGTTTCTACGTGTCTGTGTGTTTTTTGTGGGCTCCGTTAATGGCCCGATGCGAGATTAGATAAAATGCTACACAATGTTTTAGTTTAATTATATGTTTGCATACAGAACTATTAATGATTACTTATATTATTTATTGCTGATAGACTTTTACGATGGCTACTGCGGAAAAAATTGTGTGGACTATAGTCATTGTATGAACTCGTTAATAAAATTATACATTGCGACGGGTTAATTCTATCAATTCAGCACCGCAATAACGCAGATAGATACTCTTTGATGCGCACCGTACGAAGAAGTTATGATGATAGATTAGAAAAAATGCATCATTTCCTCTTATCAGACCAACATAGAAACCTATAAAAACCTTTCCATACAAAATTGCAACAACTGATCTGTAGATAGTATCTTCGTGAATTGTTTTTGACATTTCGACTTAGGGAAAGTTGTTGAATTTTTGCTTGCAAGGGAATGGGTAAACTTCCAGGCAGCGTAACAGACCAGATCCAAATTTTTTTTAAAATAATTTTGACGTTATTTTGTAAAGGAAGGAACTAGCCAATTTTAAAAATACGGTGAACAACCTTTCAGGCCCGTTTCGTCGGATTTGCATGCAATTTGTGGTTCCACTTTGCATTTTGCTTGTCTACGGTGTATTGCAGGTGGTGTGATTGGGGTGCCTATACCGACGTAACTGAGAAATTGTTGGCAAAATAATTAAATTCTCATAATTATTTAGGGAAAAGCTTAAAGTAACGCTTTAATACTATTTTCTGAGAACTAAGTAACAACCAAGTTTCGACCAAGTCTTAGTAAAAGATCCCGGCGTTAGTTAGCGTAAGCATGCGCCTACGCACCCATTGTGTTGGTTATGCGTAATCCGCGATACGGCCGTTTACGGGAGTGACCGATTTCACTCACTCCCTTTACAGGTGGTGCCTATCTAGTCTAGATTTAGATTAGTTGCAAAAATTACTATCTCAAAGTTGGTTTATTTATTTCATTCTTATTAGACATTATTGTAGAGCCTGCTTAAAAAATACTGACAAAGCAAAGGCAAAGTTTATTGTGCCATGATTTATTCTCATCACCAGCTGATATGTAGTCCTGAAGCGTCCTTGAAGCGGTGGTAGGGCCAAATCATATTTGGGACGTGTCCTGAGAGAGGCCTAAAGAGGGCCTATATTAACTAGCTACCGCCCGCGGTAGCGCCCGCGTGGAGTTCGATCTGTCACATAAAGTCTTTATCAACAATCCATGTCACTTCCCAGCTCAAAATAATCAAATAACACAATAAATAAAAACATGGGACAACGCATCACATACATTACTCTGATCCTATAGTAGCTAAAGCACTTGTGTTACAGGAATCAGAAAAAGCGACGGTATTAAAACACCCAAACCCGGGACAATATAGAAAAGTTATTTTTGACCGACCTGGAATTGAACCTGGGACCTCAGAGATAGCGACACCAAGTCCGTTATGCTCGCCTCTCGCCGTAGCCGAGAGGCGACAATAAACAACATTAGTGCCTCGCTCTAAAAGTAGAAGGAGAAGCGAATCTAGCGTCAATGCATTAATTTAGAACAAATTTGGAAAAAGTAGTGCCAACCTAAAATCACTGTTCACTCACCACTAGAGTTGTAAATTGACGGTCATATGCTATAAGCGTCCGTCATTTATGATAAATGCTCGGTCACATTGGACATTTATTGTCACGATGGTCATATATGTTTTTTAGTATAAACAAAAAAAAAGAAGAATTCCTCTAAAGTAAGTCTTGAATGTTATGTATTTGACAATAAAAACATACAATAAAACATGTAATTTGATCTGGATTGAACAAAAACAAAAACTTGCGAGTGACGCTTTTTAGCTTGTTCGTGCAGAAAGATAAATTAATTTTAGAAGTTTCGTTTCGTTATAGATCATCACTACTAAAGCCTGTCTTTCTTAAAATAATGCACTTATTTGTGACAATTTTTTTTTTCATAGTTTGTCAATAGAATTGATTGTGACGTTAGTGACAATAAATGTCCAAAATGTCCGGTCACATTGAGAAAACGTCCAATTTGCTCGGTCATATTGGTCAGACATTTATAACGTGACGGACACTTTACAACTCTACTCACCACTTTTAAAAAAATGTTTAACTTTTATAAGTTAAAAATTTTTTCAAAAGTGGAACAATTCCGTCATACATAATTTTTGCGTAATAACCGTTACGCAGCGCACGCAACGGAGCTTTTAAAAGGAATATTTTTTCCCGTTTTTGCAGCATTTTTTATTAGTACAGAGTAGGTATCAATAAAAAATGTTGCAAAAACGGATCCAACAAAAAATATTTTTTCAATTCAAAACAGTAGTTTCTGTGATTAGCGCGTTTAACCAAACAAACAAACACTTAAGCTTTATAATGATAAAGTATATATAAGTATAGATAAGTATTATTGCTCTACAAATTTAGGTATAGTCAAGTCAACAGCAATAGAATACTGTCATAACTCCTAATATGTCAGGTTTGCCACCAGGCAATAACATTAGTTTTTTCTCCTATTGTCTACTCATCGACAGATAGTCCACTAGTTGTCAGTCAGTCAACACAATACTAATTACTTTATAAACACGCGTTGCATAATTAATTAAATGCACAAAAACTTATATACTTATTATTTGCTTAGAAATGGCTCTGCCAAATGTGAATAGTATTATTTTCATATAAAATTGGTGACGTAAACATACCTATTAAGTTATTTTAAGTGCAAAGCATGATTTAAGCGGGCAATAACCTTTACTTATTTATAGGAATGTGTCATTTACAGTCTTCATCGCATGTTCATTATTTTATTTGGGTACAAATACTTATTTGGCTAATTATACAATGGCTAGTTTTCTGGGTCAAAAAAAGATTATTCTATTTAGTCCGTCAGTTAGATTATCAAAAAAAATAGGGCCCATATTTTGTTTAAAAGTGGCGCAAGGCGTGACGTTACGGAGAACTTTACCGGGCTATATCTTCATCATTTTTTCTTTGATTGAGAAAAGAAAAAATACGTGTCAAATATTTTCTGTTAATCCAACTGACGGACTAATTAGATTTTTTCAGGAAACTAGCCCATTGACTAATGTTGTCCTCTTTCTTCTTGTTCACTTCTGTCGTGATTAATTATTTTCACCAAAATTAAATCACATGACACTGGTTTCGATATGATTGAATTACTTTTCTAAGCGTACGTACCTAAATGTTGTGCCTGATAATAATAAATGAATGATTTCTTCTTTCCTACATCATAGTTAACAATAATCTAGCCTTTTCTATGTTCTGTAATCTAACTAGATTTTACTATGGCGACTAGATAACGGAAAGACATACTGAAATACTATTACGTATTTAATCAGCGAAATATTGATGAGACAAAGCTTTATTCAGCTTAATTCGGCTTAACAGCGAGAAACGCTTGACGAAATTCGACGGGCTAGCCAACGTCCTCGGTAGCTCAGTTGGAAGAGCAGTCGTCCTAATACCGAATTGACGTGGGATCGATTCCCACCTAAGCAATTCAATTCTTGAATTGCGTGCGAATCAATTTTTGAATTGCTTAGGAGGATTCGATAGAAGTGTAATATTATTCCATTAGTCGTCATAATAATGTTACGGAATAGAATAGATAGTCATATTTTAAAATTAACAATTATGTAACCTTATAATTTCTTATCTATCAATTTGGATGTTTATCCTCTATGCGTTGCTAAACCATCGATCAGATTGTGATGAAACATTAGTAGGGTTTTCTGAGGACCCCGATATGGTTTCTGAATTAAATTGAAGACCGTGCGAACGAATTCGCTGGCATCAGCTAGTAACTTATAGGTTTAGGAAAATATGCGTAATATTTCTTTGCTTAATATACCATGTTACAAGGTTTTACCCTCGTTGTTTCTGATTTCTGTAACACAAGTGCTTAAGCTACTTATAGGATCTGCCTGCCTAGCATGAGCACTAAAAACATGATATGATATGATATGATATAGCGAAATATCGACACCAACTTTAAAAAAAAAATAGATTTAGCCGCCATTTAATTTTTTTTATCAAAACAGCGATTTTAATATGTGACGGCGATTCAACATGGCGGCTATATTTATCATATTTTTACAGTTGATGTCGATATTTCGCTATATCATATCATATCATATCGTGTTTTTAGTGCTTATGCTGGGCAGGCAGAGCAATCTATCTGATTTTGTCCAATATTTATTTATTTTATAGTCTAAATTATGATGAACTAAAACGACAAACACAATAAGTAGATCTGTAGGCAACTATGATTTATTTTATCATGAACTCCATCACAGCATAACAAACAACCTTTTATATTTTCACGTAATGACACATATTAAACACATTCCACATACGAAATAAGTAGTGTTGTCAAAAAGCGATGATTATCTTCGGAAATTATCGAATAATCGACGCTGCTTGCGCGTGCGACGATTGTCAAACACTGGAGCTTTACATCACGACAAGTTTATAAATTTCGTTCATGTGACTCTTGATTCAAACGTCTAAGGTTGATTGTAGCTTGGTTTTGGTTGATTATATCGTGGTTTTTTCGATGTGTGTTGTAATAACAGTAACCTGTCATAGTGTCACAGTTTTATAGATTAAAATCACGTCATTAAGCCTCGTGCGATGGCTCGTCGATACAGAGATATGTTATTTAAAATGTGTGTTGTGTGTACATTATAGGTAGATACGTTCGTATTTAGTTAAAAGCAATGTGGTTATATTATAGGCACTAAAATAAGTTACAAAACTAATACCGTTGTATTAAAATTCGTTTATGGAAATTATGGATGATTTATCTGAGAAAATAAAAATTACAAACATTAAGAAAGTTCAAATCTAATAGTAAATGGTCATGTTTATTGTACTCATATATATTATTTTCTTTATTACTTACTGTACTTATGTCTTTAGTTTTTTTAAATTTGCAGGCTACCTTACTGAAATATTGATGTTTCGCCAAGTTTTTTGAGATAAACCAGTCAAGGGTTTATATTTTTAACAGACCTTGTGATCTTTTCATATCAGATTTATTATAATTTTCTTCTCTTTAATATAAACCTCTTCTCGCATTATTAAAACACACTCATAGACATTTTGTCGGCTTCGCTCTACAATGCGTAATAAACTTTTAACCCTTTCTCGGTTCTAACGCCTGACTTATGTGATTGCTCGCTCGCTCGCTCGCTCGATCGATCAATTTGCGCGTGATTTAAAGGCTGGCGAAAGGTCGTGTCGATCCATGGATAGGACACCTCGCTCTGTTGCTCATAATTAATTCTTGTTTTTGTTGTAAGGAGTGTTTGTTCGAGCAGAGTTATGGGACTTATCGTGCGTTCCTAAGTGCTAGGGTTGAAGGTTTGGGCTAGATACTATCGATGTATGTATATTGTAAAAAATTGCGTTACATTAACTATATTATAATATTATAAAATTTATTTTAAAGGGACGCAGGAAATTTGATTTAAATTTATGATTATTCATTTTTCCTTTGTGCAACAGAGTTGTAAACAGTAAAATCATGTTAAATACGCAGCATGTGTATTTAAAATGTCAAATGACTTGTATTATAAATAATTTAACTGTGTTACATGGTGATTTTAGAATTATGTAGATAGAATACAATTGAATTGAACTATTGACAGTCACGCAAGTTTTTGCTTTGTTGTTTGATGTTTATCTGACATGATTTTTAGTATCATCCAAATCATGTTATTATGAATGAATAAACTTATTTTAGGCATAATACAAATGCAAAAAACGTATAGTCTAACTAATAATGGAGTTTATAATAACTAAGTAACTAGTGAATTAGGCAGTGGATAAATTGTCACTTTTATTATTTTATTAAAATAAGTGTATGCTAATCGAAAGCTACATATGGACAGTAATTTACTGTTCTTATAAGTAAGAAAAGTCTGATATTGAAATTAACTAGAATCTTATTAACTAAAAATTTTCATTGAATGATTATTTCGAAATAATACTAACCATAGATATTTGTAACGTGTAAGTAAACGAGCACACCTTCATTACACAGGACAAAATAAAAACCTGTTAAAACATTATTGGAACGCAACAGAAAAAGCTGAAGAGGATTACCTTTGGCAAATACGATACCACAATCGAGCTCTCCGCAATCAGGCCATCGGTAATTTGGTAATAAAATGAAAATGCGCTCGCGCTTATCGCCAATCCGTCCTATATAAACATTCCTGGATCCTCCGTAACGACGCAAATGCCATTACTGATATCAAAGAAAAACTGATCTTATTGCTCTTGACACGAACCAGTTGGGACGTTATACATCGCGGCTCTACCGTATGCAGTTAAGGGTTAAATTTCTTCAGCCGTTTTCGATGTACGTAGCATTGTGAAGGTGGTTTAGCGCGTCTGCAAATTTAATTTTCTTTAATAAGTGGGTGTTATTATTGAGTTTGAAACTTATCTTGGTGCGTTACGTTGCATTTTTGATTGGAGGTCTCAGGTCGTGTTTGAAAGCGAGTATCGGGATGTGTATGTTTCATCGCGCGCGATGCGCGGGCCGATAGTGGCCCCGCCCCGCTTTTTTCGTGGCCCCACGAGTACAATGGGGTGATCTGCTAACTAAATAACGAGGAGATGGATCAGGAACGATCTGCGGGAGAGCTGACGCGGCTTGACGGATGTGGGGTTCCGTAGTCTTGGACTTCTATAGCCCCAACAGCGGTACGAGTTCAATGAGTTGCATATTGCATGTGTTTTATTTATTGTATGTATGTTTATTTATTTATTAAATAAGTAATATATTTATACATATTATGCATTTATGTTATTCATATTTAGGTGTATCTAATTAACTTACGTGTTTAATATTGTAAGGTAGGTACTTAACTAAAATATTGGACCTGTACCGCACCAATAACCTGTTTTTCTGCATGACCCTAAGGTTGGCTGGCAGAGTATGCTTCTAGCATTTCATTCCACCTATTGTACACTTTTATAAGTTTTGTGCAATAAAGTTTTAATAAAAAGTAAATAAATAACGATCTATGTAATAATTTTCGAATCTTAATTGAAATTACACTGAAAACTACCCTATTTTAGTTGTTGTAGTACATTGATCGATACATTGAGTTGGTGTTGTAGTACATTGATCTTGACCACAAATATCTTGGTTAGATCGCCATTTTCTTGTAATTTATTTATGTACGTAAAATTCGCGCACTGAATAAAAAGTAACCTTCTGAAAAGTACATATTATTATTATGAATAGTGCTTCAGGCCAAGACAAGAACAAGTTTCTCATATATTTCTGTGTTTTTGATATAATAAGTACTTAATAATCCTAAGAAGATAATACCTACTCCAAATTACTCTGTGATAAATTTAATACATTAAGTTTTTACAAAGTTAAACAAAAAATACTTTTTAAGTGGTCAACCATTTGTTCTTCACCAAGGCAAGTACTTTAACAAAAAATCTAAATGTCAGGTGTGAACTGCTACTAGTTTGTACTATATAAAGTACACTAGGACATACTATGTTAATCTATATCTACGGAATCCCACTTTATTTTATCTCATGCCACTGCTATTTTTTACTTGTCTTGAAACAAGTGTTTACAAAATGTCAGCTACGATGTGAGAATACAAATTATTTATTTATTTTATTTTTATTCATTTAAACTTTATTGCACAGACATTTTAAAAAAAGTTGTACAAATGGCGGACTTAATGCCAAAAGCATTATTTACCAGTCAACCATGGGGCCATACAGAGATGGTATAGGCGGTGCAACAAAAAACAAATTGTGTTAAATTAAACCATACAAAACTAAAACAAACTAGATGAATATATACAGTTGTACATACTAGATACATACATAGATAGCTATATACGGTATATACATACATAAAATATATACATACATACTTATACATAATATAATTATACACAGATCTCATGCCAGCGAGAATCATGGAAAAGAGAAAAGAGTTAATCCAAAAAATGCTTGCGCAGAGCCTTCTTAAAGGAGAATTTTGACGTGGCTTTTTTATTTTTAAGGGAAGTCCGTTTTATTTATATATTTATTAGTAATTACTAAAATTAGCCTACAAAAACAAGTCATTTCGATTAAGTTTTTAATTTGTTTGAAAACATATGCAGTTTTACCAGTCTTAGGGCCGATTCGACCAAACACAAAGGTATACCAGAATAACTATTACGGGTATAATTTTACTCCTTAAATTTACCCTTAGATAACTTCGATTACGTTTTTCGAGCAATACAGTATACTCGGTATTGTTATTCTATAGTTCAAGCAAGAGTGAATGATCAACGAATGGATAAACCTACTAAAATCCATGTAATCCATTTCTTTTAGGTTGACTTGAAATGCCACAACATTTCAATTTTATAGGATAATAGAGTGACAGTGCTAGATGTTGACAACTTGTCAGTTTCGAGGAGACAAGAGTGAATTAGACAAGTGACAACTTTGACATTTACTCATTCTCAGTTTAATTTATACACTGTCAAATATTTTTCATAGATTAGTGATTGGTAGAATGAAAAATCAGCTTACTCTAGATTAACCAGTACTCTCAAGTTAAAACTTACACCAGCTTGGTCGAATCCGGTCTTAGGCCATTTGAATTTACATGCTCAAAGTGGTCTTAAAAGGTAGCAGTGAAAAGTTATGTTTTGGACGTTTACATTCATCATTACATATTTCTTCAACGTTATTAATTTTGATTTTCGTGTAACCATAAAGTTACGACGTAAAATTTCATTATTATCTATTAATTTTTCTATACTACTTCTGTAGTTTGACACCTAACTCCTTCTAAACGGCTGGACCGATTTTAATGATTTTCTGTGTGTATATTTCAATGGGTTTCTTGATAGTTTTAAAACACAATTGGACCCGATAGGTGGCGCTGTAATCGGGTTCTAGGAATTTTTATCTTCTGACAACTGATTTGTACAAGATAACGTCTGTCAGGACAGCTAGTTCACTATTAAACTTTTATTTGTTTGGAAAACGAATTGAATGTATCTAAGCACAGATAAGTTTTTTTGTTTACTAGCAGCCCTTATATATATATATTTATATTATACAGTTCTCACCTCCTGGCTTTATCTCAGATCAGCTTGAGGTTGTCATATAGGGTAATTTGTTAGCAGAATATCACATTATTATCATCATCATTTCAGCCATAGGTCGTCCACTACTGAACATAGGCCTTCCCAATGACCTATCATAGGGGGGATCAATGTTTTTAATACATAGAAATGCTCAAGAAAATGCTCAAGCCTATATTCACCTTACTACACTTTGAGATCATGTTTTACCCCCTCAGTCTACTATTTTCGTGATATCATCAGTCGTACCGGTAACACTGAAATAAACTTATTACCATAATTTGACGCCTGGTGTAGTGATTCGCGCCTCGGACTACAAAGCCAGCGGTTGCGGGTTCGAATCCCGCAAGGGTCAAATGTTTGTGTGATAAGCACGAGCATTTGTACCTTAGTCATGGATGTTTATAAAAAGTATTTAAGTACGTTTATCTGTTATTTAGTCGTCATAGTACAAGATTTGCTTAGTTTGGGGCTAGACAATAGGGTAGTTGACACTACCAATTAATTGACATACTTTTTATGAGCTGTCAAAACGTACCTCGTCCAATTTGTATGGCAATAGCGGACAGTGACGTCACTGTTTACCAAACTCAACTGAATATCTATTTATTATTTATACTATTTATTAAAGCAATTAAAAATCTCTTTCAAGAAACAATTAAAAATTATGACTGAACAAATTAATTAAATAAGGTGTTATTTAAAAAAGAAGTGTCTCGGAATTATTTATGAATGGTGTCAATATCCCAATTGGTGTGATTGTGGACATAATTTACTTATTATTATTTATTTCTAACAAATGTTCCTGCACTATTAGTGTTGTTGTGACACAACCACATTCCTACCTACACAAAAAAACGATAAACACCATTAGCGCAGTCCAAAGGTACTCTATATAAATCATAACTAGTACAAGGAAGTGAAGTGTCTATTGATATAGTTTAACGAACAATTTTCCGCTCATGCCTAGAGTTGTAAATTGACGGTCATATGCTATAAGCGTCCGTTATTTATGATAAATGCTTGGTCACATTGGACATTTATTGTCACGATGGTCACATATTTATTTTAGTAAAAAATTAAAAAAAGAAGAATTCCACTAAAATAAGTCTTAAATGTTAAGTATTTGATAATAAAAACATACAATAAAACATGTAATTGGATCTGGATCAAACTTTTAAAAAACTCGTGCGTAACGATACGACACTTTTTAGCTTGTTCGTGCAGAAAGATTCAGAAATTTAATTTCTTTATAGATCATCACTACTAAAGCCTGTGTCTTAAAATAATGCACTTATCTGTGACCAAATTTTTTTTTTCATAGTTTGTCAATAGAATTGAATGTGACGTTAGTGACTATAAATGTCCAAAATGTCCGGTCACATTGAGAAAATGTCCAATTTGCTCGGTCATATTGGTCAGAAATTTATAACGTGACGGACACTTTACAACTCTACTCATGCCCATTGGTTAATTACGAACGCTTTAATTATATCTATGTTGTTTCGCTGTGTTTCCTCAAACAATCGCCATGATGCTTGTTTGTCGAAACCGTATGCGATAGTGTGCTCCTGATTCGGATTCTGAATAATATGTTTTTCCTTAGAGGAAAATATTATCTTGCCATGATGCTGTTATAGTGAGTATTGCGTGTAATTAGATACGAATAGGTCATAAAGTGCCGTGTGGGGACGGCCTTATAGAATACACTTCCCCGCCGCAAACAGGAGGCGTGTCGTAAGAGGCGGCTAATACCTGAAGCATGAGACGGGCAGCAGCGTCTTTATGTGAAATCTTATAAAAAAACTAGGCTCGCCAACCCGCCTGCCAAGCGTGGCGAGTATTGGCAATTCCCCCCGATGATAAGTCATTGGGGGATGCTACTGTTCAGCTGTGGACGTCCTATGGCTGAAATGATGATGTCATAAAGAGGAGAGTAACTAACTGTAATTGGATATGTTATAAAAAGGTTTAAATAGCTTTGATTGTGGGTAAAGCGATTGGTAGATTATTTATAAGCGGAATAGGTTTTTCGAAATGTTCGATCGAATTACCATGTAAAGCCCGTTTTTCTGTTTGTCTAATGTTTGTAAACAATCTTGCCATGTCTTCGAGTTTCGAGTGTGAAATACATGGATGGGTGGGATGGGTACAAATACTGTTTGCCTATAGCAGAAATAAATTTGCGTTATAATTTTTAATTTAAAAATATAAATCGTCAAGAATCACACTGATAGGGATGACGACTACCAATTTCGTCTAACAGATCGATTATTAAAAAGTATTGAACACGTTATTTTTCTTTTTTTACATAATCAAAATATTACAGAGATATATTGATTTGAAATGACGCATGACGTCACGGCTAGGTACAATTTTTACTTAGAAGTGACGTCACGAACCCCCACTTTCGAAATATGATGCGCTTTATCCCTGTCATTTTTTGGTTGATTGACAAAAGAAAAAATAGAGTCCATATTTTTTGATAATTAACCGACTTCAAAAAAGGAGGAGGTTCTCAATTCGACTGTATGTTTTTTTCATTTTTTTTTTTTTGTATATTTGTTACGCGATTACTCCGCCAATTATGAATCGATTTTAATGATTCTTTTTTTGTTTGGTAGATCATACTTCAGAGGTGGTCCCATATAAATTTTATCGAAATTGATTTAGAACTTTTTAAGAAAATCAACAAATATATACCCAGATAATATTTTGGTTGTGGTTCTTGTTACCTATCTTCGACAAATATGAGCCGATTTTGATGATTTTTGTTTTATTGAATAGCTTATACTTCAAAGATGCTATGATAAAAGTTTAAAAAATAAAAATCACCCCTAAGGGTAGAAAAATAGGGGATGAAATCGGTGTTCAGCAGTTAGATTAGGATTTATCACTAAAAATAGATGAAATAAGTAAATTTTATTTAAAAAAATAAAACCGACTTCAAAACACTGAAATGCTAAAAATAATCCTAACACTTAAGTACCTAATCAGTTACTTTTGGAGTCGGTGCAAACAAAAACATTGAATCTCTCATCGGCTGGCACCGACTCCAAAAGTATCTGATTAGGTACTTAAGTGTTAGGATTATTTTTAGCATTTCAGTGTTTTGAAGTCGGTTTTATTTTTTTAAATAAAATTTACTTATTTAACTGTGTATAATAATACGATGGCTTGCACTGACTGAATGTAGTTTATTTCTTCCAATAAGACGACTATACAAATACAGTAAAACCCGCTTAAGACGATTTCTCAGGGACCCTACCAATAACGCGTCTTAAGCGAGAAAGCGTATTATGCGGGATAGGGAAAATAAAACGTACTGCATATTATTATGTATTATGTTCTAATTTTGGTATATATGTATTAAATTATACATTTATAAATTACATTAAATACATAGTGTAATTATAATTACGTTATTTAAAATAATCACTTATTTTGGTTTGACAGAAAGATTTTGATGCATTAGCAATTAAAAGATTTTCAACATAATTCAACTTTTGCAGTGCGTCTTCGCTTTGATCCAAAGAAGCTACATAGCGTCTTAAATCATTAACAGCTGATAATGCCTGGGCGTTTGACAATACCGGAGTTGACTCATCATCTTCTTCATCATTATCACTTAGGGCCTCGTTTTGTGTGTTATTCACGGCTCGGGCGTATTAAACGGGATGACGAATCGTATTAAGCGTTAAGAAATGTATGAAATTATGTCTCAAGTTGCAGGGACTGGCGTAAAGTGGCGTATTATGCGAGAAATCGTATTAAGCGTGATCGTCTTAGACGGGTTCAACTGTAAATTGTTTTACAATAGCGTGACGCGTTCGTGGCCGCTGCCGGAAGAGGAAGAAGGTTTCTTAATCAGTAATAGAGTTAAAATAATTAAAAAGTATAAAACTCTTAAGGAGTTTTTACTATTATGTTTTTATTATTATGTATGCTCCTCTCGCCAGAAGTTGCGCTCAGTATAATGAGACTGGAGGCCTAGATATTTTCCACGATTCATTAACTAAATTCAAACGGAAACTGGCCGATCTGTTTTAATAGAAAATAAATGGTAGTTTTAGTTTGTTATTATTTTTTATTACTATTTTTCATTAATTTTTGTTATGGACATTTTATTATGTTTAATTGATGCTGTGTAAATATTTGTGTTGATAAATCTTATTTACCTGTCAATGTTGTGTACGCCTATAATAGGTACATGTATAAGAAGTTTATGATGTATGATTGGTGTTATTTATAAATATTGTATACATGTACTGTTGGTGTACCTTTTGAAATAAATAAAATAAATAAATTTTGTTTTGAACAAACTGACTGACTAAATAGAATTTCATTTTCTTTACCAGTCGTCATTCCTGTTATAACTTAGAACTAAGCAACGTTTGTGCTTAAAATTAAAATAAAGATCCTACAACACAAAAATGGGAAAACAGGTAAAGCTAAGCCATAAAACAGATGGCGCCAGAGTGTTTAGTCTTGTCAACTCATTGTTAACTAACGTCCACGTAAATGCCAATGTATTTTTTTGTGCTCGTTTAATAAACACAAAATGTATTTGTGACTGATTACTACACACATGCATCGTTTTGAACACATATGCAATTATGGTTTTGTTACAAAATAGATAGATACTCTTTATTGTGCCGTGTGGGGACGGCCGTAAAGAATACACTTCCCCACCGCCAACAGGAGACGTGTCGTAAGAGACGACTAATTCCTGTAGCACGAGACGGGCAGCAGCGTCTGCGTGCGAAATCTTATAAAACTGCGCTCGCCAACCCGCCTGCCAAGCGTGGCGAGTATTGGCAATCCCCCCCGATGTTGGGTCATTGGGGGAGGCCTGTGTTCAGCAGTGGACTTTCTATGGCTGAAATGATGATGATGATGATGACTCTTTATTGCACACCACACAAAACAAGCAGTACAGAGAAACAATAAATTTTGAATGGTACAATTTAGGCGATCATAATATTGTTATGTGTTTGACGCAAGTTTGAGACACGTTTAACAACCTAACGTGGCCTCTCACTATGGGCCTCATAAGAAAGCTCAAGGTCACAGCGTCTTATGGAAAGGGCTATGCTCGGTGTTTCCTTGCGAGATCGAATCAGAAATGAGGAGATCCGAAAACGAACAAACGAAACTGACATAGCCCAACGGATTAGCAAGCTGAAGTGGCAGTGGGCGGGGCACATAGCACGTAGAACTGACGGCCGATGGGGCAGAAAGGTTCTAGAATGGAGGCCGCGTACCGGCAAGCGCAGCGTAGGACCTCCACTCACAAGGTGGTCCGACCTGGTAAGGGTCGCAGGAAGACGCTGGATGCAGGCCGCTTCCATCCGGCCAATCTGGAAGTCAATGCCTATGTTCAGTAGTGGACGTTCTATGGCTGAAATGATGATGATTATTATGACAACCCATAACGTAGTGATAATTTAATCTGGCAGAACCACTGAATCAGTGATCATCAATGTATGGAATTAACATCTTTGGGTTACTTACGATTTACGAAGTAGGTACAGTCAACGGTAGGTCAACCTACCCTAAAAGTTAATGGTGAAGTAAAGTATGTCTATATGCATCCCACAGCAGGGCACAAGGCCTCATCTCAATTATGAGATGAGATGAGACTCCACCACGCGGGCCCACGTGGTGAAGGGGTGTTGTAAGGCAAGTGACTTAACCTTACTGTCAGTTAACGATAGTTGAACTTATTTTTAACTTTAAGTAAGTAGAAATCAATATCAGTTATCACATTTTTAAGTTTTTACAAACGTTTTGTGGTAGATTGTCAAGCTAAATCTAAGCCAAAGTAGAAAATATTGTTTTCTATTTAAACCAAATCAGAATCGAATCAAAAACCTGGAGCAATCATCAAACCACCGCGCTAAAGTGGTTATCAAAGTTCGAAAGATTCATACTTTGTGCTATTTCTAGCACTTACAAGGTCCATATCACACGTTTCAATCATTACCGTTATTCTTATCTTGTAGCTAAAATTATTCATACTTTATATTACCAGTAAGTAGATACTACCACTAGGTCCGATATTATCGAAATAGCAAAAAATTACGAGTACTCGCCATATTCTTTTAATATTAGGGATCCGTGGCTATATTGTGTCGATATTAAAACCCTTATAACTTAGTTTAAAATATTTATTTATACTACTAATACGCGTAGATAAATAATTGCTTAATAGATTAAATGGTGTTTTGATTTATTATTATTATTTATTATGCATACAACATATTGCAATTTTTACAAACAGAGTCCTACAAAACTGTTTACACAGTTTGTCTGTAGAATCAAGTGAGTCTCACTTAAAATCCTTTACAGATTATTTTTAAATAACTAAACTTAAATAACTGATATTTTGCCTTATTTGGTGCTAAACAAATCAAGGGATGTTTCATGGCGAGTTGATAATTTCAAGGACTGCTTGTTTTGACACAAGTAAAATACAGTGTCTAGCTAGGCTATATTGTGAAATCAGATAAATCTTGTAATGTTTCCTCAACGAATTTATTTAAACTTTATTACACAGAATAAAAAAACATGCAAAAGGTGGACTTCAAGCCATGAGATTTCACGTTTTAAGGTGTAAGTATATTTTCCTATTACATGTGTCATAATTATTCACGATTTTACAAAAAATAAAAATCACAAGTAATAAAAAGTTAAATAGAAAAAAAATATATATTCGACAGCATCGGGGCGCGATTTAGTTAGGCAAAACATGAGATTTATCAATCTATCTATTATTAAACATAATCTTAGTCATCGTCAAATAACAGATGAGGGTAGATATTTCTAATACTAGATCTCGTACTAATAGTTATGTGTGTGTAGCAGTGTGAATGCAACTATAAGAACAATTGTCAAGAAAATTGCTTATAATAAGATAACTAATAATTATATTATCAATTTTGTTTGCATACGTTGTTGACAAATGTAGATAATTAGTATATTATCACTGCACTGTGATTTATAAACAGGTCTGTAGTGCAAGTCTACGGAACCCAGTCTATTCTACCAACACTCGCTCACCTTTAACTATCTGCAAATGTATTCCGATCTAGAATATCTCCATGTGTGTAATATCTGCTTATCTATGGTATGTAGGGGGGCTGGCCCCTCCTACCTGGAGGTCGGTAACTGGTTTGACTCGTTCCTATAAAGTATAACCTTCGATTGACTGGAAATTGCTTGTAATGAGCTCTTGTAAGTTAAAACTTGTGGAACCTATTTATTGTTTTTTTCGTTATCAGCCTCCCTAGCATGCGCACCAAACCACGATATGATATGATATGATATAGCGATATAACGACACCAACTGTAAAAATATGATAGATATAGCCGCTATGTTGAGTCGCCCTGCCGGTGACATCACATATTATGATCGTTGTTTCAATAAAATTCAAAATGGCGGCTATAACTATCATATTTTTACAGTTAGTGTCGATATATCGCTATATCATATCATATCATATCGTGTTTTAGTGGTCATGCTAGGGGGGCTGCATAAAATATTTTGCAATGTAGAAATCCGAAATTGGCCGTTTGTCTATAATGTTAGTATAGTAACTAGTTATGACTCAGTTGTTAAATTAATTAAGTTAAATAAAAATAAAACAAATATAGCGCAATGAGATCATTTGTCATACATTATTACCAGTGATCGGAGTAGGTAGATTGATTTGGGGTCAATGATCTCAAACATTGATGTTAATATGGACATGCCTCCTGGATTCCGACTTGGTATCAGTTTTTGAAAAAAAAGGCAAATCCATATTATGCTAGCACTACCAAAGTACATCAAATCAATCTACCTACTCCGATTATTACGCTAACAAAAAGTAATGTATGATTTGTCATTCGGCAACAAAACGGAAAAATACTGGTTACCTATTCTTTTTCATATTTATCAATAGTTTTGCCTGCAGCTTTGCCTGCTTACAGTTACACTTACAGTTGGTATTTGTTATATTTTTTCTAAAGCAGTCATATATTTTTCCTTGTGCAGTCTTACAAACACAAGACTTATGTCCTACCCAAAACGTGTCATTTGAAAGAACCCTAATTAATTCCTCTCTATCAATAAATTAACTGGTGCGAACAGATATCATGTGATCAATTTAAAACATGTGACTTGTATATTTTTTACACAACACAGTGTTAAACACTGTCGCTTACCAATGTTAGCATTAATCAATTGTGTTCAAACAAAGTGCAGTCGCGCGCGCCGGTCGACACGGTCTTCGGTATTAAGAAATAAATTGGGCGAGACTTGTAGGGTTGACTACGAAAGTTTTTTTTTGTTTATCATCGCTACTTTTGTTGTAGAATGTAATCAAGAGAAAACAGTTTAATGCAATAATAATTGTAAAAATATTGGCCAACAACACATACAATGGTCTGATCCTAAGGTAAGTAGCTAAAGCACTTGTGTTGTAGAAACCAGTAACAACGACAGTATCACAACACTTAGACCCGATACAAAATATAGTTCGTTCCTGGGAAATCGGACCTGGGACCTCAAAAACAGCGCCCCTAAATGCAGCGTGCTCGCCTCTCGACTACATAGGTCGTCGGCCGTCGTCGCAATCATTCTAGTCTTATTAATGAATGGAAAATAAGATTTTACATATACCCACACAAGTTCCTTGTGTTACGAGGCACTAAGACTTAAAATATGAAAGTACAGGAAGAAGATTTTTTTTTTTTTTTCTGCTTACTATCACTACTTACCCTGCCACCGTTTCCAGCTCGCCATTGATTTCTGGGACACCCTGTATATTGCTGTCTTTTAAAACACCGTAAACATCTTAGAATGACAATGTTTGTTTTCGATGCAAATTTTTGCGTACATACACATTTTGACAGCCCTGTGTCGAGCGGGGAATACGGCCCGCGGCAGCGCATATAAATTGCAGATTTGCACATAATCTTTCATTTTTCAAGTCGGCTAATGTCGTGTCGATTGACGTCGCCCCCCTGATCATCAATTCATAACATAACACAACATTATTAATCATTATTAGCATATTAATGCATAATAGCATTTACATGTGATATTTAACTTGTAGTTCGGACGTTGGGGCTTGTTAACTACTCATTAAAATATTTATTATCATAGAGTATGTTCGAGTACTTTTCTATTAATAGTTATCGGGTTATTTTTACTAGCGTTTTTGAAATGTAATTATTGAAGCAAGTTTTTTTAATGTATTGAAACATATTCATATCCATTTAAGGCGTCATAAGTGTATCTACTTTATGGTGTTATTTATAATAACATCGTGTAAGATCCTACTTAAGAACCTTGTAAGGATATTCTTTGTTTTTTTCATATTACATCCACACATTTAAGTTATTATTTACATTATAAGAAATTCAAATTCAAATAAAAATAACTAACTTAAAACTCAAATCTACTTAGAGCCGATTTTTCAATCTCAGATAACTTTTATTCAAGGAATAAAATTAACATCTTGACACATTTTCTATACGAGAACTGTCAACATGTCAAACTTATACCTTATGTAAATGTTATCTGGCTTTTGGAAAATCAGCCCTAAATCAAAAATAGGCGTGTCCATGAGGCAAGGAGGCGAGAAAAAAAATGGCGGAAAAATTTAATACTCATTTATACTCATTTATATGAGTATAAATGATGCCCTCTTACGGGCACTTATACACGTCCCAAAATATAGTTTTACCCTACCACCGCTTCGGGACTACATATCGGCTGGTGATGAGAAGAAACGGCGCAACAAACTCAGTCACCTTTGTCAGCCTTTTTTACAGGAAATACAGTTACAAGACATGAAGTAAGTGCGAGCTAAGCAGGTTAAGTCCATGCACTCTTGTCGTTCAAATAATCGTCTACTTTATAATACCCTTTTTTCATAAGGTTTTTTTTAATGTGAATTTTGAACTCATGTACTGGTAGTTCAACAAGAGTCTGTGGAACTTTATTAAAAAAATTAATACATTTCCCCAAGAATGAATTACCAACTTTGTGTAGTCTGAAGCTCGGAACGGCAAGTTTCTTTTTATTACGAGTATTATAATGATGAAAATCACTTTTTAAGCTAAACAAACTTAGATTTTTTCGAACGTACATAATATTTTCAAAAATGTATTGAGAGGCTACTGTTAATATATTAATATCTTTAAAAATCTCCCTCAGAGAGTCACGAGGTCCGAGACAGTATATTGCACGTACGGCTCTTTTCAGCAACACAAAGATTGAATCAATGTCAGAATGTCAATCAGAGCCCCATAGCAGAAAACCATACGACAACAAACTATGAAAATAACTAAAGTATACTAGTCTTGCCGTTTTGACATCAGTTAAAAGCCTTATTTTCCTTACTGCATAAGCCGCTGAACTGAGCCTTCCTGACAGGGCAACTATATGGGGACCCCATTGGAGCCGGGAGTCTAATGTTATTCCCAAAAAAATTGTGGAATCGACATTTCTACTCTACAGGGAATGTGCTCTATGTTACTGCATTTTCTCGCTGAATGGCTATACTAAGCATGTGAGCGAGGATAGAGCCAGCATTTTTATTTTCCGAAATTGAAATTATTTATTTGTGGTCCATAGGTAGGTAATACAGAGTTGGTTGCATGCACGTAATCATTATAGTTCCACTATGTCGCGCCCTCAGGCATACAAATGTTTAGACGTATACAATTCTAGGTAATAACAATACATTAATATCAGATACATTGTATTCAATCTTTTAAATATTTAAAAATGTCACATAGTAGAAATCTAGTAATTGAAATTTTATACTAATAAAATTTTATTTAATATACTAAATAATTAAGAATATTTACAAACTCAAAACGAAAATAACTTAAACGCTAACCTAAAAGACTCTAAAAGTACCCTAAAAGAGATAAAGAAAACTGAAAAACTTATAACGTAGGTACAATAAATTTTAATAGTAACAGAAGTCACGTCCATTCTTTGAAAAAATCAGCAACTGAGTAGTAAGCCTTGTCTAGCAACACACGCATAAGACATTTTTTAAGTATTTGTGCTGGTAGCTCTTTTAAAGGCCCTGGAATGTAGGTATATATTTTTATAGTCATACTGAGTACACTCTTCCGCATTTCCCTTTTAAGAGTTTCCCTTTTAGAGTCACATTATTATAAAAACCAAGGTTAAGTCATTTCTATCAAACTTGTAACTATATATAAAAGGGAAAAGGTTAAAACAAAATATCTACAGAGTTTTTATTGAATAAATAAATGTATTATTAATATATTGGTACCTACTTAGAAAGATGGCTGACAGCTGGATGAAAAAAGCGGGAGATTGTGCTCTTTGGCGCTTTATAAGGAAGGCCTAGGTCCAGCGGTGGCTGACATGAATATTATTATTCGAAATAGTTGTATCAGAGGCAAATGCCTTGTAAGAAACCTTTAAGTAAAACCTCCTTACAATTAACTTAATAATAAATACACTTTTAACAGCCTCACCATTACCATAAACAAAGGAAATTGCCCCCAAAAAAGAGTCGTACTAATGATCAAGCCTGACTTGTTGTTCGGAGTGATCCCTACCCAAAGATGGGCGAATTTCCGCCGAAGCCTCGCCGGAAGCGCCGCCATGTTTACAAAGCGCGCGAGACCGTCATCGGGAATTTTAAACAGTGTGATGAGATTGTTTAGCGATTTCTGCTGTAGGTAGTTAAGTTTCGGTTCTTATTTGATGGTTCTTGAAGTCAATCAACTTAGACTAAATTAAAATCTTAAGTTTAACTTTAATAGCAGCTGGAGATGAAATCTCGCCCTTTATCCGTTCGCATTTTAGCACGTAAATCTTGATTTGTCGGCACCAATTTTACGAATTTATAGGTATACATTACAAGCTGTTGCCCGCGACTTTGTTCGCGTGATCTTTAGTTTATTCAAAAAGGATTTTCTGTGTAACTTTCTCATTTTATTTCTTTTAAAAGAACCCTCTTCTGACGATAATTAACACAACAAAAAAAGAATTAGCGAAATTGTTCCATCCGTTCACGCGTGATGCGATGACCAAGGGAAATAGGGATTCATTTATATATATATAGATTTTGTACATTATATAATTTTTATAATATGTTTATTTAAAAGTTGTGCTACAAATGTTTGTAACGTAAAACAAGTTAAGTATCTCATTAAATCCTAACATTTTGTATTTTGAAATAAAACCTTTTTGCGGCTTATTTATAATTTTAATTATACCAAGGGAATAACCGTTGATATAACATAAAAAATCTAATTAAACCAAATTGGAAAGAATGTCTCCAACAACATAATAATTCAAATGTTAATGCCTTCGCAATTTTGCTAATGTTTCGCTTAAGAAACGAGAAAAATGCCTTGAGACATTAAAAATAGATTGTGTTAATGACTTTACAGGTGTATTCATTTTTTTCTAAATGTTGAGGAAATAATAAATATTTTTTTCTCAAATGTATTTTATTTTTCACAAATCCTTGTCCTAAATCTTACTTTCTGAATTAACAGGATATTCAATTCTAATTCAGTGTTATTTCTTTTTTTCAGGTAAGCCTTTTTGCTACATTTTGAATCACGAACTACGATGCCTGTAAGTAAATAAACTAGAAATATACACTAGCAATAATCATAAATATTAACGGCTCAATTTGTTTCAAACAAACTTTCATCCTATGAATGTATAAAATATATGGTCTATGGTATATTTAAATATGTTAACTTTTTTTATGATGGGACCAAAATTGAAATTTTTAAAAATATTCCGATAACATACAGGATGAGTCTTTATAAAATGCAAATAAACAATTGGATGAAACTCGACACTTTTATTATGGGCAAAAATATAAAAAAAAAAAAAAAAAAAAAATATTATTGGTATTTTATTTAATTTATATTAATTGCCACTGCCGGTTATCTGCATTCTAATATTTTACCTGACATACATGTTTTTGTTTTGACAACAACACAACAACAGAAAAGAGGTCCAAAAACTCTATAAATAAAAATAAATAAAACCGACTTCAAAACACTAAAATGCTAAAAATAATCCTAACACTTAAGTATCTAATCACTTAATTTTGGAGTCGGTGCCAGCCGATGAGAGATTCAATGTTTTTGTTTGCACCGACTCCAAAATTAAGTGATTAGGTACTTAAGTGTTAGGATTATTTTTAGCATTTTAGTGTTTTGAAGTCGGTTTTAATTTTTTTATAAAATTTACTTATTTCATCTATTTTGCTGAATACCGATTTCATCCCCTATTTTCTTACCCTTAGGGGTGATTTTTAATTTTGCAAACTTTTATCATAGCATCTTTGAAGTATAAGCTATTCAATAAAACAAAAATCATCAAAATCGGCTCATATTTGTCGAAGATAGGTAACAAGAACCACAACCAAAATATTATCTGGGTATATATTTGTTGATTTTCTCAAAAAAAGTTCTTCATCAATTTCGATAAAATTTATATGGGACCACCTCTGAAGTATGATCTACCAAACAAAAAAAGAATCATTAAAATCGATTCATAATTGGCGGAGTAATCGCGTAACAAAAAAACAAAAAAAAAAAAAACATACAGTCGAATTGAGAACCTCCTCCTTTTTTGAAGTCAGTTGAAAATAATGCGGATTTTTTAAAATTGGTTTTGCCGTCATTATGAATTAAATCTAGTTTCACCAACATTGACATGTGCACTTTATAAAGACTCGAACTGACCTAATCGATATAGCCGATACTGTATTGAAAGTTATATTTTGAATTCATTTCAAAATTGCTTAATTTTAAAAAAATATACAAATTGCATGCTTTGGTTAAATTATTGTCTACATTGGTGTAACTATCAGGATTTTTATCACTACTCACAAATTAAGGTCTTAAATCATTATTGCCACTACTCAATCATATCTGTAAACACAAACCGAGTTGTGGTAAAATTAAAAGCTCGCTCACGACAAAGAGCTAACATGGAAGCGAAAACTTTTTAATCGGCTCAGACAATTCGAACGGTACATTATGTGCGCAACGCGAGTTGAACAATGGCTAAGCTGAGCTTAAACACGCAAGTGAGGTATCTGCAACTCGGCCATTGTGAGCACTAAGCACATACGCCGTTAATGCTCAACTTTATGGAAATGCACGTTTTTTCTATCGATGTATTGCAGTTGTTTTGCTTTCCTAGTAGGTTTGTAAAGCAATTGAATTTTTGACGGTATGAAACAACAGTTATCACGAAATGCTAGTGAGGTAGGTAATTTAGATTTTGCGTATTTAGCACTTACGTCGTTATTGCCCAAGCTTAACGTTTTTTTTTTTTTTTCAAAATCCGTTCCTATATAATTATAAAGCAGCATAAAGGAGAATGAGTATGCAGGTACATAAATTATAGGACCGTATTTAGCATTATAGGAAGATTGAAGTAAGAAATCTGCAACTCAGCGATTCAACACAGTCAGGAAACCCACATATTCAGTAATATATTAATAGTTGTAGTAATTGGCTGTGTGGTTATAGTCCTAAACTGGCGTCTTAGGGTGTAATTATTAACCAGACTTGCTACATCTAGGATCATGTTTAATCGTACTAGGAACGAGACAAAGCTATGAAGAGGTTCTTCTGGCAAACACACTTGCCGTTTTGGCTGTCAATGTAGCCCAACTTTATTAGATTTTCCTTACAACGGCCGACCTGTGTTCGCACCCTTGTCGGCTACGGAAGGTTTTTACTTGGTAAGAGGTTCATTGACGGTGGGAGCAACGGTGCGGGGTTCTATTGGATAGAGAAACAGATATTTTGTGCACACGCAGTTAATACCCAACTTTACCAAGATGCACCTTTTTTTAATAAAAAAAAAGAATGTTCCATACAAACGTATGAGCTATTTGATGATAAAATTAAGTAATTTAGAGAGCATCCAATTTTTTTCACGTTTTTTTTTAAATATTGCACAACATCGCATACATTGGTCTGATCCTATGGTAAGTAGCCAAAGCACTTGTGTTACAGAAATCAGAAACAACGACGGCACCACAACACCCAACCCGAGGCAATATAGAAAAGTTATTTTTCTACATTGACACGACCGGGAATCGAACCCGGGACCTCAGAGATAGCGACACCAAATCCGGTATGTTTGCCTCTATCAATAGTTAATATTGCTGTATTCAGACGCTGATTTTAAGGAGAATTTGGTTTTAAGGAATGTCCCATCTTTTGTGTTTTCAAAATAAGCGTTTCAGTTTGAGCTATTACTAGTTTCCTCTCAAATCACACAATACAAAAACACAGGGTTAGATTGTTACGAGCCATGACAAGCAAGTCATACATCTGTTGGGCGGCCGAGCGTGCCGCCCTCGGAAATGAAGGGCGGCACGCGCCTCGCATACCTGACGAAGTGGCGACGCACGGCGGAGAGGTAAACATAACATTGGATATCTTTGCAGAAGTTTGAATTATTGCGTGATAAAATAGTGTCCGTTTTAATTCTTTTTTAAGGGGGATTGTTGCAAGCAGCTTGCAAAATTCAACACATGTTTTTACAACTAATAACTCTATTTTACATTGTATACTGAAAATGTAATTTAACTTATGTTTTTACAAATAATAACTCTATTTTACATTGTATACTGAAAATGTAATTTAACTTAAACAATTTATTTAATTTTTATTTATCATATTTGGTCGAAAATAATAATGTTTTAATTAATCAATCAAATTTTTTTATGACCAAATATAAGTCAATATGGTAAATTTAAGGTTATTTTTAAGGTTGTTTAAGTTATTCGCGGCCTGCACTGCACAAACTGCACTTGACAAAGTAAAAAACTACGATTTCTTAGTAACTATTTGTAAAATCGTATGAAATTTCAATAAGGCCGGCTGCCTTGAACGATCTCCCTTAAATAATCTTTTAAAAAATAACATATAAGTTGTTATAAGTATACTACGAAATAATTATCTATTCTAGTTCAAAGAAGAGATCACTAATTAATTAAATCCTTAAAAATGAGTTTTTTTTATATATAGAGTTTGTTACTCAATTACATAACTTTTAAAATTACTGGACTATTTGTCATGGTTTTAACTTTAACCTCGTTTTATTTTGAATTCCCTGCAAAGTAAAAGAAATCCAACTGACAACAGTGCCAAGTAATCAAAACAAAACGTCGCGGCGGTGTCGCGACGATAACGCAGCGATCACGTTACGCTATCGCCGTGTCACATTGTTCGATATCGAGACGTGCACTTTCGCTTGATACGTAGGGCTGTACATATCAAAAAAGTTGTCAAAGAGCTCGTAGATATTTTATCGACATCACCTAGTTTGACGAAAGACAAATTTATCTTCCTTTTCTTCTTCGTAGCCTTGGCCCTTTATTTGAGACAAAATACAAATTATGTAACAGTTATATTATTCTTTCGTGCCGTACGGATCTTAAATAACACAATGTGCAATCGAAAGACTTTAGTTACATTATTAGAAAACTTAAAACAATAATAAAAGCATTTTGTGCAGTTTTTTCCGTCGCAGTATGAATAACATTCATCATCATTTCAGCCATAGGACGTCCACTGCTGAACATAGGCCTCCCCAGTGACTTCCAGATTTGCTGGTTTGAAGCGGCCCGCATCCAGCGGCTTCCTGCAACCTTTACCAGGTCGCTTATCTACCTTGTATGGACGTTCTACGACATTATACTGGGAATATTATTCGGCTCAGAAAGCGTTCATCAATTATTTCATATTTTGCATGCTCAAACTTTAAAGCAATCATAATCTTTTTATTTTCTTAGTGAACTTGGGTTTTTTTTCATTGACTGGACATATCAAGGTGGTTCACCTATATCTTTATATAACACTAGCTAGTAGACAAAACTATAAATTTACTACTATTACCTTCTAATTATATTACACCAGCTGTCCCGGCAAACCTCGTACCACCTCTTCATTATTATTATTTTTTCGGGGCGGAGATAATTTAAACAAATCAAAGATCACAAAAATCGGTCCAGCCGTTCTTGACTTATAAATGGTGTAACTAACCCGACTTTGTTTTATATATATAGATTTTGTCCTAGTATTTGCTGAACGCCAAAATTTTGTTTAATGGTACTTGTTAATCGAGAAATTGACACTAATCCAACATAGGTATTTGTATTATGAATGCTCTACACATAGCTCTACAACTGACAGCCGCAGAGGTAGACAGGTTTTGGAATAGAGGCCACGTACTGGCAAGCGCAGCGTAGGACATCCACCCACAAGGTAGACAATTGGACATACGACGAGATGAAGGTTACAGGAAGCCGCTGGATGCATTCCGCTTCCAACCGGCCAATCTGGAAGTCATTAAGAGGTGCCTATGTTCAGCTGTGGAAGTCTTACGGCTGAAATAATGATGATGAATGCACTGCGGCAGGCTACTACAAATCGATATGCCTACCTGAAAATAATAAAATAATAAGTGAAAGATTTTAAAAGTTAAAATCACAAATAAATAATTTGATTTGATTTGATTTAAATTTATAAAAATGACAATATATTTACTATCAAATATCTTCTCATAAAAATTCCGATTGGTCAATAAATATCAATCTTTTTATCTCGTAGCAATTTAAGTACCTAGTTTAATGTATTCTGTAGCACAACGTGGGATAAAAATGTGCAGCATTGTGCTGCAACAATAAAAAAAAAACGTGTTTATATAGAAACAAGCCTTATGTACTTATACTATTAGGTGCTATGTTTGTGCTGGTGTGGCAGTCGGTTTTCTTATCTTTAATTAATTAAATTAATTGAAATACTTAGCATTCCTCAGCCCTAATGCAATGCAGTTGTCGATGCAAGTTGCACCCGATAGAGCATTGTCCTCGATAAACTTGTTATTGCGATAGAGAAAGCGGCTATCTTCGCCGTTATTTGTAAATACATCGCAAACATTTAATTGCCCAGATACGAAAGGTGACTTTTCCGAAACTGAGGTGAGGTTTTCTTTGCTATGATAACTTTCTAGATAAGATGTGAGTGACCATTTAAGAATAGTTTTACATTAACACACATACACAAAAATTTAACACACCTTAAACTATTTTTGCTATTATTTAACTCACGGTTCTATCATACAGGGTGGTCCAGGCCAGATGGATATAAATTTTTTTTAGGTAGTCGGCTTAGGGACCTGTTTGTACCCGCCAGGAAAAAAATCGCTTGTCAGCCGCTTACAAGATGTTTTTATTTTTATTTTAGAAATATCACCACTTTTAATGTTTTAATAATTTTTTATTTACTTTTAAAATGAAAAATTCTATATTTTTTTTATTTTAGGTACTTACTTAGACATTGCACTCTCACAGAAAAAACATTCAGACTGATCTGCAAATTTGAAGTGCATTTAATTTCATATCAATGCAAGAATAATTACTTTACTTGAAATCGACAGATTTTTCGTAAACTTCAATTAAAAATTAAAAAAGCGGTTCATGATTTTTTTTAAACTGTAGCAACTTATGCTCTTTCAATTGGCAAAAAAATCTCATGTTAACAAACCAGAAAAAAAGGTACGATTTTTCGAATTTTAAGAATCTAACTAGGAAGAAAAATAAATAACATACATTTCCAAAAAAATATTTATTAATTCTTTCACTTAAAGACTATAGCAAATGTTCAAAATCAGCCCCTAGGAGGTTGTTGATGTTGTACAAATAACCCTGTATAGTTGTTACCAATCATGTGTTTGTTATTTTTTATTTGTTAATTCGCGGAGTCGGCCTGGGGACCTTTGATGTAGATTTTTGTAAAATCTACAATAGCCATCAGCACTCAGAACGCTGATTAGTGTAAACTGTATTACGTATATTTTCCAGTCATCACCATCATCATCATTTCAGCCATAGGACGTCCACTGCTGAACGTAGGCCTCCCCCATTGACTTCCAGATTGGCCGGTTGGAAGCGGCCTGCATCCAGCGTCTTGCGACCCTTACCAGGTCGTCTGACCACCTTGAGAGTGGATGTCCTACGCTGCGCTTGCCGGTACGTGGCCTCCATCCTAGAACCTTTCTGCCCCATCGGCCGTCAGTTCTACGTACTATGTGCCCCGCCCACTGCCACTACGGATATATCCAGTAATTAACTTAAATTGATTACTAACCTGTTGTGAAAGAAATAGTAGTAGTAGCGTTTCGTCTACTAGCTATTTAATTGTTATTCATTACTAAATCTCAAGAACTATAAAAGACGTTAGTTGAAATTACACCAGTAGGTTCCTTATGAAGTCGCCAAGAAAGGATTTGTCGGTCTCCTACTTTTAGTTTTGATGGTCATCACCACAACGTCGAAGTCAAGTCCAGGCACTTTTGATACCTACCATTAAGCAGAAGCAGGTGCCGTGTGGGGACGACCGTAAAGAATACATTTCCCCACCACCAACAGGAGGGGTGTCGTAAGAGGCGACTAATTTTTGTAGTACAAGACGGGCAGCAGCGTCTGCGTGAGAAATCTTTAAAAAAAACACGTTCGCCAACTCGCCTGCTAAGCGTGGCGATTATTGGCACTACCCCTTGGTGATAGGTCATTGCGAGAGGCCTATGTTCCGCAGTAGACGTCCTACGGGTAAAAGAATGATGATGAAACAGAATACAGTGATCACAGGATCACTTACCGAACTTAAGCCGATTTGAATACCTTCTCGATGACCTTCTCTTATTAAATCTCCCAAAGAATACTATAGGACAGCGGTTCTCAATCTTTTTTGGTGACGGAACCCTTTTGGATAGCAAAATACTTGATGGAACCCTACAATAAAACAATGGTTTTTAAGTGTATTTTTTATTAATAAGCATAATTAGAGTACCATGTAACAGTTACTTATTACTTACTTACATAACAAGTATAATAATAAATATAACATTGAAAAAGAAAAAAAATCTAACTAATGGGATGTATGAAACTGTTTTTTATTTTTCATCAATTGGTTGATATCAGGTTTCATAGAGGACAGTTGAAGTCTCATATCAGGTTCGGCGTCCAGTCTATTGCGGTATTTTGTTTTCGTGGCTGCATAGGTTGAGAATCCTGTTTCGCACAAATATGTTGTTGGAAACGGGAGAAGAATATTCAAAGCCATTTTGGCAAGCATTGGATATTCATTTCGGATTCTGCACCAAAAATCGTTGAGAGGCGTCGTTTTGAACAGTGACTCCATACTTGTGTCAGATGACATTTCTAAAAGAGATTCATATATCTCGTTTGACATACTTTCGGGCTTTTGTAAGTTGGGTAAAAAAGGATTATGAATCCATGAATTCAGTTTCATTTTTGTATTCTGTTCTTCAGGAAAATACTGCTCAAAAGATGCGCGCATCGAAGTGAGATATTGGACCAATTCTTCAAATACATCATCTTGAAATATTTCTGAGTTGTTATCGCCAAGAAACTCACTGAGTGACGTAAAGCTTTCTATTTCTCTATTTCCAACGCAAATAATCCAAAAATCTAATTTTCTTTTGAAGGCAGTTATTTTGT
Source organism: Anania hortulata (assembly GCA_963576865.1). Lineage (NCBI taxonomy): Eukaryota > Metazoa > Arthropoda > Insecta > Lepidoptera > Crambidae > Anania > Anania hortulata. The sequence continues at coordinate 3,310,615 of OY756388.1, read as the reverse complement.
TACAGGCCTGGAACACTGTTGTCTGTTTACCTTGCAATGATAAATTTAATTCGTTCAGTTTCTGAAAGATATTCGCCATAAAAGACAGTCGGAACAACCAAGTTTTATCATACAAACGGTCTTTCAAATTAAAAGAAGTATCTGAAAGAAACATTTGTAACTCGGCTCTAAGTTCAAATAGCCTTGTTAAAGTTTTACCCCGAGACAGCCATCGCACTTCTGTATGGAGCAGCAGTGTTTTATGTGTGCTGCCATAATCTTCACACAATAATGAGAACAATCGGGATTGTAGTGGTCGTGATTTGATAAAATTAATTATTTTTACCGCTTCATCCATAACTAATTTTAGATTGGACGGCATTTGCTTCATCGCAAGTGCTTGTCTATGCAGGATACAATGGCTGGAACTACAATTAGGCGCTTTATTTTTTATTCGTGACACTACTCCTGCTGTTTTACCCGTCATCGCCTTGGCCCCATCTGTACAAATGTCAATGCAATCGTTCCAACTGAGATTATTTTCCTCAAAAAATATATTTATTTTATTAAACATTTCCTCTCCGGTAGTGTTTGTGGGTAGAGGTGAACACATAAGCATGTCTTCTTCAAAAGAACTTTCACATGGATATCTCACGATAACCAGCAAGATAGCCAGACCAGCGACATCAGTCGACTCATCCATTTGCAAGACGAATTGTGTTTTTTGTAGACGTGTAACTAGTTCTTGTTTGACGTAGCTTGCTAGATCATGAATTCGCCGTGAAACAGTATCGTTAGATAGCGGCACAGTAGAAAGATGCTTTGCAGATTTTTCATCGAGCATGCATTTTGTTATGTCTAATACACATGGTTTTATTTTATTTTATTTTATTTTATTTTATTTTATTTATTTGGTATATACGACAGTTGACAATCGATGGTTAGTATTACAACGAATGGTTAGTAATTTAGGACTAGATTGACAACCTAATTGTATACACACTACATGATAATGTTTGGGTGTTACAGAGTATAAAGCATTTATTAAATTCTCAGCGATAGTGTGCGCTTCTCCTGCTTGTGCAATGCGATAGCTAACTAAATATGATGCCTCCGTGGCCTTTTCATTGATAGTTTGGGTTACATGCATCATTGTTTTTTGACTTTCCAATAACTGTTCTTTTTTACGTACAAAAAATTCTTTATTCTTGTCTTTAGACTCGGGGTGTACAGTTTCTAAATGACGGCGCAACTTGGCAGGTGCCATGGAACTATTAGGAAGCAGTTTACTACATAACATGCAGAGAGGTGAGCCGTTGGAATCAACAAATCCAAAACTGATATATGATTCATCATACTTCCTTTTTTTCGCCTTTGAAACCGTGGAACTTGACGTCGTTGCATCATCGTCTGGATCGGTAATTGCTGTATACTCCACGCGGACTGCTTTTGAACATTCGGCTTCGTTGGAAGATGTTGTTGCGACACGTTTAACGCCTTTAAGCCAACGTTCCATTCTTTCAGGATGGTGAGGTTAAAATAATGCACGGTCGTTACTGCGTAGAAGAGTTTAGCACTTTAGTCCAAAGAAGAAATGTACAAAACTGATACAATCAGAAAACAGCAGTAGAACAATACACAATTTTTTTCTAGCAGGTAGGTACTTATCGCTCCGAACGCTAATCGTCGACTGACTAGTGTCAAGGCTTGATCATCGCTTTTATAGTCCTAGCCTCAATCTCGAACATTCTCAAAAATACTCGAGTCGGCGTCTTTGATAAATAAAAAGCCGATATAAAAATAGAAATTCAAAAAATGTGGTGTAAGCAATCTCGACTTTACGTTTTGAAGTTAGAGCCGAAAGTCGCTTGTTCACAATTATAGCGTCTAATTTCAAAGGCGGCTTTTATCAAAGGGATTGCGCGGTCACAAGTAGGTATCGGCGGTGGCGGCATAGTAAAATTGTTCGTGAATCGTGATACGCCGCGACAGAACGGTCGACCAGAGAGAGGTGTTTTGATTTTTTTTTTCTAACTTCTTGCGGAACCCCGACAGGGGTATCGCGGAACCCTAGGGTTCCGCGGAACACACTTAGAGTATGGCTGCTATAGGAACTTTAATAAGTAGGTTATTTAATTATATTTCGCTTTTAAAAATATTTACAATAATAAACTGTACAGTCAGTTAGCCAAGCGGCTGATTGACTGTACGGGCGACCGGAGGGCTGGCGCATTTCTTGGTCAACGTATCAGTTTGGCCATTCAGCGTGGAAATGCGGCCAGCCTTCTTGGCACCATGCCCCGATCATTGGACAGCGATTTGGGACACATTTTTTACTTGTAAATATTTTTGTACATATTTATATATTTTTTTTTTAATTTTTAGGGTTAGTTTTTATTATTATTATTGTAAATATTTTTAAAAGCGAAATATAATTAAGTAACTTACTTCTGACAAGTAGGTTATTTATTTTAAATACATAAATGTTAGTTTAACAGATGAATATTGATTAGAAACTTCACTTAAAAGAAAGCTTTATGGAACAGTTTGCCTTTGGAAAAGTTATCTGTGCAAAAAAGTTTGAAATAAAAGTGAAAGGGATAATGAAATCTGGATGGATTGATGAGCTGAATTGTCACACGATGAGTCGGAACAGAAGGCCCGACGGAGTGAGACAAGAAAAGGTGGTGTGACGATTCGGTTACCTGACTGATCTCTGGGAGTCATTGGCGATGGATACGGATCGTTGGTAGTTTAACTACCCAGCCCAGCCGTGCCCAGCCGTGGGACTACACGTGTGATTGTTTACATTAAAATTTATTTTTTTTGCCTAGTCAATACGAACGAGTAATGTTTCATCAGTGTCCTGTTCACATGTCCGCTTTATCATGTTATTGCTAACCAAGACCTAGTCGTGTTGATTTCTCAGTACCTACGAGTGTCTAGGTTCGATAGCGCTTCTATTGTTATCAGTCTTTTGTGCAACGATTGCACTCATGCGAGTGTTTTCGAGTGATAACCGAGAAAAATACGAATCGATTTAGTGTCGAAAGGTCGCAGTTAATGTATTGGATGTACCTTTATTAATAGTTATGAGTACATGGCACTATCTTTAGTATATTTTTTATAATGATTTTTATATAATCTGTGGCGGTTTTGTGTTACAAATCTCGGTTATTTTGTGTGGACATGACGTGATGATGACATGATGCGCAAATGATTTTAATGGCAGCCATTAATTAAATGATTGCAGCCATATCATGATCAAGAGAAATTTTAAAAAAAGTGTAAACTGCTTTGATAGAGCAGTCAAGTAAACCTAACCTTTGCTTAACTCTGTTAAAGGAATAAGTGTTATGGATTTTGAATTATATGTATACATTTCTACTTGTGAAAACTGTTTAAGGAATACTTATTTCTTCTTGGCCAACGGGTTAGCCTAGCTATCCAGCGTGGTAATGTTGCCAGCCTTTTGGCCACCTTTCCCTTGAACGGTGATCTCAGTCAGATATTTTATTTATAGGATCTTTCCTATGAATAAAATATCTGACTTTGTTTAAAGAGTTTAGTTTTAGAATATTAATTAGGTATTTTATTTTTATTGGATTATTTATACCATGTTTGATGCAAATAAATTCATAAAAAACTATTTTATCTATATTTGTTATACAAATGCTGTTTGTTTTCCATGAAGAAATAAATAAAATAAAATAATTGGTTCGCGTATAGGTGTGTTGGGAGACAGCCCCTGCAAAGAAAAATGGTTGTGGTCTGGTACTTCGTAAAACGTTTTTTTGAAGTATATATATTTATCGTTTGCCTATAACAGGTAAATAGAGTTCAGTTCATTCGTGATCTTTGAGTGTTTTAATATCGGAAAAGAGGTCATCAACATCATTTCAGCCATAGGACGTCCACTGCTAAACAGAGACAATGCAATGACTTTTATTAGGGGTGATTGCCAATTCTCGCCACGCTTGGCAGGCGGGTTGGCAAGCGAAGTTTTTTATAAGATTTCACACGAAGACGCTGCTGCCCGTCTCGTGCTACAGGAATTAATCGCCACTTACGACAGGCCTCTTGTTGGCGTTGGGGAAGTGTATTCTTTACGGCCTTCCCCACATGGCACGTTACTATCCCGATTTCAAAATATTACCAATTTAATAAGTTGATAATTATTATTTTGTTAAACAAATTAATTTTTACGAAAGATCTTAAGTTCATACTGTATAGTAAAACGAGAATAGCATGACATAGTTAAATACTCATTTCAAATACAAAAAAATATATATATTGTTTACTAATAAAAATGCTTCAGGAGTTTGAAATGACATATAATAAACAATACTATAATTTATGATTTTTTTTTCAGTGTTAACGATGGAAAAATGGCCCGTCATATTTGTTCTTACGAACTGGCGATTACAAGCGTTATAAAGGCCCCGATACAATAAATCAGAGGGTATCCTCCGGCGATTTTGGTCGTTAGGCGATTTAAAATTTCAATATCGCCAGCGATCAGTTAAGGCGAATGAGTGTAATGGCGTATAAATCAGTCGGTATCAATGTAGCCTCTGTCAATAGGTGTGAGGTGTGAGAGAAAGGAAAGTGCGGATACGCCGTGGGAAGAAAAAACATTCTACGTTTTATTCAAGTAGTTTTATATCCGTATTTGCCATCTTATCAGTATATTGTAATCTTATAACTTATTGACAGATAGATAAAGAAAAGTCACTGGTTAGCTAATAAACTGTACTCACTGTAACTACTACGCTATAATGGTCGAATTGTTATGGTATGAAAAAGCACGCGTAATACTGGTTACATAATAAAATTATAAAAAAAATGCAATATTCGATCGATGCCTGTAAATGATGGCGGCGCGCTGTGGCGCTGCTACTTCGCAATATACTAAACCGTATAACTTCAAACAAATACCGACCGCATAAATATTTTCAATTCGCGACCTTTTTTATATTACTTCGTTTTTACTTATTCTGATTTTGAAATCTATCATACCATTTTTATCTATTTATAGGTATCTAAGCCAAATTATTGTTTTTCTTATCCACCTAATTCTTTCTCCACTGCGAAGTCCATTATCGAGAGGTGGCGATGGCGTTGATAGCGGCATAATTTGCAATAAATATAAGGAGCGGCGGTGCTCGTTCGATTCCCGGACGAGACAAATTTCCTCGCGTTTGTAACGATTAGAATTTAAGGTTTGCTTGGATTATGTTGTGAAGGTTAAGTGTACAATGTAAATGTGGTTTTTGGGTTAACTTTTATCAATTGCAGTGACAATATTTCGTTTTGTTGATTAACCTGGCCATCTAAAAGTAACGATGTGTTAGTATGATGATGGTAGTTTTAAGTACATTTTTCATTTTCCGTTATCGAAATTAATTTTCATGCTATTTTTGGAAAAATTAAATATACATTCAGTCCTTACGGTCCAAAAGTGCAAACATCTAGTCAAAGTTAATAGTTTTTGGTTAGCTTATTAAGTAGATTGTTTTTTTATTTCTCGGTATTATTAAATACCATTCTTTTCAAGTAGGTTAAAATTGACTTCCAAGATTTGATTACATAGTAAGTTAGTTACAAGAAAAGGCATGTTAGTCTCATGAAGAAGTGGTTTTAATTAAGCAGCAAGATTAAAATAACAAATTCTAAGTAGGTAGGTACCTATTACATAAATAAGCATATAATTTAACAAGCCAATATTACGAATTTTATTCACGAACATTATTTCACCCGAAACAACGTCAATAAAATTGCACCATCTCCATGTAATCGGAGCTGAAATGCGTTTTATCGCTCGATACTTTTAGTTTTATCGATTTTAATGCTAAATCGATATGGACAATGTTGCGAGACGAGTCATTTGTCGCCCTAATGCACGCCCACGCGACGATAAAGTATTATTTAAGGCCACGACACACGAGTGACTTTAATAAAGTAATGGCATAATACTTTGTAGTTTGTGTAGACCAATTAGATGTAAATACATAAGAAGTAAATAGGTATATACTTTATACAGACTACTCACCAGTTGTCATGGCCTTGAAGTAAGAAATTCTTGTGTTAAGAGGTACCAGTTTTTTTTTTTGAGACGTCTTACTTAGCACTGTCGGTATAATATCTAACTTAGGGCCACTTTCACCACTTGCTGATAAGTTCCGGATAACCTATCTGGCACTTGTTTTGACAGATTACCCGTACAAATGTGTCAAAAGTGCCAGATAGGTTATCTGGAACTTATCAGCAAGTGGTGAAACTAGCCCCTAGATAGATTATTTTCTAAAGTCGATCGGAAATCGAATCCGGCGCCGTAGCACTTGTGGCAACCACCACAAGGGTCCTTAGTAAATAACACAGAGTTTTTTTTTGCTACTTCTCAAATTACAGAGCTAAACTACTTGAGGCAAAGATGTAAACTTGCAAGCTCTCATAGTTAGGCGACATGAGCGAAGCGTAATAAAATTATCTTCGCTTTCGCTTCGCTCCCAGTGTAACCTGCGCCGTATGATGGATCACCGTAATACTAACATAAGTTGTATAAATTCTGATTTTTTATAGAATTTTGATAAGAATACGTCGTAATAGAAGTTTAGCTCAAAGCTTTAAAGCTAAGCTTTATTCATAAAAAGCTGCACAGTCAATTTGTTAAGCATATAATTTAAGCTTTGACAAGTAATTAAAAAATTGTATCCGGCAGAAGACCAAAATAATGTCCATAGTTCGAAAAAGTAGCAAGCTAAAGTGGCAGTGGGCCGGCCTAATCTGTCGCAGAACCGATGAAAGGTGGAGTAAACGGGTTAGTAGTTCTAGAGTATAGGACGCCCCCCAGATCGATGGGGTCTTTAGTCGTTTCGCACCACGAGTTATTCGCCCCGCAGGGCGAATCGCCCATGACCTTTTTAAATGGGTCCTTTCGCACCACGGGGCGAATTGCCCATGAACTTTTTGTAATGGGTCGATTCGGACCGCAGTGAGGAACAAAACAGTTATGTACAAATAAATAATTGGAATCGTTAAGTTTTTGTTATGAGTCTAAAGCGGACTAGAAAATGAGCATTGGGTCGTTTCGTTTCGCGGTGCGAATCGCCCAAGAGCTCTTTTTAAATGGGGCCTTTCGCACCGCTGTAATCACTGTAGTCCGAAACGACGTATTTAAAAAGAGCTCTTGGGGATTCGCCCCGCGGGGCGAATAACTCGTGGTGCGAAACGACTAAAGACCCAATCGATGGACCGACGACCGTAGGAAGGCTGGCAGTGGATGAATGAAAAAAGGGGGAAATCGTGCTCAGCTCTTTGGCGCTCTTTGGAGGAGGCTTACGTCCAGCAGTGAATGAATCAGAAGATCACTATTTTAAATTAGTTTCACCTATTCAGCTAAAGACAATAGCATGCAAATATGTTACAGGGTGTGGACTGCAATAGGCTTAAATGTTGCGCATAGGTAAGATTACTCCTTTTTTGGTAGGAATTTGGTAACCTGGCTGTTTGCGCGTTTTTCTTGTCAAATGCTGTAAATACAGTTTATAAATCATAAAAAATGTTAAGCATTATTTAAAGGCTTTTTTATATTTAAATGACGTTAGGGAATAACGATACGTATTGAAGGATTTGTAAATAGTGATATTTTTTATAATACGTTAGTAATCACGCCGTGAGTCTGTATAGTATAGAATACATAAACAAAACATTCGCTTTAAAATCTTCGTATGTACATTTAAAATCTACAAGTACACCTCATATACTTATCTATGAGTCGATATCTAAGCAAAAACACTAGCTGAACGCAACAAAACGAGGAGTTAGCTTGCTTAAGTTAGTTTATCTAAGAGTAACGATGTGTTACAAGCTTGTAATACGATAGCGCGGTACAATCAGCGATGACCGTGCGATTGAGCACGACTGGCCACAACAGGTAGGTGATTTTAGATATACAGAAATCTATTGTTCTTAGTATGTGGGTAATTATGTGTGTTAAGAGCATGGAGCACATACCCACCCTATAGAGTAGAAATTTCATTTATTTTGTTCCACAAAAAAATTGACAATATTTAATCTGTGGCTTTACTGTTTTTGTGTGGGCAAGAGGACAGGACTTGTCAGTTTATAAATGTGTGTGACGAATACTTTAAAGAATTAGGATTTTTCAGAAAACTTACCTTACTTAAGTAAGGTTAATGTAACAAAAAGTTAGTTTAGTGGTAAAAGTGCTATATACTGCGCATAGACTGCCTATCTTGAGGCCATTATTAATTTAGTTTCGTGTACTGCCGCATCTGTCTAAACAGTAGCCTTCAGCGCCAAAATGGCGATAATTATACAGGGTTATTTGTAAAACATCAACAACCTCCTAGGGGCTGATTCTGGTGCTCAAATACAACAACTTTTTCTATGGGACCAACATCGAAATCGCAAATAAAATCTTTCCCCCATACTAAGCCGCTACCAGCTGACATCAGTTTGTATGGAGCAGTAAAATTTTTTTTAGGTTTTTTTATTAATTCTATAGAAAAAGTTGTTGTATTTGAGCACCAGAATCATGCCTTGAATCATGCATTGAAATGCCTTTCGCATGAATTAATTTGACAGCAGCCAGTTTATATTTTTTACATGTGAGTGGTTAAGTATAAGATGTGTTACTATATGAAATAAGCAGTGTGCAGTAATCGTACGGCACTGCTATAAATTAACTGTTTATTTATTTATTAAGGAACACAAACAGTGAAATGTACAAACTTTGCTTAATCTATAATATAATTTGTTTTGTTCTATTACATAACACAAATAATATGTGTCCACAACACTAGCCATAAAATACTTTAAATGCAAAACTACTAACATAGCAAGAATATTACCTTACCTTAAGATAACTATAATTATTATCAACTAAAATTATTAGAAAAAGTTAGGTGTTTAAAAATAATATTAATACATTAAAACCATTTAATTTTCTTGGAAAAGTTTTGTTAAATCTAATTCATAGAATCATATTAAGTATCTTCTAACGTCATCGTCGTAATCTTATTACGTTATTGATACTTTATTCATGATAGAACATTAAATACAAATTATATTAAATCTCAAATAATTAAACGTAGTTTATCTCATCATCATCATCATCATTTCAGCCATAAGATGCGTCCACTGCTGAACAAAGGCCTCTCCCAATGACTTATCACCGGGGGGAATTGCCGATACTCGCCACGCTTGGCAGGCGGGTTGGCGAGCGCAGTTTTTTTTATAAGATTTCGCACGAAGTCGCTACTGCCCGTCTAGTGCTACAGGAATTAGTCGCCTCTTACGACGCGCCTCCTGCTATCGGTGGAGAAGTGTATTCTTAAAGGCCCTCCCCAAACGGCACGTGTAAGCTCATTACGCACGATAGATAATTTGGATGGCATACTTCTATTAATCTCGTCATCATGTCAGCCTATTGCCGTCCACTGCTGGACGTAAGCCTCAAAGAGTGCCACAGAGCACGATCTTCTGTTTTTTTCATCTAGCCACTAAGCTGCCAGCCATCTTCCTAAGGTTGTCGGTCCATCAAGCTGGAAAGAGTCCTACGCTACGTTTACCAAGGCGCGGTCTCGAGAACCCGTTTACTATTAATTTATCACATAAAGACTAACTGAAACCTAGGGCGGATATTCAGAATACACTCTTAACTGTCGTTTTTTTTGCAGATATTATTGCAGACATTATGATGGAACAAACGTTTGGCATCTCACATCTAGCCTTAAACAATTGGCATGCAATATAAAAAGAGACTTTAAAAACAAGAACAACAATAAAATAATTTAAAAAAGAACATGATTATTTTTATTAATAATATTAAAATTATAGGCATTATTATTATAAATTCATTAATTAATTAAAGTTTGATTTTATATTGAATAAATTCACTTACACTGTAGAAACAATTATCACATAAAAAATTAGCTTTAAAAACCTAAATAAAATACTTACTCTTAGTTAAACATCTCTAAAGATACCTGGAAGACTGCCAAACCTAAATAATTGAGCTACACACACTGCGTTAACCCTTAAATTTATGAAATTATATCTTCTCTTAATTTTAATTCGTTTTAATCAGGTACCTTATAATAAGTAAAACTATAACGCCGGTTTTATCCAACCTATTTCAGGCACCGGTCTCTCAAACCTTAGGTCAAGGAGTTATATTTATTTAATTTCAAATTAAATTTACTATTGTGAAAAGATAACAATTATTAATTGTTTTTTTTAAATCTGTTTAGGAAAATGTGTATTCTTTGTTGAAAATATTAGCTGACAATAGTGACCTACTTTATTGAGCTTCTTCTTCTTGGCGCTAGCCTGTTAAATAGTCCTGCAGCAGTAGTAGGCAAAAATAAAATTAGGATGCGTGAAAGAGCTAATTCGGGCCTTTTTGCAGAAATAAATTATATTTATTGCATTTTTATAGAAGTATGTTTCTTTATTTTTCCACAAAAAAATGATTTCATTCGTAAATCCAGAAAGGTTCTACCAAAATGTGTTTAACTAAAGAAGTTTTTTCTTTTACGTTATAATTCTCCATTTACCTTTTCCTATCTGATCAGGCAGATAGAGTTTATTGCAAATATTCATATTAATACATATTTATTAGTATTTATATTAAATATTGTATTTTACGCAATTTTGCGCATTTAAGGGTTAACACTAAAACGCCGCATCGAACTTTTCAAGTCACTTTGATTACCTGTATCACATCACCTAGCACTCTACATGAAGTGTCGGCTGTATCGCAAGGGTTAATGGTGTGAGAATCGCTGATAACGGCCCCTCCACCCCCTAACCCCCTGGTTTGGGGCTGGGGGTTGTATCACGGCGGATCGGTGTAATTGGCCGGTAATAGATAATGGGCCGTGAAACTTTGAGTTTTAGATGCGGTGGATCTGATCGGGTTTGGCGAGATAAAAGTTAGGATGAGAATGAAATGAGAATGTTTGGAGATATCTTAGATGTAGATAGATTGAGATAGATATATTTGAAATAATATTTATGGACTAGTTGTTTTGTAAATTAATAAAGTGATAATTGATTATTTTATTGGATTTTGTGAATGTACATTCACTATGACTATTAATCTGTTAATTTGCCGTAACCATGGACATTAGTTAAATTTAATAATAATATGTTATATTTTTTGCCAAAACTTGTTTAAAATATGGGAAACATTTTTTATAATGTCCTCCAAAATTTGTTAAAAGATGGCATTCCATAATGATGATGTACACTGGCAATAACTTTTGTTTGACACTTGCAATTACCATATTTCAGCCTGAATTTACATAGGACTTTCAAGATACCTAATATTGTACTTAAAAAAGGCCACAGATGGGATTCAAATTCGTCTTTTCGCTATGCGAAAGACAGTTCTTTCAACTGACGTATAAAGGACATTTGTGTTGTCGGACTGCCCTTATAACTGAATTTAACAAAGAGAGCGCAGCAACAGCGAAAGAAACTCGATCACTGCCGAGTTTCTTGCGATGCTTTTTTTCGCTTGCCTACAATATTGTCCCAAAACGTTGGTAAGGTAAAATAAAAATGTTTGGCCTAACCACAGTATTTTTTTTTTCAAAAAACATTAGGTCAGATTTTCTACGACATTGATGTTGGTTCCTTTATAATAAAAATACTGATTTTTAACAGTAGAACCACACCTTAAAGGACGTTAAATAATAAAATATGGCAAAAGAATTTATTACTCCTGTAACCACGTAAGTAGTTTGGCTTGTCATATACGACAACTTTTACTACAGAAGCAAAATCGGAACCGTAAAAAAATGCTTCATAAATTATTATCGTCGTATCGCCTTAGTTTTTGTATAAGAGCTGAGGATTGGATGATTTTAAAAAGTGTCTTATTATTTTGTAGGGGATATAATACATAAACAAAATGACGCGTTACAAATAATAATTGCAAATATATGCTGACCCAGTATACCTACCTACTTTAGTTTGATATTAATAAATGCGATGATCCGCTCCATCACGGGATGGGGGGCTATCAGTAACACAATGTATCACATTTTCATAAGAGATTCATTTAGTTCGCGTTTTGCCCACCCTCACGAAAATTGCGCGTTTCCATTGTCCTCAAATTTCAAATATTTAGAACCGTGTTTTATGACAACCCTTTATGAGTAAGTAAAAATCATGCTACATCAAAATCCTTCGACTACACTGGTTTAAAATTAGAACACAGTATTTATTACTTAAGTTTTATTTTCTCAATTTAGTTTTTGAACGGTTTTAAACTCGCAGGTTAAACTGAGGTATTTAATTATTGTAGCCTAAAAAGTATTTTCGATATTTTGTTGTTTGATGGACGGCAAAGACCATTTACCATCAGAAAGTTTAAAAGTAAGCCAGTTAGCCTAGAAGTAGAAATATTCTTTATTGCATAATTGCTTAAATACTATACCTACCTACCTATAGTAATAGTAATTGTCAGTTTAGCAGATAAAATATAAACTAAAAATAATCACGTTTAAAATTCATTTTTATTCTATTTAACTAATCCACCCATATTTACCCATCTAACTTATAGGACTCATTTTACCACGCAGCTTCTCGGTCCTATCGATTTTTTTTTCAATTTGTCTCAGCCACTCGCACAATATTGTCTGTTATTTTTTATTACTGTTCTTCGTACTACTCATGCTATTTATTCTACGTTTCCGGTAGGTCCTATCGATCTTTTATAATTTGACTCAGCCACTCACACAATTGTCTGACTTCTTTTATTACGTTCTTCGTACTACTCATGTTAGACATTCTACATTTCCGGTATATTTAACGTATCGTGTGTTGCAATGGAGACGAGTCCCGGCCGTGGGGGCGGCTGCTCGCAGCGATAGCGCTCACGTGCCTTTGTTCTGATCGGATATCGCGCGGATCATCATCTATTATTTATCCTTTTCCACGCAAGAAGCGCGCGGGATGTGGATGAGGCAAATATTTTAGAGATGTTTAGTGAGTTCGCACTTTCGTTGGTTTAGTTTTGTGACATGCATTATTCATTGTGAAAGTCTTTAGGTATCTGCAATGCTAGCAACTTTTTGGTATCTTGCAAATTCCATTTTCGGACTAAATTCGACTTCTTAACGGTTTACGTTGTGTTTTTTTTGAAAGTAAGTAGGTAAGTAATAGCGGTGTGCGTTATTGCGAAAGTACACAATTTCAAAGAACATACTCTGTGACATCTCTCTGATCTTTGATACTCGAAAGCTAGAATATAATGGCAGTAGTCGCGGGTCTTAATGTCGTAATGATCAAATATTTATGTGATTGGCGTACGACTAATTCATAATTGTTTCATCATCACTATAATTTCAGTCATAGAACGTCCACCGCTGAACGTTGATTGCGACTTCCAGATTGGGTGATTAAAAGCGGCCTGCATCCAGCAACTTACTGCATGTTTAGACATGTTTAATTGTTTGACGACTCGTTAAGCGCAGTCGCGCTGTAATATTCCTAAGCCAAGCCAAGGGTCTCAGGTTCGATTCCAAGTTCTGGTCAATTCAAAAAACGTTTTTTTCTGAATTGGCTCAAGTTTGGGTGAACTGGGAGCCGCTCCTGGCAAAACATCATTGTTTGGTTTTCGTGACATACAAGGATGTAAATTTATTACTTCGAGACCAGGTCAGGGTCGTGTGTTTTCTTTTTTAGGCGTTGTAGCACAAGGTCACTTAGTCTATGGGTAGAAATCAGTCTGATTATTAGAAAAATAATTAATAACCCTCATATCAAAACGTTCGTGGCTCTCTAGTTCGTACCTGCGCGATATATGTCGAGCGAGATTACGCTGAAAAGGGCCGAGATGGATCATGCGCGCGGTGACGTTATCGCGCGCTCCTATACGCGAGCATCGATTTCCAGGATTGGCCCTTACATTCCTTAGAGAAAGAATCTTGTCTGTAGGCACTAAGAATTTTTGCTACATTAGATCTTAACACTGGAGTTCACGCGCCATGTTTACACAAACACTCGCGTGGCTTAAAATGATATATCATTTTACTTGGGCAATCACACAACGCTTTTTAAATGTAAATAGACAAATATGTGTATGTTTTTGTACTTATTTGTGATTCTTTCATAAATTACCTTCTACATCTATTTATAACAATTAAATAGAAACACATTTTTCCTAAAATAAAATTAAAAAATTTAGTCGTTGTTAGAGTTAGAATATTTTTGATTTGCTAGAATTTTTTTGACTTTTAATATTTCTAGCAGGCCTGCCAAATGAAATTGTTTCAGATTTAAACATCACTTAGAGCAGCGGTTCTCAATCTTTTTTGGTGACGGAACCCTTTTGGATAGCAAAATACTTGATGGAACCCTACAATAAAACAATGGTTTTTAAGTGTATTTTTTATTAATAAGCATAATTAGAGTACCATGTAACAGTTACTTATTACTTACTTACATAACAAGTATAATAATAAATATAACATTGAAAAAGAAAAAAAATCTAACTAATGGGATGTATGAAACTGTTTTTTATTTTTCATCAATTGGTTGATATCAGGTTTCATAGAGGACAGTTGAAGTCTCATATCAGGTTCGGCGTCCAGTCTATTGCGGTATTTTGTTTTCGTGGCTGCATAGGTTGAGAATCCTGTTTCGCACAAATATGTTGTTGGAAACGGGAGAAGAATATTCAAAGCCATTTTGGCAAGCATTGGATATTCATTTCGGATTCTGCACCAAAAATCGTTGAGAGGCGTCGTTTTGAACAGTGACTCCATACTTGTGTCAGATGACATTTCTAAAAGAGATTCATATATCTCGTTTGACATACTTTCGGGCTTTTGTAAGTTGGGTAAAAAAGGATTATGAATCCATGAATTCAGTTTCATTTTTGTATTCTGTTCTTCAGGAAAATACTGCTCAAAAGATGCGCGCATCGAAGTGAGATATTGGACCAATTCTTCAAATACATCATCTTGAAATATTTCTGAGTTGTTATCGCCAAGAAACTCACTGAGTGACGTAAAGCTTTCTATTTCTCTATTTCCAACGCAAATAATCCAAAAATCTAATTTTCTTTTGAAGGCAGTTATTTTGTTACAGGCCTGGAACACTGTTGTCTGTTTACCTTGCAATGATAAATTTAATTCGTTCAGTTTCTGAAAGATATTCGCCATAAAAGACAGTCGGAACAACCAAGTTTTATCATACAAACGGTCTTTCAAATTAAAAGAAGTATCTGAAAGAAACATTTGTAACTCGGCTCTAAGTTCAAATAGCCTTGTTAAAGTTTTACCCCGAGACAGCCATCGCACTTCTGTATGGAGCAGCAGTGTTTTATGTGTGCTGCCATAATCTTCACACAATAATGAGAACAATCGGGATTGTAGTGGTCGTGATTTGATAAAATTAATTATTTTTACCGCTTCATCCATAACTAATTTTAGATTGGACGGCATTTGCTTCATCGCAAGTGCTTGTCTATGCAGGATACAATGGCTGGAACTACAATTAGGCGCTTTATTTTTTATTCGTGACACTACTCCTGCTGTTTTACCCGTCATCGCCTTGGCCCCATCTGTACAAATGTCAATGCAATCGTTCCAACTGAGATTATTTTCCTCAAAAAATATATTTATTTTATTAAACATTTCCTCTCCGGTAGTGTTTGTGGGTAGAGGTGAACACATAAGCATGTCTTCTTCAAAAGAACTTTCACATGGATATCTCACGATAACCAGCAAGATAGCCAGACCAGCGACATCAGTCGACTCATCCATTTGCAAGACGAATTGTGTTTTTTGTAGACGTGTAACTAGTTCTTGTTTGACGTAGCTTGCTAGATCATGAATTCGCCGTGAAACAGTATCGTTAGATAGCGGCACAGTAGAAAGATGCTTTGCAGATTTTTCATCGAGCATGCATTTTGTTATGTCTAATACACATGGTTTTATTTTATTTTATTTTATTTTATTTTATTTTATTTATTTGGTATATACGACAGTTGACAATCGATGGTTAGTATTACAACGAATGGTTAGTAATTTAGGACTAGATTGACAACCTAATTGTATACACACTACATGATAATGTTTGGGTGTTACAGAGTATAAAGCATTTATTAAATTCTCAGCGATAGTGTGCGCTTCTCCTGCTTGTGCAATGCGATAGCTAACTAAATATGATGCCTCCGTGGCCTTTTCATTGATAGTTTGGGTTACATGCATCATTGTTTTTTGACTTTCCAATAACTGTTCTTTTTTACGTACAAAAAATTCTTTATTCTTGTCTTTAGACTCGGGGTGTACAGTTTCTAAATGACGGCGCAACTTGGCAGGTGCCATGGAACTATTAGGAAGCAGTTTACTACATAACATGCAGAGAGGTGAGCCGTTGGAATCAACAAATCCAAAACTGATATATGATTCATCATACTTCCTTTTTTTCGCCTTTGAAACCGTGGAACTTGACGTCGTTGCATCATCGTCTGGATCGGTAATTGCTGTATACTCCACGCGGACTGCTTTTGAACATTCGGCTTCGTTGGAAGATGTTGTTGCGACACGTTTAACGCCTTTAAGCCAACGTTCCATTCTTTCAGGATGGTGAGGTTAAAATAATGCACGGTCGTTACTGCGTAGAAGAGTTTAGCACTTTAGTCCAAAGAAGAAATGTACAAAACTGATACAATCAGAAAACAGCAGTAGAACAATACACAATTTTTTTCTAGCAGGTAGGTACTTATCGCTCCGAACGCTAATCGTCGACTGACTAGTGTCAAGGCTTGATCATCGCTTTTATAGTCCTAGCCTCAATCTCGAACATTCTCAAAAATACTCGAGTCGGCGTCTTTGATAAATAAAAAGCCGATATAAAAATAGAAATTCAAAAAATGTGGTGTAAGCAATCTCGACTTTACGTTTTGAAGTTAGAGCCGAAAGTCGCTTGTTCACAATTATAGCGTCTAATTTCAAAGGCGGCTTTTATCAAAGGGATTGCGCGGTCACAAGTAGGTATCGGCGGTGGCGGCATAGTAAAATTGTTCGTGAATCGTGATACGCCGCGACAGAACGGTCGACCAGAGAGAGGTGTTTTGATTTTTTTTTTCTAACTTCTTGCGGAACCCCGACAGGGGTATCGCGGAACCCTAGGGTTCCGCGGAACACACTTAGAGTATGGCTGACTTAGAGAGTGCGCGCACAGGAGACTTTTGTCGCTGGGACAAAAAAGTTTTTGTCTCTGTCGCGTCGCGTCTCCAAAGAGGGGTGCGCGCACGAAGGAGACAGAGACGAAACTTTTTTTTAAAATTCGAAGCGTCATTCGCTTGTATGTAGAAGACATTTTTTTTAAATTTTATAATTGTGTTTTACGGCTCTGGGTTCCAGCCCTTTTAAGCCATATGTAGAATACATGGAGAGCAGTGCTGCCTGACGTGGGATAAATAAGCTAGATTCACGATATTTTGGAATGTAATGCAATAGAAAAAATAATAATGTATCGCACGATAAATCTACGAAAATCCGTGACATTTTGCTCAGTTAAGTAAAAGATAATTTTATGAAATTTCAATCTGTGTATTTGAATACATTTTACCTTTATTTGGACCACTTTGACTCTGACAGCATGATAGTAAATATAATTTCTTTGCACTACGAAAGAGATTTAATTTTAATTAATTGAATTTTAGCGTAAAAATATCTGCCATTTTTTAATCTGTATCTGTACTTTTTTATTTAGGCGATAGTTAATAGGACCAAATTCATTCATTTCATACCAAATGTAAGTGAAAAATCACTTACTAGTTTCGGAGAAAGATGATTCTTATTGCTGCTCTTTAGGGTATGTGCTCGATGCTTGTGCAGTAAGTACTGCAGTAATTTAGTTAACAAAAACTTGTAATTTTAAAAAGTAATCAAGTAACATGATTTAAACTTTTGAGCCGTATATTCTGTTCCTTTACTAGTAAAATCTAGATTCGGTAGTTACAAATACAGTATTTTTTTTAACTGGGGATGCGATAACACGATACTTTTGCAGTAAAACTAGGATAATTCTTAACCAATGAATCTGGCAACACTGGCGGAGAGACACAATTTTTTCCAATGTTTTTCATTTATAACTAAAAAACATTGGTTTTTATTTCGAAATTTCGATGGTCTTAGAAAAAGTTGTGTTTAAGCACCAAAACAAGACACTGAGTATTTGGATTTAAATGTTGTTTAATTATTTTTATTTGTGAGGTCTAGAACCCAGAGCCGTAAAACCCAGTATTAAAAAAAAACAAAGACACAATTTTGTCACCCGTGCTGGTCAGGGAACAAAAAAGTCTCCCAGTTGTCGCGTCGCAACGTGCGCGCACCTCCATACATAACAGAGGACTTGACAAGAGAGACAAAAACGTCGCAGCGACAAAAGTCTCCCGTGCGCGCACTCTCTTACATTTAGTACGTATAAAAGAACAGGAACTGAGAGGTTTTATTATGAAAGTTAATAATATTTTTAAATTAAAAATAACAACTTCCTTTAACCTTCAAGAGAAAGCTAGAGCGTATTTTTATATTAAAAAAAATACTTTTGAAATAAATTTTCAATTTTCCCACCCGCTGTGCTCAAAACCCCGCTACCAACGTGTAACCGTTTCCTCAAGCCCAATTGTGTGTGCTGATAACGCTTATCAGTCTGCTGACACCTAAGTCGCTCAAAAATAACGCCTCGATCAGTTTGTTTGTGTACGTAGTCGATAAAGCCATTTCTTTTGATCTTTGTTTAGAGACTACAGATAACGTAAAGCTACTGGTTTTAATCTTCAGACAAAATACTTTTTGGGGTCTAACACAGGTTCCTAAAACAGTATTACTTAAACTTTTATTTAGGGTTTTGTACCAAAAAGGTGCCGTGTGGTGACGGCCGTAAAGAATACACTTCCCCACCGCCAACAGGAGGCGTGTCGTAAGACGCGAGATTTCTGTAGTACGAGACGGGCAGCAGCGTCTTCGTGCGAATCTTATAAAAAACTGCGCTCTACAACCCGCCTGCCAAGCGTGGGGAGTATTGGCAATCCCCCCTAATGATAAGTCATTAGGGGAGGCCTTTGTTCAGCAGTGGACGTCCTATGGCTGGAATGATGATGACCTAAAAGGTAACAAGGAATCCTAATAGGACCACTTGGTAGTCCGTCTGTCATCTGTCTGTCAAGACCGTTTTTAATTAGATCACACTTGGCCGGTTTTTCTGTATAGAGTTTAAAACAACACCATTTATGGATTGTTTAGAATAAAATTCATGCTTAGACCCTGAAATCGAAATAAATTGTTAAATGATGTTTAGGTTCAGTCAAAGTAAAATCGACGGCGGTTTATTCTTAGTTTGTCTTTCTATATATAGTTAGTTTTTCTGACTACGAAACAAGAGACTGTAGCAAGAATACATTTAATTAAACTTTAATGGTCGCAATTCTGTATGTCAAGGTTACAGACAATTGTGACCATGAAAGAAGTTGCCAATTCGCCATCTTCAAAACTAAGTGATATTTATTCATAGATTTTAGCGTAGCATATTCTAAGTTTAGATTTTTTTAGTCTTTTAAATCTGTGTTGTAAATCTATAAAGTTAATTAAAGCTTTGACAAACCCGGAAGCCGCTGGATGCAGGCCGCTACTAAGCGGCCAATCTGGAAGTCACTGGGCGAGGCCTATGTTCAGCAGCGGACTTGCAATGGCTGAAATGATGGTGATGATAAAACCTGGAAGACGCAAAACCGTCTTCCTCCAACCTAAGCCGTAGATAAAATTAGGCTAAGGTATTAGAACCGAGTGGTAGAGTAGATGCAGGGGCGTGCATCCCATATAGGCTATTATGCAGAGCCTACCTTCATAAAAAACTGACAGAACAGCTAACCATAATTATTAATTACGTATTCAACAATAAACAATAAATATTCTGTAACCATTTTTCGTCTACCTATACTTATTCCTTACTAAAGCGCGCAACTTAGATCGTTCCTGTGCAATTTAACCAATGTTAGGCTGCCGCGAGATCGCCTACTGTTTCACGCAAACTTACTCAATTTTCACTCACAGCCTACCCCCCTCTGGAAAAATGCACGCCCCTGCGTAGATGGGACCTGCAGACCTACAAACTCTGGACTATCTACTGCCCTGCCTTTTATAGCCCCCCTACACTTGCTGACTGACCTAAATAGAGCAACACAAAATGCCGTAGAAATTGCAAGTTTTGGTCGAAATTCTAAAATCACCATTGACACAACAAAAAATAATAAAGTTACGTTTTCATTCTCATGACCTCAAGCACATCGCAACATTTGTCTTGCTAAACTGAACTTTATAAACTATATCAGACTTGACCAACTTCATGGTTTCGTCGCTTCCTATAAGAAGTACCATTCGCTACTCGCTGCTCTAGGAGACCCAAATGAGGACCTTATCCTCCCCGGAGGCAATGGTGCGGACCGCCGTAACGATGCCGAAGCGCACCTCTGCCGTGCGCTCTATCTCAGTATCTCAGTGTCGAGTGGTTTAGTTGCTGTTACTTCATTTGGCGATTATGTTTAGTGTTGTGCTTAAATAAAGCATCGCATCGCATCTCAACGTATCGCATATTAACAAGCAATATACAGAGTATCCCCTAACACAACGATGACCTTGTTAGGGAATATGCATGAAAAAAATATATTGTTTTTAATATATTTATAGGAAAATAAATGAAATTATAGTGCCAATAGTGAAAACAAAATTGATTTTAGGTAAAAAATTACTGTAATACAGTAATTAGAAATTAAGGTATACCTATCTCTTTATAAAGCAACTTTTACTATTAAAAATGTATGGCGGACGTGTAGTGTGACGTCACGGTACATATCGGATCTCCTTGTCTAATACGCGACTTTAATAGGCTGTAAGTCAGGTATTTATCAATATTTTTCGAAAATTATTAAAGTTTTATTAATTATATTTAAGTACTATTTATTTTAAGACAAATAAAAAAAACATGTATATTCTCCATTCTTACATCATGGTAAACGACTTTTTTTCTATGAATAAACGAAGGTAGACAGAAACTGGACAGGAAGACGACCTGGTAAAGGTTTCAGGAAGCCGCTGGATGCAGGCCGCTTCCAACCGACCAATCTAGAAGTCATTGGGGGAGGCCTATGTTCAGCAGTACACGTCCTATGGCTGAAATGATGATGATGATGATCTAGTCGTTATGTACAAGGTATGCTTACATTTTTATTTAAAGCAAGTACATGCTAGTATCTAAAATAATAATCATAACAAGTTGTAATAGTTGGAGAATTGATGTAATAATTATTGTGTTTACCACTTGCTCAGTGGTGGGGTGACATTGTGAGGAATTTCAAACAGTGTTACTATTTCGGAAAATGGCTACATGGCAATGATGTTCCGAAACGGTCCAAGATTTGGCTCGCTCCAAATGGCATAACCAGACTTACCATATTACAGGGTGGCCAGAAAAGTGACGTCCAAAAATTTTTTTTTGGTGCCTCGTGTTGAGAGGTATCTGAATCACCCCTATGTATGTTCTACGATTTTTCGTAGTTTTTAAGTTACCTAAGGCACGATGCACCTAAAAAAAATTTTTGGAATGCACTTTTCTGGCCACGCTGTACAATACTACTACACTACTGTTTTTTACAATACTGTTTTTTTTATATACTTGGTATATAAAAAAAAACTATTTATTTCACACAGTGTCCATACAAGTTAAAGTTACATTGTTACTAAGATATAGTTAGTTAAGCAACTTAAAAAACTATGTTACTATATAGGATCGTGCTCAAGAATACCACGAGTAGGAACAGAGTGATAAAAGGAAGAAAAAGGGAAATCCGATTCAAATCAAGACTCTCTTTAGAAAAAAAAGGAGAGCCTCACATATATTGCTCTGATCCTAAGGTAAGTCTAAAGCACTTGTGTTATAGAAATCAGAAACAACGACGGTACCACAACCAGACCCGACCCAACAAAGAGAAGTTCGTTTTTTACCGGTCACCCGACCGAGAATCGAACCCGGGACCTCAGAGATAAGCACTTGTGTTATAGAAATCAGAAACAATGACGGTACCACAACCAGACCCGACCCAACAAAGAGAAGTTCGTTTTCTACCGGTCACCCGACCGAGAATCGAACCCGGGACCTCAGAGATAAGCACTTGTGTTATAGAAATCAGAAACAACGACGGTACCACAACCAGACCCGACCTAACAAAGAAAAAAATCGTTTTCTACATTGACCCGACCGAGAATCGAACCCGGGAGTCCTCGGAGATGGGTACGGAGGTCATCAAAACTCTACGTCCTATTTGTAGCAATGCAAATTTATTCATACTTATATTTTACTTAGTTACATTAAACATTAAATTGTAATTAGCTTTAAGCGCATAAAACCTAATAATATAAAAGTAATGCTCGCATGCTTACTTTCGTTCGTGCTAGGAGGAAGTTTAGCAATATGCAAAATATTCAAATTGACTCACTATCAGATGAATTAAAACTTAATAGCTAACCTGCATACAATTCCTTTATCAAGAGCGTGATAGCCTATTTCACCAATAAGTTTTTAAATGTTTTGTGTACAGTCGACATCAATAGTAACTTAGTATCAGTATTTTTAAAAGGGCATTGCAAAACATATCACAGTAGTCTAACAAAATCACTATACAAAAGTGTTAACGTGATAGAACGTTCACGTTTACACTCACTTAAAACACACTTACACCCACACACACACACACACACACACACACACACATAAATACCTACTACACACATACAACACACAAATTTGCATATACACACACTCACTAGCGCTTCGAGACATATAGACATATAGACTGATAGATTAGATAGCTAGCTAATTGTTAATTTAAGGAAAACCTGTTAATGGCATTACTAAGTAGAAAGTAAGTACAATTTGTAACGCTGTTGGTTTTCTAAATATTTTTTTTTAAATTAAGAAGTCACTACTTTTGGAAGGTAGTTTTTAATCAGTTACTTTTGATGTTGACTGTACGTTTAGATACAGGGTGTCACGTGGTTTTCTAGAGATATAAATAAGGGTATCCATTCGGATCTGTTTTTTAACTAACTTTGGGTTCAACTTTTTCTGTGGCGCAATGGTGTCAGAAGGACACAATTGTTTTTGTCACTATAAGGCATATTATACATAACATACACCTATTTAGAAAAAAGATACTATCTTGTATCTTTATAAGAATACGAAGCTTTAGGCTCTATTTTTATAGCCTGTCTTTTAATTCTCTACCAATAATTTCCTTCTCCGTTAGCCTTCTTTTTTTTCAAATCCTTGCAACTGGCGAATTGGCCTACCTCAAAATTTTTGTTCACAAAACATTCTAAGACACACAAGACGTCAACACTTGCCTCTTTGTTAACCGATACCGACATCGCACATATAAACAGATCCTTACCACAAATTACCCTCATAATTCCTTCCATGGTACTTAACACTTTAACTCGTCAGTCTAAAGTCCACTTCAGCTTGAAGCTCAACCGTTTTCAGCCACCAGTCTTGCCAGGGAAATGTGTATCCTATTCCGTTGATGTAAAGGTTGAATTTGGTTTGTGAGATAGCTCCAGCCTGTTGCTACCGGATATTGCCGCGTTCCATCAACTGGGTTCCCGGGAATCACCTTGTAATTCGCCAAATTACCCCTAGATCTTTGTGTAATTAAATACTTTTTAGCAATTGCTGTCCTTTTCGTGTTTTGGTAGTTGATAGAAGTGATAGATGAAAAGTGAACGAGAAATATGTATGTTTCCTGATGCATATGCAGAAGACGAGGGTTATATGTGAACTGGTGAAGTGTAGCAAATACAGGGTGTTATAAAATTATTATGGCAGCGAAATTTAATGACAGTCATTTAGAATCGGGTCTAGTTACAAAAGAATCCGGTTAAGTGCGAGTCGAACTCGCGCACCGAGGGTTCTGTACCAACTTATAACTTGTTTTAATAAGTGACGATCGAATTTAAAATGCTTTGGCTATACAAGACAAACAAGAGATGCAGTAGATAAGGTAAGAATAGATTGATAGATATACAGGGTGAAGACAATCATATGACAATAAATTACCATCCGCTGTTAAAAGATGGTACGCTTGGGTAATCTTGTCTCATTCATAAAAAATACGCACGCACTATCTCTGTGCAACCAAGAACTGCAAAATTCAATGCATTAATAGTCACAATGGCGCACGAAAACAAACCTTAGCCTTTACGTCGTAAAGTTCGCGTCGATGAAATTGCTAATAAGGACCTGATGATGAATGACCGACCACGTTGTTGTTTTCCCAGATATTTTAAACTTACGTTATTAAAAAAACGATAAAGACGCACTTTTATATTATTCTCTAGATCTTATTTTTAAAATTTGGCACTATCTTGCAATGTCAGATATATAAATGTCAGAGTATAAAATCATATAACTGTTAAAAAAATGATATTTTGTGTCAAATTATAATTTACTTTTATTATTTTTGTCTTTCTTATTTTTAAATAAATAATTTCGTTAAAAAGGAATGTCGAGATTGTTTACAAAATTAGACAAGCAATGAAAAACGGACTGTCAATGTAATTTAGGGTGTCGTGCTAGAAATGTACTTCAGAAGCGCTTTTATTTCTAACGGCGATTTCTTCTAGGTCTCCAGGTATAGAACAAGTTTCAAGAGGGAATTGAATTTGAAGAATCATCATCACCATCACCATTTCAGCTATAGGACGTCCATTGCTGAACATAGGCCTATTTACTTCCAGATTGGCCAGTTGGAAGTGGCCTGCATCCAGCGACTTCCTGCGACCTTTACCAGGTCGTCTGTACACCTTGTAGGTTTGAAGAATACTATGGACTAACTGTGGTATCGTTTTTTTGTGTCTTGAAAATATAAGTCACTTGGTTTCCATATTAATTTAGTTATTTTCCTCATTAGATCAATAGCAAACAGTGCCGGCTCACAACGGAGGTAGATGCAATGGGCTCATATATCTTTTGCTTTAGGGAGAGGTGATGGGTTATGTGGGACTCTAGTAGTTGCAGTTAATAAATAGGTAAAAAATAAATTCCTCAAAAAATCTCATGAATCATCTAGCTCTAAACTAAGTGTCAGTGAATAAATAAATTCTTCCCACAAACTCTAAACTTTACCCTACAACAACGAGAAAAGTGAGAGAGGATGGCACATTCTTCAGCCATACTAGAACGCGTAGAATAAACAGATAATATACATAGTCTATCCGTCTTTATTACTTACCCTACAAATAAGTAACAGTTGATGTTGACAGAAAGGTGTACAATTTATGAGGCTCGGCTCGTCCTATCTTCCAGACAATCTTGAGGTTGAGTACAAAGCTATGAATAAAGGGGAAAGTGGTGCATAATGGGTTTGACTACCAACGAATGACAGATAATTCGACTGAAACTCATGCCTGTAGAAAATGTATATCGTTACCAACGAACCGATTTTCTACCGTTTGTTTCCCTCCTAACTAATGGATTAAAAAGTAGATGGCGTTATTTTAAACGTTACTGAGAAAATGTTAATACAATTTATTATGGGAAAAGGCTTGCGGCAAAAGCTTATATCATTTTCAATCAGTTAGAAATCGCGTTGCGAATAGATAGATGGATAGATAGATAGACACTTTATTGCACTAAAACATGAGAGGTTATTACAAACAAGACACAGTTATGTACAATCAGGCGGCTTTATCGCCAAAAGCGATAGTTATTCGAATATTTAATGTCCCTTTCTACATATTCTTGAAGCTGAAAAGAGTAAGTCTGCTGTATCTTTTTTAGTTGTGGCTGCTATCAGCGTCCGCGCAGGCGCCTTAGATCATATCTGCTTAATTAATTTGCGCGCAAACAAACGGGCAAAAATGTGTGTTTTTCATAAACCTTCATCAAGATGACAGCTGGTTCCACCTGTAGATCGGCTGATAAGTCATCTAGTAATATGTTTACAGGTGATCACGATAGCCTAGTGGAAATACGCAGACGCGTGTAAGGTTATGCGTTCGATTCCCAGATTGCACCACTGAAGTCTGTTACTGACATTAAGTATAGTATTCAAAATCTCGCTGACAGGAAGAAAAAATAAAATTTAAACGTACTTAGTATAGTGAAAAAGTGAGCGCCTAGTAGTGAAGAGTGATCACTGCAGTGAACTGAACTGCAGACCATGTCAGTGTTGTTTGAAGAAGTGTTGTCAAGAGAACCACGTCGATGCCGTCTGTCAGGCCGACCATGTCAGATAAGGTGACCACATCAGGGTTACATCAGAACTCTGACACTTGTCGGGAATGCGTCTGTGTCTGTGTGACTTTTGGCAAGAGGAAATAAAGTGTCTTTCTGCCCCCTAGCATGACCACCAAAACACGATATGATATGATATGATATAGCGATATATCGACACCAATTGTAAAAATATGATAGATATAGCCGCCATTTTGATTTTTTATCGAAACTGCGATCGTAATATTTGACGTCACCGGCATGGCGATTCAACATGGCGGCTATATCTATCATACTTTCACAGTTGGTGTCGATATATTGCTATATCATACCATATCGGATTTTGGCGCTCTTACTAGGCAGGCTGGAAGAACTGTCGTTTTCTTCAAATAAATAGTAGTTATTGAGAAAAGAAATTTCTTAAGCCGTTATTTACTACCAACGCCTACCTTGATACAATCTTTAAGACTATCGCAACTAACCTACGTAGAAGTAACAGTGTTGAAAAGAAACACTACCATTAAGGCCAAGAACATAAGCACCGACTTACTAGCTACTTACAAGTAGATTCAGAAAGTTTCAGTGATCTGAAGATATCAACGATAAGGACACACGAAAGAAACTCGTTTGCGATAATTTAGCCGCGATAATTTTAAACATGAATCACCTACTCCAGTTGTATAAACATTGCATGTGTTTTAAGTCCTATAGGAATGATTATAATTAGGGATAACCTGTAATTATCATTTCAGCCATAGGACGTCCACGCTGAACAAAGGCCTCCCCCAATGACTTATCATCGGAGGGGATTGCCAATACTCGCCACGCTTGGCAGGCGATTTGGCGAGCGCGGTTTTTTTATAAGATTTCGCACGAAGACGCTGCTGCCCGTCTCGTGCTACAGGAATTAGTCGCCTCTTACGACACGCCTCCTGTTGGCGGTGGGGTAGTGTATTCTTTATTGCCGTCCCCACACGGCCTGTAATATATTTTTTTGAATATATATACGATTATAATACACTTAGTGTTCTATTTCGAATGAATTCCTTTTTACACAGGGTGTAACGAAAAGGTGAAATAAAACTTTAAGGGGTTATTCTACGGCTAAATTACATAAACTTTTTCTATGGGACCAACATCGAATTCGCAAAAAAAAAACACTTTCCCATACTAAAACGCGACCAGGTGGCATCAGTTTGTATAGAAACGTCATTTTTTTTTTTGAGATTTCGATGTTGGTCCCATAGACAAAGTTGATGTAATTTAGCCGTAGAATAACCCCTTGAAGTTTTATTTCACCGTTTCGTTACACCCTGTATAGTGTACACACACCGTTTCGATGCACAAATATCGACTAGGTACTCGATTCCGGTGTATCATCATTTAGGTTTAAAAAAATTCAAAAACGTTTAATTACATATCTTATTACAAACCGTATAAGCGAGAATATCGAATCATTATCAGTTTTATTGTTAACCGTCGAAGCCTACAGCTAATCGAAGGTCGACGTAACAAGGTCGCGTTATCATTATCATTGGGAAGCGTATATGGCCTCCACGAAACGAACAATTTCTTACTTTGTAATTTCTGGCGTGGTTATAAGAAGGATAAGATTAACATGCTGAATAATGATAAAATAAAAAGTTGTTTTGATGTTACAAGCCTTCACGTACTGGTATTGAGAAAGGGTATACCTAAGTAGTAAAAAAATGAATAAATTATGAAATTATTCTTAAACTTGAGGCTTTAAATAAATAATAAATAAATATTGGACAACATCACATACATTGATCTGATCCTATGATAAGTAGCGTCAGCACTTGTGTTACAGAAATCAGAAATAACGACGGTACCACAACACCCAGACCCGAGACAACATAGAAAAGTTATTACCGGGAATCGAACCCGGAACTTCAGAGATAGCAACACCAAGTCCGATATGCTGGCCTCTCGGCTATGGAGGCTTTAGTCTTTCGCCTAGCATTGAGAGAATATAAAATTGTTTTTTATTTTATATTTTTTTAAATAAATGTTAAAGTGTCTTTATACCGACTTAATGGCATGTACTGTCAGTTGACGATTAGGCTTTCGGTAGGTTTAAAAAAAAACTATCAAAAAGCATGTTACTCATAGTGATTTGCTTTTGTAATATTCAGTCTGGATTCTATTATTACATAGAATTATAGTTCTGAGGTTAGTTTCCCCAATTTAAGCTCTAATTTGGTGAAGTTACCTCATCATCATCATCATCATCATTTCAGCCATAGGACGTCCACTGCTGAACATAGGCCTCCCCCAGTGACTTCCAGATTGGCCGGTTGAAAGCGGCCCGCATCCAGAGGCTTCCTGCAACCTTTACCAGGTCGTCTACCTAGATTTCATTTAAAGCATCAGAAAAACCGACATGAAATCCCATATGCCTGCCTTTTGGCTACGGAGGTCGAAATAAATCTTTAAAAACTTCTTGTACAACATCGACGGTCTAAGCTAGAAATCGAATACATGACCTTTTATGGATGAGAAGTACGGTCTTTCCTTAGCCTTTACGACTTTTCAATTTAACAACATCGTGTATCATTTCACACACATCGAAACAATCATTTGAAATCGCGAGCTGTACACACTTTTATAGCGCACTTTCATTTTATTTTTTATTGCCCTTTGATTCCCCTAAGTGTCCGTGTGTGTGTGACACCAGCTCGTCTGTGTGCGTATGCGGCGTCGCGACGATAAGGATGTATTAGCACATTCCGCCGGCGAGCGGCACTGTATTTATTCTTATCCGGAATAAGTCAGGTTACACCCCTAGTGATGGTGGCAGATATCGATAAAAAACTTTAAGTTTAAATGTTCCTACTCCTTGCATCTTTCTCTACTTTTGGGCTTTGTTCTGTTTCTGAACCGGTCAATGCTCGACCAGATATTAGGTCCAGCAAGTATGTCAACTCAATAATTATAAAAAGTAAACACTTTTTTTTCAATATTTCTTACACAATATTACCAAATCAGGGGGTAATCTGTAATGTACGTATTTATAAGGCAGCTTCCACCCTAATACAAACGAACTAGTATTCTAACCGATTTCTCTAAATAGCGCACTGGCGATGTTATAGAGTCAGTCGGCTCAAATTCCAGCAAGTTTCTGCATTGTTCAGAATCTTTGTATGTATTTATTTATACCACTAACCACCACTACACCACTTGCTATTTGCAACTACTTACAGTGTACTAGGTAGGTAGGTAGTCCAATACGAAACGGGTTTATCCGGCAGAAGACCAAAGTGATAGACATAGTTCTAAAATGTAGTAAGCTGAAACGGTAGTGGGCCGGCCACATCTGACGCAAAACCGATGATAGGTAGAGTAAACGGGTTCTCGAGTGGATACCACGTCTTGGCAAACGTAGTTTAAGACGCACCCCTAGCTTGATGGACCGACGACCTTAGAAATATGGCTGGCAGTGGATAGATGAAAAAAGTGGGAGATTGTGTTCTTTAGCGCTCATAATTCATAATTCATTTATTTGCCATAAATAGGGTTTGGTGACAGTTGATCACAAGTTCGTATACAGTGAATTAGTTGCTTATAACCTATTCAGCCATAGAATACAGCATGCAAACTTATACTCGTATTAACATATTATAACGATATACAATTTCAAATTGGTTTTAAATTATATTTTAAATTACAATGGGCAACGATGTCATTAAAGCATTACAAAGCAAAGCTCTTTACGTCCAGCAGTGATGCATTGCAATATGATGTTGATGACAGTGTACTGCTTACTCGGTGGTGAAATCAAAACATAGTAGCGAAACCTGTATTCAGATAGCAGCCGATGTGTAGGTAATAATTGTAACCGTGGCTCTAAATGATAACGGCAGTTTTGAAAATGTCTTTTAACTTGATTCGTTTGCGTATAAACTTAGCATTTAAAAGAAAGTTGTATTTAATTCAAAAATCAATAGTGTGTCGCTCATTCTTTCACGTAATATTATTTTGATTTAAAAAAAACAATCTCAATAGAAAGATAAAGGTTAAACCTGAAACTATCGACAAGTCTTCATCGACACCCTCCACCCCTATTCGCAGCGAAGGGGGTGAAGCGACGCTTGGCGCTGCGAGATAGCGGCGATACCATCGCGGGTGGCGGCCCTGATACTACGAATAATAATAATTTTATTATCGCCATCTAGGGCTGACACCCTTGTTTATGAACTTATATTGTTTCGCTATTAACGAAACGGATGAGATGTGCTCTAGTAAGTTATTTCGTAATGATTATGTATTAAAAAAAATGAAAATGGTGCTAAAACCTAAAATCTTCTTCCTCAAATTATTGTCTATGTACCAAAGATGCGTATAATAATAAAGTTTAAATAAATTAAATGCCTAATCGATTTCAATTATGACTTGTGGTAGATTCTATGTAAATATTGAAACATTGTCAGATATAGTTAATGCAACGATTGCACTGTTTTAACAATTTTCTCTACGTTCTTTAAAATAAAACGATTAGATTGTTAATAATAGTTTACAATCTATATGACTGTTATAAATACATTATTTCCATTCATGAATGTATCGTCCTTTCGGGTCACATAGACTAAAAATTTAGTAACTGTCATTTTAGATAGATTTTAGAAGCTCTCTAATTATTCTTTATTAGAACACAAAACAAACAAAGTACAGAGAAACATTTTGGGGCTAGATTATTGGTGTAATTGCGAAAATAATGTATTGTTATTTAGAACTGTTTTAGGCAGTCAATGTTATTACACCACTGCCTAAAGGGAGTGTAATGTTTACATAAGACTTATTTCAATTGACGACCTGAGTGTAGTGGTGCGATAATTCGTCTTGAACGCAAAGGGTCTTGGGTTCAATTTCCGGTTCGTGTTCATTCAGAAAACGTCTTTTCTAAATTGGTCGATTGGTCGTCGGTTTCTCGAGTCTGGGTGTGATGGGAGACGCCCCTTGCGAAATAAATTGTCTGGTACCTCGTAACACATGTTTATTCCTTACTTCGAGACCATTACAATAAGTGTGTTATAGTAGTATATTTATTTATTTATATTTTGTCGTTTTATAAATACCTCTAAAGATTTTCAATTAGGTGGGGACGAGAGCTGTGTAAGAACGAACCTCAAACCCATTCTCTTTATGAAGACCTCCGTAGCCGAGAGGAGAGAAAGCTGGATTTGGCGTCGCCTTCTCTGAGGTCCCGTTCGATTCTCGGTCGGGTCAATTTAGAAAACGAACTTGGATCTGGGTGTTAATGTTGGGTGGTATAACACAAGCGCTTTAGTTACTTACCTTAGGATCAGAGCAATGTATATGATGTTGTCCAATATTTATCTATATATACAGAGTGTAACGAAAAGGTGAAATAAAACTTAAGGGGTTATTCTACGGCTAAATTACATCAACTTTTTCTACGGGACCAACATCGAATTCGCAAAAAAAAAAAACACTTTCCCATACTAAAACGCGACCAGCTGGCATCAGTTTGTATGGAAACGTCAATTTTTTTTTTAATATATATAAAAATGAATCCTTATTTCCCTTAGTCATCACATTACGCGGGAACGGATGGAACAATTTCGATAATTCTTTTTTTGTTGTATTAACTATTGTCAGGAAAAGGTTCTTTTGAAAGAAACAATTAAGAAAGTTGCGCACATTTTTTATGAAAGACCAGCAAACGAAGTCGCGAGCAGCAGCTAGTGCATTTATATTTCTATTTTGTTCTGGACACTATACGAAACAATTTCCTCAAAATCGATTCCGCAAAAAAAAAGCGCAACTATCAAAGAGTTTGAATTCGGAATCCACCTTTCCATAAACCAAAGATTTTAAAGCAAGCTGTAGTGGCCGTCAAAAATGGGCCTGGCTTAGGGTGGCCCAGGGGGGGCGTTATCTGCGCGCTGCAGATTGAATATATTTCATGTGTGCCCAGATCCGCGCTCTTGGATACAGGTTTACAGTTAGCGTTCTTTGAGAGAATGGGCTTCGTACTTTGTCATAAGGGGTGAGTGTAGTGAAGATTTTCGCGGTTAACATTTCACAATGTAATTTTTACGACATGAATAGTTGGGTTTTTGGAAAAATTGTTGAGTGAAAATTTAAGAAGTTTATGATGCTACAACTTTTATAGAATCAAAATTACGGCCCTTCCAAGTCCTAATTATTATCTAAGAAATAGGTAACACAGAAGTATTTTATTAAAATACTTTGTTGAAAAAAGCTGCCAGAACGCAATTTTTTTTTTAAATTATTTTTTGTATATCAGATTAGGACTGATTCTGGTGTGCAAATACAACTATTACAATGTAGCTATCACCGAAATTGCAATTTTTATCGTTGTATATTTTATATAGCAATCGAACATTGTAAAATTAATAGAAACGAATAAATTGATGTTTATGTTTTTATTTCGCTACAACAAATGGATATGTCGTGACCAGATCGTAAAATTGATCATTTCATGATGTGACCGATCATTTCATAAAATGGTGGTGTTAAAATGGTTTGACATTTCATCGAATGTTAACGTTTAAACGATATGGTCAGTTTTAGTTGGCCATATCATGAAATACCACCATTTTATGAAATAATCGGTCACATCATGAAATGGTCAATTTTACGATCTGGCTACGACAGATATATTGATTAAACCTAGTCAAATATACTATATATTTTTTTAATTTATTTATAGTAGGCAAACTATATACTATAACATCTACGTCTCACATCTTATCATACAAGTAAAAAAATATTACACGTTCCAGAGTTGTATAAATTACGCGATTAAACTAAACTTGTTCGAAACGAGTGAAGCAGATATCGTACGTTATCGGCCGTAGACGGCATTGTTAAAAGGCTGAATAGCTATCTGCTAATGAGGCGATACGCCGGGACTCGAACCCGCACAGTGCTTGCAGGGCTGGCAGGTAAACAAAATCGTATATGCTTTGTTACAAGAAATTAGTAACTAAAAAACAATGCAACGCACACCTAAATCGTAATTTTTGATAATTCCAACTGGCCGATCTGGAAATTAAACTTAATGTATACGCAAGTGATTTTCTTTATTAATATTTAGAACATTCGCAGATTTCGGCCTATGTGTCCAGCAGTGGACAGATGGGGGCTGATTATGTTAAAGATCTTGGTATAAAGAATTGAGAACTTTGATTGATGTTTTGACAATTCGTCGCTTCATCGTTTTATCTCACAAACAGCGAGTATTAGCCGCTTACTATTACTTTTACTGTATGCATATCGTATTGGGACGGCCGTAAAGAATATACTTCCCCACCGTCAACAGAGACGTGTCGTAAGAAGCGACTAATTTCTGTAGAACGAGATGGGCAGTAGCGTCTTCGTGCGAAATCTTATAAAAAAAGCGCTCGCCAACCCGCCTGCCAAGCGTGAGGAGGCCTTGTTTGGCAGTGGCCATCCTATGGCTGACATGATGACTTTTTCTGTATTAGTAAATAATAAATAAATAAGCATCGGCAAGCGCAGCGTAGAACGTCCACCCACAAGGTGGACAGACGACCTGGTAAGCTAAGACCTGGCTGCTTCCAACTGGCCGATCTGGAAATTATTGGGGGAGGCCTATGTTCAACAGTGGACATCCTATGACTGGAACGATGATGATGATGATGAAGCACCAGACAGTCATGTTATCGAAGTAAGTAATAACCATACTTTTTACGTGGTACCTACCTGATAATCAATTTTCCCAGGGCCAGACAATAAAAATGCAAACAGTCACACATCCAGACCCAAGCTAATTTAGAAAAGTTCGTTTTTGGAATTGAAATAAAACGGGAAACGAACGTTTGCGAGCAAGGCAAAAAACGCGCCTCCAAACATAAAGAGAAAATAATAATGTTTCAGATCATCAAGCAACAGATGAGTCCACCAGTTGTCCAAATCTAGGCTGAAAAGAAACAAGTGGACAGCATGCTCTAACTTAATTGTCCTAGCGAAAATACAGTGCCTAGGTCTGCCAAATATGTTACCGGACATCTAAAGGTATCCGGATAAACGTTCAAGAACGTCCGGCGATATCCGGACGATTGGCAACCCTACGCACACCTGTAGTAATTAAAGTTGTTAGTTATCTTCTAAATATATTGTGTTGTGTGTTACTAGCATGGACAACAGTAATGTTATCGAATCAAGAATACTTTGTTTTGAGTCAATATATTCACTTTTATGTTTGACTCCTAATGACAAAGATGTTACGCCTTTCTTGGCCAGTCGGATAAAAAATAATAACAAAAATGACTTTTGACAGTAGGTATATTGCTAATTTGCTATTCTAAACTAAACGGTATTCAACAAACCCAAGTATTTTACACTAATGAAATTAACGAAAACTCCCTATGGTTAAAAAAAAAGAAGCATGTGGTTAAGATTTGAATACAAAAATAAAAAGAGATATGAAAAATTGTTGCATTTAATCAGCGAAATAAACCCCTTAATTTTTTTTACGCGTTGCATAGTTGGACGTAGCTTTGACTTGGTCTTATTCAACCGTCGTTTTCAAGGCGAGTAGTGCTCAAAATGTTTAAAAGGTTTTGACAATTCCTAGAATACTTTTTAAATATTTATCTGTAAATTTTGCCTTAAGTAGTACGTTTTTGAAACTATTTTACATTTGGCGACTATACTCGCTTTAACGAGTTAAATATCTATTTTTTTTTACTAATAAACTTATTTTAAGTATAATGTAATGGGTTTAGTCGTGGCTCGCTCCCGCACCCACGACGCGAGCGCCCCCTGCCCAACACCTGCGTAATTAAATATACGCTTATCGGTATCATTTATATGTGCTCGTATCGAAATAGACACGAAGAGGGTTAATTACTTCATTCTCACTTAATACAATTAGAAGTTGACATATATTTTGAATCTAATTAATTCAAAATACATAGATAAGTATATGACTTATTAGGCTCGTTATAGATCAGACAAATTGTATTATGCAATAAAAATAATAACATTGCACCAATTTATTTTTGCAAAAAGGTCCTGAGTTAAGCTCTTTTACACGTCCTAATTATTAAATTACCCTACCATTGCTTCGAGACAATATTGTAAGCTAGCGTCAAGAACAAGCAGCGCAAGAAACTTAGTCACTATTGTCAGCCTTATTTCAAAGAGTATGTTTCCAAGAAAATTATGTAAATCTTGCGAGCGGGGCAGTGCCTATTAATTTCCAATAATTACACATAAACTTATTTAACTTTATCTTCGTTAACAATAAAGTCAGACTACCTACTATTTTTCCCTTTGTGTCCCTACACATACTCGAGATATGAACTAAATATAAATACCATAAAGGTTGCCAAGTTTTGGTCAATCTATCTAGAAAAGCTAAGGAGTGATTCTACTGCTTAAACATAACAACTTGTTCTAACCAACATCTCAAAATCTAAAAAAAAACACTTCTCCATACAAACTGATGTCAGCTGGGCGGCGCATCTTAGTATGGGAAAGTATTTGCTATTTACCTTAGGGCCAGTTTCACCACTTGCTGATAAGTTCCGGATAACTTATCTGGCACTTGTTTTGACAGATAACCCATACAATTAGCTGTCAAAAAAGTGCCACATAGGTTATCAGCAAGTGGTGAAATTGGCCCTTACACTCTAAAAAAAATTTTGCTGCTTCTAACTAGATTGTGGCTTTTGTAATAAAGTCTTGACTCCATACGGTCCTGTCAAGACGTTAGATACATCGAATAAGATGGATTTGATTGCTTTCACTATTATATGTAACTAATATCTTATTATATCAACTAATCATGGATCAATAATTATATCAACTAATCGTCTTAGTAAATCCAAGACCTTAGTATTAACTTGATTGAGTAAACATACTCTACTTATTTATGTTTACTATTAAAATTGATCGAATCATGCAAAAAAGTAACTAATGATAGATGCAACTTGTTAGAATTAATAAACGTACTCGATTAGTTCAATCACAGATAAACTTATTGTTTTATTCAGCTTTGATTGATTTAAGTATTATCAAAATCATTTAGCGTCATAATTATTGTCTGAAATTTAAGAGAAAATCGCTCTTGTTGGTTCATATTTTTTAAAATGCATAAAGATTACGGCATACTCTTAAACATAACCATTACATCTCATGTAGTTGTCATATCACCTGCCACTATCATTACCCTTTACACCGGGTGAATGACCCCCGTATCACTGGACGTCCTATTCTGCGGTGGGCCGGGGTTGGCAGGAAAGGGGGGGCAGCTGAAAAACGTGAAAAGTGACCGCGATAAGGGCGGTTTTGGCCGCGGCGATATGCCCAGGGCCGCCGATACTACAGTTGTTTCGAATTTCGCACTCAGATAAGCTGAAAGTTGTGCACAGGCAACAGTGGTGCATACGTTATGCCTTTCGGTTAAAAGATGGGTTTATTGAGTTATTTTTGTTTGGGAAAAGTCACGAGTGCGATCGATTTGATGTCCAGACAAAGGGATTGTTTAAATAAATATCTATCTTGATGCAGTCTGTCTCTTTTTGATAATTGTCAGTCAAAATTAATAAATAGTTGTCAGAAAACGCACAAACGAGATACTAAAAATTTTGCATCTTCCTGTAAACATCAATAGTAACTTCTTTGTATGGTGTGCAATAAAGGGTCTATCTATATAGTAAATTTTACCGTTGACTTGCACACGCAGATCCATACCAATGTAAAATAGATTTCTGAATTTATTCTGAATCAGGAATCGAACCTTGGACTATTTGCGTTCGAAATGCTACTACACTACTATCAAGTCGTCAGTAGTATTTTCGTTGTCTTGAATTTGTTTGTGAAATTTGAGGTCTGAAACTCGGTTTTACTGTTAGGAAGGAAAAGGTTGCTCGGCCTCCTCCCCTTCCCAATGTGCACTTGATCCCCCATATTGACAAAAACTGTATCCCCAAGAACTTTACTAATAATTGTTACTGTGTGTATGTGTGCCTGTTTTTGAATGATGTGAATATTAATGTGTGAGTCTTTATCGTAATATCTCTTCTTCTTCTTCATCTATACGGTCAATCCCAGTTGCGTTCAAAGCAATGGCTTTGGAGCCCAGGTTTTGCTAGCCTAGCCTATTATCGCAATATCTATGCAGGCTTCTAGCTATAATCCCTGTATTTTGATAGAAGTTAAACCTTCAATAATTCATAGTACAGAACATAATTTAGAAAGAGATAATAAATGCAATCTAAAACCTAGTTCAAGTATAACTAAAGTGTTAATTTAAATAATCAATCTTGAACTTTGAACCTTATCCAGTATATTTTTATAATAAATGTTTTACAAAGCAACTAGAATCCTGAAATCAATATCTTCGCCTTAATGTTTAAACTTTATCGTTTCAACACGCGAAATATACAAACTGCAGTACGCGAAAACGTTTATGTCAAAAAATACCTCACTTTAGATTTAAATGAGGCGAGCCACCTATTTCCGTGAGGGCTGAAACGTGTTGATATACAGGGTAGTCGTTATTTTTTTAGTGGTGACAACCTAGACACTTCACACCTAAATTAGAGAGATGATAATTTTGCAATAGAATAAAATATTCTTTATTTGTCACAAAAATAATATTAGTTGAATCTCATTATTAGAAATTATTGTCATTATTATGGTAGGTAAACTTATTGACATCTGTAAGTGATCATACATCCATTGATTGGATTTAAAAAAATACAATACAATGTATAAAAAATACATACTTTACCACCCAGCTTAATAAACAGCCTCTAAATATTTTTAAAACAATTTGTCGACATTTAAATTTTAAAAAATCTATTCTACTACCCAGTATGCTTCTAGCGATCTTAATATTTCCTGTAGTTTATGTGGTATGCTTTAAAAAAAACTATCTATGCATTTGATAAAATACGATAAAATAAATATGGAAAATAATATTATCTAAACGTTCAAAATAATCTAACAGACAACGTAAGTTAACTCTAGGTAACTCTAGGAATCTTTATCGAGACAGATTATTAACTCATTACGTTTGTAGTGCGACCCTGTATAGCTGAGTGCGCAACATGCCACAGCGCGTGTGCCTAGCCTAGCTCTAGATGTGGCGATAACGCCTAATTTGCATAATACTGCAGATTTTTTCAAGAAAACATATACAAACTTCATAACACACTAATGTGCTCTTTAGTCGGTGGGCCGAGTGAGGAGAAGTTACGAGTCACTCTCAACAAAAAATGAATAATGTCATCATTATCATCATCATTTCGGCCATAGGACGTCCACTGCTGAACATAGACCTCCCCCATTGACTTCCAGATTGGCCGGTTGGAACCGGCCTGCATCCAGCGTCTTCCTGTCTGTCCCTTTGTGGGCGGACGTCCTACGCTGCGCTTGCCGGTACGCGGTCTCATATTCTAGAACCTTTCTGCCTCATCGGCCGTCAGTTCTACGTGCTATGTGCACTGCCACTTCAGCTTGCTAATCCGTTGGGCTATGACAACGACTTTTGTTATTTTACGGATCTCCTCATTTCTGATTCGATCTTGCAAGGAAACACTGAGTAAAGCCCTTTCTATAGCACGCAGTGCGACCTCGAGCTATCTTATGAGGCCCATAGTGAGAGGCCACGTTTCAGTTCCATATTTCATTACTGGTAACACACACTAGTTGTAGACTCTATAATGTAGCACTAGGAAAAGTGTATCTTTTTCGTCCTAGTCGGAAACGGATGACCATGACGCTAGATGCAGTGAACTCAGTTATTAACCCTGAGATATTCCCATGTCTATGGAGCCATGACATGCAAGCCATGGAGTAATGATCCAAAACTGTCTGTTTGCCCCGAAACAGACAGTTTTGGACCATGGATCCTTATCT
The DNA here is from genome assembly GCA_963576865.1 of Anania hortulata. Taxonomy (NCBI): domain Eukaryota; kingdom Metazoa; phylum Arthropoda; class Insecta; order Lepidoptera; family Crambidae; genus Anania; species Anania hortulata. The sequence continues at coordinate 3,271,414 of OY756388.1, read as the reverse complement.
AGTATTGCTTGAATGAGCTGGTTTGCTTTCGCCGTCGTAAGTGTTTTAATCTTATTTATTTTAAAAATAACGCTTAAACTATCATCGCGTCACCATTTAGGTGTTCTGGGAGATGTCCCTGCCAAAACCATTGTCTAGCTTACCTCGTAACACAAGGATATTAATGCCTTACTTCATAACCATGACAATGGTTCGTTGTCTTATCATCATTTCAGCCATCGGACGTCCACTGCTGAACATTGGCCTCCCCTAATGACTTCCAGATTGGCCGGTTGAAAGCGGCCTGAATCCAGCGGTCCTGCAACCTTGACCAGGTCGTCTGTCCACCTTGTGGGTGGACGTCCTACGCTGCGACTTCCATTGTAGATCCCTCCTACCATATTAGCAGCGTTGTCTGGCACATATGCATTTAGATTTATATTAAAAAGCTTGTATCTTAAACCATAACGACAGGGCAATAGCGGGTCGCGACCTGCCGCGCTGCTAATGATATTATAATAAAATTTAATAATGTTTTGTTGTTTGCAGGTAAGTAGAACATCTTGACTGGTTAGTACGATGAACACAGATTTGTGAGTATAAGTGTCGATTATTCAACCGACTTCAAAAAACGAGGAGGTTCTCAATTCGACTGTATGTTTTTTTTTTTTTTTTTTTTTTGTATATTTGTTACGCGATTACTCCGCCAATTATGAATCGATTTTAATGATTCTTTTTTTGTTTGGTAGATCATACTTCAGAGGTGGTCCCATATAAATTTTATCGAAATTGATTTAGAACTTTTTGAGAAAATCAACAAATATATACCCAGATAGTATTTTGGTTGTGGTTCTTGTTACCTATCTTCGTCAAATATGAGCCGATTTTGATGATTTTTGTTTTATTGAATAGCTTATACTTCAAAGATAATATGCTAAAAGTTTACAAAATAAAAATCACCCCTAAGGGTAGGAAAATAGGGGATGAAATCGGTGTTCAGCAGTTAGATTAGGATTTATCACTAAAAATTGATGAAATAAGTAAATTTTATTTAAAAAAATAAAACCGACTTCAACAAAACACTAAAATGCTAAAAATAATCCTAACACTTAAGTACCTAATCAGTTACTTTTGGAGTCGGTGCAAACAAAAACATTGAATCTCTCATCGGCTGGCACCGACTCCAAAAGTAACTGATTAGGTACTTAAGTGTTAGGATTATTTTTAGCATTTTAGTGTTTTGTTGAAGTCGGTTTTATTTTTTTAAATAAAATTTATTTTACTATAAATAATAGTAGAGTTGTTTTGGTAGCGATGCACATTTATCACAAGTATCTCCGTGCTTCGGAAGGCACGTTGAAAGTTGGTTAAGGCTAATATCATTTTATAATAGTCATGAAGCCTAGTTAGAGGCTTTAAGGCGGCTTGATTACATCTGACAGTAAGGTTTAGTCACTGGCCTTAGTACACCCTTCCTCTCTCTACTACCCAAATATTAAGCAGCTAAAATTTTACATTTGATTTACTACTTATTGGTATTAAAGTAAGAGTTTTTCATTTTAAACCTTTTTTATTTTCATCATTACTATGTCCTCTGTAGCTCAGTTGGAAGAGCAGTCGCCCTGATAGCGAAAGGTCGTGGGTTTGAATCCTACCAGAGGCAGTTGAAAAATTTTCTCAAGTAAAATTATTTTCCTTGCTATAAGAGTTTTTCATACTTATATGTAGAATACTATTATCAACATTTTGATTGTGTTAAAACACCTCCCTATATTTATAAGAGGTTCTAAAGCTTCTATCATACCTAATTAAAATCATAAAAACCCTACCTACTTCATCTATCAAAGCCTGCTGGTGTGCGTGTACACAGACAGACGCGGTGGGGTTCGGAGGTCGAGGGCAAGGAGTGGGGAGGGGGGGGGACGTTACAAACACAGCAAAAGTTCACGTCCGCCTTATCTCATCTGTTTGACGGATTCCTACCGACAACGCGCCGTATTCATATTTCGCACAGATTAAGTTAGGGCAGAGGTTGGTGACGCTTTTTTAGAAAAAGATAGGGATAGAGCTGAAAGAAAACACTTTTTTACAAGTCACGGCAGGCGTACTCTTTCTCAATAGCCAGATAACTTTTATACGACAAATAAGTTTAACATGTTGACAGTTATCAGGTGTTTGAAAAATCGGCCCTAAATCGAATATTCTCTCAATTTTTATAATAGTTAAATAAAATGCAAATTTTAATTATGTGGTAGGTAATTAATTCAAATCAATTCAAATGTATGTATCTTACGAGGGTTTTTCGGTTTTGATAATTAGTAATGTAAACCAATATCTCTTCTGATTGTGTGAGGGTCTATCATAACTTATAGCACGACCAAAGAAAACGCAACCCCCATCAATAAAATAAAAATCTTTGGATTGAAAAACCCTAATAAATACATCAGGAATCTAAATAAATCTCTAGACTTTACATTTTAATTAATTAATGTCCATACTATTCATCTGATTGCAGTGAAACTTTAGTTAGTTGCGCACGATAAGGCTTTACTGAATTGAATTGAATACCGCGCGAACGAAGTCGTAGGCAAAAGCTAGTAAAATATTTTATTTCTCTACATTCTAGCATGCTCTGTTTCGCCCAAGATCCTGGAGGCCCGCCTCTGATAACGCGAGCTATTTAATCACAGATAGGATCGAGGGCGGGCGGCCTTATCACCGCCCCCGCCGCGCCTTATCGCGTATATATAAATTCTGAGCGATTCTTATCCCTTCTCCGTGTTCAAGGGCGCTTGTTTCGTTACGTGTGATAAGTGACTTTAATTATAATGCTCGCGAGTTTGGCTCGAGGCTCTCACTGATGGATCTTGCTTGTTCCCGTTAGAGTGACGGTTTTTTAACAAGTATTCGCAATTTTGTTGTCTTAAAAGTAATTCTCAAAGAGATAATGTTGTCAAGTTATACGTAAAACACATGGTATGCTTTGTAGGTTCATTCTCGTTTTTTAAAATCATGTTTTATTATACGTTTTATCATTGCGTTGAGGAGTTTGTCATATGACAAAAGAGAAAGTAAAATAAAATTAACAGCTTGATTAGTAAAACAGTTGGTTCAGGTACCTTTCTAAATATTGCTTTTTGAAACGTAAAATATTTACTTATGTATGAAATATTTAATATTTAGCACGTAGAACTGACTGCTAGCAAGGTTCTAGAATAGAGGTCACATACCAGCTTATGCAGCGTGGGACATCCACCCACAAGGTGGACAGACGACCAGGTAAAGGTTGCAGGAAGCCGCTGGATGCAGGCCGCTTCCAATCGGCCAATCTGGAAGTCATTTCGAGAGGCCTATGTTCAGCAGTGGACGTTCTGTGGCTAAAATGAAGATGATGATGATCAAATATTTAGACAATTTTTACGTAAGAGTGATTGAACTATTACACAATTACAATTTTATTTCTTATTAAAAAGACAATACGCATAGTTTATTCGTATAATAGAGAAGTAGCGTTACAAAACTCGTATTTAGGTAGAGGGGTGAAATGGCCACCCCGTGTTATCACCACCCTCCCTTATCGCGTTCTATAAAATCGAGATTACGATCGGGCGCTCGGAGACTTGCTTTTGTTAGTTTGCGGGGACGATTGCGACAAAATCGATGGTAAAATTTTAGTTCAAAGAAAAAATGATTTCTTTTTATATTTACCGTGGTTAAGATAGGTGCTCTTCTTAAGCGAAAAAAAAACAAGAATATTACACCGTTACTTACATATCAGCACTTATTAAATGAAAGTTAATCTCTGTGGTCCCGGGTTCGATTCGGGACAATGTAGAAAACAAAAGTTTCTGTTGTCTCGGGTCTGCGTGGTGTGGTACCATGATTTCTATAACACAAGTACTTTGACTAGTTGGCTAGTTACCTTAAGATCACAGCAATGTAGGTATATGTCATGTTGTCCAATATGTATTTATTCATTACTAGCTGTTGCCCGCGACTTGATTCGCGCGGTCTTTAGTTTACATAAATGATTTTCTGAGCAACTTTTCATTTTTTTTTCCGTAAGAACTGTCTCCTGCCAATAATTAAAACAACAAAAAAAATTTGCGAAGTTGTTCTATCCATTCAGGCATGATGCGATGATTATTTAAAATTTGCTCAACATTTTAAAAATGTTTCTTTATGTCTAACTTTTCATACTTATTGTCAACTTCAAAATAGGGCGACATAAAAAAAAACACAATGGTAGTGGATAACTATCAGAAGTTTTGAAATGGTAAAGCTGCCCAAAGCTTACTAAACTCAAAAGAATCTTGATTTTGGTTTTGATCAGAACATTCCAGTATCTATAAGACCTAGTTCCAATATGGAAGCGGCGACTCACAATGGAAAAGATAGCGATCTGAGTTTATAGGGGACGATAAAATGCCGCCCGCCCAAAGCCGATCGGTGTTACCCACGCGATATTCTGGAAATACTTAAAACGTAACAAAAATGTGTTACGTATCAAATTTGTTTGAATGTAATATTACAACTTTTGCAAATTTTATTAATATTAATTATAGATGGTGTAGGCAGGAACGGCGGCCTGCTCTAGGGTCCGTTTCGATGAGGTGGGCAGGAGTGTCCGCTTAATCCGCTCGGATTCTCATTTGTTAGAATATACAGCGCTAGCTCCTTCTAGTCTCCGCCTTAGTTAAAACATTTATTATGCTATATCATAGCTTTAATAATTTAATCTTCTTAATTACATAGTACTCGCATCAATATTTACGCCTGAAATCTAAAGTGATAGTGACGGTTTGGGCAACAATAACCCAACTCATACAGGCATAAGATCCAGATGAGGTACTTACAGTAACGTTAGTTTCTTATTTTTGTGACTATTTTGTTTTTACACAATTGACACAAAAATTCAGAATTCTAAATACAGAATGATCAACGTTGGGGCTGAATCACTGGATAGATAGACTTTGCAACTATTTTCTCTTCTCCTATGTTGGTAACAATAACATTTCTAATACTATACGAAAAATGTGGAATCAATGAAATATTCGAGATACCACAGCGTGACAGACGTTTGGGCAGGGCGGGCCGCCTTATCGCGCGCTATAAAGTCCAGATGGCTATCGCTTCCATTGTGACTCGTTCGCTTTGTGTTGTTTTTGTAGATGTACGAGTAACTCAAATCAGACGTGTTTTTCTTGGACTGATTTGGAGACATACATTTCATATAAAACTAACTTCTTACCGCGGCTTCTCCTAACTGGTCTTTCAAAGTTAAACTTAATTGTTTATTTGCATTATTTTGGGTATTACATATTATCTTTGGTTTAACACATCGAAACTTCACTATTTAGTTCTTACTGTCTCCAATGAGTGTAAATAATTAATAATATCTTTAATAACTATAACAACTGAACAAGATCTTTGTCGATTGGCGCCATTTATCTTGCATCCCTTAGGTGATGCGCATTTTTTCAAAATAGAAAAGTAACCTATCTGCTATACCAGACTATAATCTATTTCTGTGCCAAATTTAATCTAGAACCGTTCAGCCGTTCTAGTGTGGTTGAGTAACAAACATCCATCCATCCAAACTTTTGTATTTATGATATTAGTAAAATTTGTAAGATTTGAAGCTCGTTACCCTATTTCGTTAGCCTAGATCTTCAGCGATTTTGAAGACTTCGCACTATGACTGCTACGGCCATGTTGTCCTATCTGTATGTTTGTCCCGCCTCAGCTATAAACCGAATCTCGATATCTCCGGACTATAAATACTTTTTATCTCGACTCTCAAGCATTTGCTTTGATGTGGCCATTCAGTGCTTTGGATTTTGATTGATAGGACACGCCATATTGCTGATAGGAGAGAATCGTTTCTATTGATGCATGATTCAACGATAGGTTTTATTTATTTGATTTGTTGCTTTAAAAGAGGTATGAGAATAGAAAACCATAATCGTTAGCATGTACAAGGTTATTTTTAAAACATCAACATTCCCCTGAGGGCTGATTCTGGTGTTCAAATGAGACAACTTTTTCTATGGGACCAACATCATATCGAAAAAAAAAAATTACCGCTTTACAAACTGATGTCAGCTGGTCGGCGGCATAATAGTTATGGGAAACTGTTTTTTTATTGCGATACCGATGTTGTTCCCATAGAAAAAGTTGTTGTATTTGAACACCAGAATCAGCCCGTACCGTAGAATATAACCCATATTGTACTAGTCTCGAAGTAAGGAGTTAACATCCTTGTATTTATGAGGTACTAGACTATGAACTGACGACCTCCGTAGCCGAGAGCCGTGGCCATCTCGGTCGGTCAACGTAAAAAAAACATCATCATCATTATCATTTCAGGCATAGGACGTCCACTGCTGAACATAGGCCTCCCCTAATGACTTCCAGATTAGCCGGTTGAAAGCTTGCATCCAGCGGTTTCCCGCAATCTTTACCAGGTCATCTGTACACCTTTTGGGTGGACGTCCTATGCTGCGCTTGCCGGTACGTGGCCTCCATTCTAGAACCTTTCTGCCCCATCGGCCGTCAGATCTACGTGCTATTTAAAAAAATATATACTTTTCTGTATTGTCTCGGGTCTGAGTGTCATGGTGCCGTCTTTGTTTCTATTTTCTGTAACATACTTGATTTGGCTACTTACCAGAGAATCAGAACAATGTAAATGTGATTTTGTCCAGTATTTGTTATTTTATTTATAATTTTGCCACGGGCGTCACCCACCAAACGCAAACCTAAGCCAGTTTGATAAAGTTTATTTTCTGAGTTGACTCCGGGAATCAAACCCCGAACCATTTGCTTTTAAGGCGAATCACCTCGCTTCTAGGCTAATCGGGTGGTCAATAATTGACGCGTGGCATAAATCAGAACCTACTCCTTAACTTGACCCGCGCTCTCTGACACACTTAATTGCCGCTGGGTCAGGCAGCGTTATTAATAAAAATTAATTATTTGACGTATCAACTTCCGCCCGAGATACGCGATTACATCGGCTCGCTAATTAGACTTATCGTAGGCCAATTATTTATAAGCTTATCGAGCTTGCGCCATTGTTCAGTAAAGTTTGCGGTGGTGCGTGTAATACGGGTGTGGAGAACGGAGAACATCCTTCCTAAAGTATTTTTCAATTAAATAAAAAAGGAGTGCGACGAATTGAGAACCTCTTTCTTTTTTTAAAGTCAGGTAATAATAATAGACATGACAGTAATCTTATAAGTCGCTGATAAAGTCTTTGTTGTTTGATTGACCTGCTTTTTCATAATTATGTAACATTTCTACTAAATTAGATTTATAATACCTGTTCAAGAACACTTAAACGAATTTTTTAGATAGCGTTTTTTTTTTATTAAAATGGCGCTACTACTTCGCAAAGACATCTGTCATTGTCATTATTGCTTTGAAAATATTAGCAAATTCGACCATTATTTGAATATTTCAACGTATTGTACTTAATGAAATCACTGTCAAAAAAAGACCTAAGTAGACTATTTAAATAACCGATCATAATGTTATCAGAGGTAGAAAAAAGGACATAAATAAGGTACTTTAGAAATACCTATCAAAATATTTATTTATTAGAATATACTGTCTGACTATTTGTCATAGTGCTTTTTAAATTAAAATTGTGGTTACCGAGAATACCGTTTGTGATCGTAATGTTACTGGGAGCGGATTGACGCCGAATTGCGGCTATTGTCAAATTACGGGAATTTGACCTCAGATGTTTATATAGGACCTGGTATACGCTTTGCTATGCTAAGGTGCCATCTGGTTAATGTTTTATAAGGGAATATGCATGAAAAAAAATATAGTTTTTACTATATTTATAAGAAAATATATGAAATTATAATAAAAATGTATGGCGGACGTGTAATGGGACGTCACGGTACATATCGGACCTCCTTGTCTAACACGCGACTTTAATGGGCTGTAAGTCAGGTATTTATTAATATTTTTCGAAAATTCTTAAAGTTTTATTATTTAAATTAAGTACTATTTATTTAAGGACCAAATAAAAAACATGCATATCCCCCATTGTCTATTCTATAGTTTTTTTTTTCAGCATATTGTTCGGTTGGTAGGTTCGTGGTATGACCGTGTGTCTCCCAGCCAACGAACCTATAAGTTTACTACTGTACGCAATTGTTGTAGATTAGCACATTGTGAAATAATGTTTTCCTTGATAGAATCCTGTTTTATCATATTGCCTACTAGAGGCAGTAGGCTGATATTTGATAACGAGTACCTATGTTACCATGCTAAATTATTTAAAGCAGCCATCACCGCTTATCATGGTCACGTTTTCTCAGTACTCGATTACAGCTTAATTTTGTGGGGAAATTCTATGGTCATAGATAGGGTGTTTGAGTTCCAAAAGAGGTGAATTTAAACATGACAAAAACGTGGTTTAGAGTTGGCTGAAAGCCCTTATTTAATTAGTTAAAAATTTTGTCTCTATCTTTGTATGTTAAGAAATATTTACATGTTTGCAAAGCCTCACCCAGGACGCGAGAATAGAGGCCACGTACCGGCAAGCGCAGCGTAGGTCGTCCACCCACAAGGTGGACAGACGATCTTGTAAATATTGCAGGAAGCCGCTAGATGCAAACCGCTTCCGACCGGCCAATCTGTAAGTCACTGCGAGGCTTATGTTCCGTAGTGGACGTCCTATGGCTGAAATGATAATGATGATAAATGTCCCACTCAGAGTTCTTACAGAAAATCAATTAAGTCATTTAAAATCATAGACTTATTGATACCCATTTTGATTATATGGTACGTATTTGTTAATTGAATACCCACTTCAATTAAATACATATTGTTACAACCTTTATAACTAAGTTAGTATGGAGAAGTAAATGTTACGCATGAGTATTGTATCTACGTATTTTGTGATGTTACCTTAAATCGTTTGTAGTTTTGGTGATCATCTGATAATGCTTCAATTACCAACAAGTTTGATTATTCATACACCTATACTACATGTCAAGCCCGATATTAATTTAGTTTACAAAATAATTTTACCACCTTCCCCTTTCTCTATGGTTGTCCTCTTCCTAAAGGTTGTCTGGAAGAGATCACTATTGGTGATAAGACCGCCTAAATTGTACGTCTTTGTGCAAAAATCATGTGTAATTTACTTTTATGGTGTGCAATAAAGGGTATTTAACTATCAATGTATCTATCTGTATTATACAGGTGACTATGACGTCATATAGCACGCACCTTCAAAGAACCTAATTTACTGACAACAACTTATTATTGGACTAACACAACTAATTGCAGTGATTTCGATACTGTCATAGTTTATGTTAATGAGGATACACTGCTAAGTATGTTTTTTTTAAAGATTTAACGACATAACTTTATTTTTGTTATATGTAAATCAAACGATATGACGAGCAGAGGTCCAGAAAAATAAACTTAAAAATAATAAATATAGGCTAATCAGCGCTAACGACATTTTTGGACCTGTTGCCGTCGAAACGCTAGGTCTGTGGGGTTCTAACCTCTCTTTATTTAAGGAGATTGCGAAAAAATTGTTTGACAACAGTGGTAACGCAAAAGCTGGCAGGTACCTCGCACAGCAGTCGAAACATCGCAATTCAGCGAGGTAAATCTAATTTTAGAAATGAGTAATTCATTTATGATATGAAGTCTATAAACAGCTAACTATGGATCTACACATCTATGAATACTATTTACAAATAAAAATTACAGAAATAGAAAATAATCAAAATTCTAAAAATGATTCTCGTGGTATCCAAGACAGCATGAATTAATTACTTATTGCTAAAACTAGGTTCTCTGAATGCAACAACTTTTAGATTACATGATTATTTTATGGCTAACTTGTCATACATGTTCAATGCAATTTAACTTAAATAAAACTTAATCAGTGCCGTTTATGCTGAATATGCTAGTTTCCTGGGTCCAAAAAATATTATTCTATTTAGTCCGTCAGTTAGATTATCAAAAAATATTGGACCCATATTTTGTCTTTCGTCAGTCAAACAAAAAATGACGAAGATAAAGCGCATCAAAGTTTGGGAGTGACGTCATGCCTTGCTAAAAAGTGTCGCAAGGTGTGACGTTACGCGGAACTTTAACAGGCTATATCTTCATAATTTTTTGGTTGATTGAGAAAAGAAAAAATACGTGTCCAATATTTTCTGTTAATCCAACTGACGGATTAATTAGATTGTTTTAGGAAACTATATATATATAACTAAACAATATGTTTTGCTGACACATGAAAATGTATTGTTATTTGTTTTACAACTGAGTCTATTATTGCGGCGTTCGGGTGATATTAAGTTGAACAATATAAACCTAACCAATAAATTAAGCTTAGAGCCCTCGAGAAACTAAAATGGGCATATCAAACCACGTAATTACCAGTTTAGGCTATGCCAAAAGAAAAACATAAAATCGCCATTGCGAACGCCCATCAATTGCTTAAAGCAACGGTTTAAAAGAATGTATGGGCCATAAAAATGTTAATACACTAATGCAATTGCGCATTTCTTGCAAGCGTAATTTGCCACGTTTGGAAACGAAAAATGCACTGAAAGTTTGGTGGCGAGAGGTATTATGTCACAAGCGGCTGGCGTTAAATTGTCGACACAATTTTCGCTATAAAGGTATAGTTCCGATAGTGGAAGCAGTGACAAGCAAATTGGCAGACATTTACATCGTAGCCAACCACATGCGAATCTTACTAATTCTTAATTATTTTGTATGATATATTGCGGTGTTAATGACGTATTTGCTGATGCCGGCCGCTGTCGTCAGTAGTGTCGCAGTTCCGAAACCCACCCCAAGTAGGGGTGTGCAGTGTTTTAATTACTGATAGTATGTCTGGCTTAGCAAATGAAGAACGATGTTAGTGTTAGTAAACTAATATATTATTTTTAAATGTCAATCAACGTAAATAACCTTGTTACTCAAATAAACGTGACATAAGGCCACATGAGCTGTGATTATTTTATAACATTAAAAAAAAAAAGTGTTCATTTAGGTATAACAAACTATGCTCATTCATTTTTCATTTTATTTAAACAAATTAGTTAAAAATAATATTTATTTGTTACATTACTTACTACTAAAATTTGAGATGAAATTCAGTTTTACAACAAATGCAATAACAATATTGATGTACGAGGATTCTCTGGCTGTTCGTTGATCGTCATCATCAGCTTTACGCCTAAGCCACAACAAGCGGCTCTGGGCCGTTTGCATCCAGCGACTTCCCGCAATCTTGAAGTCGTCAATCTACCAAGTGGAAGGGAAGGCTCACGCTGCGTCTTCTAATTCGTGGTCGTCACTGGAGAACCTTTCTTCCTCAACGGTTCCCTAGCTATTTGTTGGTTTACTTCAAAATCGCTACCGCTTATAAACTGCCCCACGGGCACATGTCCAGCCGAATTCAGCATTCCCAAGAATAGCTGTTAAGGAAATGGGACATGTAAATGAAGCAGCCGACCGTTGCGTTGGCCGATGACGAACGGCCAAAACTTGTTCATACACAACAATTTAAAGAAATACTATGAAACTAGGTTTCGACAGCCCTATCACATTCAAGATGCATGCAGGCACCTACATATTTTTAAACTGAATCGTGATTTATCACATCACTACTATTTCTGCCATAGGAAGTCCACTGCTAAACATAGACCTTCCCTAACGACCTATCATCGGGGGGATTGCCAATACTCGCCACTTCACAGACGCTGCTGCTAATTTTGCGCTATAGGAATTAGTCGCCTCTTACGACACGCCTCCTATTGACGGTGGGGAAGTGTATTCTTTACGGCCGTCCCACCAATATAATATTGTTTTTAGAAAATTCCTTTGTAAACTTTTTGGCATGGAAAGTCTTATTAGAATCGGTTCGTTTCCAATATTTTCAACTTAAGAAATTTTATGAAAGCCGGGACGATAACACTCCTAGAAGATATTAGTAAAAGTCATAATTTAATAAAAAAAACAATTTTTGAACTGCTTTAATTGTGATCTGAAAATTTAGCCTAAGTTTAGCCACTCTGTAAAATATTTTCGAAATACAGCTCTATTAGTCTCTCTACGACGCATCCCATGTAGTAAGAGTGAGAAAGATGTGTAGAACTATCGAAATCGTATTGCAGAGTAGACCCCTGGCTCGGATCGCGGCGCAGTTTGGCACCCGGTTGCGATACAGTGCATAAGTTAAAGCCGCCAGATATTTTTATATTTTATGGGGCTAACGCGACGATAAGACCGCGGCAGAAAGGGATAACACGGTATGTGCCAAAATGGAATTCTGTACGAAAAACATACGCGTATAGTTTAAGGCACTGACACTTTATTTATCAACCGACTTCAAAAAAGGAGGAGGGTCTCAATTCGACTGTATGTTTTTTTTGTATGTATGTTACGCGATTACTCCGCCAATTATGAATCGATTTTGATGATTCTTTTTTGTTTGGTAGATCAAACTTCAGAGGTGGTCCCATATACATTTATCGAAATTGATTAAGCAGTTTTAAAATATACCCAGATAATGTTTTGGTTTGTGATTCTTGTATATATATTACCTAATATCTTCGACAAATGTACACCGATTTTGATGATTCTTTTTATTAAAAGCTAATACTTCAAAGATATTATCATAAACATTTTCGGAAATATTTTACCCCTAAGGGTGAAAAAAAAAGGAGGATGAAATCGGTTTTCAACCGACTTCAAAAAAGGAGGAGGTTCTCAATTCGACTGTTTGTTTTTTTTTTTGTATGTATGTTACGCGATTACTCCGCCAATTATGAATTGATTTTGATGATTCTTTTTTTATTTGTTAGATCATACTACAGAGGTGGTCCCATATAAATTTTATCGTAATTGATTCTGCAGTTTTTGAGAAAATAACAAAATATATACCCAGATAATGTTTTGGTTCGTGATTCATGGATCTCTGTTAACCAATATCTTCGACAAATGTAAACCGATTTTGATGTTTTTTTTATTTAATAGCTAATGCTTCAAAAATACTATAGTAAAAAATTTCGGAAAAAATTGTATTGTTGAAAAAAAGAGGATGAAATCGGTCTTCAGCAGTTAGATTAGGATTTATCACTAAAAACAGACGAAATAAGTAAATTTTATTTAAAAAAATAAAACCGACTTCAAAACACTAAAAAGCTAAAAATAATCCTAACACTTAAGTACCTAATCAGTTACTTTTGGAGTCGGTGCCAGCCGATGAGAGATTTAATGTTTTTGTTTCCACGTCCAATCCAAGTGTTAGGATTATTTTTAGCTTTTTAGTGTTTTGAAGTCTGTTTTTTTTTTTTATAAAATTTTCAGCAGTTAGATCAAGATTTATCACTAAAAATAAATAAATTTTATTTAAAAAAAACCGACTTCAAAACACTAAAAAGCTAAAAATACAGGCGACACGCGGTGGACGGGGTCGTACATGCGTGTGAGTTCGGTCTATCGCATAAAGTCTTTATTAACGAACGAAAAATGCATTATTTGGAATAATATCGATATTGGTGCCGTGTAGGGACGGCCGTAAAGAATACACTTCCCCACCGCCAACAGGAGGCGTGTCGTAAGACGCCACTAATTCCTGTAGCACGAGACGGGCAGCAGCGTCTGCGTGCGAAATGTTATAAAAAAACTGCGCTCGCCAACCCGCCTGCCAAGCGTGGCGAGTATTGGCAATCCGCCCCGATGAAAGTCATTGGAGGAGGCCTGTGTTCAGCAGTGAACGTCCATGGCTGAAATGATGATGAAGAATGCATTACTTTACTTTAGAACTTTTAGAGGGGAACAATTTCGTTATAATACATGATTTTTGCGTAACTTTACCGGTTTACAGAGCGCACGCAACGAAATCTCTCAAAAGGATTTTTTTCCCCGTTTTTGCAACATTTTTCGTTGATGCTCCGTTCTGATTGGATGATCTCACAACTACAGACGCTTAAGACCGCGCGAATTAGAGGAGTAAATCAAGGAAAGCGAACCCTGGGCTCCAAAGCAATAGCTTTGGACGCAACCGGGATTGACCGTATAGACGAAGAAGAAAAAGAGGAGCTCCGCTCTGATTGGTCGATAGCGTGACGTGTGTGTTAAGATTATTTTTGATTAATAATGAAAAAGGGTTATTATACTGTTAATGACTATTTAAATGACAAAAATGTCTGGAATTAAATACTGCCCTGCTCGCACAGGTATACATTATTTTCTTTTAAATTTTTTTTGTGGCAGCTTGTGGTGACTGTGTTTGTTTCGGCGTTTCTTCTCAGCACTTGCCAGATTGTCTGTGTCTTGTCTCGAAGCGCTAGTAGGGCCCAAAAAATAAGGAGACATGTTCTGCCCCATATGGGCCAATAATGTTTGACGTTCATAATTGGCAGTTTTCTGTCCTAAACTGAATAAATGATTTTTGACTTTGACTTTTTTTTTTATTATATATAATATAATAATAGTATAGCCATTTATTTCAAATCTAAATAGTTACATTTCAAATGTTGTTAGTAGTTGGTTAGTAAGTTGCTTTAAACTAGAGTTTTAGTATGGTTAGTTTAGACTGTTTCTAAGATTTGAACCCTTTGGGTAAAGGCCTCCTCCAGCTCCAACCATGCCGCTCTAGCTTTGCCCAGAGTCATCCACTTTGTTCCGGCTACTTGAGTCAAGTCATCGGCCCATCGTCTTTTTGGTCGGCCAACACTCCTTTTTCCTGATGGACCCTTCCACCCACCCTCCAATTACGAAAACTAGCAGTAATAACAACAACATAAAACACTAATTAATATAAGTGATGTTATATAACCTTCTTTAATAAATGGACTATACAACATAACATTTTATTTTAATTCAAAACAGGAGTACCTGTGATTAGCGTGTTCAATCAACCAAACAAACAAACTCTTTAGTTTTATAATATTAAATAACAGTGTAGATTCACCCACCCTTTTTTGATTATATGTTGCCGTGTTACAATCAGGCTCCTTCGTCTAATATCACTTTCATAAAACTTATATTGATTAAAAAAAACTAATGCAGGCACCCGGAATGCACCGATAATCGTGATCAGATAAGCTCGTCCCGGCTCTTAGTTGATAAGGATTTAATTCACTGATAACGCGTCTACAAGATAGCTGTGGCGCCGAAACTGCTTACCTCCATTACAATTATAAAGGTTTCAAGATAACCCTTTGGATTGTGGTACGACTGTCAAAAGCGTCTGTAAAATATCTCTATATCTAACTACAAGTATTCCTAAAAAACCGTTAAAAGTTACTTATTTATCGAGACTAAATTCGAATGCTAATTAACAGAATCATTCATTTGAAAAAAAAAAATTCATTTAAAATTTTTCATTCAAATTCATTTATTTGGAAATTAACTCAATTACAGAAATTCAGTGTTAATTAATATAAATTAACTTTCAAGAAGGCTTTGCGCAGTAATTTTGAGAACTAACTCTTTCATCCCTCTTTTCTTTCTTCTTCATTCTCCAATTAATCTTGCTGGCATGAGATCTGTGTAAATATCTATATCTTGGTGTATTTATATATTTTATGTGTGTTGTTATCTATGTACGAGTATGTACCTAATAAGTATGTATTTATCTAGTCTGCGTTAGTTTTCCCAGATTTTGTCTATTACAATTTTTGTTGCACTGTCTATACCATTACTGTCTGGCACCATGCTTGACTGGTAGAGTGAGACTTTTGGCATTTAGTCCGCCAGTTACACTACAATTTTTCTGTCTTCGCATTATAGTATAAATGAATAAATCATTCATCAATTGACACTTCGTTAATATCTGAAATTTGGATGACAATACAATAATTTGACACTATCGTGATCTGATGATGGAGCCGGGAGGTGAATACAGAAACTCTTCAATGGCTACTTGTAAAACCTTCGTGTATGGGTTCATTCGATTCGTTTTGAAGAGTTCAATACATTAAAAGTGTGTTTTATAGTTTTTTAAATAATTATAACTTGCCGTGCCGTGTGGGGACGGCCGTAAAGAATACACTTGCCTACTGCCAACAGGAGGCGTATCGGAGGCTACTAATTCCTGTAGCACGAGATGGGCAGCAGCGTCTGCGTGCGAAATGTTATAAAAAACTACGCTTGCCAACCCGGCTGCCAAGCGTATTGGCAATCCCCCCCGATGAAAGTCATTGGGGAAGGCCTGTGTTCAGCAGTGGACTTCTTATGGCTGAAATGATGATGATGATGATGATGATGAAACTATAACTTCAATTATTAGTACTATAAATTATTGGACGACGGAGTAGCTGAGAGGCGACCATACCGGATTTGGTTTCGCTATCCCTGAGTCGTCCCGGGTTTGATTTCCGGTCGGTTAATGTAGAAAAAAACTATATTGTTTCGAGTCTGAGTGTTGTGGTACCGTCGTTGTTTCTGATTTCTGTAACACAAATGCTTAGGCTTCTTGCCATGCAATGTATGTGATATTGTCCAATATTTTTTATTATATGAGTATGTAATTAAAATTTTAAAGCTGTAATTTGATAGTGCAAGCTGATCTCAGCTAGGTTAATACCAACATGGTCTCTACCAAAGAGTCAGAAATTCCAGTGATACTGATAACGCTGGTCGTTACGAGATGCCACGATAGCAGATGCGCCGATACTACTGATTAATGCTGCGCTGCCAGCGATGGCGCCCAGCTGATACCAGTTTTAGGTGTACAAAGTTAGATTGCTACCAAGTGACGATCGTCTGGTGTAGTAGTTCGCGCCGGACTACAGAGCCAGAGGTCGCGGGTTCGAATCCAAGTGTTTGTGTGATGAGCACGAATATTTGTGAGTCATGGATGTCATTTAATGTATATAAGTATGTAGGTATATCCGTTATCTAGTCACCATAACAAGCTATGCTTAGTTTGGGAATAAATAATGTATGTGATTGTTAGAACAATTTATTTTATTTAGGTACATTTTAAGGTTTTTAATTTAAGGCCCCAAAGAAATACTTTTGTATTTATTGAAAGGTACAGAGTATTAAAAAAGTACCAGTCAAACTTTAAAGAGTGATGAGTACGTATAGCCTAGTATAGGTACTTACAAGAAAAAAATCCATTGTAAGTTATGATCAAAATGCCGGCATATCAGAGGTTCTGAATTCGAATGACAGTGCGTCTTATTGTACGCGAAAACAAGAATGTCGTTTGCCTAATACGCAGTTCACAATGCGAACGAAGTCAACTTAGATAAAGAATATAGAGAGGACGTCGCAACCACTTGAACAGAACCTAACAGTAAACCATCCCCGAATACCCCGAGAAAGTTTCAAAATCAAAAACGAAAACCACAAAAAATCATAATTGTAAACAAATGATGCATTAAAGACTTTTTTATTAAACCCTTTTACAAATTGATGTTTACAATTCAAAACACCTTTCATCTTAATAATTGTGGTTCGCCTCATGTGTAAACAAAACAAACAACCACTAAAATATACAACACGACAGCTACACGAGTTTTATGTACACCGACGGCTCAATGCGAGGTGTTAACACACATTTACATAGATTAGCGTCAATGGACAGCTAACAACGAGATACAGACGCGGTCGCGTGATCACTGAGGTGGTTGCGCTCGCGCCAGTAGTTCGGACTATTTATTTATCTCCCATCTCTGTCCCACTCATTTGTTGGCCATTGTAGAACGGTCACCGTCTCGATTTCTTTTTTCAAAGATAATATTGTTCTCCACTGAGATTGGAATCTGTATTCTGTTACAGCTGTCAGTTATTAAGCGTTCGGTGTTCAGAATAAAAAATCTAATCGAGTGTGAATAAAATGTGTACCTATATTCTTAAAGAATCTGTTAGGTTGTAATTATGTCTATGTTTAATACTTTTCTTGTAACTTAGTTTTGAGTTTTTATAACATTGGTGACATTTCTTTTTTATTCTAAACAACATTGTCGTAAGCAATAAGCATCCATCTCTGTTTCAAAAGACATGATTACAAGTAGCATATACTTGTTGTAAACCTTCACCTTTTAAGATGATCCAAAAAATTTTAAACGGTTCACGCACCAATCGTTACAGTCTGCGCGCAAGTGGTAGTCACCTGACATTCTATGCGCATGGTGGGCAAAGGGTCTTACGTCAATCTGCTGTCAATTTAATATGTCTTTTCAATCACACGCTTTCCAGGCTTCTCCTCCCCGCATACCACACGTAGCTCTCTAGTTCTTACGCTGCAACAATTTCAATGTGAAATATGGATGCGTTTCCACTAAATCGAGAGGAAATGAATAAATAAATTATTCCAACAATCACACCAACTGTCTATCCCAAACTATGCAAAGCTTGTACATTAACATACAACTATGTTTTTAAAGATCCATGACTTAAGTACAAATGCTCGAGCTCATCACACCGCAACCACCAGGCTTTGTCTTTGCAACCGTCGTCAAAAAGAAAAGAAAAGAATTTTTGAATTTCAAATGCATACCAAAAGTCATATTTTCATAATATTATCTCATTAAAAAGAAATAAACTATTAGCTACAAGAATGAAACTTATTTTTCTTATAAGGTTTTATTTAATGTCCAAAAATCGAGTCTCTGTGCATTCACACAATAATAACCTGAGCTAGTAGGACTAGTGCGAAAATACTTTAAAACTATTTTGTCCTTCCAATATCGGTTTGATTGGAGTCCCTACCCGAATTACCGTGGTTCGTAACCTGAGCCTCGGTGTAACAAATGTGTTAAACAGTTTGAACGTATAAACACTAGGGCATTGTCCCGCGATCGCTATCTGTGACACACAAAGGGCCAGCGTATCGTGGTAGCGGCCGCTCTTGACAAATGGCGCAAGAACGAGCCCACCCAATGAGCGGCCTGTACTATGGAACGCTGCAGATTTGGGAAAGTTTAAGCTGCAGGCGGTGTTCTTGTAAATAAATAAATCAAATCTGTTTATTTTTTTACATGGCCCAGTTTTCTGACCCTGCACTTAAACAAATCAGTAATCAGTTAATGTTAAGAAGAAGCAGCGCAAGAAACACTTCACTATTGTCATTCTTTTTTAAAATAAGTATGATTATAGGGTAAATGTTTTTTGGGACTTAGCAGTTTTAAAAACATTTATCGTTAACAATGTAATAACCCTTTTAATTATTTAATAATCATCTTGACATGTGATTTGCGGTCAGTATGATCAGCAATAGATTGTAATTCCCTGCCTTGTGCAAGCTGTTTGGAACGGCAAATTTGTCTTTTTGTACTACTAACTATTATTATTATGACTGCTACTTTCTTGAGTAATATAGTCATATTTTAACATACAAAACATAGTATATTTTAAAATATCAATCTAAAAATGGTTTAGTAGTGTGACCATCTATTTAGAAAGTCTTGGGATTCTTAAAGCAACCTAAACCGCGGTGGTCTTCTGAGGTTGAGCGCATATTATGTTATCACTATTATAGACTTCTCCCACAGAAAAGAAAAGAAGATAATTGGAGTGGCAATCATCCGCAGTTCCAACACCAACGTTGCCAATTTCTCCTCTCATTCTTTCACTATTAAGTTAGGTACTTAGACAGTATCTACGCATGAGCACGTATATTCATTGGCTTCTTCCAAAGCAATCGGCTCCACATTTCCGATCCCGAGCTATTTATCTTATTTTGTGCAGATGGCAACTAAGTATATACAGGTTGACCCATAAAGAGCATGTCAAACGAAAACCATAGAAAGAGAAAAAGATACTCTTATCTCCTAAACGAATTTAGATTTCGTAAAGTCGCACCATTTTTGCAAAAATTGCAATTTTGAGTTTTCCTTAGCATTGATTTTTTTATAAATTTTAAATTTGCCTAAACACGGTGCGACTTTCGATAGGACTATTTTTGAACAAGAGATAAAGCTTTTTATGCTGTTACTACAGTTTTCGTTTGGCACGCTCTTTATGGAACATTCTGTATATATCCGTCAGAATCAATTCAACTGCTATAGAGTGTGTAGAGTTTTACCTTTTGAACTCTAAAACTAAAACTTATGCGCTAAAATGTTTACCTTAACCTAAAGTCCATACCGCACGGTGTAAAAGCCAGTCTCCGGCTTCCTCTGCCACAGACTATATCCTGGCATCTTGTTTTAAGTAATAGTATCGCGTCGCGATAGTGTTAGCCCATTTTTCTTCTGTATAACAAAGGGTGTAATCGGCCGTGTGTGTTACCCGGGAGCTGTGGTCTAAGACATAAGCGTTTTGAATATTAAAAAATAAAATACTCACCAATTTGTGACTCTTTTTGAAATCTGGTCGTCATGACTACTACATACAAGAGAAAGTTCCCCATTCTTCTTCTGTGTGATATTTTGTTACTTGAAGATGCATTCCGAGTTCTTTTATTTTATGGTGTAATGCGATCAAAAAGCACAAGCGGTTTTACATTGTAACATAAAGTTGGTAGTTTGACACCAAGGGCCGAACTATGAACTTTGGATTACTTCAATTATGTTTTGTTATTTCTGTATAAGCCAGACGTATAAACAACATTGCTTGGATACTATTGATAGTTCATAATTAAGGTTCAGAAAGGCGGCCCGATTTCAAATTTCATACTAATTAAATAAATAAAAAACTAAAACGCTAAAAATAATCTTAACACTTAAGTACCTAATCAGTTACTTTTGGAGTCGGTGCTAGTCAATGAGAGACCAATGTTTTCGTTTGCACCGACTCCAAAAGTAACTGATTAGGTACTTAAGTGTTAAGATTATTTTTAGCGTTTTAGTTTTTTGAAGTCGGTTTTTATTTTTTTTATAAAATTAACTTTTTTCATCCATTTTAGTGATAAATCCTAATCAAAACAAATCTTATGAGTGCAAACATAATTTAACTGCTGAACACCGATTTCATTTCCTATTTTTCCACTCTTAGGGGTGAAATTTTTTCCAAAAATGTTTTATTATAGTATCTTTGAAGTATAACCTATTCATTAAAAAAAGAATCATCAAAATCGGTCTACATTTGGCAGAGATATAGGTAAGATAGATACTAAAATCAGTTGGCGTGGTACGGAGTTTATGCAATGTTTGATGATTTTCTTATAGATCCCATCATCAGAATTCAACCAAATTTATATGGGACCATTCTGAAAGTATTACCTTTCAAACAAAAAAATAATTATCGAAATCGGTCAACGCAGTAACGAATGATCGCTGAACATACATAAAAAAAAAAAATAAAAAAAAAAAAAAAAAGATACCGTCGAATTGAGAACCTCCTCCTTTTTTGAAGTCGGTTGAAAATACAGTAAATATCACAACATCACATTAATAAATTGGTAAGTTATTTTCGACCTTGTTAAAGTATTTTGGTCCTCTGACACTTTTCCGCGATTTTAACTGCTTTATGGTTTGTGCATCGTCTGGTAATTAGGTACTTTTACGAACGCTTTAACGACTTTCTTCTAGTTTATTAGTGTGCGCCTAATTACTGCTTAATTTTTATTTTAGCTATAATACGGAATCTATTTATCTAAAAACATGTTTGTATGAAACTGTTAATTTATCAGTTTACCTCATTAGTCCATAATCCCAAAGATTTGGGATTAACCTATCCAAGATTCGCAATCTATGCAGAATTTTATACTTACTTACTTATTTATCAATCGAATTAGTTTTAATCATTGCCCGCTTTGAGTGCATACTTGGCCCATACCCCACCATCGCAGTGGGCGAGGTGTTATTCTTGTATCGCAAGTTTAATGATTCACTCTGGGATCTCATACCGATCGCGCCACACTTGGTATGACAGACCGAATGATGGTACTGATAGGTGAACAAGATAGTCAACCCACACAGTAGCCTTTGAGACAATGGTTGAGAGTACAAGGGCAGATTTTCATTTGATATTAATTTAAAAAAAACAATTGCTACTAATAAAAACAATATAAAATTTAAAAGGTAAGCAATGCTTGCGTCGGTATCTGCTGAATACTGACACAATATGAAATATTCAGAACTACCTGTAAAATCAGTATAGGTTTTTTTGGCACTGACATTCGAACCGAAGATCTCAGAGAAGAGCCGGCATTTTGACCACCGCACCATAAAGTCGTCATAACTTAAAACAAATTAAAAAAACATGTACTTATTGTAGACTTGTTTCTGAAATCGTCACGCTACAGACGCAGTAATTTTGAATGACACTACTTACTGACTTTTTTTCGCTACCCCTATTGTTCATCAGCCGAATAACGACTCAGTTATCGATGATTTCCTCGTTGAAACAAAGACTATGCATAATAATTACCGGTATCTACCACATGTAGTGATAACGACGACAATTAACCGTCGCTATCATTTAAAAAAGACAATTACATTGATAGAGAAGTCTTCTATGGTCTAATTAAAATTAATAGGTAAATTTAACGCGACGTTTCGTAAGTTAAGCAACCAACGCGCCGGGTGTGAGCGGATGGGTGACCATTCTGAACATATTTAATGACATTTATCACAAGCATATTCTGCTTCGGAAGGCACGTTAAAAGTTGGTCTTGGCTAATATTGCTTGATACTAGTGGTAGTGCCTAAAGCTGCTTAATTAAATCTGACAGTAAGGTTTAGTCACTGGCGTATGTAGTAGTATGGAGTATGTCCACGGGAGACATGGAGCACATCTATAGAGTAGAAACGTCATATGATTTGTTCGACGAATTTACCGCCATTTTTAAATCTGTATAGATCTATACTTTTTTGTATGGGCGAGTGTTGACAGGACTTGTCATTTCATACTTAATGTAAGTAAAAAATCACTTACTAGTTTCGGAGAAAGATGGCTCGTATTGCTGTTCTATAGGGTATGTACTCGATGGGCCCAGACCACCGCTTAGTTGATGTGAGGCCCGTGCCCTACTGTGGGACCTGTATACCTTACATTACTTTAAAAATTTTAATAACTTGTTATAGCATTTATATTTTTTATTTCTAATCGGCATTGAGTATACGTTTTGCATTTTGCTATTGTCTGTCCAACACACAAAAAATAAATAAAAAATATTAATTAAATGTAAATTACTTCCTCAGTATACGAAACAGCGAGATAATAAATATACAATCGCCCAACTGAATCTCTGTTACCAATTAATTTATGTTCTTACTTATTACTTGAGATGCTTATCCTGGCTTTTCAGTCACGATGTAGAGATTTTCAAGTATTAATTACACACAATAATTAATTACCAGCAAATTATACTTCTCAGTGCTACATTTTGTAGAGATACTATGATATATAAATGTAATTCGCAAGATGGCGCCGATTTTTCTGAAGTTAAAAAAAATACGGTTTTTATTGAACAATAGTGCTCACACTTACTACATGTCTTGTAACTGTATTTTCTGTAAAAATAGGCTGACAAGGTGACAGAGTTTGTTGCGCCGTTTCTTCTTATCACCAGCCGGTATGTAGTCCCGAAGCGGTGGTAGGGCAAAGCAATATTTTTGGGACATCTATGTGCCCGGAAGTGGGCCTATATACTTAATAAATTACTATTATGACTAATAATAAATCCATTCTACCAACAATTACAACTATTTCCTAGCCAAACTAAGCAGAGCTTGTACTATGTTGACTAGATAACGGATAAACATACTTGAATACATTTATAAATATCTATGACTTAGGTAAAAATGCTCGTGCTCATCACACAAACATTTACGATTCGAACCCGCAACTGCTCGGCTTTGTAGTCTGGAGCGCGGACCAATACATCAGACAGTTGTCGGTCGTAAATGTAGTGTGTTGCCCCATTCAGGGCCGTCTTAACATGTCCCGGGGCCCTGGGGCACACAAGAATTCGGGGCCCTATTGTAAAGTAAAAATAAAATACTGTTGGTACAAATTCATGACTTCCAAAAAATAATATCATATTTCCGTTAAAAGTTTTGTTTTAAATGTTCCTTTTTTTTCTAGGCTTTGACCCTCTTTTCTTTCTTTTCAGTTAACATGTTTCTTAGTTTACAAACATGTTTTAGTGCTTTGGGGCCCTCGTCAGGCCGGGGGCTCTGGGCACGGGCCCCGTGTGCCCTTATAGTAAAGACGGAACTGGCCCCATTGCATGGACCATGCTCACATCTTGATATAACTGACCCAACATAGCCAAATAGTCTTTAAACATACAAATAAAGTACTTGGTCATTATTTGTAGTGCTTATCGCAATCTAAATCCGCTAACCTACTAATTAATTGGATCCAGTTAATCACATATCTATTAGTAGAAATGGACACAATTGACTTTGCTATATAACAAATAAGTATTAAAGTATTTTGTAACTTTAAAACTGGTAAACATTCGTATTTTATTTATAGTCAAAAGGTTAGTACTGTCTATTTATACTATCGGTTAACGTAAGCTAAAACATTATATTAGTATACTGATCAAAGACGACTATCACAGAAAGTATATTAATAGCACATTATGAAATAAGGCATAAGTGACGTAATACGTGGTGACCACCTCAGTGTCCTCGTCACACTTACAGGCAGATGGAGTTGAGATGCAATTCTAACTAATTTTTGTCAAAGATTATTATTCTACAGGACCCTTACAAGAAACAAGATTTAAGGAAGATGGTTTATCACTTCTTAAACCAAATTTATTCGAATTCAGCGCTGGCATGGTAGTGACATAGGCGCCAGCCAAGCCAACATTGATGACACATTTACAAGTAATATTACATAACACTCATTTATTCAGTAAAAGGGCTTTTGAGGCACTTACCTATACTCGTCATAAAATGTAGCTTTATTACTTACTTTTAGCTAAAAAGCTCTGATTTTAATTAAACCAAATTTTATTGTGTTAGTGAATTTTTGATATCATGTAATTTATAGATGCTGTTTGTCTGAAATAAATGAATTTTAACTTAATTAATTTTTACTCTGCCACTGCTTCAGAGACTACATATTCGCTATTGATGACAAGAAGTAGCACAAAAAATTCAATCACCTTTGTCAGCCTTTGTTACAGGAAATACAGTTATAAGGCTAGTAAGTGATAGCTCAATAGGTTGTATAGCTCATACGCTGTTCTCGTTGCTGTGCTGTGTGGTAAATGCCTGGTGCAAAATAGTATTTCACGCGCCTACCACACTAGTTAACGCTATTCTAGCTGGCATGCCAGCGTTGACTCTGTGTAAAGCGTAACACACACAGAGAGCGTGCGCGGGACGGCGACGGGACGGGTCGGTAGTACGGCGGGTCTAATAACATACGTTTAAATGGGCGCCCACAGACAGCGGGCGTGAGCGGGACGGCTCGCCGCGTGTGTGTTACGCTTTACACAGAGTCAACGCTGGCAAGCCAGCTAGACTTGCGTTAACTAGTGTGGTAGGCGCGTGAAATATTATTTTGCACCAAGCATTTAGGAGCAGCACCCTTAAGATCCGTAACTAGCCCGCCTTAAGTCCTAGTTAGTCAACGTCAGTGACGTCACCCAGGGCCAGATCGACCCTCAGATAGTGTGTTTTCAGGGAATCAACCGGGAGTGAATAAAACCGATCGTCGGACCAATTTCGCAAAAACTACACAACACGATCCGTTGTTCAGATCGCTGATAGGGTTGTGGTACCGACAGCAACAACAGTTTGCAAAAACTAGTTCTGGTTTTGCAAAATAAAATAAAAAATAAAAAACACAATACTTATAGTATGCGCAAAATACGCAAATGCAATTTATTAAGTATGAGTGTCAAGAATGCGCAATACTCATATTGGTATAGCTATAAATGTACCCTTGTCATTTTGTTTTTGATCGTGCTATTTCACCAAAGTACGTTATTTAACACATTTGTGCTATTCAATACCTTATGTAGCAGTTTGCGAACAACTACTACAAACTTTTACTTGAACCTGATTATCAATTTAAGCCCACTGCTGGACATGACCTATGTCCTTCTTCCATGAAACGCCACCACAAGCGGCTTTAAATTGAAGTAGATTTTTTATATTTATTAGATACTCACTCGTGTTTTTCTAGCTAACCTATTGTATCTTACTGTTTAACAGAATTCTTATTTTTATTCATTGCAATTGCTACTGAATGAATAAATCTTACTTCTGAGGAAATATTTTGTACGTTTCCTCAATATAAACTTACCAAAAAAAAGTGTAGTATAAACAAAAAATAACAAAATCTCGTTCGCCTGCTGTCCGTACCCACACGCGGCTTGCGAGCTTGCGTATCGTGCCATCTAATATTATTCTGGGAACGGCCTTAATAAGTCACTACAGAATGTTATCTATTCCATTTTATCGGCGTGCTGATAACGATCTCTATCCAATTAGCCCCACAATGCAATATGGGCCGTCTCAGGCACAGTTATGACGGAATTCTGACTCCATGCTCGGGTTTTGTTACTATGTTCGCTGATGTCAGCGATGTTTGATAAGGTGATGCCAGGGAATTCTAGAGACACATGTTTTTATATATTGATTGCAGACTGATGTTCAACTAGGTTAGAAATAGAACACACTTTGAAAAATCTCTATCTCGCCGCATCTCGCATTGCTGGGTAGTGTAAGATCACTCAGCGCGAGAGACCGACGACCTTAAGAAGATGGCTGGCAGTAGAGATGGTGCTCTTTGGTGCTAGAAAAGTTATTTTTCTACATTGACCGACCGGGAATCGAACCCTATCAGAGATAGCGACACCAAGTCCGGTATGCTCGCCTCTCGGCTACGGAGGTCGTCGAATATATACTACTGACGCAAATTTTTCGTTCGTGCCAGTTCAGATGTATATTTACGTTTGTTGATAGCGTATTATATCGTGCACACATAGGTCGTAGTGTGAAGGAATGCAATCAACAACTCCTGCGCCGGTTGGGGTGGGGATGCCCACCGCGAGGTAATTTGATCGGCTGATTATCGCGCGCGCCATCTAGCGCCCAAATGCGGTACCGTCAGCAAATAAACCTAACATATTATAATTTTTTTACAATATTGAATTAATCAAAACTTGGTAATGTTGAATATAAGCATGGTAATTAAACAATATTAAATGACCCGATTGGGCTAGTACGAGTAGCTAATTCACCAATAGGCTAGTTTCTTAAAAAAATCTAATTAGTCCGTCAGTTGGATTAACAAAAAATATTGGACGCGTGTTTTTTCTTTTCTCAATCAAACATAAAATGATGAAGATATAGCCCGTTAAAGTTCCACGTAACGTCACGCCTTGCGACACTTTTTGGCAAGGCGTGACGTCACGTGCTCACTTTGATGCGCTTTATCTTCGCCATTTTTTGTTTGATTGACAAAATACAAACTATGGGTCCAATATTTTTTGATAATCTAACTGACGTACTAAATAGAATAATCTTTTTTTGACCCAGGAAACTAGCCTGATTTGACTTGATTGCACCCTGCAAGGGCATCAGCCGATCTATTAAAAGAAAATACGATCAAATATGGATTTAATTAAGGAGTTTTGAATATTACCCTTTACGGATGACAGTCAAACGTTATCATTTACAAATAGTGTATTTCACTTGTTTTTACTAACTCTCATAAACAAAAGCTGCATTAATAAACAAAATCATCTAGACTCCCATCAACCCTACTTCTATCGGTACCTACCTGCGGGGTCGGGGGTCAGGGGTCACTGATAACATATCGATTGCAGCTATCAGCGATCGGCAATGAATCGAATGTATCGCGAACTCATTCGATTGTTGTCGGCTTTATTTCTAATCAATCCGATTGGCGTTGTTGCTCAAACTAAACAAAATAGAATGTAATGGGGCCTAACCATGAGCTTAAAAATTAAAAACCTTGTTTTGTTTCTGATTTATTGAGCTTGGTGAAAATAACACTGCTTGGGTACTGTTAGCAGGGGCGTGCATTGGTTTCAGATGGGGGTAGGCTGCGAGTGAAAATTGAGTAAGTTTGCGTGAAACAGTAGGCGATCTCGCGGCAACATTGGTTAAATTGCACAGAAACGATCTAAGTTGCGCGCTTTAGTAAGGAATAAGTACAGGTAGACGACAAAATGGTTACAGAATATTTATTGTTTATTGTTGAATACGTAATTAATAATTATGGTTAGCTGTCGGTTTTTTTATGAAGGTAGGCTCTGCATAATAGCCTATATGCACGCCCCTGACTGTTAGGCATATTACTCAAAAAATTGTAGCAAAAGACTAAAACAATACTGAGGGTATAAACCTGGAGATATCCCTTACTTCGGATGCCATGTTATAATAAGGAAGAAACATTTAATTTGAAATTTCAATGGTTCTACAAAAAAATCTATCTATTTGTATAAATACTCTGAGTAGAAAAATAAGATCCCCACATAATACAGGGTGGCCAGAAAAGTAACGTCCATAATTTTTTTTGGGTGCCTCGTGTTGAGAGGTATCTGAATCACCCTATGTATGTTCTATGATTTTTCGTAGTTTTCGAGTTACGATTTTTTTAAATAGCCTATGAAGCCTATGAAGTACTACTTTTTTATTATTATGAAAGCTTAGAGTCAAAGCGCATTCTCTGAAGCTACTTAGAAACTAAGAAATTATCAGTTTAGATTTTTAATTTTAAGTTGAAAATTTAAATGATAACTCACTTAATTTAAATTCTCAACTTTTTGTAGTAAATTCCATTAAAGTTATGAGGCTGTTTATTTTATGCATAAATGCACAGTTCATAGAGATTTAGCTGCAAGAAATAAAATTCGAAAAAACCTTCTACTTTTTTGTGAAATTTTTCAAACGGATCCAGTTTTAAATATTCATAAAAAAAAAACGTAGAACATATAGGGGTGATTCAGATACCTCTCAACACGAGGCATCTAAAAAAAGTTTTGGACGTCACTTTTCTGGCCACCCTGTATAAAAAAATAAAGAGTTCTTGCTGCTGAAATACAGAATGCTTTTATTTATTTATTCCGTACTATATTACTGAATACATGTTAACATTTGTACCGTTTTTGATTTGCAGAAGTTATTGTATGGAAACAACAGAATACTTTTTCCACATCTTTCATGCATATAAAGAAATTGTTGTTTCTATCCTTTTCGCTCACACAAGCACTAATCTTTTACTTCGATTCTTGTGTAACATAGTCGGCTAGATGAAATGTAAATTAGAAAACAAATACCAAATTCCTGTAACTAATTAAGGGCGTCAGACCACCGGGAGGAGACATTAACAAGAAGAACTAGATAACGACCGAGTGGACACGTACACAGTGAAGATGTATCCAGTAGGCTCACTATTATCAGTTTAGCTTTTGACGACCTCCGTAGCCGAGAGGTCAGTCAATGTAGAAAAATAACTTTTCTATATTGTCACGGGTCTGGGTGTTGTGGCACCGTCGTTGTTTCTGATTTCTGTAACACAAATGCTTAAGCTACTTATAGGATCAAAGCAATGTTAGTGATGTTGTAAAATATTTATTTGTTTCTTTTGTTTATAGACTAGTGATTTAGCATCGCTAAAGAACAGAACGATAAGTGTTAAGTTTACTTCCTTCGTCTCGTAACACCGTTTTGTGGTAGATACAAGTCCTGGCTATAAGTACAGTCAACGGCAGGTCAACCCACCCAAAATGTTAAAGGTCATTTAACCGATTTTCAACTTTAAGTCCAACATGTAAAGATCAATATCAATTGAGAAAATTTTACGTTTTTGGTAGGTTGACGAGCTGTTGTGCGTACTGTCTTTTAATTAGGTAGTAAATAAATAAATGCCAGACAAAGGATCCCGGGTTCGATTTCTGGTTCGAGTCTATTTGGAAAACTAACTTTTAATTGGCTTAGGTCTGAGTGTGGTTGGCGGCAAATCTTTATTGTTTGATACCTCGTAGTTGTAACATAAAGATTTTATTCCCTACTAAGACCATGAGAATTAGTATGTTTTTCACCGTCTGTTGAATATACAGGGTTTCCCGTAACTCAAGAATAACCTTGTCACCACATATTCTACCACTTTCGTTCTATACATACTTTATATATTCGACCCTATTTACTGCAAATAAAGAAATTTGAATTTGAATATGACTTGTATTTATTTATTTACAAAATCTACAGCTCACAAACAGAATTAATATGGACAATTAAAACTAAGGATTGACTTTTTTTTTAAACCAGATCAAATAAAAGTGACTTCTGAAGACCGGTCGTCAAACAACTATAATTAATAATGATCAAAATCAAATTACATTTTTTAAATATGTATTATATTTCATATTTATATTTTAGTTTTCTCTACAAATCCAATCGGCTGTTTGGTAATTTCGTATGGGAAGTCGATAAATTTTCATACAAATTTGCAAGTCATAGAACGAAAGTTGTTCCCCATGATGTAAAGAATATGTAAATTAAAGGTTATACAGATATTTAAACATATATTTTATAGAAACATGGGTGTTGTGGTACCGTCGTTGTTTCTGATTTCTGTATCACAAGTGCTTTGGCTACTTACAGGGGCGTGCATCCCATATAGGCTATTATGCAGAGCCTACCTTCATGAAAAACCGACAGAACAGCTGACCATAATTATTAGTTACGTATTCAACAATAAACAATAAATATTCTGTAACCATTTTGTCGTCTTCCTTTACTTATTCCTTACTAAAGCGCGCAACTTAGATCGTTACTGTGCAATTTAACCAATGTTAGGCTGCCGCGAGATCGCCTACTGTTTCACGCAAACTTACTCAATTTTCACTCACAGCCTACCCCTATCTGAAACCAATGCACGCTCCTGGCTACTTACCACAGGATCAGAGCAATGTATGGGATGTTGTCCAATATATTATATTATATTATAGTGATATCTGTTTGTGTTCAGCCTACTGTGTCGGACTTTACTGTGGTGATAACGAGTAGACACAGATTTGGGTTTAAAATTAGGCTACGGCTATAAAAATTCGTGTTCGAAGTAATTAAAGGCATTATTTTTTTAATCACCTTTTGCTTGTAGAAGTTACAATTAAGTTTGTCATTAATACTTAATAGTTAATAGATGTTCTCCTTATAACAATTCTCATATTTACTTATCTATATATATCAAACAAAGTCGGGTTAGTTACACTATTTATAAGTCAAGAACAGCTGGACCGATTTTCATGATCTTTGATTTGTTGAATATGTCTTCGCCCCGAATAGCAGAATAGCTAAAAAAAAATATGAAGGGGCGCTACAAAGTTCGCCGGGCGGGACAGCTAGTGTTGAATAGAAAAAAGTTACGTACAATTTAAAAAATTGTACGTAGTATTTAGAACCGACTAGGCAATGGTAAAAAGTAAGACTTGAGTACAGTTTGTCACTTTACAAAATTATTATCATCATTCATCATCGTGTCAGTCAGCCTATTTCAGTCCATTGCTGGACGTAAGTTCTCCCAAAGGGCAACAAAGAGCACGATCTCCCGGTTTTTTCATCCAACCACTGCCAGCCATCTTTCTAAGGTCGTCAGTCTATCGAGCCCCCGTCTTACACTACGATTGCCACGCATAATTTGATAAAATTAATCATTTTTGTCTCTCACAAGATAACTTTATAACCGTTACAGTTTTAAAATTATCTTCGTAGCTTAGACTACGAGAAACGCTACGACGTAGATGCTTCCAGAATAGTTCTGCGACGTAGCAGTAAGTTTGTGAAATATTTTGTATTTCCTTTACAATCCGAAAAATAAATGAACTAGTAAATGATTACTAAGCAGTGTATCCGCACAGGTGCAATAGGCATTCTATCCGAAAATCCCATGAGATCAGACCGCCAAATAACAAATCATAGGACGCCTTTGATCTCGTCTTATCTTGGATTGACAATCTAGGTTAAGAAAACAACAAGAAATCTTTTACGGGCTGGTTTTGGTGCTTTATGTACAACAACTTTTTCCTACACCAACATCGAAATCTAAAAAAAAATATTCTTCTCAGTAAATTTCTCTCAGCTGTTACTTATAAATAGAGAAGTGTATCAATATTTTGGGACGTTAATAGTGTTGATAAGAAACAAAATTAGAGTTAACTAGTAACCATTTATATATGTTTTCAGTTTATTTCAGCTTCAAATGATCAATATATTACATTTGTTTACATACATAGTTAGATACTTTTAAGTTAAGGTAAAAAACCGAGGTAAAAAGTAAGTAATTGAAACTTAACACTATGCAATTAGCCGCTGGATTACTCACGTAATTGCTCTGCTGTACCAAATATTTTTACTGTTTATCTCCTACTTGTAAGATCCACATTAGAACTCGGGTCATAGCACTCTATACTCAACATAAGTAGTCCGTCTCGTGATCTCGCCTCAAACAGAAGCCGCCGTCATATCTCTACATACTTCAAATTCGTAAAAAGGATCGCACTGTGTCCGATAGTCTCGCGGCGCCATCTTGCGATAACACCGTGTATAAATCAACGTTAACGTACTCCGGCGATAATACCCGGCCGTTCGGCGATAAAGAGTATTAATCAATACGATTTCTTTAACCTAATGGATTCTTAATGTGGAGATACAGCCGTCAACTGTTCGGAAAAATGTGTGTTTTATGTCAGCGTGCTGGTAAGGAATGACATTAAAATAGTCATACACAGATATGAACAAGGCGTAAATTAAATAACGCAAAACCTAGAGGGTGATTGTACTACTCATATACAGAAACTTTTTCTATGTATCCATCGTTGAAATCTAAAAAAATCACTTAAACCAACTGATATCAGCTTTTCGGTGGTTTATTATGTGGGGAAGTGAGTTTTTTTGCAAATTTAATGTTAGTTAAAACAGTAGAATCAACCACTAGAAGGAAGTTAACTATGTAATTAGAAAGAAAGAAAGAAAAGACATATTAAACATTGGACATCACACACAAATAGTACAAATGACACAAAAACAATATTTAAATTACAATAAGAAAAAGAAAAACAAGTAATAAAAACAAAAAAAATATGTAATAATAGAAAAACGAGTAAACCAAGCGGTGCCACTATGTGCCTGTGATGTCCGGGATAATGGGACCTCACTCAGCTTGAGCCACGGCCTGAGAAGGCCACGACGCTGGTTTTCAGTAGGCCCCGCCGAGTGAGGTACACGTAGGTAATTAGGACCTTTAATGCCCTATATGTATATGTATATGCGGATTATCAAGCTGAAGTGGCAGTGGGCGGGGCACATAGCAGTAGAACTGACGGCCGATGGGGCAGAAAGGTTCTAGAATGGAGGCAAACGCAGCGTAGGACGTCTACCCACAATAAGGTATACAGACGACCCGGTAAAAATTGCAGGAAGACGCTAGATGCAGGCCGCTTCCAACCGGCCAATTTGGAAGTCAATAGGGTAGGGGAAGCCTATGTTCAGCAGTGGAAGTCCTTACCTAAGGCTGAAATGATAATGAATACAATGTAATATGGCACCGGCTCTCATACACCAGGCGACCAGCGAAGCCGACCGGTGCGCAGTTCGGCCGTCCAGTATAACTTCGTACGTTTCTTTTCTATTGGCGTCTCGCTGAGACGCTAGGCACTAAGCAATGCACCCAGCAGTGCGGCCGCGGCCAAAATCAAACGGACTGCCAGTTTTGTCGAATACTAGGAATCTCTGTTAGTATGCAATGTGTTATTTTTGATTTCCAATGACACATTATCGTAAAAGAATTAACTTATCAAAAAAAAAGAAATAAATTTAGATATTTTTTTGCTAGCATTAGGTACAGATATCGCCTCAATCTTAGGTACATTGTGTCGCATCGGTGATTAAGAATGTTAAAAAAAAATGAAGTTGCCACTTTTCATGACAAAAGTACTTACTTTCTACTTAGAAATAGATTTATGATAAAAAAATTGTGAATTAAAAAAAATCTTTTAACGTGTTTGATGCGGTCTAACTTATATCCTTAATTTTTTTTTTACAACCTGTTCAATCCCACTGCTGGGCAAAGGTCTCCCCCAGACTCTTCCATCGATCTCTATCTATCGCCAATAACTCCCAATCCCTCGTTAAGTTAACCAAGTCGTCACACCATCTTTTTTGGGTCTACCTCTTCGGCGTACCCTTAATTTTATAAGAAATCAAAAAGAACAACTTGTGTAACAGATATTACTGAAATCATAATCTGTTAAAGGAATACTTTGACATAAAATTATAGGCCAACAATACAAAATATAATGTATACACAAAGTTTTAAAAACACAACACACATTATAATTTTGCGCAGTCATTGTATCATTCACATAACTTTTTGCTCACACGCTCCACGTTAAAAAACCTTAATCGACGATAAAAGATAGCTCACTCGGTAAAAAAATATAGTTCTATGTAAATGAGGCACGCATGCGCGATGGCGGATAACAAATCTCCAGGTGAGATCTGTGGGCACCTGCGTATCAAGCATCGGCGAGGCTATCGCGCCATCGGTACCGAATCTCCGAGGTTGCGTGCTGTGTGTGTATTGTTAGACATTTACTCATATTTATGATGGTTCTTTGTTATTCAAACCAGAAGCAAAACCCAGTCTGGTTTAGGTTTTCACATGAACGAACAGTACGTAAGAAGTGTTTTTACGTCTAAACAGAAGAAACGAAGCAGGGTTGGAGTAAACTTTCTTGTAGTTTGTTTGTTTCTTGTTCAATAAACCAGCCGAACAGAATTAGATGAAATTTAGCTCACATATAGAATGTCAAATCCATCAAAAAACAGGCGCTTAGCGGGGTTTATTCCCAAACTTCTTGGTTTTATGCACGTACGTTCCATTTTCAAGAAATAAAAAGTTTTATTTACATTTTCTAACACATAATTATGTACAGCTCAAACAAGCAAGCAAGCAAACCTTCATAAAACGTTCTTTAAAAAAAATTACCTGTTTTCTTTTATAATTTTAATTATTTTTGTATGTTTATTTGCTTGAGCTGTGTGCTATATTAATTATGATAAAAACAACATTTTATCCGTCAAAAATAGAGCCTACCATTCAAATAGTCAAAAGATTTTCGAATGACCTCCGCCATGCGTCTGTTGGATTTGATCCTTACTGCCAGGGACACCCTGTATTTTGATCTAGTTTAACACATTTATCGTAACACGATAGGTTCAGACTCATCCAGACGGCTATATCTGAAGAGGTAGACTCAAGAGAAGAGGTGATACGATTTGGTTAACCTGACGAAGGATTGGGAGTAATTGGCAATGAGATTCGAGTCAAGGGGAAACCTTTGCCCACAAGTTTTTATGTTCCCGTTGGATGATTTTCATTTCTTTTTAGATTAATTCAGAAGTATACGTAGACAACAAAGCGGACAAAAGCCGAAAAAAGAGATTATGAATTGGCCCCAAAAAGGGTTCTAAACAGCCCCCTAGTAAGCCAGGTTGAAGAAATACTGCCCACAGCCCATGTAACAAACAATACTACTTTGACCTGGTTTTAAACACTACTTTAACATAACTACTCAGATACTGTTTAGGGTTAGTTATTCCAGCATTGTTGTTCCAGGGTTGTGTTTCACTTAAAACTTTATTGTCTCTTCCATCACCCGATAGAAGCCAACGATGACTTAGTTACATTTTTTTAAAAGCGCGCACGAGCATTGCTTTCATTTTTTTCCTGCAAAGTATATTTTCTGTAGTGTGCAATAAAGAGTAACTGATTAACAAAGTTGTTTTTTCTTTTCAGGTAAGTGCCTTCCAATATCTATCGAAGACAAGATGAATATTGGAGTAGATATGAGTTTTATTGCAAAAGTAATGGATACTATAGTTACAGTTAATTATAAACCTTTTGATACTTTTTGGTATTAAGATAGGCACAATCAAATTGTATTTGTGTGCTACTTGTTGTTAATACGTATTATTATCTATCAGTATGAGTTATCGCTAAATCAGAAGTTGATCGATTTCGTGATCAAAAGATTACATCTCTGCCTACAAAATAGAAGGTGATTATGTGATTTTCCTTTGAGATCTAGGATATTATAAGGGATAGACCACACTGAAGATTGTTTTTTAAACCTGGTAAGAATATTTTTTTATTTTGATTATGTTATGACAGATATCCTTAAATCATCCTTCATGCATCGCATCGTAAAAATCCTCTGACATCGTATCGTTTTTCTGCAAAGCGAAAGAGAAGAAGGAAAGAGGTTTTTTGCGATGCGGTCAGCCCCTGATGTGTGCCAGCCTTTAAACTATATGTAAAATTTAGAGGTAACTCTACATTTTACTTTTTATAGGTTATTACTCTGTTTTGTTAATTAAAATAATTTGCCGTAGCATTCGGTTTACAGTTAATGTAACATCTACTATGTGATCCTTAGAAACCAGGGTGAAAGCATAGACAATTTTGGTTTTTATATACAAACTGCCTGGTTAGTTGATCTATTTAGTATGAAAAATCAAAAATATTGCTCATATTTCGGTCCATATTTTTGTTTATTTTCATGAACACAAATATAGCTAGACCTTATGTTACACTTTATGAATGTTTACTTTCAAACTATTAATAAAACATAAAAAATCAAAGACCACCTTTTTTAACGTCTTAATAGACAAATTCGTGCTCCAACTAGCCATCTGACGTTCCAACACGAATCGCATTATCAAAAATCGCCCAGCCACGTTTATGGCAGCAACTTTTTTATTTGACATTTTATACAAGTTTATTCAAACGATAGGATCACAGACGTTATCTTTCAATGCAACGTTACCGCGCGCTCCGCCGTGATACCATCTCGGCCCAGCCATTGCTAGTTAAACGTGATAAGGACCGCTGTGTGTGTGCGCTCGGCTGTGTGCGAGGGGAGCGAGCGACCGACCGCCAGTCACTCTCTTTGCGCGGCAAAAGAATGACGGCTAACCGAATAGGCCGCGCATTTTAAATAAAATGTAATTTAAATTCACTTGTGAAAACTATCCTGTGATGTTATTGTGGCTGAGATACCTGAAACAACTGGAGTTGGCGTGCAGTGCCGCCCAAGCGCCGCCAGACGGCGCTGGGCTCGTCAAAACAATGTGTAAGTGAAGTTCACTTGTTTACATCGGCTGTTTTCTGTTTAAGTGTGTTATCCTTATTTAATTGTGGTGCGCAAGGTCCGAATGTTATTTCAAAACGATTCACTTAAAAAAATAACCTAAAATTATGACAAAAAACAAAGAAGATTGCTAACAGTTTAAAATTAATGTCATTTGAATTCTCCAAAAACAGAATTATCTGTTTCTAAACCGAATAAATGGACAAACTTTAATATTATTCGTATACATTAAACGTTTATAAAACAAAATACATGTCTAAAATAACAATCAACATCTGTATCGAACAGAATTTCATGTAGAGACAAAGTTTTGATTGAGTTTATGTAGACGATCTCATTCTGAGTTCCTAATTTTTGAATGTAGAGTCACATTTAAGGATCTAACAAATCTGCATGTCATGTCTGCTTAAAAGAACTTTGTAATTAAAGATATCTTCTATAGCACCTACTCTGGGGCTTTAGACTCTATTATGGGACTTTATTAGATCATCGATTGCATGTTAATTATTAAACTTTATAGTATTTTTTAAAGTGATCGAGTTTTGTTAATATCTGACCTTATCCTGCAGTACCTAAAGTTTACGACTTCTTTCGGTATATTGTCAACGAAATTGTAAAACCCGATGATTATTAACATGCAATACTACTTAAATAAGAGAGCGAACTATGTATTTCGAATTGCAGATGCTGGCCTTATTTAACGTCGAATAAATATAAAAGAAATTTATGAAATTATACATTCAAAGTCAAAAAACTTTGATTCGTTAGCACTTAACATTTTTCTCCATTCATTAGCTTGGTTTAGTATGATAAAACTGTCGTTAAGATTGTTTCTTTATCTTGTTTGTAATTGTGATAGTCGGCAGCTAGGGTACACACTGGATTGCATCGCTTTTATCTGATATACCGTATAAAATCAACGATATCTGGCTTGTTTGGCTTGGCCAATGTTTTGCTTTGAGTTACGAAATGTTTCCATCTATTTCTTTGATAAATTACTATTGATCTTTCCAGTTCGCTTTATTACATTTATGTTTTCTGTCATCAACATCATCATCAGCCTTTAAAAGTGCACTGCTATACAAGATTATTTGTAAAACATCAACAACCTCCTGGGGGCTGATTCTGGTGCTCAAATACAACAACTTTTTCTATGGGACCAACATTGAAATCTAAAAAAAATTTCACTTCTCCATACAAACTGATGTCAGCTGGTGGCGGCTTAGTATGGGGAACTGTTTTTTTTTGCGATTTCAATGTTGGTCTCATAGAAAAAGTTATTGTATTTGAGCACCAGAATCAGCCCTTAGGAGGTTTTTGATGTTTTACAAATAACCCTGTATATTATGCCTGGGCCCTATCTCCCTTGAAAGCCACAGCAAGCGGCTCTAGGTCATTGGCATCCAGCGACTTTTCGCAACCTTGAGTAGGTCTCAGGTTTAGTACGAAAAAAGGTTGCACCCTAGGAAAGGACATTATCGACTTTTTTATCCACCTCCTAAGAGAGTAAAATAGTTGGTTGACATACTGTTATTCCAGGCTGGCAAAGCCGCGAACATAGCTAGTAAAAACTACACCTCAAATTTTCTCAATTGATATTGAACTCTACGTTTTGGACATAAGGTCAGATCAGATTTTTAATTAGTGGTAGGTCAATCTGTTGACTGTACTTAGCATGGGCTGCATTTTACAATTATTACTCCCATAGATCATTTATTAACAACCAAATATGGATTGAAATTGCGTGTGTGGTATTAATCCAGTAATTTGATTTAACCTTGTGAAAGAATTAGACATTCGATGCAGATTATTAACTTATGACTGAAAATCCAATAAAAAAAACACATCACATCGCAATTTAAAGTTGTATGTACAGTCAGGCCAAATAGTGTTTACAATAACATGAGGATAAATAATGCATCATAAGTATAACTACACCAATTGTGGTCATAAACATCTTGACTGCAAATAAAGAGTTTATCATTCCTCAGTATTACATCTAACTTTAGTCGTATCTCATATTTGCATAACTCAACGTCTAGAACGCATTTTTATCGTACCCAGATTATGTTCCCAAGATCACGACCGACCGATTGTAATCAAATACACACTGACGTCAGATAAAAGATATAAGGAGATACGTCAAAATGAACGGGTCGAAATTCCGCCTGTGTGTGGCACGCACGCTGTTTTGACAGCGGCTGTCAGTGTCAAAAGTGTCAAAGTCGTGGAGTGCAAGACGGTAAACGGAGGAAACATACAAGCAGCATTTCATTCAAATCTCTATTCAAAAAACCCTAAACATACTAAAACAGAAGAACGCGTATTTGAAATTCGAAACATTAGCTGTTGGCTGATGAGCGTGTTACTGCGTGATAAAATAGAACATATTATTGAGTTTCACAAATTCGAACGTACGACAGACTTCTATGGTTTTGTCTTTAACTTATGTATGCTCGTGCGAATAAGCTTTATCCTTTGTTTTAACTGAGAACCTTATGCCAACGACTTGAGAGCTGTTTTTGTATATCTAAGATATACTTGTCTTGTCGGACTACGTAGGATTTCTATTTGAAATGCTTATGAATATTTAATTGAGGTCTACAGATGTTAATCGTAGCAATTTCTTGGGTTTGAAAAGTGAAATTGTAATTTAAACTTTGGATTTCGTACTTCTTGATTAAACGGGTATTTTTTTAAAGTGCTAGCAAAATGTTAAGGGGTTTCAAATGTGCATTCAGAATTTTAGATGTTATCTTTTGAATGAATGTGCAGTAACCTTAATTGCCTTAGACTCAATGATTTTGATACGATCTTAGAGCGATAAGACTTTATATCTATACACGGTTACCTAAGAATACGTTCCTTGATATATCATTTTTCCTTATAATTAGTCGTATTATGATAAACATCTCAGTGCTCTTCTACATTTGCGGTTGACCTCGCTTCTTATTTATTTCTTGTTTATAGTTATTATCCCCTACCTGGGAAAGAAAATGTTTTTGAAAAAAAACAGACAAAACACAAGTCCAACTACACCTTTTGTCTGTCTTTCTGTCTAGAATAATTTCAAGGCTAACTTCGATACAGTTTTTACTAATAAATATTCTAAAAGGTTCGTGCAATTATTTACATAAACACCATATCATAATTAAGTGCAATTTGCAGATTAAATGTGGTATATATAACATTATCTACCAGTCAACCTTGATATAGGTAATACAGATTTTGTAAATGTTTTGTACCTTGGCTAATCTAGAATCATCATCATCATGATTTCAGCCATAAGACGTCTACTGCTGAACATAGGCCTTCACCGTATTGACTTCTAGATTCCAAATAAACTAGATAAGTGGTACCGTCGTTATTTCTGATTTCTGTAACACAAGTGCTTTGGCTACCTACTACAGGATCAGAGTAATGTATGTGATGTTGTCAAATATTTATTTATTTAATGTTGTCTAATAAACTCGAAAATAAGTCTGTCTCTACTTGTGTGAAGTAAAGAACTACAGGTAAACTAAATGTGTAGAAGTACTTTCTTCAGAAAACAATACTAAAAAGTTTTAAATAGCTTTTTAAAACATAAAAATGCGCAGGACACCACGCCGTCGTCATGATCTCGAAGTAAGAAATTATCGTCATTCTGCTACGAGGTACCAGGCAACAATTCCTAGGGGGCAACTCACAGCACAGCCAGACACGAGTCAATTTAGAAAAGTTCGTTTTTAACCGGGAATCGAGCCCGTCACGTTTGCGTTTAAGGTGAATCACCCGCCACTACTCCATGAGAGTTGGCCGCATACTTGCGCACGCGCAGGCGACTGACTGCCGGCGCGATAGGGGGCGCTGGCTATCAGCACAGATTTCACGTCCACTATCAGATCGCTGCCTACGCGCATGACTGTTCATTTTGAGTGAATGATAAGGTTCCATTCAGACAAAAATTTTATTTGATTCCAAACAGTCTTTTTTATTTAAATAAAGTCTATTTAAATATGTTTGTATGTTTGTAACACAATCACTCTTTAACAGCTGAACGGAAATAGCTGGCTTATTAAATAGGATAATATACAAGGTGTTACAAAAATATCCCTAAAGCCTAAAAGGTCTCTTGTAAAAAGTCTATTTGCAATATTTGAACACCATATGACCAGAAAAAAAAAAGAATTTGGATAAAACTATCAATAAACTCAACCCTGAAAACATAAAACTGAAGAGTAGACTACCCAAAAGGTTATTTACATTCATACCCAAATTGTTTCTTCTGTCTTTTTAAGACGCCAGTACTTAAAGCGGTTGGATTTTCTTCTATTGAGATAGCAAACTTTATTGTCTTTTGTTAAAATTCTATGAACATTCAGTTACATTGACGCGACAGGTTATTGGGCTTGGCACTTTTTGCCGGTTTAAAAATATTTTCTTTTTTATGAGAATAATTATATTAAATTAAAATTTATTTATTTCCATAAAATTATAAGATAACAAAAATTCACTTTTTTTTTTAAAAAATCAGAATTATTTATCACATTGTATGATTATTTATACCTCTGGCTTAGTTGTGAACTTGTGCATCTACGGAAACGAAGTCGTGGACAGAAGAGTTAGTAATAAATACAATTTGCCTAAGACTCCTTCTTCGGGATATTTAATTTGTACTTTTTAGAGAGCATAGAAAATATGGCAAGTAGGTTTAAGGAATATCTATATTACCATCCTCCGTATAAATTCAACGTGCTGTAAAGGGTGTTAAAGACGTCAGTCGTACTAGCACTGCAGTTGACCATTACAATTTAAATTACATCTGAACACAGTTTTAAATATTACAGAAAAAACACCCTATTTGATGTTATAAAATATATTTCACAATGACATTTAGGAGTGACTTCATTATACATTTCCTTTTCACGTTGCGATATCGAAGGGGTCCTTTATCGGATCATCGCTGCGTTCGCGCATGCGTGTGTGTTGCTGTCGGTACACGTTTTGGGGGCGAGAGTGGGGGCCTGTGTGATACGTCGAGTTAGATAAAAAGATATCATGTTCAAAACTTGAGAGAGAGCAGAGGTGTTATAGTAAGACAGCTTTCTTTCCTATTTCATATTCGTCTGTAGCTTTTATTTGACGATTTTAATATAGTGAAATTTATTATTAAATACCATATCAGTATAAATGTTAGGAAAATAGGCGATGACATTCTTGATTTAGGCGTATTATAATTTAATCGCCGGATATTTTTTATTAGCGACAGTGAAATCGGCCTTATATAGTATGAACGTTTAATACTACCTGTTCCCGCTAGTACGAATATGGGTATGAATTACATTATTATTTTCAGATTTAATGTACACAAAAAATAAGACACTCCTGAAAACATACGTGAACCAATGTTGATATAAAACAAGTTTTACCTACTATTGGGGTAACATTAGAATCGTGCTTTTAAGATCCAAAAGTTGACAAACTAACTTAGTTCTAACCAAGTTCTAATCTAATATCTGTATCAATTAACATAATATTTGCTGAAGAAAAAAAAGGATCATTTTTATTTTTTTGTATCAAGTCAAATACGCATATCTATCTTTACAATATGAACTGAAACCAAACCAACTTAATTTAGTCGTGTAATACATATTTATGATGATAATTATGATTGAGTAACAAATATCGAAAAAAAATCGCATTTATAATATTAGTAAGTTTTTAAAAATATATATTTTGTCAAATGTTAGTCAATTAAATAAAGCCACAGTGTAAATTAACGTGACAGCTCGATAACAACGTGGTTTGAGGAGTTTAATATTTTTTTTGTAAAACCTGTATGTTATTCTCGTAAATCATTTTATTTGTAAAATTTTGATAAAATAATCGCATTTTTTGTCTCAATCCAACTTAAGCCTAGGGGTTTACCGTTGCGTGAATAACATAATGTTTATACATATTATTCCCCCATATCAGCAGGCAAGTCGGGAGGCGTGTTATTTCCTCCCGATAAAAAACTGACTGATAACACGTTTTAATTAACAAATACCTACTCCCTGATAAGTATTCGTTTTGATCTCGAGGCACAAATAAGTCCAGTCCTGGGTTTTCCATTGTTTTAACGATTAATGCATTATTTAATGATAAGGGTCAGTAGTTTAATTAAGAAATAATTAGGTATAGCAAACGATAAATATGTGCGGGCAACTACCTATTTGTAACGTAATATACAAACATTATTATCATTGAGAGGTTGTGTCAAGTAGTCTTACTACACCTTTATTATGCAGTAATTATATTTCTAAATAATTATTTTATCATACAGTTAACCTATAATTTCTGACCTGACTTGAAAATACTTCAATTTGGACAATATACTATCTTCATTTAACACTTATAAAAGTGCTCTTAACAAACAACACTGTATTCATAATCATTGAGTGCCATCTTCTAACGAAAACTGTATTAGTAGATTCAATTCAATTCAGTTATTTTCATGTACTGCTTACTAAGTGATGTGCAATTGTGGTGGGTAAGGTACTGCAAGTATTAATATACAACATGCAAGATATGCCAATGATCGATAAAGCATGATGAAGAAAGCACTGTAAATATCAATTATCATCGTTTATTAGTAACTCTAAAATTTATAGTATTTCACAATCAGGGGCGTGCATTGCATATAGGCTATTAAGCTGTGCCTACCTCCCTTCAAATAAAACTAATCGTACTGTTAAAAAGAATTGTAATTTCAAAAAAGAAACATACATAATTAACAATTATGCCAATAAACAGAATCGTATAAAAATATCATATTCGCAAAACCTACTTCTACTAAAACTCAAAAATGCGCTCGCTATAAAATTGACCAGTAGGCTCTGCAGAGACCGCCTACTTGCGTAGCGCGAAATTCACGCGATTTTCGCTCTTCCGTACAGCGACCAAAATACTGCTCGTAATACGGAAAAATAAAAAAGTCTGTTACTTTCATAGAATAAAACTTGACAATTGACATTCGCAATTTATCCGCTTGACAAAGGTCGAGTAGGCAAGACTACTGTAATCCGTCTAAATGCAAGACTCAGTAAGCGTATACAATAATACATTAACAATAGTACATTTTTCCATTGGCCGGGTAATTTGA
The DNA here is from genome assembly GCA_963576865.1 of Anania hortulata. Classification (NCBI taxonomy): domain Eukaryota; kingdom Metazoa; phylum Arthropoda; class Insecta; order Lepidoptera; family Crambidae; genus Anania; species Anania hortulata. The sequence continues at coordinate 3,227,255 of OY756388.1, read as the reverse complement.
GTTCCGAATTATGCCGAAATCGATCTTGGCGTGCTCGAACACATTTTAGCAGGGTTTAGATACGCCAAAGTTTATTTTGGCTCAATTCGGAACAAGTTTAGTGATCTGTGATTTACGATTTCAAATGTAACCTCAAATATAGTATTAAAGATTTTTAACAATATTCTTGATTAAACTTGTGTTAACCACTTAGGTTAAAAGTTAGTTGTTGTAATAGTTGAAGCGTATTAAAATGCGGTGAACCAATAACAAAGTCAAAAAACTACTACTAACTAACTAGATAACTATGTTAACTCGACAAAAACGCCGAAGCCGTCAATTTGTTGTTTGTTTACCTCTCGCAATAAGTTATGTTTTTGTTACCAAACAATGAAGTTTCTTAAATAAAGTGCAGTTTAATAAGCTTATCGGTGCAAACATGATGAAAGATTACAGACTGGTTATAGGTGCGCGAAAAAGTGATAACTAGGGAATTACTTTTATGCAATAAGAATATCAATAAAATGACATGTTACGATAATTCATGCATTTTTTGTGATATTTGTGGTGCTCCATACAAATTTTCACTGCCTTAAATTATATATTCTTGCCTCGAAACGCTAAAATTGGTAAGTCTTATTTCAAATAAATGATTTTTATAGCAAGATTTTTTGTGATGATGTTACTGCCTAGTGCCTACCCAGCCCAAAATTCCATGCACGCCCCTGTTCACAATATTGCTTGACTAAAATCTCACTAAATTACATCAAACGAATCAGTAATCGCGCGTCTTCTATTCAAACCATTCTAAAATAATCTCGATTTTCAAAGCGCGGCCCCACCAAGCTTATCTAAAACAATTTCTATTGTCTTATTAAGCTGTTTTTTCCCAAAATAGTGTTATCGCCCGGATCGGGAGTCGAACCTTATCTCCCTTATCCAATCTCGCACCGCGCTATCGTGGATCTCGAGTTACAAGCGACCTCGATGGTAGGTTTTGTTATAATGTTGAATTTTAATCCTTTTGAAATTTTACTAGAGTTAAATGTGGTAATAATTGTTTAATAATTTAGATTTTTTGTGGATCTGTTGTCTTATTTAATGTCTAAAGTCTGAACTGGAAGATAATAAGGGGGATCATCACAGCAGCCCACGAAATTGAAAATGTATTATGTTAGTCAAATAGCGACTGGTTGACTGTGCAAACTTATCGAAATTTTATTGAATTCGATAATTTATTTGATATAACATAATTAAAAAATGTATTTGAATTCATAGACGGCTGAAAAAGCTGAACTTCATGACACAATTACCACTTAAATATACCTTCTCAAAGGCAATATTTATTTTATTTCATTTTGCGGCAAAAATAGTTTTTACTGAAAACCTAATCACTTAATAATCAATTCTCCTTGTTGATTTTTATTTTGTCATAAATATGACTGATTGATTAAAATATGATATTTTTAAATGAGGTAAATAAATTGTTTAAGTGATTATTATTCAGTAAAAATATCATGATTACATCCGCGAATGTTAAATACATTCGCGGATCATCAGTATACAATGTAAACCAGAGTAGCTATTTGTAAAAAAAACGTAAGAAATTTTGATTTTTGCGGGTCATCTTGAACGATCTTCCATAAATTGATTTCTCTGACTGATGCTTATAGTAAATAAATGTTAGATTTACCTCAATATTTTATAAATTAAATCTGTTCTAATTCTTAAAATCTTGTTATAAGTACTTTGCGCTTGCACCGTCACTTAACAACATTAACCTAAACTTATCATAACCGGTTTAAAAAGGTATAATTTAGTATTTTGTTTGCTCTAAATCTGTATCCATTACAGCGTAAAATACAAGACCTACTCCGTTTATCATTCCCATCAATTGGTCTCGCCCGATAATGCGTTCAACAAATTCAACTGCAATAAAGTGAGAAAATTTAGTATGTAATAACATTTGAATCTGATTTTCTATGCTATTACAAATATGTTCGTAAAAGCAAAATATTAGTTTTATTTCTCAAGAATGATAATTTAAACTAAATAAAATGTACCTACATGAATTCTTGTCCACACACGGGCATAAGATATGCGGAGGGGCTTGTGAACGAGGATCGGCGAACGGCGGCGAACGACAGCGAGCAAATGTGCAATCACTGTATCTTCCTGCGATTAATCTTGGATTATACTCTTTTTTATTATACAGTCCGCTTTTTACTATAATTAACATCTCCCACCACCGAAGGTCCTAACAATTCTGTTTTGTAATGTTTTATGTTATGTTTTATATCTGCTAGACAAATATTTAACCAACCATAATATCTAATGCTATTTATAGTTTTAAATCTGCATTTTCATTAAATTATTTTTAAGAAAGCTAGAAATGTATTTCAAAGAAATGTAACTTTATATTTACTTTTGTCGAATAAGTTGTAATTTTTTTATCAAGAAGCGTGTACATTTTTATTTTTGTTTTTAACGCGCTTAGCGCTAATAAATGAATAAATGAAATGAATGAATGGGCTAGTTTCCTAAAAAAATCTAATAAGTCCGTCAGTTGGATTAACAGAATATTGGGCACCTATTTTTTCTTTTCTCAATCAAACAAAACATAATGAAGATATAGCCCGTTAAAGTTCCGCGTTACGTCACGCCTTGGGACACTTTTTAGCAACGCGTGACGTCACGTGCTCACTTTGATGCGCTTTATCTTTGTCATTTTTTGTTTGATTGACAAAATACAAAATATGGGTCCAATATTTTTTGATAATCTAACTGACGGACTAAATAGAATAATCTTTTTTTGTCCCAGGAAACTAGCCTATTAATGGTTAGAGTTATTAAGATAATTAGTTCTTAGTTAATTTTTAAAAGCAATTAAATCCATTTTATTACCTACCTAAGGTCTTGACAGGCTCGTATGAAGTCAAGATGCTTTGTCACAACAGTCAGAATCTAGTTAGGAGCAACATTTTTTTAAATTATTTAATGAGATAAGTCGTTTCAAAATCGATAATCCTGTTACAGAAATGAAACAATTATTAATTTATGTTTTAGGTTTGGTAATAAAACGATTAAAACACTGCTTAGAGACCAAATCTTTCTTGCACACTAATTGTTCGTATCCCCCATATTTCGGCTGCGGCCGAGTGGGCCGGGCTGCTCACGCGCAGCTAATTGATTCCACGCGGGGCGGGGCTGGCGAAAGGTCGCGGCTTCGACTCCGGCTCGGGCTGTGACGTTGACGAGATTGAACGTGTGAAGATTTCGAGATCAAAGTTGAAAGAATAGTTGTCTAGTAGAAATTAAAATGGCTGATTCATTCGTCTGATGTCTGTACTCGATATTTAATAGCATTAATATAAAAAGACAAACAATAAGTATCTACAGTAAGTTACATTTAGCAAAAGTCCTTATTTATTTGTTAATTTCATTCTAGGGGGTTCTGCAGCATCTTTTTTTATGGGGCCAACAACGAAATCGCAAAAATAAAACTTCCTAATACTAAAACCTCTACCAGCGAACCTCAGTCACTATGGAAAATTTAATTATATCATGACCACCAAAACCCGATATGATATAGCACTATAGCGACACCAACTGTAAAAATATGATAGATATAGCTGCCATTTTGAATTTTTATCGAAACAGCGATCATAATTTGTGTCGTCACCGGCACTGCGATTCAAAATGGCGGCTATATTTATCATATTCTTACAGTTGGTGTCAATATATCGCTATATCATATCATATCATATCGTGTTTTGGTGCTCATACTAGGGAGGCTGACAAGGAAGGAGTTGACATAAATAAGACCCTTATGTTAAATTCACAATATTGTACCTACTTGTTCAAAAATTTACGTCCGAGACACTTAACTAGCAACCCAGTTTGACAATCTTTGATAAGCATGACTTCATGTTTTTGTTTCTTTCTACCTTAAAGTATCTCCATGAACGATGAAAGCATCTCCACAACCTTACCTAGTTCTAAGACGAGTAGAGTTTAATGTTGAAAGGTGTGTATACTTCTAAGGCCTCCAACTCCTATAAAGACACTCCAAGGTTTCAAAAGGACCTCTATTAGCTCTAAAAATAATTTTAATCACTATCTACTCGATATTAGACATCATTCTGTAGCTGTCAGTTTAAATGACGTTGACAGAGACAGAATGATGACAGGTCCACTTGCGCAACGATGGATTGGGTTAGTACGGGGCTACGTCGTTCTGTAAGTGGACCTGAGTCTAGTGTAAAGGTAACAATAATGTTTGCTATAATTATTTCTTATAGTATGTAGTAATACAAGACTTAAAACTACCAACACACCGTATCTTTCACACCGTCACGCGCATCCATTTATTTAACGGATCGCGATCTGAGATGACGCGGCCATCGCGATAGCGCGCCATAGAACCGAACATAGTGTGTTCAATATCTATATACATCCAACTATTATTTTCAGTATGTCTTTAACTAATACTATACACTTCACGGGTAGTAATAGAATTCATTTCTTGTAACAAATTTATTTTCCCGACGTTTCGGCCCAACCCAATTGCATTTTTAGCATTAACCGTTTAACTGTTTAAACGTTTTTAAATTGTATTGTATTTTAATCTTATCTTAGGAACATTAAGTTAATTTAAGTTAATATACGGTGGCAGCTATTTCATAATCACTGGTCAAACGATTAATAATACCCGTGTTTATTGTGTTAGTTAAAATGCAACAAGAAAATTGAAAAGTCTAACTGCTAAGAAACTTGACTATTAAAGACAGTCTATCAAATAAAATCATCTATGAACTTTTCGCAGCCGACTTAAATGCAGTGTTAATTTTTTTTTGTTGTTGTAATAAATAGCTAAACTATCAGTAAGTACACTGTGAAGTCAGCAAAGAACACTTGCAAGATAATTACAGGCGAGAAAATATTAATATCTGCGATCGCATAGATCAGTGTCTGCAATATAAATCGGCGCGCGTGCGCCGGCTAGCAGATAACAGGGCTGTATTTATAACCCAATCTGTTTTGGTATTGCTGCCATAAAGACGCACAGGGTCAAGAACTCGTATACAGGTATGAGTTGTTACAGAGAACCTTAAAATAACCTGTAGTATCTAATCCCTGTAAAAACAAAATAAATACTACCTAGTTTAAAGTAACACTCTTCTTCATAAAACTAAGTCATCATCATCATTTCAGCCATAGGACGTCCACTGCTGAACATGGCCTATGTTCAGCAGTGGATGACTTTCATTGGGGGGGATTGCCAATACTCACCACGCTTGGCAGGCGGGTTGGCAAACGCAGTTTTTTATAAGATTTCGCACGCAGACGCTGCTGCCCGTCTCGTGCTATAGGAATTAGTCGCCTCTTAAAGTGTATTCTTTACGGCCGTCCCCACGTGGCACCATAATATATAATATTAATAATATGTACTAAGTTTAGTGCCACAAGCGAACCTTTTTGACATTGCGAGGAGAACACCAGATGCCACCTCACGAGATATTAAAGCGCTGTACGAATAAAAAACAATATTAATACGTAGTAGCAATAAAAAAAAATATACAAAAAAATATTTTTACCAAATGATGTCTATTATGTTAACTAAGATGTTTTGTATCGATTTAAAATTAATGTAACCAATGAAAACTCAGATTATGAATATGAGTCTAAAGGAATGGAAGAAGTAATGCAAAAACCAAAACTTAAACGTTACATTCCGTGTGTATTTTATCACGTAAAAGTGAAAAATGATATCTAGTAAAAGTAACAGTGATAATTAACGTCTTGGATAATTTGTTTAGTGGGAATCCAATCTTTTTAACTAGTTAATTAAATAGTTAACTCAATATGCTAATTTAGTTCGGAACTTTCTGGGGTTTTGAGTAATAAAATATGATTTTTAGTATTTGGGAGACCGGGGATAGTGAACTGTAAGGGGTAGGTTGACTGACTGTCAAAAAATTTACTTTTTTTAAAGTGTTGCGTAATATTATAATTCAAATGGGTGCGAAAAGCTGTTTTCTCTCCCTGCTCAGTTGCCAGACACGCGGTATTACATTTTTCGCGCTTAGTTAAACGACGCAACAGTGTCAAATAAGTCTAGTTTTTGACAGTTAGTCAGCCTACCCTTAAAGTCAACTATCTCGGTCTTTAAGCCATTTTTTTTCGAACCAAACAATTTAAAACTTTTGATTAATCGTCCTTCATATTACATAGGACGACCTTCGTAGCTGACAGGTGAGCATACCGGACTTGGTGTCGCTATCTCTGAAGTTCCGAGTTCGATTCCCGGTTGGTCAATGTAGAAAAATTTCTTTTCTATATTGTCTCGGGTCTGCGTGTTGTGGTACCGTCGTTGTTTCTGATTTCTGTAACACAAGTGCTTAAGCTACTTACCATAGGATCAGAGTAATGTATGTGATGTTGTCCAATATTTATTTCTTTAAATGGTTTTAAAGTAGGCCCTCGATTTATTCTATCAAAAAAATGATTTATTATTTATTAAAATTTCACTTCAAAATAATAACTGTAACACCAAATAACGCTCTACGTTCAAAAGACTGTCTGAGGGGGGTGGGGGCGCGTTATCGCCAAACGCCCCGATCGCAACGAGATTCGCCCGCGCGATCGCACAAGCGATAGCGATCGTTGCCGAGATACGCTCTTCCAGAATATGTCTGTAGTGATGTGACCACATTTCTACAAAATAGAACAAGAACTTAAGCAATCGATGAACTCGTACATGGTTACCGACTCGATTCGTTAATTGAGCGATAGCAATCGTAGCCAATATATGAGTCTTATAGAAGCAAAGTCAGCAACATCCACTTCAACTAAAAACCCTACAGAAGATTTTAAATTGATTTACGCGTCATGCAGTAGCTTTTAATCATTATGATGATGCTGTTTTTGCCACTAACCTGAGTTTGTAATGTCTGTTTTGTATAGGATATTGCTGGTTTAGCTACAATTTTATTGTTTTATCGAAATATGTTGACGTTTTACTACAAGACTGCAAGTTGCTACAGTAAAAAAAGTGGATGTTGCTGACTTTGCTTCTATATGACTCATATATCGTCATTGAAAAATTGACTTTTCAAAAAGTGCGACAAATCTAATAATGCTCGCTTAGCTTAGCTCAATTTCTAACTTACTTTTGCTTTTCATTACACGAGATAATTGCTAAAATCATCATCAGATAGCGATTCCGATACGTCAGTACCGATGCCACTATCGCTTCAATCGAAACTGTTCATTGGAAAAAGTCTACAAGTAGCGATTCGGGTGCTACTCAGTTACCTAGTAGACTAGGTTATTTTAGAAATTTCAGCCAAAACTATGAATCCTTTCAGGATATTTTGACCGTGATAGTATTGCTTTCTATGACAGCGTTTAAGTTAAACAGCTACAGTTTTCTCTTTTGGTGCACTAATTATCAAAAACTCTAATCTAACTTTTAGTTTTGTTTGGAAATTGATACATCGAATTCGTCATGTAAGTATTTTTTTTCAAATTGTATTTAATAATCGACATAAGACAGCATCAATTTTCTCATAATACATTTAAAAAGACATCTTATCGATACCGTTACACATCACTATTACCCGGTCTCTATCTTTCCAAAATCGTTTTCACCTAATCGCCAGAGAGATCTCTCTCTAATGACTTTTATGGTGCTTTCCTACGATTTATGTTTAGTATTAAAAACGTGGATCTTGCCAACTTAACATCGTACACCTACTATAAGATATTGTTTTGTGAAAACTGGCATAAATTTTGAAGATCTAAAATCGTGATAGTTTTTGAATTGTTGTTTATTTATTGGCGAAATTATCATATTTATTACGATATTAATTTGAAATGAAGATGATAAAAATGGCGTGTGGTTTTGATGTCACCATTTTATACAGAATGTATGAAGTCGTGTTATTCTTTGATATGGTAAGTGGTACCCAGGACCAACATGATTTTTACCGAAGTTATTTTTTATATTTAAGTGTGTAAATTTTAATTACTGGGTTTTCTTTCAGTTTCAGCATAACTCGGCATAATCGGCATAATTTCTTTTCAGTTTCAGCATAAATATTATAATTAATTAAAATAATGTTTTTTGCTATTAGGTATAAATGAAAAAATAAAATGTGTATGTAGAGGTATTCCCAGCAATTCTGTACAAGTCAAGAAATGTGAAAAATAATATTAATTGTCTTTTAACATTTGAAATAAATAACGGCTCTTTTTGCTGGGCTGAGGAGTTAAATACAATTGGATTATCAATTTTTTATTTCAAACTGCAACAATATGTTGAATACGTCTCTTGTAATCATGGAACAAGGTATTTTAAAAATGGAAGCTCTAATCGCAAAAGCGTACATAAGTTAGTTTTTATCTAACCGCGCATGCGGGCGGTATCGCGATGCCGATACTGTCTCTGCCCGTATGGCAAAAGATACCGTGTTTGTGTACTCCTGCTTATATTGATATTCGATCTGTCTAGGCTATGATGAAGAGTTCTATGCTGTACCTACCTAATCTGCCAGCTTCCAGACCCTACTTTGCGATCGCAAGGTGATCGCTATCTCGCTTGAGTCAGACTAAACATGATGTCGCTTATGATTTTGATGATTTAGTTATCCATTACTTATGATAGGAAATAATAAGATAACTATATAGTAGCCTATGATATGCAACAGCTTTTGTTTATTAGACTATCAATGGTTTTAGGGTTTATTTCAAAGTTGAAAACTGAATTTTATTGATAAATTAATAAATTAATAATAAAATTTTACCGATTTTCAAATTCAACGTCAACGAAACTTGATAACTCTAAAATAGAGATAGATACTATATGGTATTGTTAACACGCCATCGTTATTCGTTAGGGCTATTCAATCTTCTAATACTCCAACTTAGTTTTTTTTGGAGTCGGTGCCAGCCAAGTGGACAATTTTGGTTGACTGAAGAGAGTCAGATAATGTCGCATGGCATTGGGTCTACCTTTAGTAAGACTTTAATTTGTGCAATAAAGTTTAAAAAATAAATAAGAACAGTTTAAATATTTTCATTTGCACTAACTCCAAAAATAACTGGTGAAATAAATAACATTTTTAGCTTTTTAGTTTTTTTTTTGTTTATGCCTTCTTTATTTGATAAATTACCTAGGCAGCAATGTTTTTTAAAACAGTCGAGTATTCACTGTTCTTGTGAAATACTTGTGTAGTAGTACTATCAGCAATTTAATCAACATTAATAAGTTAAGTATTCACAAAAACATTGTCGCAATGCATCTCATGTATACCTTACATCGGCAACTTAATGTGCTGTTTCACGCTTTTTAGTTCTTAAATTAACCCAGTAAGGTCGAAAATAGCTTACACCTGCATACATGTGACGCCCCGCGACTGTACCCGACTTGCATCGTTTATCTGCCGTATCGGCCACGTGACGTAGGAAGCGCCCTCGCCTATCGCATCCGGGCGCCGGTAGGGCTGCCAAAAACCATTCAAAATTATTAAATTGTATGTTTGGAGGTACCTGCGGTTCTTAATAAATAACAAATATGCGTTTGACAATGCGGCATAATATGCTTTTAAGTACCGCCTGGTGTAGTAGTTCGCGCTTCGGACTACAAAGCCAGCGGTTGCGGGTTCGAATCCCGCAAGAGGCAAATGTTTGTATGATGAGCACAAGTATTTGTACCTAAGTCATGGAAATTTATTAAGGTATTTAAGTATGTATATCCGTTATCTAGTCGCCACAATACAAGCGTTGCTTAGTTTAGGGCTAGATAATTGGTGTGATTGTGAAAACAATTATTATTATTAGTAATACACAAGGCATTAACATCATTGTGCTAAAAGACAAGCTTGTTACAAGACAGTAAATTTTGCCAAGGAATGTCATACCAGTACACCTAGACGTGAACCAATCTAGTTAAGTTCATTTTTTGAATTAAACTAAAACGAAGATCGAACCTGAGATGGTTTGGTCGTGAATAACCATGTTATCCGATAAAAAGACACGTCGTAGCGTACGATACTTAAATATATTATTATAATTTTGATCATTGCGGGATTCAAACCAGCGACCTGGCTCTGTAGTCCGAAACTATAACCACTATGCCAAGATATAGTCAATTTTGGAAATACACACATGTCTCCGTGACATGTCCAATATAATAAATGAATTTTCTTTTTTTCATTCATCTTCATATTTCTGAAGCATTTCATGTTTATCTTCTATTTGACAACCCTATCCATGTTTGAGTTTCATTAAAAGAAAATGACTTTTATAGCATAGAATTAAGTGTCAGTTTTGTTTGACTAGGTTTATTGGGCTTTTAATTAATTCATGATCTGATATTAAGAGGTAGGTAGGGAATTTTATTAGAAGCGGTTGATAAATGTTTATAATCATTTTAAAAATCATTGAAATTCTGCATGTCTTACCTTTATCAAATTATTTTCTTAATTGTGATTAATGTGAGAGTTTGTTTGCTTGATATACAATTACTATTGAACGGCTGAACGGAGTTAGCTGATATTAATTGGTACACGTTCATCTAGCTCCTCAAGACAGAGAAGAACCAATATCTCTTTATTATCAATATTTTGTATGGAGAAACAGTAATTTGTTTACAATATTTTTTCACCCTTTCGAAGTTGTTCCCGTAATAAAAGTTTCTTGTTTTTAACACATATTTATTGCACGAAGATGTACAGTAACGGCACTCTGTCTATTAGCCGTCCACATTAAAAATCGTCACGCAGAATATGTTAAGACAAAAAAAACAAAAGAGGTTTTCTTTCAACATGAAAAAACTATTTCCATATAGTTTTTTTCATGTAGTTCTAATTAAATATAAACCACAGATTATTTGAGACTTTAAATTCTGGGAACCGGCTGATAACCTCATTTTGATTAAAAACGCGGTATCTGTGTAACTTAATCATAGTTCTGTGGAAGCTTATCGCAAACTTTTTGTAAGTTAGTTAATTTATTTAATTAAAGGACATGGCGGCGCGCTGGGACAGATCTTGCGGAAGTTAAGGTTATCTCCTTTTGATGGTGGATTATACATTTTAACAAAAAATTGCATGAATATTCGTTCTCGTTTTAGTGTAATGTCTTTATCATTTAGTTAGTTCAAATACAAATCTATACTACAGTACTTAATAAGTGATATATGTACCTACATTGTTGGTAGGTACAGCAGGATTCAACAGGACTTAAAACTTATGGTCATTTAAAGCATACGTAAACGAGACACAATATTTAAATACAAGAACTTTATCCTGTCAGACCAAAAAATTGCAAAAAAAATACATATTTCATATTTTTGTAATTTTTTTTGGGTGTTCTTTTGCTATTTAGTAAATAGCCAATCAACTGAATACAGTTCTCGTACTGCCTACTAGGGATATTTTGCTTATTTTTTGGGAATTCGATGCAGGCACTTGTCTTAAATCAAATCATTTTATTTGTGAAAATGTGGGTAACATTATGGTGACCAATGGAGTTAGCACAAACACGTTTACACATATTTGTTTATTTATTCTTTATTGCACGAAACAAATGTAGGTACAATGGTCGGACTTAATGCCTAAAGGCATTCTCTACCAGTCAACCATTAAGCGAGGCAGAAATATTGATATAAAATTAACGCCGAATTATTTTAAATTTAGGTACAGCTTTCCATATTCCGACCTTATATAACGGCACAAGGTGAAGCGGATTTTTTTTTAAATATACAGATACTAGCTGTTGCCCGCGACTTCACCTGCGTGGTCTTTAGGGGTATGAAAAATAGATGTTGGCCGATTCTCAGACCTACTCAATATGCTCACAAAATTTCATGAGAATCGGTCAAGCCGTTTCGGAGGAGTACGGGTACGAACATTGTGACACGAGAATTTTATATATAAGATATAAGTAATAGAGACCTCTCTAACTTAGATTTGTCTTTACTTCAAAATGACTTCAACTCCGCAATCGCATTATTCAATTTCGATCAACCAACAGCTTTACTTAGAAACCCAATAGTTAGAATTTAAGAACAATAACTACGATTTATTCGCGACCCGTGGGCGCGCTCACGACGCGACACAGCGACAATAAAATCGCGCGATCTCGCGCGTTAACAAGCGGACGCGACGTCGCGCGATCCCATCGCGCCAATTTGTACGCGCGTCGCGCGACGATTTATTGGGCACGCGAGCCGTGTTATGGCTAGGCGCATAGGTGGCCGTTGACCAGATATACAGAGATGCGGGATCAAATTAAAATGGCCGGCCTAAGAAGACGCTTTGACACAAGATATCACCAACTATTGCTCTTCTATGATCACGATTGATTTAGATAATCAAGATAAGAAAAAAGGGTACCTTAAGCAAACTTTCTTCTTTTTTTTGACAGTGCAACTGAATGTCAGAATGGCTATTTAGCAAACTTACCAACATAATATGTTGAACTTTAGTGTCCCTTGGACTGGCATACTTACCATAGGATTCCGTTATTTCATGAATACAAAAAAAAAGTTCCTAAATAGTGCAAAATAGTGCCCAAAGGAAAAAAAAAGTGCTCTTATTATAGCCATAGTTCAATGAGTGCGCTATAGAAAAAGGTTTCGCCCAGCATACTCACCTTTCGTTTGGATAAACTTTACAAGCTATTAGTATAATTAATGCATTGAAAAATACTGCTGAAATAGTGAAAAGAGCGCGCAAACGAAAAAACAGTAGTATTTTATTATTTACGAAATTATAGCCAGTTTGGCCTCAAGCCTTCAAGCCAAAGGGGCTTACTCACCTCTAGAGTTGTAAAGTGTCCGTCACGTTATAAATGTCTGACCAATATGACCGAGCAAATTGGACATTTTCTCAATGTGACCGGACATTTTGGACATTTATTGTCATTAACGTCACAATCAATTCTAATGACAAACTATTTACTTATAAGAAAGACAGGCTTTAGTAGTGACTGTGATGAGCTATAACGAAATGAAATTTCTTAAATTAATTTATCTTTCTTCACGAACAAGCCAAAAAGCGTTGTATCGTTACGAGCGAGTTTTTTTTTTAGTTTAATCCAGATCCAATTACATGTTTTATTGTCAAATACTTAACATTTAAGACTTAATTTAGTGAAATTCTTCTTTTTTAAAATTTATTACTAAAAAAAATATGTGACATGACAAGCATTTATCATAAATGACGGACGCTTATAGCATATGACCGTCAATTTACAACTCCACTCACCTCTGCGTGCAAACCTATTCGCGCTAATACAATTAACATCTTAATGCATACTGCTTGCGATAGTGCCCAATGTTGATGTAATTATTGCTTGATAAAATCAAGTCGAAGATTTCCAAACTTGATGTCAAACATTATCATATATTTATATTATGTATAGTCGAGTTCAAATACTTTTTAAATGTATAAACTATTATATTCCGGGCGACATCCGTAGCCGTAGGGCGAGCACGCCGAACTTAGTGCCGCCATCTCTGAGGTTCTAGTATCGATTCTCGGTCGGGTCAATTAAGTTAACGATCGTTTCTATGTTGTCTTAAGTCTGGGTGTTGTAGTACCATGGTGGTTTCTGATTTCTATAACACAAGTGCTTTAGCTTAAGATCAGAGCAATGTATGTTATGTTGTCCAATATTTATTTATCTATTTATATAAAAACTAGCTGTTGCCCGCGACTTCGTCTGTGTGGTCTTTAGGGGTATGAAAAATAGATGTTGGCCGATTCTCAGACCTACTCAATATGCTAACAAAATTTCATGAGAATCGGTCAAGCCGTTTCGGAGGAGTACGGGAACGAACATTGTGACTCGAGAATTTTATATATAAGATGAATCCCTATTTCCCTTTGTAATAGCATAACTTGAGAATGACGTTTTCTAATACATTGTAGAAAGTTTTTACGAAAAAAAAATTAAGAAAGTTGCACAGAAAATCTTTCATCAATAAAAACGCAACTACGCAAACGAAGTCGCGGGTAACCGCTAGTTTATTTAATAATATTAATTTATTACATTTGAAGGGCGGCACCAGCTGGCTACCAATAATCCTTTGGTGAGGGAACCATTACATGATGGCTACTTATCCAGACTCTCCGAATGTGCTGTTTTATTTTCCCTTATCGCAAGTACTAAAGTAAGACTCTGGCTGCCCCCCTAGCATGATCACTAAAACGCGATATGATATAGCAATATATCGGAATCAACTGTAAAAATATGATAGTTAAAGCCGCAATTTTGATTTTTTATCGAAACAGCTATCATAATATTTGACGTCACCGGCACGGCGATTCAACATGGCGGCTATGTCTATCATATTTTTACAGTTTGTGTCATTATATCGCTATATCATATCATATCATATCGTGTTTTGGTGCTCATGCAATGGAGGCTGAGCTACCACCAACCCTATCATATACTATAATATCGTTATGATTACTTGATTAAATTACTAATGTATAATAACAAGTTTTTCACAAAAAATAAATATAAGTAATCTAGGAAATATCGCAGTGTCCCTACTTTCAGCAAATCCTTCTAAAACATCTTTATTACTTGTGGCGGGAAGCGCTATATCTCGCCCTGGCAATTCCTCTAAACTGGCATTGCCAATTAAATCCGCCATTTTTATAAACGCAGGCGCAACACTCACGCCTCCGACGAAAGAGTGAAATATAAACGTTTCTGCTAGGGCTGCCACTAAGAGGTTAGTGGTAGAGTTTTTATTGATAAAAAAAAGTTTGTTATTTTTAAAAAAATCGAACATAATGAAACATTACCCAATGTAATTTCTCCCATATTACCTATCATCACGATTTAACTATAGTTTTATTAATGCAGGTCGTTATGATAATATCTACAAGGAGCCAGTCACAAAATTATTTGATGATTACGATTACTTTATACATCATCAATTAACTTTACTAGGAATCTTTTGTTTTTATTAACCTATTGTGTCCTACCATCTACCATGACCGTCTACTGTCTGTTATCCTACCATAGAAGGTTATTAGACCATATTATAAGCATACATGCTGGGCGAAGGATTCTCACAGATTCCTCCAGCTATGCCTGTCCAAGATCAGTTGTCAATCTTAACCCGTTGCCTGCAATATTAACACTAAAGGCTAAAGTTTTTATCAATAAAAGGTTTTCACTCGACAACCCTGTCCAAACGTGCGATAGATCGCTTCTCGCGCATAGTATCGGCGCAGCGATCGCGGCGCAATATCATTATTGCACCTCCCGCGCGCGCGCATACCCCAGACCATAGTTAAGTGTTTCCCATAGCATTCAAGGGTGTGAAGAGAAATGTTTGACATCATTCAATTGTAAGTAAAGAATCAAAAATAAGTACTTATCGATAAAGGCAAGAAAAAATCGATACAAATAAACTTTTTCGGTGACAATCACTCGGTGCAAAAGTGGCCTAAGATATGTTTTTATGGACTTGCCCATGCGAAGTCCCATTTTTATTTACCTCGTTGAGCACACAAAACAACGATTGAAATTATTATACGAGTAGGATGCTTATAGATCTCTTGTAAGTCTAATTTATTTTGAGTCTTCGGGTGCAATGCAAAATAATCCTAAGCGTAGGAACATACTAGACCGGCCAGATTGCAGGCTTGGTGGCTAGACGCCAGGCCCAGTGCTTAGGCACGCAGAGACTCAGCAGTGCAGCCGTGGCCTCATTGCGTCTGCATTTCTCAACCCGATAATAATATCAGTTCCAGCGAGTGTCACTGCAACAAAATTACCCACGACGCAGCGATAAAGCGAAAATGTAAATGAGACGTGCGAAAAGAATGAGATTATCTCTATTAGGTTTCAATTAAGGCGGGATGAGGCCGCACAATTATATTGTCACGAAGGTGCCGGCCAAAGGCAGGTGCTGTGGTATATCGCGCGCGCGATCGGCCACGCTACAGGGCTGCGCAGTGCCAACTTTAATAATCCTGACCTCAAGTTAGGCCAAGTTGCAAAGGCGATAAAAATCGGATACCAAACCTAAAATAGTGATTTAATTCTTGTGTGTTAAAGTGACGAATCGATAAAAATATTTATTGCCTTTACAAATTGCCCAACTGAAGATTTAATGTCGGAAAACTCTCTATGGAGCTACTGAACAGAATGCATGATGAAATTTGGCACGAAAGACCATGGCCTGGATTAACACATAGGATACTTTTTATCCGGGTAAGGTCAACGCAGACGAAAACGCGGGCAAAAGCTTGTATTTAATAATCTGACCCTAGACCCCAAGTTTGGTCAAGTTACAAAGGCGATATAAATCCGAAAGCGCTAAAACAATCCCACTTGTCAGACACGATCTTAAACAGGTGTCATCTTCTCGATTTGTCATAATAACATTCTAGGTACATATATTACTGTACATGGCCAGTAATAATAATTACTAGACCCTAAGTTTGGTCAAGTTTTAGGAGATAAAAATCCGAAGGCGCTGAAAACAGGTTTACTTGTTGAAAACGATTTCCAATTTGAACAAGCCAAGCCTTCTTAATGTCTCATATAAGGGCCGATTTTTCAAACGCCAGTTATCTTTTATAAAACGAATAAAATTAACGCTTGGACACATTTTCTATACGAAAACTGTCAATATGTCAAACTTATTCTTCAAATAAAAGTTATCTGGCTATTGAAAAATCGGCTCGTTAAGAAAAAAATTTGATCTTCACTTGTTTTATTTAACGTGTTCTTTGTCTAAGACTTCAATAACAACAGCGTTTACCTACTGATGATTGATGACCGATGACTGAACAGACACAAATAAACATAATCAGTGATTCAACTTAGTATACTGTTAGTTAAAAGTTCAGCATAACTTTATGCGTCACTTAGTGAATTATCACAATATTGTACTAATAAGTATCGTTCATTTTCTGAAAATAGGTCACTATTACTTTTACATTAGGTTCGTATTGTTAAAATATTGAACATTTAATTACCAACTTGTTACCTACCTGTATAAATAGCTTCAATGATTTAGGAGTTAATTTATAGTTCAATTATGTTTGGCATGTAGAAACAACCTATATAATAAGCTTAGATTACTGAGTTTATTCAAACTTTTAGGCCAATTTATTTCTAAAAAGAGATTTACTTAAGTTAAACAGTAAGTAAAGATTTTTTCTGAAATTATCGCTTAATGAAAGCGATTTTAGGTTAGTTAGTTCACTTAGTTATATTATTTACTTTGCTTCATAAGGGTTCCGTAGTCAAAACGAAACCCTTAAAGTTTCCCCATGTCTGTCAGTCTGTCCGCGGCTTAGCTAATAGACTTTTAGTAGGTACTAGTCACTAGTTATGGCGACAAAGAGGTGGGAATGAAAAGCCGTCAGCAGTGGAGCATTAGCGTCTTTGAACAGAATCTTCAGTCCAAAATTGCGGTGTTCTTCTAAATTAAAATACGTTTTTGTGCCTAAATATAAATGAAACAAAGGGACTTCCTTTCTCACAGTGCCATCGATATCTTAATCGACACGGCAACTGACTGTATACAGTCAAGCACAAAATTCATTACATTTTCTCTAAGTCCATAGAATTAAGGATGAAAATTGAAACTTCAGTTGCGGTAATATCATCGGACGGATGGACTCGCATATTTTATTGTAAGCCAATTAAAATTATTCCTTCCTTATTGATTGTGTGAAAGAGTTAGTTTCTAAACTAGTGCTGTGCTAGACGATAATTCAATAAGTTGGAAGCGAAGCGATATTTTGAAATTGTTGTGTGTTGTGATTTGTTGCGATTGTTCGGAAGTCACTAGTACTTCGCAAGTTGGTTGTTTCGTAAGTGGAATAAAGTATAATCCGTCTTTATACTGATACTGACTTGTTACGATATTTCGTAGTAATGCAATAATTACGACATTATGTAATTTCTGGATATTATAGTCCATGTTGCCTTCTGGTATGATAGTGTTGATGGATTATATTTGCTCATCCGCAAACAACATGATTCTACTATGTTTTGTTTTTTTGTTAATTTAGACTAGATTATTGGGATTAATCAATTAAAACGCTATATTAACCTTATACGTAATAAATTACTAGGTTTAACGTTATTATAACGTTTAAAAAGTAAATTTAGAGATAATTATTTACACTTAAATATCCGAAGTAGATTTTGTCTTAGTAATTTCGTTGACGCAACTTGAACTTTGAGTTGGATATTACTGTGTCATAGTATGTTAATTGTCAGTTTCACTGGTATGTACTAAGGCTAATGAGTGTCGATTGCGATAGCGAAGCGATAACGAAACGATAACGGTGCGATAACGCAGCAGCTACCGGTGGTTGTTTGGAATATGACCCAGATGCTTCGCACCCTTGGAATGAGTCAGTCATCGATCATAATATTATTGTAGTGTGTTTTAAATCCTGGCACGTACTTATTTGACTGCAATCGCGCCTGATATTATATGTATATACATTTTTTAAAGTATTTATAAACGCCTAGTAGCCTAAGGCTCGGACTACATGCATGTGGAATTTTTCAGACCTTCATACAAAATGTCTCCGGACAATCCCGGATTCAATCCTTTTTGTATGGGGTTCCGAAAAATTCCGGATGCAGGTAGTCCGAGCCTAAGTGGTAGATACAAATTAAAAAGAATAGCCGAACATCCTGGTGCCTATGTTTGTATTTTTATCATTATTTCATTTTAAAATTTTACCTGTTCAAAAGTGGAAAGTTTTTCATGGCAAACTTTTCAGCTGAGATTTTCAGGCCTTTTTCTCTTAAAAAACTCGTATTTATTTTGTTGCTCACTGTTTAATTCATGAGCATTCATCCGGTTGGACGTTCTTTCAATTGAATTTTTGCATAAAAAATGCCGATATTTCCTTATATCTTTAACAGTTACCCCGACACGTAACAAACTCGCACAGGACACGAGAACGTTGTTTAAAAACCGGCGCACACACATCGGTGCCGTTACCATCTGAGATCGACGCGATACTCCTTGCAGTCTGCGCACGTGTGATGCATTTGCCAATATCTTTACTGAAACAATTGACATTCAACCCTAACTTAAGGCAGTAAGAGTTATATCTGTGTAACTTGATTACCTACGTGTAGAAGCAATCAATGGCGTTCGAATTTCAAACTTGAACCGTTCAATTTGAACGTCCGATTTCCTTCAGCTTCTTGCAAATTACATGTCATTGAATTTTAAACTTATTATCTCGAGACATAAGGTTGGAAGTCCGTTATGGGTGTTTTGTATGAGTAAAAGATGTCAAATGGGTGCGTTGGCGCGAAAGCTGTCTGCGTACGCGCACGATAGCTTGCGATGGGCGGCTAGACGTCCTACAGACGTTGCATATCGGTACGAGGAATGCAGGCTTTTCTTTTATGTACCTTACCTATTGCTTAAAATTGGAAATATAATAAAAAATATTTTGTTAAATTTTATAAAAGGCAAATTCCCTAAAACACATTTTATGTAGAGTCAATTTTATAAACATTCTCCACCTAATCTGCCTATAATTTACTTACTTCTGGGTAGAGCAAACAAAAATGTAAACCTTATTTTACAGGACTGCCCAAAAAGGAGTATCATGTTTTTAGGGCTCATGTATGTATGCATATGTGTGAGTTTCTGTATTCCACCATAACGACTAAACGCCTTTACTGATTAAGATGTACATAAGGTTCCAAAATTATTAGGTATATTGTCCTGTGTGTAGAATCCTTACGTTCTCTCAGGTGGCATTGTACTCAATAATGTACGGCCTTAAGAAAAAAAAATCTTCCTAACTTATCTAGTGGGGTATCAAAATAAACGGTTTTTACAGTTAAGTATAAGAATAATATCAGGGTAATAACATCAACAACGACCTAGGGGCTGATTCTGTTGCTCAAATACAACACATTTTTCTATGGAACCAACATTGGAATCGCAAGAATAAAATTAACTTCCCCATAATAAGGCGCCGACCAGCTGACATCAGTTTGTATGGAGCAGTGAAATATTTGTTTTAGATTTCAATGTTGGTCCCAAAGAAAAAAATGATGTATTTTAGCACCAGAATCAGCCCCTAGGAGGTTGTTGATGTTTTACAAATAACCCTGTATACATCGTATAATATGCTTAAATATAAAATTGAAAAAAGAAAGTATAATATAAAAACATTAATTAAAACCACGACCACTTCTCACGGTCCCAATTTATCCCAGCCTCTTGCACAATATCGTTAGACTAGCGGACCAGACAGGACAGGACAGTTTGCCTGTCCTCTGTTCTTCGTCCATCTCTTGGCTACCACTCTGTTACTGCTTTGGACCACTAGCTGTTTTCTCTTCTTGCTAAGTGGGACTAGATAGTCCCAAAAATGTATATAGTCCCATCGATCAAAAAACCTTTAAGTGGAGATCCACTTAAAGGTTTTTTGACCGATGTAAATTAAATCTAGATTTAAAGGGTCCACATTGATTAAGGTATTCAATCCAAGAAAAACTTTTATAGGGGATCCACTTTATAATCGAACACAAATAACTAATACCACTCAACAATAAAAAATATATTGTGTCTCGTTTTGCTAAGCTGTGAGGTTATAAGAGAACGTACTTACACCATTTAAATATCGCTTTTACACTATTGCGTGTAGATTACATTTCTAACAATTAGATCTATGATCGCATATCACACATTCGAAATCTTTGCTCGCCAGATATTAATATAGATTGCTGTGCGTGTAGGAAGACAGTTATCGACGCATCGATGACTCAATGCTTTGTGCCGTTGACTGCTGACTGAGTGCTGACTCACAGCGATGTGCATTGACTTGCGAACTATCAATTTTTGCATCATTAAGGCGAGTGTAATCGCCAATTGTAAACTAGCATGTGGTTTTTGAAGCCTACTACTTAAAGCCAAACTGTCTGTGTCAGAAAAATATTTAAAAAACATGTTATGAATTGTCAAAACCTATACAACATTTAGAGAATAGCATTTGTTTCTAGTACATAAACTTCAGGATGAAATAAATGTTGAAATCATTGAAAAAACAAACAAAAAGATGCTTGTTCTATTTCTTCTTTTTAACCACTTGACCAATTTAACGAACGTCGATTGATAGGCCAACTTGATAACTATAATCTGAGCATACGGTTTTATTAATCGAAAAATTGCGTCCATGTGAAAAATATTATTTTTCTAAAAATATTATTTAAAGTCTTTGTGATTGTTGTAACAGCCACGTTTCATTGCGCGCTGGTCTGAACCGTATTTTAATGAGTTTTTGTGCGATATTCGTACCACTTACACGCGTCGAGTCGCTAATTTAGGGACACTACTCGCCTTAACTAATGCACCGTTACCTAAGGCATTATTTTTGATGCAAAAAATATGAAATTAATACTACAATCCGGGTGCGAACATAAAATATAAGATCATACAATCTGATGGTGATGCATGTTTTTTGCAAAATACCTATTTGGTGCAGTATTTGGTAGTAAAGAACTCTCTCCCGCAACCATACATTGCATTATACACATATACAAATGTAGGTACTCTATGTTATTCACAATGGCGGCAAAACGGCCATCCTAGACAAAGTTACATTTAAATTTCGAACCGTTATTCGAAATATCACAAATTACAAGGTACCAATTATACCACAGAACAGGAATGACACGCTACGCTCTTTCTGTGACCAACACCTTACAAGTACTGACAATGAAAACATGCATACTTTATGAGCATTTGCAACTCAATTATCATTACTTACTTCCTTGAAACAGTATTGAATTTTGAAAACAATTACATCACATTCGAGGTCATGTTATATCAGTAAAATGCTGATGTCAGTCTTCGAAATCCGGTATTTTTTTTGTACTCAATCGACCTACAAAAAATGTATAATGCCTAGCCGTGGCCGAACCTTTTTCCACGCGTCGAAAGTGAAGAAAATCGAATTAAAATACAAATTCTGAAGTATCCATTTCGAGATAGCGATCGAAGGCGAATAAATAAACATGCGACAACATGTCGCGGTGACGGACCGATAGGAAATTGCGACCGCGGCGGGCAGCAATATTTATTCATTCTTAGATTTTGATGGCGACTGTACATAAAATCTTATAAAAATCAAATATTTATGTAATCATAAAGAGAACCGGATAAATAAATAATATTTCTCTTAGTTAGTAAATCCAACAAAGACTTTAGTCAATATTAGATTCGACATGTACTTAGGTATTTGTATATCATCGTCATCATTTCAGCCATAGGACGTCCACTGCTGAACAAAGGCCTCCCCTAATGACTTATCATCAGCCTGCCTAGCATGAACACCAAAACACGATATGGTATGATATGATATAGCGAAATATCAACACCAATTGTGAAAATATGATAGATATAGTTTATTATATATATTATTATTTTATTCAATTTAACGTCAACTAAGAGCGATTTTCTCTTTCACATTTTTTAGTGCGTACCCTCATTATCTTACTAAAAAAAATTGATGTATAGCTGGTTCGTTAATCTTGTGACATAATCATCAAATTCAAATTCAAATATTTATTTGCTATTATTGTCATCATTAAAGCGATAGGATGTCCCCTGTTGAACATAGGCCTCCCCCAATGACTTCCTAATTGGCCAGTTGGAAGCGGCCTGCATACAGCGGCTTCCTGCAACCATTACCAGGTCGTCAGTCCACCTTGTGGGTGGACGTCCTACTCTGCGCTTGCCAGTATGTGGCTTCCATTAAAGAACCTTTCTGCCCCAACGTCAGTTCGTGCTATGTGCTTCGCCAACTGCCACTTTAGCTTGCTACTACGTCGAGCTTCGTCAGCAACTTTTGCTCGTTTACGAATCTTTTGTGTTGCCTAAAAACCTTAAACGACCGAACATGAACTATTAAACTTCAGAAACGTATTTTCGAAAAGGTTATGTACAGATTTTCGGCCAGCATCCGTCCATAAAGCGGCCTATCATAACTCAGCGCGATTCCAATATTGCGATAAGGCGCGGACAGGCGCGGAGAAGACGCGCGATGTATGCGTCCCCACGACTCCGCCAATATCCGAGTGTAGATTGAAATATCTGACCCGCGCGATTTGAATGCCGCTCACGTGGGTTCCTATGTTTCGGGACCTTTTCACTCGGCTTCGGAGGAAAAGTATTTTATTTGGGTAGGTATGTGGTAACTTGGAATTGCATCGCGGTCTTTGGTTTGTCACTAAAAATGCCATACGAAACAGTATTTTCCCGCATTGATAGGTATTAAACACAAACTAGACATTTTATATTAGTATGAAGTTGAATCATCTGCCAATCTGGCCAATCTGGAAGTCAATGGGGGAGGCCTATGTTCAGCGTCCTATGGCTGAAATGATGATGATGATGATGATGAAGTTAAAAGAGATAGAAAATGTTTACGTACTCAACTCCGAGGGCGACCCCCGTAGCCGAGAGGCGAGCATACCGGACTTGGTGTTTCTATCTCTGAGGTTCCGGGTTCGATTCCCGGTCGGTCAATGTAGAAAAATAACTTTTCTATATTGTCTCGGGTCTGGGTGTTGTGGTACCGTCGATGTTTCTGATTTCTGTAACACAAGTGCTTAAGCTACATATCATAGGATCAGAGAAATGTATGTGATGTTGTCCAATATTTTATATATATAAATTGTTTCTATAATCAATTAATCACACAAACTACCTAGAGCCCCAAATTAAGCAGAGCTTGTTCTATTGCGACTAGATAACAGGTTGATGTACAGTAAACAGCTCGTCAATCTATCACAAAACGTCAAATTTTCTCAATTGATATTAATCTCTACGTGGCGGACTTAAAGTTGAAAATCGGTTTAATGACATTTAACTTTTACGGTAGGTTGACCTGCCGCTGACTGTACCTACTTAAATACGTTTATAAACATCCATGACTTAGGTACAAATGCTCGTGGGCACAATCATCTTTACTCATTCGGGATTCGAACCCGCAACCGCCTCCCGCCTGGCTTTGTAGTCTAGAGCGCGAACTACTACACCAGACGGTCGTCAATTGGTATAGTTTATCCAGTCCAGTACTAATCTCAGTAAACAATACGAGTAAAACTTTACATAATCTATATATATAAAAGAAAGTCGGGTTAGTTACACCATTTATAACTCGAGAACGGCTGGGCCCATTTTTCTGATCTTTGATTTGTTG
The DNA here is from genome assembly GCA_963576865.1 of Anania hortulata. Lineage (NCBI taxonomy): Eukaryota > Metazoa > Arthropoda > Insecta > Lepidoptera > Crambidae > Anania > Anania hortulata. The sequence goes on along the minus strand of OY756388.1, from coordinate 3,203,037 downwards.
AATTTGTCTCCGCCCCGAATAGCAGAATAACTTTAAAAAACGTGGAAATATTCACGATAAAAAAAATGCAGGGGCGGTACGAAGTTCGCCGGGGCCGCTAGTTATACATATTTGTTCAAAAATGTAAATACATTTTTCGTTCTCCTCACATATTTCATCATCATCATTTCAGCCATAGGACGTCCACTGCTGAACAAAGACCTCCCCCAGTGACTTACAGATTGGCCGGTTGGTTCCTTTTCATAACTTATTTCTTTATAACACAGCCTTCCTAGCATGAGCAACTAAACACGATATCATATCGATATATCGATACCAACTGTAAAAACATGATAGATATAACCGCCATGTTGATTCGCCGTGTTGGTGACGTCACATATTATGATCGCTGTTTCGATAAAAAATCTAAATGGCGGCTATATCTATCATATTTCTGCAGTTAGTGTCGATAATTTACTATATCATCATCATCATCATCATTTTAGCCATAGGTGGTCCACTGCTGAACAAAGGCTTCCCCCAATGACTGATCATCGGAGGGGATTGCCGATACTTGCCACGCTTGGCAGGCGGGTTGGCGAGCGCAGTTTTTTTATATGATTTCGCACGAGGACGCTGCTACCCGTCTCGTGCTACAGGAATTAGTCGACTCTTACGACACGCTTCCTGTTGGCGGTGGGGAAGTGTATTCTTTACGGCCGTCCCCACACGGCATCATTATCATATCATATCATATTGTGTTTAGGTGGTCATGCTAGGAGGGCTGAACTTACAAAGCAGGTTCTGGTTAAACTATACTTAGACTTATCTATTATTCTACTAATTAGTGACAAATACATAGAAACTGGGGCTTCGGTCGTGTCCTGTTAATCACATTGACGTCAAACTGTTCCGTACTTCACTGGAATATCAGTCGCAAATCACCAGTTTTCCTTATTATTGAGTTCTCAGTCACATATCGCGGTTAAAAACTGTCATATAGGTATTTTAACAAGCAAATGTTGATTAAGTACAGTTAAAAGCAAAGGTTAAAAGGTTAATTTTTTCTTTGCTCTTGAATCTACGTAGTGTGATACCTAAAAGCCAATTTATAAAGTTGATTTTTTAATCATTTCTGTTTATACTGAATTTCCATTCTCCTGACTTTTTAAGAATTTAACGCAAACCTTGTAAACAATAAACACCGATTTTATAATTTAGTTAATTTAAAACAAAGCCTTAAAACTAATTTCCTTTGCCACAATCACCCTTTCGATAAAACAAAACACACATTCTAAAACTATCAATGATCAATGGCTCAAAATTCGCGCTTGAAATCATTTGAAAATGTAACGAAACAAAGAGCATCATTCAAACAAACGAATGAACGATTCAAATGAGCGAATGGATAGATGGAGTAAACAATATCTTATTTTGCTATAATCCAGGGCGGGAAGCTGGGCTAATTTCCTGGGAGGGATGGGACTCCGTTTACAGTTTGCTATTTAAATGGCACTTTACACTTCACGATTGATAGAAGAGGTTCAAACGATAAAAGTTTTATGGAGGTAGGTATTTGTGACTGTAGTGACGTGACTGTAGTATTTTGAAGTTTGTAAACTTTGCAGGAATGACATGAATTATAATTTTGGCTTTGTATTAGATTTTAATTTATTTTTACGTGAATCAAATCATTGATTTAATTTCGTTTATAATTCGTGTAGAATTACATGGAGATCTAAATTTTATTTTACTCGTTAACACTGCGTTGGATTAGTTTAAGAATAAATGTTCTATATTGTCTCGGGTCTGGGTTATGATCGCTGTTTCGATATTCAAAATGGCGGCTACATCTATCATATTAAAAAAAAAAGGTTGGTGTCCATAAATCGCTATAAGATATATTTTGGTAGTAATGCTAGTGGTGCAGATACATCGGATGGCGTGTAATAAATACAAATGCTGAAATTTTTTTTTCATTAATCGTCAAGTGTAAAGGCCGTTTTCTCACGCGCGACTAGGTTCAGCATTACACTTGTTTCGTCGCAAGATGTCGCGATTCGTTCGGTGTATTTATCTTTCGAATTGCGAACAGGAAACGAAGGGATCACTTCTTTGATAGGTTTCGCAAAATGTTAATGTTTGGGATTAATTTCAATATTCAATTTGGATGTTCGGTGGAGCGTGGACCACTGTAGGTATACATGAAATATACTTACTTACATACTTATAGGTATTTACTTTGTATTCTGTTTTCTTGTTTTGAAATGTTCTTTTCAAGAAATGCCACAGGTCGGTAAACCTTAATTGGACTATCTCTTTTTTTAGTCCAACGGTAGGTAAGTTTTAATGGTCTCTAAATTAAGTTTAGAACAAAATGATTAGTCAATATTTACATGATTTTAGAAACTTATTACATAAAAATAAGTATTACTTACTACTTAGTTGACACATAATTATACACTTATAAATACTTTGTATAAATATAATACACTAATATAACATAATATTATACACTGTATAAATCCTTGATCACTGTAATTTACTGTGTTTTTGGCAAATAAATGATTGAACTTTGAACTTTTGCGTTTTAGAAATCAGAAACAAAGACGGTACCACAACACCTAGACTCGAGACAACATAAAAAAGTTCGGTTTCCACATTGACCAGACCGAGAAGCGAACCCGTGACCTCAGAGATGAGGACGCCAAGTCCGGCGTATATGATTACTAGCCTTAAAAAATAGGGCACAGCTGACTAGAAACAAAAACTAAGAAATCTTACACTAATGTTCTATTAGCATTTAAGCATTATGTTTCATTAGCATGGCATACCTAAATATTAATTGCTATAATTCTATTCTCAACCAGACCCACTCTATTAACTAAAAATCATTTTATACCAGGTTATTACAGAAAATTTAGTATTAAATCTTATTTCTATTGACTAACTACGCTATCATCTCCTCATAAAGTACTAAATTTATTTACTAACACTTAACTTATTATTTAGTACACGCTAAACTAATTAACAAAATAAATAAAATAAGTTGTGATCAATTTGTCGCCCTCATTAAGTGCATAAAGACGCAAGAAGCGGCGAGTGTTGCGAGCTATCGCCGCCTCCTGCGGGGAGCGTTCATTTCCTGAGCTCGCCTCTTGTCGAACTAGCTCACTGAGCTAAGCCATGAGCGGTAGCGACAAATAGGATTTTAGGATTATTTTTATGCCTATGGTGTATGTATTTGTGTCAACAAATTTACTTTTTGTTTCTTACAGCCATACAATGGGCTAGTTTCCTAAAAAAATCTAATTAGTCCGTCAGTTGGATTAACAGAAAATATTGGACATGTATTTTTTCTTTTCAAAATCAAACAAAAAATGATGAAGATATGGCCCGTTAAAGTTCCGTGTAACGACACGCCTTGCGACACTTTCTAGCAAGACGTGAAGTCACGTGCTCACTTTGATGCGCTTTATCTTCGTAATTTTTTGTTTGATTGACAAAAGACAAAATATGGGTCCAATATTTTTTGATAATCTAACTGACAGACTAAATAGAATTTAATTTTTTTACCCAGGAAACTAGTCCATTAATACAGGAAACTTATCAAAATCAAAACAACTATCCGGCGCCACCTGCTTCGGTTAATCGCAGAGTAAAGAGCATCATGGATAGGTGTCTAGCTAGGGTCTTGCCGATCTAATCTGTTTAACGCGTAGGGCTTCTTCCTCTGTCTCTTGCCTTCGATTTAGCCAGTGGCTATATCAGTCTTACAACCATCACCGTCATTACTTGCAATGCGCCAAAGTATTCCAGGATTCTTCGGAGGCAGATAGTGGGTAGTCTTGATTATATTTTTAGCTGTTGTAAAATCGACGCGTTAGTATCTACGATGAGCTGTCGTATAGTCGTATAATCGACACCTGCCTTCGAATCTGGTAACTACTACGGCAGCCTTTTTAACCCTTTACAAGGGCCCTATTAGCGCTCAAAGCTTGAATAGCCGTAGTACCTCTAATGAAGGGTTCCGTAGACCTTAGTAGATATTTGCTATTAACTTTCACTTTATTTCTTGCCTTACCACGTACCGGCAAGCGCAGCGTACGCTCACCCATAAGGTAATAAAGGACAGACGACCTGGTAAAGGTTGCGGGACACCGCTGGATGCAGGCCGCTTTCAACCGGCCAATCTGATAGTCATTAGGGGAACCCTAAGTTCAGCAGTAAACAACCTATGGCTGAAATGATGATGATAATGATTCTTGCCGTCCTAACAAAATTGGATGATGTTTTTTTTTTCTGTCTTTAATATAGAGTTAAAACCCGCTCTCAGCTTATCAATTGTTTATTTACTCTGACACTAGAATACAAGAGGATAATCACATTGTTTCATTTTTGATTCATTGCACTTGGCGTTCGTAAAGTTTGTATTTATTATATTTCTTGCCCGATCGGATATTTGTATTGCCATATTTTATCTTTTGAAGTTTGGATACGTTGCTTTTAATACAAACGACAGAGTATGAACTAATAAGTTTGTTCGTAACATAGCAAGAGTATTGCTTTGCTGTTATTTTATTTATTAACTGGTTCGTTTTCTCTTTGCAGGTAAGTTCCATTGGATTGGATACATGGTGAAAAAGGATATTATAAAATAATAGTTGCATCAGCTTACGATTTACCCCGTGTCAGGTATTTAGTTAGTTAGTTAGTCAGGTATATGTGAAGTTTCTTTCTATTGACGACCTCCGTAACATATTTGCCGAACTCTGTAGCCGAGAGGCAAATACCGGGCTCGTGTCGTTATCTCTGAGGTTCCGGGTTCGATTCCCGGTCGGTGAATGTAGAAAATTATATTTTTTATATTGTCTCGGGCCTGGATGTTGTAGTACCGTCGTTGTTTCTGATTTCTGTAACATAAGTGTTACCATAGGATCAGAGTAATGTATCTGATGTTGCCAAATATTTATTTATTTTATATTTATTTGTCAATTAATAAGGTGGGTACTGACTACCGTTACGGGGCGTAATGTAACATGTTACAAAGCGAGCATCCATGCAGTTACGGGGTGACAAGCAAGCAACAAGCTGGGTTGATATGGATTTTCACACCAATCATCTGGCTAGCCCCAAAAATAGCGACTACATAACGAATAGACATACTTATATACATTTTTAAATATCCATGACTTAGACAAATGGTTGTGCTCATCACACAAACAGCTGCCCTCTGCGGGATTCAAATCGCAACGGCCAGGCTTTGTAGTCCGGAGCGCGAACCACACAGTCTCTAAATATATGGCCAGAAAAATGACGATCAAATTTTTTTTTTAGGTGATTTGTGTTGAGAGGTACATCTGAATCACCCCTAGGTATGTTCCACGATTTTTCGTAGTTTTCGAGTTACGATTTATTATATGAATTTTTTGCAACAGGATCAGTTTGAAAAATTTAAAAAAAATAGAAGGTTTCTTCGTTTTTTTTTTCTTGTAGCTAAATCCCTATACACTGTGCATTTATGCATAAAATAAACAGCCTCTTAACTTTAATGGAAGCTACTACAAAATTGACCTAAAGTTGAAAACTTTATGTTAAGTGTTATCATTTAAATTTTCAACTTAAAATTAAAAATCTCAACTGATAATTTCTTAGTTTCTAAGTAGCTTCAGAGAATGCACTAGACTCTAAGCTTTCATAATACAAATAAAAAAGTTGTACTTCATAGGCTTCATAGGCTATTTAAAAAACTACGAAAAATCTAGTAGAATATACATAGGGGTGATTCAGATACCTCTCAACACGAGGCACATAGAAAAAAATTTTTTAGACGTCACTGTTCTGGCCACCCTGTATATAAAAATACAAACAACAAAGTCCTACACATAGGTCTCCTTCATGACCTGTGCTCGCTAAAGGGGCGATAAAAGACCTTTGAGCCGGTGAGCACCATCCAGCCTGATGGTAGATTAGCCATTCGCGGGTTGCTCACTTGCTGACTCTTTTGTCTCGCTTTAACGTGGTACGATTAAGAGGGATGCGAATATCCCGTAGCTGAGTTTTGAATAATGTGGCCTTGCACAGTGTCTGTTTATCTTCTTTCTAGCTCTTTTAGCCCGTTCCTACTAGGAGTACGCTTTGATCATGACATGAAACGCGACAAGTTTGGTTAACATTAGGATTGCCATCACACCTTTGTAACCCTTGTACAGTCAACGGTAGGTCAACCTACCCAGAAATTTAAAGGTCACAACCGATTTTCAACTTTAAGTCCGACCCGTAGAGATCAATATCAATTAAGAAAATTTGACGTGTTGTGGTAGGTTGACATGCTGTTGAGTGTAAAAGAAAACCACACATTTATTTAGATTGCACAGATTAAAAATCATACAAAAGGTGGACTTAATGCCATGTGTATGTGTAGACATTGTTGGACCATGGCTACACATATACATCCCAATAAACATTGTCTATTTATGTATCCATACAACAAACACCCTTAATGTTTTTCAATATTTTAACATAACATCACAAGCTTTTCTGTGCTTTGGAAGGCACATAAAAAGTTGGTCATGGCTAACGCTTGATTCTAGTCAGAGGCCTTATGCGGATTGATCACATGACAGTAAGATTTGGCCACTGTCTTGTAACACCCCTCCACCAACCAGCACAGGGGCCCGCGCGGTGGACTATGGACCAAATCACCACACGTGAGGCCCGTGTTCTGCTGTAGAAAGTATATTGGTTTAATTTACTATAACTATAACAAGGTTCTTGATCGTCAACGATCTTAATCGGTGTGATTAAAAAAAACTTAAAATAGTACCTTCATGTAATAGTCCTGACTTATACGGGTTACATTGGAAAGAGGTGCCAAATTTTAAAAATAAGATCTAGGGAACAATATTAAGAAGCGTCTTAATGGTTATTATTTTTAATAATCGTATGTTACGAAAAAAAAAACTTTAAAATATCCGAAAATAAAGTCAATAGAGAGACTACGAAAGCCGCGCCGGTCATTCGTCAGAGGCGTTGGTACGGCGAGCCAACAAGGACATAACGCAGTGCACATACGGTGCAATTTCTTCATGAATAAGTAAATTATACACACATACGATTTTTAACAGCGGATTTTTAAAATTGTTTATGTGCTTTGCATATTTCGATTGAGTTACTGATTCTGAGCTACTCCAAAAGATTTGGCACCTCTTTGCAATGTAACCCTGTATTTTATATTAATATTTTTTTAGACATATTTCACACAATACAACTCAAATATCTCGCCAACTCAGATACCATCATCGTGACTATAGTCTAGCCGATAATAAAGACAATAACTCGAAAGACTAATTCGTGAGAATATCCTAGCATTTGACTGCGTATCGTTGCGCAAGCGCAGCATCTTATCGGATCTTGGGCCTATAATGTCGTTGCCTGTTTTAGTTAGTAAGTAATTGCTATTAGTTTCATTTGGTATTGTCGTGTAGTAAGTAGGATACTTTATGAGAAATCCTTAATGAAAAGCGACCAAAGGACATGTCCGATTTTTATTCCGAGATAAAATAACCAAGATAAAATTAAACTGAATAAGCTACATAAAAGTTCCGTTTCAGAAAAAAATTTTTAGAAATATTTGATGACTGATTATCAGACTGTCAATCCTTTGCGAAGAATTCAGTTGAGAAATTGTTAGAAAAATTTAGTAGGTAGTGTTACTTAAGGGTGCTCATGGGTGTTTTATTCTGGTAAGAAATAATGACGAATAAAAAACCGTTTTCAGACAACTACTTATAACAACTTTTAAACTCATAAACAGGACAGATTAGATTAGATAACCAATAGGAAAAACTGTATTTCGATACCTTCGATTCTAAACCTTCATCATCATCATTTCAGCCATAGGACGTCCACTGCTGAACAAAGGCCTCCCCTAATGACTTATCATCAGGGGGGATTGCCAACACTCGCCACGCTTGGCAGGCGGATTGGCGAGCGCAGTTTTTTATAAGATTTCGCACGAAGACGCTGCTGCCCGTCTCGTACTACAGGAATTAGTCGCCTCTTACGACACGCCTCCTGTTGGCGGTGGGGAAGTGTATTATTTACGGCCGTCCCCACACGGCACTTCCCTTCTAAACCTTGTAAGAGCTTAATTTTGCTCTACTTCAGACCGACGAATTTCCCCTTGTCAGCGTTTCAATTTAAAACACTACATTATTAGTGAAGAATGCAACAAGATTCTTGAACATCATCGCGCTAAATCCTGATTTCCTGTTTATTGCATTTTCTCGACTCCTGCAAAAATTACACCAAAGCAAAAGATTTGCTCCACTTAGGGCCTATCAATGACCCCTACTTAGCAGTCGCGTGAAAAGCGCAACGCGATACGATCAGTGAAGCATCATCGTGGCTGAGCCGAGAGGCAGAGCGCGGCTAATCTGTCTCCACGGCCCGATCGCTAGAGGACAATTTTTATTAGGACTGGGCGCATTCACGGGCCCAAGTGGAAGTTACTCTTCAAGTGTTCTTTTAAAATCTACGATTGGTGCCTGTTTCTAAGTGGTGTCGTTTACATTGGAAATGTACGAGTACACGATAATTTTGAAAAATGGCATCTATCTGTATGTACGCGACACGTGAGGAGGGTAAGGATCGGGAAGAGGATTACAGGAATTAAAAATATAGCAGTTTCAGTACGATCTTGAACGTTTTGTATTCGTTTTTATGACATACAGAGACAAGCGAAACAAAAGAAAAAAGACAAAGTAAAAAAAATATTTAAAGTTTAACAAAGAGTTTGGTTTGCCACACTATCTTTTAAGCATGCAAAAAATATGAGCAAAAATATGAAACTAATTTATTTCTGCAAATAGCAGTGAGCTCTTTGACATGTCCTAATTTAATTTATTATACAGAGTATGCTGTTATAATACAAATAACAATACATATATAAATAACAATACATAAAATGACGGCCATTATTTTTTCTCTGTGTGTTCAATCGATTAATTGCAGACTGAAATTGCGCGATATTACCGGTGCTGCCTAAGGTGAGGGGATTACACTTAGGTCACTCAGTTTAGATAGATAGCTACGCTGCTTACTTCAAAGCTCAGGCGTAGTGGCAAGACGTTTGTGTCTATGCAGAAGAGCTTTTGCAAAGCTCTACCATAGATATGCTAGAGCCTCGATCATTGTTCCACTGGATGCACATTTTTTTTAAAAATCTTTTATATCATTATACAAGAAGACTTTTAGCTTTGAATAATGAATTAATGGCACATTGAAAGATAATCGCTGCCTACAGCAATTACAAAATTAAAGCACAAAAATATTTTTGTGTGCAAACATTTACACACAGACACACGCACTCCACTATAAAATATGGTTGCTTTTAATAGTTTTTTTTACCAAAACTGGAGAAAATTCGCTAAAAGCAAAGCCTAGATCTAGATTGTCATGCGTTCAGAGCGGATTGACATTAAACACTACGGAGCTGTCAGGGCGTAGGGCCTTCTGTGGCTCCAATTTAGCTGTTAAAATTTTGCGCGCGGATTACGTAACTCTTCACCGCCTCCCCTCATAACTTTTTTTAAACTTTCCTGAAGATTGTCTGGAAGAGATCGCTCTTAGCGATAAGACCGTCTAAATTGTACCATTCTAAATTTATTGTTTCTCTGTACTGATTGTTTTTGTGTAGTGTGCAATAAAGAGTATCTATCTATCTATATATTTATGTATCTGGTATCATTAATCTAAGACTCAGATACTTATAATACCTAGTGTTTTGTATTTTACTATAAAAAGTAAGATGTGTTAAGAACAAACATGAGAAAGAGCAACTTTTGCCGTTAACCTTATGAATGAAACCGGTACTGCCAACAATGCACAACATATTTGTAAACTTAATCATATTTCCCAATTCTAAATAAGGCGCACAATATCTCCAAGTCCACAAATCTTGGACTGTTACAAACAATGTCTTCCAATTTGGATAGCACAAAGCCCAAGGAGATATCGGGCCGAATGCAGCACTGCATCGATCGCAAACAACCATCTCTCTTAGAGCCGCAATCTCACTATTATCTATGCTACTCCGAGCTACAACCAGTTGACAAAGTGCACTACGTGATATTCCCGCCATTACTCGTAGTGATTCATATCGACTCACCCCAGACCTCCACCTCCCTCCCCCCTAAGATAACAGCTCCGCACGTTGTCCAGATATACCTATTAAGGATGCAACACCGAACACAGAACGTAAATAACGCCCAACTTGTGCATGCTTATTGTTGTCGGATTCAATCGGCCATTTTGAAAAAAGCAAACGTCAAAGTGACAGCGAAAAGCGCGCCAAAACTACCGCGACAAAGCGCCGGTGGTCCGAAACAATCAACAAATTCGCATCGCACAAACGGATCGGACGTTTATTGTCCGCTATCGTGAAATTCCACCTCCGTTGTTTATAACAGAGACGCCCAATTTGCTCGGAGACTTTTTATCTTGTTTTTTTTCTATACGGTAAACAAAGGTTCGATATGACAGGTCTCAATGTAGAATGCGGTCGGTATCTGTGGCCTGGCACGACGAAAAACGAGGATCGACGCGAACGGTAAAACAAGGAGCAGGCGGCCCACCGGCCTGTGACAATTGCATCTCTCGAATTGCAACCTCCACGTTGGATTATTGCGCCTCTATTTCGATTAAGTGTCTCGTCGGCTTTGTTTTAGTTTCCGTTTCTGTTGTCCCTTTTTCGCATTGTAGAAGCGTTCAGCGGATATTACTTTCGTCTGTTTTCATTCATTGATATTAATTTTATTTGCAAGTTTGAAGCTGGTGAGATATTGCGCCGTTTGTGGAAGTTTACTGGGTATTGTGCCTGTTTTGAAATCTGCTTTCTGTAACATTAGCACTCTTGCTTTTTTTTTTAAAGTAAATTATTTTTAACAGGTTGGTAATGCAAATGAAAGAGTTATCAACGTTGTCGTATGCGGGCTGGTGCATGTATTAATCGTCGATAGGTAATAAAAACTAAAAAATAGCCAATATTCCCTTTTTAGCACTTTATTGAAAATATACTTTACAAAGAAGCAGCCTGCTTAAAAATGTTTGCTAGTGTTGTTCTGTCTTCTGGGGCCCGTGTATCGGCGCCGCGAGTATCGGCGCGCACCCGTGCGGAACGCCGATAGTAGGACGGACCCTGGCCGCTGCCGATACACCGCTCCGCAAAAATCTATTCATATTTCCACAATTTTAGCCCCTTAAACTGCTACCAACGAAAACACTTTTCATGCAAAATAGCTTCGTAAGAAAAAGCAATTCAGAAAATATCAAACGTAATTGCCCCATCAAAATGTTAATCCCCGTACCCCTTCGCAGCCAATCGAAGTGGAAACAAGTAATGCGGCGAACGATACGAACGGGCCTGTCTAAAGTTCAATTGGAATCAATCACAAATTCAGTTTCAGCAAAAAGCTATTTGCACGAAACCTCGCGATCACCGCACGTCAATCACTTGAAACTTTGACAGTTTTATAAAGTATTCGGGATTCTTCGCGAGCGGAGGAAGCAATCGGGATCTCGATGTGACGTTCGTTACAAAAGCGCGGGAGCGCCGTCAGCCGCGGGATGGATTCGAAAATTAAAATCTCGCGTTAGTCCAATGACGGCTGTCATCGCGCGCGCGCCGGTGCTGCCAGTCGATTTCAGGCTTGTTCTAAATATGTCACTTCTTTGTTATCGTGCGACGTGCGCGCGGAAATGAAAGTCCATCCAATAGACGAGTCCATTATCGACGCATCGCATATTATATTGCGCGCTGCGTTCACGGAAAATTAACAAGCCAATTTCATTACTTACAACGCGAGGAAAAACGCAAAGCTAGCGATAAATAAACTCGTTAGACAATCATCAGATTGTTATCTTATTGAACGTACGTCTTGATAGATTTAATCTCAATCATAAACAACTAAAATGCAAAAAAAGTCATCTCGTATTATTATGGCTAACTAATCGAAAGATCTGTTCTAAAACTTTCTACTAAATACAACAATAAATCAACAAAAAGGAAATTGAGATTAAAGCCAGAAATGATGCATGTGAAATGTTTAATGAGAAGAGATATTATTTACTTCTTCTCACCATATTTATACTTAAAAAGTCGACCAAATTTTAAAATTTTAAAAAAATACTTATAAACTGCATGCCCCGTAAAACCACATAAAAAGTTTCAGCCTACTACGTAGGTCACACTATAAGTTTTGTGTAGCTTAAAAAAACAACATGTTATAACCAAAATATTATGTTTATTGCTTTTCTAAATACTCTCCTTTACATTTTAAACATTTTTTCATGCGATCGAATCATTTTTTAAAACAGGAGGACCACAGATCTGAAGGCATGTTTTCTACGTGCTGATTGAACGCTATCACTGCCTCTTCGGAGTTGGTAAAAGTAAAACCTCTCATAAAATCTTTGATTTTGGGGAAAATACAGAAATCACAGGGTGCTAGGTCGGGGCTATGCGCAGGATGGGTGACGAGTTGTACTTTTTCGGAAGCTAAAAATGTCTTTGTTTTGTTGGCCGTGTGTGAAGAAGCGTTGTCATGATGTAGGAGAACGCGGCTTTTGGGTCGTCTTTCGCGAACTTTTTCTAACACCCTGGGTAAACAAATGGTAGAATACCAGCGGCATTAACACTCTTTTAAAGTGGAATTGTACAGATGGGACCCGTAGCTGAGAAAAAAAAACGCGATAATTTTTTTACCAACGTTTCTCGCCTGCCTCACTTTTGAAGGCCTGTTCTTATTTTCAAACACCCATTCACAAGATTGCTGTTTTTTTTTTCGGGTTTAAAACAATAAATCCACGTTTCGTCTCCTGTGACAATGTCATAAACAGCATTAGAATGTCCGTGGTCGTACTTCAGTAGCATCTGTGAGCACCATTCCACGCGAGCCCGCTTCTGCTCCTCTGTCAGTTAATGATCATCAGAACATCCAATGACAGCAAAGTTTCCGAACTTTCCATTCTTCGTGTAAAATTTTCTGAATTTGGCTCATACCAATCCCCAATAGTCCTCGAATTGTCTCATAGGTAATCCTCGGGTTTTCTTCAATTAGCCGATTAACAGTAGCCACATTATTTTCGTTGACGGCAGTTGAAGGCCGCCCTTCACGAAATTCGTCATGTAAAGAAACTCGACCTCTCTTAAATTCAGCAAACCATCGCCTCACGGTGCTCAAACAAGGTGCTTCTCTCCCAAAAGCATTTTGAAGACGAGCGGCAGTCTTGCGGAGAGAGAGAACTTTTAAAATCATAAAAAATCATCGCTCTAAAAATAAATAAATAAAGCTCTTAATATCTATGAACTAAATTATTATAACTGTAAAATAGTACTTAATAAATATTTAAAAACCTTGTCCTACGACAAAACAGAAGAATTACTTGTAGCTTGTAAATAAAGATAGATTAGTTGTATCGCAGACAACTCGAAATTGTAGTTATCTAAGTAATTAAGTTCTACTAAAGTTTATTATTGTTAATTTATATAATTTAAATACACGTAAGAACACTCTCGCCTGAAGCACAGGTTCTACCTAGTTCAGGCAAAGTATCAATTTTTTTGCACTGTTTAGTTTTAAGTTATACCAAATGTAACTGCTTCCTATTATTTAATTTTAATAAACGATTTATTATTAATAAAAAAAATTTAAAAAAAACTTTCGACAATCCATTTTCGTTGCGTACGTAAAACTTTGATGTGTGATAAAAACCAATTGACAAATCATTTCCCGCCAATTGTTTTTTTTTATTACTAAGAAGGTTGCAGAGTTTAAAAAAATATAACATTCGAAATTCAAATAGTTCCGATTAGCTAGAAGTGCAAAACTTTTAGTGTGCCCCATGTATAATAACACGAAAAGACACTATAGAATAGGTATGTCACAGTGACACGGGTATACAAATGTAGGCCTAACATTAGACACTATTCCAAACTTTTCTAACGAGCACTGTGGGTACACCACAGCGTACGTCAGAAAAAATCTCACCAAAATACATTTCTCATATTTATGCGCGATGATAATTCATAATGCGAAGAAAACTTACATGAGTGACGTATCTCACTCTGGCAGGCGGGTGATATCGTGCAACTCACCTGCGTCGCTCACTCGTCAGCGTAAGCCGCGTTCGGTACACGCGAAAAAGTTTTCGACTGGCGCGCGAGATAGACCCCGTTTGCACTCGAGTTAATGTCGTCAACTGTCGCTCGGAATTGGTACAGCACACCCGCTTAATTTTCCAATTTGGAACGATTGGAATATAAATTCTGATGTTGACAAAAAAAGTATTTAAAATAACAAAAAACAAAAAAAGATATCACTAATATTGGATTCATGGGCTTACCATTGATAACTATATAAAATTGTGTGACCATCTGAATATCATTTAATTGAAAATCTGTATTTTCCGTATATGTCTGACTTATGTAACATCCTTACATACTGACTGTAGCGACATCTATCTCCCCACATACGAACTAAACTGACGTATCCTACATCGCGATATTAAAGTATCCGAGCGATTGAAACATATATACAAGAACCCGAAAACAACCTTCGGGCAGTAGCCCACCAGACAACACCCGTCTGGTCGGAGGATCCTCCCTTTTCAATGGTGGATGAAGAACTCAACACCCTGTTCCTCACAGCCCCCCCCCCCCCCCAAACTGACCTTACAAACTGATGTCTGCTTGTCGGTGGTTTAGTATGGGGAAGTAATTTATTTTGACGTTGGTCCTTAATGCAAAAGTTGCTGAATTTGAGCTGTAGAGTCAGCACCTATTTGGTTTTGCGGTATTTTAATTACACCTTGTAAATACAATGCTTTCTTTGACTAGCTATAGATAGTGAACACTTATCTTTAAGTAAGAACACTTTAACCAATCGAAGTAAAGTAGTAGGCTTATATAGGATTTCCAAATGTATGACTACAAAACGCTTTTCATAATCAAGCACTCTTTTGTAATATTTATATAAAATAATAATAATGTCCGATATAAAGTCAAAAACAAAAATGAAGTTTGACACTTGTTTTACTGGCCGCATCAAATATTTAGCCGCGTCACACCGATTTTAAGGGCGAATAAAAAATATTCTTAGCCTCCGTCGCGGTGTATCGTCACACGTCACCTGTCGATGTGGATCGCGACATTATGTTTGCTCAATCGTCAAAATTTCTTTTGTCCGGCGCTGATAAGCCACGCACCACTAGGCGAGGTCCGTACGGTGAGAAAAATGCGAGAATATTATTTAGACTTTGCGAATCATTTGGAATGTTTAGTGAGTGCTTGCAAATATTGCGTGTCTTTTCGAGCGAAAAACGTTGTAGATGAGGCGACGCAATTCATTTTTGTTATAAATTAACCTAATTAAACTAACGCACTAATAATTGGCAAGGTCTCGACACCATTAATTCGAATTAAGGAATAAACATCCATAATATGTCATGAGGTACCACCAGACAATGAATTTTGCCAGGGGCAGCTACCATAACACCAAGACCCGTTATAATTTAAAAAAAGAAATATAAACTCGTACCCGGGTCTTTGCGCTTAAGGATTTCCGCGCCACTACTCCAATCAGGTTGTCCAAAAATGCAATCCAAAGGTCAATTTCGTTAATATTTACTTGTTAACCGTATAAAAGATATTAGCTCAGGGGAATGATAGCTGTATGCTATCAGGCAACTAAAATGAAAGTCATTAGATTTTATAATCTTGACATCACTTAAGCTAATTGATTAAGTGTAGCATATCAATAATTATTCCAGTCAAAGTGTACCAATAAAAAACCAATAAACCCAGGCCTGAATTAAGCACCTTTAAACCCCCAATTTGTTTTTTACCCTGCCAATATTTTGGGACACTATTGTGGGTACGGTGCAACACACTCATAACCTCAATACAATTTTTTATTAAAATTTGTAGCTATAACCTTCGTACTATACACAGAGAATAACGATATTCAATGCAATAATATGCCTTACGTACAATGTTACCTACCTGTTAGGTATAATAACTAAAACAGTCGTACTTGGCATAGCAACGCAATCATCTTTACGCATGTTAATGTATGGAATTTTTCCTCCTAGAATAATTTTAATCAAATCTATTAAAGGGCACTGAGGTGTTGCTAAGAGTATTTTTGCCGACTGAACGTAAATGCTCAGTTTTAAGACTTGCTATAATCCTAGACGTGGCCAGGCTAATTATTATATTTAGAGCGATTAATGTCAGAACTCCGTAACTTACAAAGGAACAAGACCATTTAAGAATTGTAATAATATTGGTCGCATAATTTGATACAGCCAGGTAATTTGTGTAAAGCCATAGTATAAGTAAAATACAATTTTTAAAAAAACTTTTAACATTAATCATTTTTAATCTATTGTTGAATGTAATAAAAACTCCATCAAAAACCAGTAACTTATCCACTCGACTTATCGCGCAGTAGCCACGTAAACATACATTAAAACCTATCTAAAGAAGTTTGTCAACTATTCCTGATGTGTATCGGTGTGTAATCCGCCGTGTCTTGATAACGACAATCGTAAAATCGGTTGATTAAACCCTTATCAGCGGTGCGATAAGAACCAACCATTCAGTGTTTGTTTGGCCAACAACGCGAACGGTGGTTAACGCTGAAGCGGAATAACGTGTGCGATTATTACTTATTCCATATTTTTATTGTTTTTTTAAGCTGGTAAATTAATTTGCACTATCTATGACCTTAGTAAGTCTATGTGGCCAGTATTTTTCAACGAAAAAGAAGTTTTGAATCGTTTTTTTAGAAAAAAAAACGTCATTTTGAACTACTTATTAGTGATAGTTCTGTAGTTAATTAAACTTAATGTAAATAGTATTCTCAGTGGTATCTATTAGTCAATGTCAGTAAGGTATGCTAATATACCCGTGTTTGGCGACTTCGATGAGAACTTGACGGTTTATGGTATGTTTTTGATTACTTTTTGTAAATTTATAATATTATATATTCATTTCTTTAATAAAGTTTTACGAAATGCTTATGAATAATTAGGATTGTAGATTTGAATAAATTTAAAACCAATTTAAATGCTTTTAAATATATTGGTTATTGTATTTATTTATCAAACTCATTTGCTGTATTAAATTCTGTTATCACTTGATAGTTTTGATCAAAATAAAATGAAATAACATACTCGCGGTCGGTTTATTTAAAAAAAAAATAACATTTAAGTAATTTGACAGTCTCTCGGGGAGGGGAGGTGTTCAGCAGTGGACGTTCTATGGCTGAAATGATGATGATGATGATAAATGCAGTAATTAATACATATTATTATCTTAAAAGACAACCCCGTAGCCGAGCGGAGAGTACACCAGGCTTGGTGTCGCTATCTCTGAGGTCCCAGTCGGTCAATGTAGAAAAAAAAACTTTTCTATATTGTCTCGGGTCTGGGTGTTGTGGTACCGTCGTTGTTTCTAATTTCTGTAACACGTACTTTAGAAACTTACCTTAGGATCTGAGCAATGTATGTGATGTTGTCCAATATTTTTATTTATTTATTTATTCTTCCAATCGCTTTGTCCTGTTCCTAGGATCTAGCATCTAAGATCTAGATGCGGCAAGTCTAGTTTGAGCTAGTCCAGCTAGACATTGTGGGCGAATATCATTAGACCTCCAAACCGTTGTACTAAGGAACCAGATCATTTCATAACTCCTTAGAGTCTACTCTATCGCCTTAGAGTGAGGAACCAGACTATTTGAGACTATAGCTGCAAATGTACTGTTATCTGACTGTCCTTGATGTTTTCACAAGTCAAAAACTATAAGAAAAATGTACAAAAAGCAAAATAAAAAAGCGTTGCTTAATTTCCAGAGTAATCTTATGAATAAGTAATCGTTTAGTTGTTGATATTTATTATTATGCGGGTCGTTATCATAACCGAACTGTTTGTACAGTCACGTTAATTTGAAAGTACAATTGGTTTTGTAGATAACGAACGCAGTAGCTCAACCGATAACATTCCCTATCTAGCCTCTAAACCTAACTCCATAATTTCGAGTACGACTGTAGTCAAGAATCAAAATCAGAAATCAGAAATACAAAACATTTTTTGTCCCAGCTTGTGCAGTGCATAACCACTGTGCGGTTACGCAACAGCAAAACCCAGTGGTACAAATGCAAAACATTGGTGGAATTCGCCCGCACCGTGCATTTTTCCAATTTTCGCTTGCGATAACGCGCGCCTTTGTTATCAGCAGCGCTATCAGCGGCCACGGTTAGTTCGGTTTCAATCAATAGTTACTTGCACATGTAACTAGGGGTTTTAAATAAGTGATGTGTCTTTTTTATAAGATTTTACGAAGAATAACACTTGATTTTGAAGATTCCAAACGAAAGCAGTTTATAAGTCTAAAATTTCATTATTTTAAAATAAGAAACCGTTATAAGTATAGCAATATTAATGACTCTTTAGTTGATTTACCTATATGTTTTACATTAGCAGTAAATAAATTGTTGACACAAACGACTAAGACTTAGCTAGACTTGGCTTAGGATAAGATAATAACTTAAAATAATATTTAGAATGACATTTAAAAGATGAGGTAATTACTCTCTCTACTATATTGAATGTGTTTAAGAGCCCTTCCACATTTTACCGCGCTACCCCACGATAGCGCTGCGTCTCACCTAGGCGAAGGACGGAAAGCGACAAGTAGCAAAGCGATGCGACTTAGAACGATAATCATTTTAAATGTCATGTCGCGTCTCGATTCACATGATGACGTAGGCCAGGCGTAGGTACAGTACGTAAAACTACTTGTTTTATATTTTCGTAACGTACCGCATAGCGTTTCCGCCTTTGTCATTCTCAAAATACTTGCCTATACGCTGATCGCCGATTTTCTCTGAGCTGATTGCCTGGCCATGTATTTGATTAAATGATCGCTGCGCTAGCGTCGCGTTGTCGCAGCGTCTGCGCACGATGAACGCACACGCTGGAAAAACGCTAGATGATTGATGATGTAAACTAACCTTAAGTGGATAATTTTCTATTATGATCGTTTTTTAATAGGATTAAAATAAAATTAGGATAACATTTATTGACGTAGTTATTCATAAATAGCATGATATGCTTATCGTAATTATTTTTTTACATCTTATAATCAGATAATGAAGGTTATCTACTAGATCGGAGTTAGCTAATCATTGGGCTGATACGAAAATATTATAGTAGGGACAAACTCCAGTAGATTTACTGTAACAGGTGATTGCAGGAATCAGGTGACCTGTGGTAGTACTGTAGCATTGAAATTTTTATATGAAATCGTAAATAGATTGAGGTACCTAATCCTACATTACAAACCTCAAGACATATACTTTTGTCGGAAACATTACAAGATGAAATGGTAAACTGTTTAATGTCAACCAGTTTCAACTGCAGTGTAACGTTCAAAAGTGTATCGCTTGAATTAGATATTGTAAATATTACCCGGACTGACATGACTGTAACGCCAGTGCTCGATTACATTATTTGCCAACTGTAGAGATAATAGGGATTAGACGATCTTGGACAACATATTTAATAGTAAAAACTAGAAAACTTACAGTTTGAATACCTACAATTTTAACAAAACTAGTTTGAAAAAATAAGAAAGTTTCGTAATAGAAAGACTGTCTTGCCTTCAAATTTGCTGTGCCCCACTGGGTTCATATTATGTAACTGCCAAAATTTTAAGACCTAACTGCTAACATGGTAAATCAATAAATTATTGTGTTTAGAGTATCGAAGCCCAAGTAGTGAGGCTACTGCATTACTAATTATATAAAATACAGTAGCGTTAATGATAAAATTAAATGATATTATATTTAATCTAATTAAATACAGAGCTGTCCATGAAAAAGTTATTTATCAAGACAAATCGATTTATTTATCGATTCAGAATCTTATCGCTTTTAATCGCTCTAAGCAGGAAAACTAAATCCTTAGTAACTTGCCAAGAAATCCCTGTTTCAATTACAAGGTGAGTAGTACTAATAGTAGACAACAGTACGTCAACCTACCACAAAACGTCAAATTTTCTCAATTGATATTGATCTCTACTTCGGACTTAAAGTTAAAAATCGGTTCTGTGCCCTTTAACTTTTCGGGTAGGTTGACCTGCCGTTGTCTGTGCAATGCCAAGTAAGATTAAACACGGTGTTAAAAAAGGTACCAGAATTTCTAGGGGTTAAGAATCAAGTCTGAATACAGGAAAAAGTAATTAACAAAATCTATTGTAGATTATGACAACCTCAGTGCAGCGATGCAATGATCACAGTGCCGGCTTATTACTCAGAGCTTCTGGGTTTGGATCCCAGTGCGGAAAAAAACTTGTACCCATTTAACAGATGGTTTGGATGTGTGCGTTCGTTATAGATAGATACTCTTTATTGTACACCATACAAAGAAGTTACAATTTGTGTTTACAGACAGATGCACAATTTAGGCGGTCTTATCGCTAAAAGCGATCTCTTCCAGACAACCTTCAGGTAGAGGACAGATGAAAAGAATTATTTGTTTGTACAATATAAAAAAGACTTCAGGACTGACAAGCTAACTGGAGAGAGGTTCAAGAGGCATATATTATTATCGAACAGTGGACCAAATACTTAAACCGAAGAAGCAGAAAAAATTGGTTGTGTATATCAGTTGGATTGTGTACCTATACCATACAAACTAACTCTCTTCCTCGGTGCTAATGTATGAAGCTTTTTTTTTAAATATGGTTTTAATTTATTACCTTACTTTCTTTTACAAGATAATTATTGACATTTAAACATCTCCGTGCTTCGGAAGGCACGTTAAAAGTTAGTCCCAGCTAATATCGCTTGATACTAGTCGTGAAGCCTAGTCAGAGGCCTTAAGGCGGCTTAATAACATCTGGCATACATTACTTTATTTTACTTCCTTTTAGGAGTTAAATTACCTCCTAAAATAATTTGTTGTTTGTTTGTTAACTTATAAATTAGGCCCTTAACCAAAAGTTGATCGTATTAATGAACATATTATTCGTATTCTGTATACTAGAAATGACCATAAATACTTATTGCATTTCTATTTTACATTTCAATTTACATCCATTTGTACACAAATGTAGAAATTCTCCTTGACCGAATTCCGATCAGGTGTCAAATTTTCCGGCGTGACTCGAAAATTACGGAATAAAATTCTAAATTGGGCATAAAAACCGTCAATAACAGATTAAAAAGTTTTTAAGGCGTTTTAAGACGTAATATTCGGTTGGTCGCCGTTCACTCGACACCTCCGTATCGCGATATAATCAGAAACGATAGTAAAACCTATCAGGTGTACGATTACATCTTCGAATAGGATAAATTTACAGATAAAAATACATAAATTACGGTCTGATGGCACTATGTTGGTGGCTCGTTTAGAACATTTCAATGTGAGTTAAATTACTATTTAAAATTTTAATTTTCAATTATAAGTATGTGCATGTTGTTACTTTCAGTGTTGTGTACGCCTATAATAGGCATATGTATAAGAGTTTTATGACTATATCCTATTTGTTGCAAGTGTTGTATATATATGCTGTTGGTGTACCTTTTTAAATAAATAAATAAAATAAAATAAAATGTGATTTTTTTGTTTAGGATATGTCGAGGAGCAACCCACTGTGTAAACTATTAAGCTAGAAAAAAAATATGAAAAAATCGTTTATGTATTAATATTTAATTGATCGAGAAAACAATTATCCAAAAAAATTATGTCTACAAAATTATTTTATTACGAAACGAAATTACGGTCACATTTTCTTTTGCTTAAGTGGCCAACTTTTTAAAACCTAGTTTGTAATAAAAACGTTTTATTTTATTTATTTATTTTGAGTGTTGAGGATCTTGGCATATTTAAGTAATATTAATAAACAGTTGATTCGTGGAATTTGGTAGCTTTAGCAGTTAAGTATTGTGCTATTATTTTATAACAGGCTAGCTTCCTCGGTCAAAAAAAGATTTTCTATTTAGTCCGTTAGTTAGATTATCAAAAAATATTGGACCCATATTTTGTCTTTTGTCAATCAAACAAAAAATGACGAAGATAAAGCGCATCAAAGTGAGCACGTGACGTCACGCTTTGCTAAAAAGTGTCGCAAGGCGTGACGTTACGCGGAACTTTAACGGGCTATATCTTCATCATTTTTTCTTTGATTTAGAAAAGAAAAAATACGTGTCCAATATTTTCTGTTAATCCAACTGTCGGACTAATTAGATTTTTTTTGGAAACTAGCCTATTAAACGAGATAATCAGATAGGCACAAGCTTCCATATTCAATAAATACCTAACCGTACATCGGATCAAAGCATTTCATTACTCTTTCGTATCTACGTAATAATGCAATAAAATATTCGATATTCGATCTAAATCTTTGTAGAATGCTAAAGGTATGTCCACCAAACTTTCTAACTTCTAACGTGTCGGGCATTTTGTATGTTGCCACTGACATTGGCCACCCAAATATTTTAATCGATTAAAAAATCGATACTCGAATGGGAAAATCGGGGAGTATTTCACCGCACTATCGGCGCATCTACTCGCGTTCACATTATTAAAGCGACCGCGCTGATTTATCGAATATCGATAAGTGGGAGTAAATTATTTTATTAGTTTTCGATTCGAATTTGTAGTTGCTTTAGAACTTTAGTGTAACGTTTAAGAAATTTGTAGGTGTTCCAATTTGAGATTGAATTTATTTTATTGTTGAAATAGCGGTTGAGAATTTATTCTTATGTCTTACAAGACACAACATAATGCTCAAGTTCAAGTCCCTCGCTGCGATTGTCTGTCGTTCGTCCCTTCTGTCTCCCTAGAGGTACTGTGGCGTAGTAAAAAATACTGTAGACTTTTTTATACAGTTTCAACTAATTTAGTAGTTACATCAACTAATTAAGGAGAAGGAAAATACATTCTAGTCAGAGGATAGACACATCTGTCTTTTAACTAAATTAGATTTTGACTAAATTGATGTGTTATCTGATCTCTCTCTGTGTATTGTTTTTTTTATAAGCTCGCCTACCTACAAGTTTCTTAATGATCAAATATTGACTAGTACTTACGATATTATATTACTTACTAGCCGTCTCGTCGAACTTCGTACCGCCTCATTTTTTTGTGAATTTTTCCGTTGTTTTAACTGTTATTCTGCTATTTGGGGCGAAGACGAATTTAACAAATTAAAAATCATAAAAATCGGTCAAGCCTTTCTTGACTTAAAAATGGCGTAACATTGTTTTATAAGGTGCTTCATAAATATCTGCAACGGCTGAAATCGGTAATTGTATTGCTTATATAGATTACGATAGTAAAGAAATTTTATGTCCAGAACATCATTAATTTTTTCATTAAAAAAAACCGTCAACATCTGTCCAAAAGTGCTAACGTTTCACATTATACCGCTCCCGCGCAGTGTCAAGGGCGGATGACGAAGTGTGTTATGCAAATTGAAGCAAGTAACCATTTATTTACTGTCTTTTCGCAAATAATTAATTACCGATCCGGGGCACGTAATTCGTTCACTATCGTAATCTATATAGGCAATACTTTTACCCATTTCAGCCGTTGCAGATATTTATGAAGCACCTTATTTATATAAGATTAATTCGATCTTCGCGTCAGCTTGTTTGATTGTTTTATAATACAAAAAGGATGCCTAGGTACTAGGACATTGATATCTACTAGAAAAAAATGACCGTTTGATGTTTTCAATGTTAATTGAAGCTTAGAATTATTCGCCCTCTCACATTATTAACAATATGGAAGTGTCAGTTATCTACTGTTTTTATAATTATAGTTACCAAATTTATGTGTATTTACGTGCCGTGTGGGGACGGCCGTAAAGAATACACTTCCCCACCGCCAACAGGAGGCGTGTCGTAAGAGGCGACTAATTCCTGTAGCACAAGACGGGCAGCAGCGTCTGCGTGCGAAATCTTATAAAAAACTGTGCTCGCCAACCCGCCTGCCAAGCGTGGCGAGTATTGGCAATCTCACCCTATGATAGGTCATTGGGGGAGGCCTATGTTCAGCAGTGGACTTCCTATGGCTGAAATGATGATGAGTTACCAAATTTGTGCACTTTCCATTATTTTCGTTACCAAATTACATCATATTAAAAAAACTACTCGATCAAAGTTCTCATATATACGGGCATGCGCCCCCTCTTACTTGAAGTAGGATGTCCGAGAGAGGCGACGCGTGCGCACCGATCACAACGCACCGTTTTCATTGAAGAGTCCTTAAGAGGTAGTTGTTTCCCACTAAAATAGTCGTTTATCACGTAACAGCCACGTGGGTGACAAGCTTTGACGGGCTAGATGTAAAGTGAAATCTTTTCTATATTCTCTCGGGTCTAGGTGTTGTGGTACCGTCGTTGTTTCTGATTTCTGTAACACAAGTGCGTCAGCTACTTACCATAGGATCAGAGCAATGTATGTGATGTTGTCCATTATTTAAAAAACCGGTCAAGTCCGAGTAAGATTCGCGCACGGAGGGTTCCCTGCCATTATCTATTACTTATATTCTGTGAATAATTTAAGTGTCTACCTGTTGCCGAACCTCGAGCATCGAGCAAAACGTCATGTTTGTTGTATGGGAGCCCCACTTAATTATTTATTGAATTCTGTTTTTAGTATCTGTTGTTAAAGCGGCAACAGAAATACATCATCTGTTAAAAAAATAACTGTTTAGCTGTCACGGTTCATCCACTCCACTTTGTCTGTCACCAGATACAGCCTGGTGATAGACAGAGTGGAGTCTTAGTAATTGGGTCTCGGTTTACCCTTTGGGTACGAAACCCTAAAAAAAGCATTGGTATTTTTATTTAACTTGGGCGACAGAAGGGATTTTTTCCGTTCATATTCGGAATAAGTTCGATCATGGTCCTAGATAATTGACAAGTTAATAAATACTAGACTTGCCACTAGACCTTAAACCAGGGGGATCAGATCTATAAAGATCATGGACACGTCCAGTGTTATCTGCATGAGCACGTTTCCTCATGATGTTTTCTTGACTACTGAATAAGTTAACATCGTCGGTAGCTTAGTTGGAAAAGCACTAGCCCGGATCGCGAAGAGATGCGGGTTCGATTGCCACCAATTTCACAATAGTGTAAGTAATATTACAGGCAATGTGTGTTACAATGTTGGTGCTTAGAAGAACATAATAAGTAGGTACTTATAGTTCAATATAAACAGTTACTATCATCACAGCATTACATTTGAAAACAGTAGTAGTAGGTAGTTTAAGTGTTAAATTAGGGTGTTCGACCATGTTTGTGGACTGGTGGGACTCCCCGCTACTGTGGAGAAAACACCTACTTAAAACTATTTAAAAATAAATACAGAGTGTAACAAAAAGGTGAAATAAAACTTTAAGGGGTTATTCTACGGCTAAATTACATAAATTTTTTCTATGGGACCAACATCAAATTCGCAAAAAAAAAAACACTTTCCCATACTAAAACGCGACCAGCTGGCATCAGTTTGTATGGAAACGTCAATTTTTTTCTTGAGATTTCGATGTTGGTCCCATAGAAAAAGTTGATGTAATTTAGCCGTAGAATAACCCTTTAAAGTTTTATTTCACCTTTTCGTTACACCCTGTATAAGGATAGGTATATATTTTTTAATTCAATAAATAAATTATAACATATTATGTAAAAAATTAAAAATTAATTATAAATATACATGTTACTAACCCTAGCATTTAGGTAACTTGTTACTAAACCCTGTGTATGGACCTGGTCTGAAATAAAAAAATATTTTTGATGTTCGTCTCATAGTAAAAGTTGTTAATAATGAGCAATAGCGTCACCCTCTAAAGATAAGTTACCAAAAAATATTATGTACATTAAGTTAATGTATGAATTTTCTCCGAAGTGTTTAATGTTCGTCAATAATTTATTACTAACGCATATTTCTTATTTCAGGTAAGTCGTCCCTTCTTATTTACGGCACCACAACAAGGTACGTAACCTCATTACCGGACGAGTGTCAAACGAGATGTATAGCGGAAACACACATGTGCTCCCAGCTTTAAGAATATGTGTTGCCATTATTGAATTTTCTTTTGCGAGTATCATACATGTGTTACCAGCATTAAATTTTCTTTACAAAATATGCACACCATTAGCTTAATGTCCTCTCCGTCTGTAGACACTATCAGACGGCTATTATTCAATAAATTTTAAATATTTATTTACATAAAATTTGAGTAGGTACACAATTGTAACTTGTAATAAAATTCCAAGATCGCATGCTTAATTCAAAATATTTGATTACAAGGAATAAAGTATAAAATAAAATACATTTGTTAGATAGAGAACACTAATATTAAAGACGACTAAGAAAAAAAAAAAGAAAAAATTGTACATAACACAAAAAGTACAGACAATATTATGACACGTTAACAAACAAACATACCTACATATAAAAAAGTAACATTAGAAATACATCGATTTGAGCCATTGTGAAAAATTCTACATTGTTTATTAAAATAAATGCAAGTATTTAAAATGGGATTTAAAAATGAAAATTACAAGTGTTTAGATGATTATGGATATGTACCTACTCTCAAGAAGTACACGATTTCTCACACTGTATCATGGGTCACAAATAGCCGTACAATTTATAAACAAATCTTACGCAATTGACCAATCCTACTACTGAAGTTAAAGACTAAGGCCTAATATGGTGGCAAGAGCAGCGGATTTGGATTTGATTAAACAACCAATTTATACCACTTTACAATGTTGTGACAAGTAAATTTAATAATTCTAATCGACAACCTTTGACCTCCATGTTTTTTTTAAACCCAAAAGTACCCAATATCCACTTACCTAAAGACAGCCGGCATATTACAGTCATTTTTGTACAAGCATACCTAATGGAGACTTATCGGATTAGCCGGACCGCGCGATGTCGCAGAGATTCGCGCGTATCCGGGTTGATCGCTGATCGCGGATTAGCGACACTTAACGCCGGGTTAGGGAACGAGCCATCAGGAAAAAGTTTAATACAAAGTGATAAAAAAGGGATTTTTTTATGTGTTTCGAAGTGAGTTTCATACAATAACTAGGTACAAGAAATGCTTCATTTATGCTTAGGTAGTGATTACCAAAGTTAAGCAACTGCTAATATTAATATTACTGTATAACGCGTATGTTAGATCTCAGTTGGAGTACGCGTCCGTTGTATGGAATCCACAGTATTTAAAGTATATTAACCTGTTGGAGGGCATTCAGGCAAAGTTTATAAGACGTTTAAAATATAAGTTTAAAAATTGTAATGATGGTAAATTTCAGTCTCTAGTGAACCGCCGAAACCGAAAAAATATTTGATCCCTATGTTCTCCATAGGGATCAAATATTTTTGTATAAAATAATCAACAATGTAGTTGACAGTTCTTACCTACTGAGCAAAATAGTTTTTAAGTGTTCAAGTCTTCGATCACGACACAAAAGCACTTTTGTTGCACCCGTTTGTAGGTCCAAGTACCGGAAAAATAGTTTTATTGTAAGAGCTACAAACAAATACAATGCAGCTTTCAGTCACATAGACATAATGGACATAATGGATGGATGGATAGGATAAATCAATTTAAGGTATGGAAGAGTGGCTCCTTCTGATACAGGTGCACAAGCACTTACTAGAATGAGTCAACATTTGTAATAGATTAAGACAAACTTTGTTAATGAAATAAACTTTATTTATTATTATTATTGTATCTCTCCTACGGGAAATCACGGCACAAAGGCCGGTCCTTTTGGAAGGCGTTCGTGGGGATACAGATCCAACACGAAGAGGCCCCTTTGAGATACGATAATGAGTTGGGATATGTACACTTAGCGGATACTATCTCTGCCTGTACTATTGAGAAGATACAGCCAAAGACAGCACCCGCTAGGTGCAAGGACTATTGCAGAAAAGATGGAAACTATACCGGGTCTATGGAAAGGAACTTGATGGACTGGTTGCCGGGATATTGATGAGACAACGGGACGCCTGCCATATCAAATGTCTCATCTCGATAATCAGGGCAGACGGTGACTCGCCGCTCACTAAATGGGCCGTCCTATTAAAGCCACCAGAAGGTAGCAAGGGTAGCAACATTGGTGTGAACGGCTAAGGTTGTAGAGAGGTGAGTCTGCGGGGTGCAAGATCCCAGTGCTAAACGCACCAGTCAACGGGCCCCCGGCGTTATGACATTTTACACTTCCAACCTGGAGCACAGGTTCTGCTCTTGCAACTCCACTCTTGGCCGGCCAGTTAAGACAAGCACAAGAGGCAAGGGCCAAATAAATACGGGCCCTCCGGAGGATCGGGGTCCGAGGTGTCGCCACTCACCTACAGCTTGCCACAAGCTGCCCCTGCGGGGTTATTATTATTATTATTATTTTAGTGAGCGTATGGCGAGGTTTCGTCATCTTTTGAAATCCACGTAAGCCCTAACCGCACACCTGCCTTCTTCTGCCTTCTATTTAAGTTAGGCATGTCTTATTGTTTAATCGATGTAGTTTTGTTTGGTTGTTTTTGCTCGATTGTTTTTTTTTCCCCGCATGTGTCTCTTATCAACATAAAATGTACCTATTAGCATTGGAAACTTTAAATGCTCATGTATAATTAATTTAATGTTAGCTATATGTATTATTAAAATGCTGTATGTTTCCTTAATAAAGATTAATAAAAAATAAAAAATAAATAACTGACGCCGTGGTTGCGAGGGGATGGGTGTCCATTCCAACCATATCTAGTGGCATTTATCACAACCATCTCCGTTTGAAAGGCACGTTACAAGTTGGTCCCGGCTACTATCACTTGAATATAGTATGATTACATCTGACAGTAAGTTTAGTCACTGGTCTTACAACACCCCTCCACTAAACCGCAGTGGGCCCACAAGTGGAGTGTGGCCCTGGCCGAAAACCTAGTAGTAGTAGTAAAAGTAGTTTGTTGGTATTATTGTTTCATAGTTTTTTGAAAAGGTGTTCAATTTCATGGTCACATCCTAAAATATGGCTGAAGCTTTATGTTACTCGTTGCATATCCCGGTGCAAGAAACTCGCACTTTGTCGGTTAAATTTTGTTTTACTGTTCACGTTGTTTTGATACAGCTGGCACGAATCCACAAGTTTTAATAATGATTTGAGGTGTTTTTATCTCACTCAATTCGTCCAATCCAATTGTACAAGCTCCGACGTTTGCGTTATTACAAAATCAAAACCCCGCGTGAGCAACAAGTCGATTAACTCTGTGAGTGTGGTATCGCCCGCCCAAATCGCCAACTTCTAACTCCGTATCATGTCTCCAGTGACTTTATTAAACTTTTTTGCATCACAGTTTTTCTGGCGGATAAATTGCCGGGCGATAAGTCAGACTAAACGAGGTTAATACATTAAACCGAGTTTAACCGGAGTTTACGCGCTTGCCTGCGGCGCGTGATGGAGTAATGAGCTAAAGAAATGAGAGTTGGACAAGTTGTGTACTGCCAGATTTTTACGGTTGACAAAAGTTTAGAGGTGACTTGGGGAAGGTTTTTGTTGGGAGATGGGAAGAATATGTATGATTCTCGTTAAAAGTCTACTTATTTATACAGCGTTTTATTATTCATTTTTAGACTTGGTTTAAATTATTATTCTGTATCTGACCATTACTTTTTTCGTTGTACTTTCGTTGTTGTTGTTGCTGAACCAAAAATTTGTTTTAGTGGATAATGTGTTCCCTCAATTCCTGAGTTATTTGCAAAAGTTAACTAACCGTTTGCGTGCCATAAACATTTTTTTTTTTAAATTTTAAGTGACGAGTGATTAGCTGCCTCGATTTGATGATGATGATGATGATGATGCTTCCTTGGCCCCTCATCAGGGACATAGGGCTCACAGAAGGGCTTTCCAATTTTGTCCATCCTGCGCAGCAACCTCCAGTTCCTCCCAGCTTAGACCAGTTGAAGCAGCCTCTTGTCAAACTGATCGCCGCCAAGTCAAGCAGGGGCGTCCTCGTTTTCTTTTGCCCGATGGTTGCCACTTTAGGCTCTGTTTTACAATGTGGCAGTCTGGTATTGGGAAAGTGTGCCCAATCCAACGCATCGATGCATCGATGCATCGATTTGACACATAATAAAAATAATTACGGCAAATTTACCATTTACGCATCACGCACGGTAAAAAAGGCATATTCATTTAAAAAATAACTGGTAGGTTGTCTTATAATTTTTATTCCAATAATAATACAAAGATTAATCT
Source organism: Anania hortulata (assembly GCA_963576865.1). Taxonomy (NCBI): domain Eukaryota; kingdom Metazoa; phylum Arthropoda; class Insecta; order Lepidoptera; family Crambidae; genus Anania; species Anania hortulata. The sequence goes on along the minus strand of OY756388.1, from coordinate 3,172,714 downwards.
TGAAAAACATTCTATCCAGTTCCCCCAAACTGATCAGTTAATTTCCATAAAAAATACAAAGTAAATCGGTACCTACTCAATGAAATTCTATTCAAGGAGCGGGTTGAGTGCGCCCGCGACTAATAAATTTAAAAGTGTCTCCTTGGTAAGTGCCAGAAAATCCTTTCGTTCGGTATCTCAAAATATGAAAATGTATGTAAAGCCGGCCAGCGACGGGCCGACAGACCGCCAATAAATCGTGCCGCATCGCTCCGTATCGGCCGTCATTAGCGTGAAAGTAATTGTCGCAGATTTGTCTCCGGACGGCGCGAGAGTGGGAAGCTTTATCTAAGTTTTTTAGAAGATATGCGGGTACTTCATGGAATTTAGTATAGAGATAGGGGAAACGTTTAGTATTTGGCTTTTTAAATGCCCCTTCAATAGAAGACTGTTAGGCTTAGAAAGGTTAATTAAATACCTATGAACTACCTTGACTTTTTTATCTTCTTTACTGATAACAATCAGTACAATTCCCTGCTATTCTCTAATACTCATTTTAGGTTTACCTGTCTTTTTCTTTTCTGGAAGAAACAAAATGGACAGAGTATAAAAATAAAGATCAAAGTAGTTATCTGCCCTCAATCATCATTCATATTTCACTCCATCTAGAGAACAAAAGTTCTAATAGGTACATCTTAAACTCACAGAAATTAAAACTCTAAGCTTGGAACCTGCCTGCCTGGCTTACTTTGAGGCCTCACCATGAATTCTAAGCAGTTTCCAAGCATTGTTTATACGTCAAACTTTATACATAAAAAACGAGGTTGAGGTAATTCTGTTTTAAGAGGTTATAGTTGACTGTCCCTGTCCTTGTCCCTGTCTCTGTCCTTCTTACATAACCAACGAAAACCTTCAAATACACGAGACGGTACTTTACTTGCAAAGTATGTAAACAGCCCCTAGCAATTACCTAAGTTCGCTTGACAAATATCTGGTGTACATTAAAAAAGCGCGATTTTTCGCGTTATCGCCCCGCCGCAGGGCAGGCCACCCTTGATACATTTTTCAGGGCGATATAACCTCGCTTTTTCAAGCGATATAACAAGTTGAGTTTTTAAAAGTTTATCGCGAAGTTTCGCGCACCTCCGCGGATGATATACCGCGACGCATTAATCTTACGTTAAACGTTAGTTAACCAGTGTCTCTTTTGTTACTGTCGCTTTGTCGCTTTTAGCATAAGTTTTCTTTTGTGCGATTAGGCGGTGGTGTTTTTTCTTTAGTATATTTTTCTGTTGCGGCAAATGTTTTTATTTAGTTAGTTTTTGGTAAAACTTAAAATTAATTTGGGAACTTTACAAATGCATAGATAGAGTTGTAAATTGACGGTCATATGCTATAATCGTCCGTCATTTATGATAAATGCTTGATCACATTGGACATTTATTGTCACGATGGTCGCCTATTTTTTTTTTGGTATGAATTAAAAAAAGAAGAATTCCACTAAAGTAAGTCTTAAATGTTAAGTATTTGACAATAAAAACATACAATACAACATGTAATTGGATCTGGATCGAACTAAAAAAAAAACTCGCTCGTAACTATACGACACTTTTTAGCTTGTTCGTGCAGAAAAATTTTAGAAATTTCACTTCGTTATAGATTATCACTACTCATCATCATCATCATTCCAGCCATAGGAGGTCCACTGCTGAACAAAGGCCTCCCCCAATGACTAATCATCAGGGGGATTGCCGATACTCGCCACGCTTGGCAGGCGGGTTGGCGAGCGCAGTTTTTTTTATAAGATTTCGCACGAAAAGACGCTGCTGCCCGTCTCGTGCTACAGGAATTAGTCGACTCTTACGACACGCCTTCTGTTGGCGTTGGGGAAGTGTATTCTTTACGGCCGTCCCCACACGGCACTATCATCACTACTAAAGCCTGTCTATTTTATAATAATGCACTTATTTGTGACCAAATGTTTTTTTTTTTCATAGTTTGTCGATAGAATTGAATGTGACTTTAGTAACAATAAATGTCCAAAATGTGAGATGAAGAAAATGTTGAGAAAATGTCCAAATTGCTCGGTCATATTGGTCAGACATTTATAACGTGACGGACACTTTACAACTCAATGTATAGATCTAATAATTAGGTATAAAAGTATTAAATAAAAAAAAGGTTTAACAATAACCAGTCTTGAAATAAAATATGATTGCAATCTGTTTACTTGTATGGAATGTAGAGCATAATTCTTACGATAATAATAAATAATAATAATAAAATAAAATCATTTATTTGCCAGAATATGGTTACACAGTGTTCTTAAAATAATATTTACCAACATATTCTATCGCCAGCGACGTGCAAATTTCGATAAAGAGATCTCTACATCATTTTTAATAACCATTAATTTACTTTAATTTTACAGAAGAAAGATGACATGGTCCTTGGTTACAGAGTTCAAAATACAAAAAAAAAATAGAATACTTAAATAGTTTACAATGTCAACATAGTATTATATTGCAAATGTCAAATCTTATCATTGAAAAAATCATTAATTGTATAATACAAGATGTTTTGTGATTAAAAAAATAAATAATTTATTCCTAAATTTAGTAAACGGCAATTCTTTTAGATCGTTCGGATACTTATTTGTTTAATATGTAGCCCCTTTTCCGGCCATCTAAAAACATTTCAAACATTCCAAAAACCACCACTTGAGGGATGGCATGGTAATGGGAAAAAGCGCAAGAAACTTAGTTACTTTTGACTGTCAGCCTATATTACAGGAAATACAGTTACAAGATAACTGCTAAGCAGGTCATTAAAGCCATTCCAAGGTCTCTTGTCGTTTAAATAATCGTCTACAATACATGAATAGAATAGGATGCATGACATGTGTGTAACGCTTTCGCGCATAATGATTATTTTTTAAATTTCGAGGAAATTGAGGTTAACATACACAACATATACTATATGTTGGTTTTTTCGGATTCCCTCGTATCAGATATTACAATTTTAAAAAAATAGTTGTACCCTTTTTCGTTACGACGGCCAGTAGGTATAGTTGAGTTCTGTTACATTTTGTTATTTATTTACCATCCAATAAAAACAATCTCGATCCGCTTCACAGGCCGAGCGAGTCCGGCGGAACTGTCTAATGGTTACAATTACTCGATAGTATGCAGTTAATAAAGCTATAAGGCCAACTCTACATACACTGCAAATACCTTTTTTTTCGATGCAGGTGCTGTCCATTTTTAGGGTTCCGTACCATAACTAAAAAATACGATAACTTCATAGGTTTAATTTGTTTCGCGGTTTAAGGTTTGCGTATTTAAGGTTTTAAACTTCTAACATTTGATATTTTATATATTTCGAATCCAATAGCGATCCACCCGTATCAATTGGACATACTCTTTGTCTGTATCAGTCTCAATCAGTCTATCTGTGTATCAAGATTTTTTTTCTATGTGGCTTGCATAAGCGTAGCCAATGTCAAGTTAAACGTATCAGGTTTTAAGTGTAGACCGGTAACAACATTTTCGCACTTTTTTTTTAATACACGTTCTTTTCGTCTAACTGGCCAGTAAATAAATTCATTTTACTAAATCGTTCCATATCTTTGGTCGCTGTACACTATTCATAAGACCTTACACTCGCTACACTCTTACCCCGAGTACACACAGCCATCAGTTATCAGTTGATCAATGAACCGCGACCGATGTAGATACAAACACAATATCCGTTCAGAAAAGAGCCGGCTTATCGCTTTCAAAATCTTAATTTATAACGCAATTTTTAATATGTTTTTTTGAAAATTCCACTCGACAGATGTCTTGTAGCTTGTAGCTCGCGTTTCAAAGAACCATGCTACTACTCGTATCATATTACAAATTACAATGTTCCTCTATAACCAAAAAGAGATTATTTGTCACATTCAACAGCTAAACACTATTTAGGTCACTTGGAACACAATCACGGACAATAAATAAACTACTTTTAAAAAAAGTTTTTTTGGAAAGTACCTCCTACTAATTTTACCCACAGGTACATTGGTAATTAAATATAGCGATTACATACTGGTAGACGCAGTGAATAGTAATAAAGAAACTAAAGCCTCAGATATTATTCGAAAAATCGGTGTCTTGTCCGTGCTTGCAACACACATAATGATCGTTATAACCATATTGATATATTTAACTCCAAGCTTCGTAGTTATATTTTATCTATTAAGCAAGTTGACCAAGCATAGTGGTCTGTATATTGATTTGCCTGTATATTAATTGTATAATAATGGAAAATTAAAAGAGATTTTGTTCCAAACAATAACTTACCATGTACATCAGCATGTATAAAACTTATCTACCTATTTCATAAGTCTTTGCAATGTAAATCTTAATGTTGGAACATAATTCTTACACCTAAGAGATAAAAATGCTGTATGTTTCTTTGAATGAATAAATTTAAAAAAAAATGAGGTAATAATATTATCGCTTTGTCTCATTATATTTTGTACCATAAGTGGCCAGTTTTAGCAAAAACGCTGACTTAAACCAAAAGACAGAATGAAGCTGAAAGCTGAAAGCTGTGGACACATATTTTAAAAAATTTAGAGATACTAACTTTTTGAGGTCGTCGCCTTTCCAGTTTTTTAGTAATTAATCGGATTTTGATATAATAAAAAATATATATTTATATTGGCGGTGCTATTAGGTAACGCGCTGCATGCACCTGATAGAAATTAATTTGGGTCACATACTAAGTCTTAATATAGTGAAAATATTTGTCACGAATGCTGCCGACGCTGCAGTTGTTACAATTATTAAGATTGTTGATTAATGTTGTTTACTTAATTATTGGTTGTGTTTGCTTGTGCTTTTAATAATAGTCGAACCCACTATTATAATTAATAGATTTTACTTAATTACTTTTCATGAATCAATTATGTATGTAGATACTGAAATCAACATCTTGAATGGACATGGAACATTGCTTGCCCTTACGAAAAGCAAACATTCGCGCGATCACATCTAACTCCCAGGCACTAGGAACGGGTCCCGTTATTCCCAAAATGGGAGACTATGTGTATTCACCCGACTCTGTCCAATTTGGGTGTCCGCGATAAACATCGGACTGGGACAGGCGCGGACTCGGGAAAGACGCGGTTTTATTTTAATCAGTTGAAGAAAAATTAAATAACAAGAATTCAGATTAACTAAAACCTGGCTAATATTTTTATTGTATTATAATTCCAATAAACGAAAACATCTAATAAAGCTGTTTGTTTCATTCACGTTTTCCATACTCTACGTTAAGGAAGAACACGACAAAACAGTGTTAGTAAAAAAGTTTAATTGATTTCATGAATAGAAGGGTAAATGTTTAAAAGTTTTTTTCTGAATAACTTTCATTTAAAAAATTACCATATTCGTACAAATATTTTGTATTAAGAAATCGCTTGCATAATAATACTTTAAAAAACTGTTTTACGTAACAAAACTAAATTTACCAGAACTCTTTTCACAAAACTTACTCAATTGACCTCGTTATAAAATGTAAAAATTACCAACTTAGTTCTCGAAATGTGAACTTTAATAAAACATTTTAACGCTTTGTTTTATATTTGTTGTCTTTGCCAATAGATTAACAGTTTCAAATTAATACAACTAAATAAACAAAAAAATAATTTCATCCTTACCTTTCCTGCCTATTTAAAATAGTTATATCTAAAATCGGTAGGTATTATCTTTTATAATTAATTTATTTGATTTATCTCGATGGCTCTGCTCTTCGGCGTTCTGTTCAATGTTGTTATTATATAAACGTCTATACATGACATGATTCACATTATTTTGACTAACCCCTGATTCCGGCTCTGTCCCCGGTTTTTATTTATGGGCGAGTATAATATCCTCGTATCTAGCTGCGTATAAATAAGGCGGATCTATGGCTTTATCTCGCGTATCTTGAGATGGTTCGCGATACGGATTTTATTTATTCACTGCCTGAATACGCCCACGTCACGGTGTAAGACCAACTCACTGTTTCTTTGAGAATCCGTGGGATATTGCAGTATTACATAGAAATCAGCTGGATGAATATCATATTATTTATACCATTTTTTTTGGCTTCCTACATGTTTAAAAATTGTTGTGCCTCAAGGCGATAATTTTGTATTTTATAATGTTTACATTTTTCAAGGATTTTTTTCTGTTTTTATTTAAACTAACTGTGCCCCCGGCTTCGCCTGCGTGGAATAGGTACGGTTTGTCACAGCCTATTTTACTAGCTTAGGAGGTGGATTAAAAATTGTAGCTGTCCGCCTATGTTCAAGGGTTCAAGCTTTTTTCGTATACAATTTCATCTAGATCAGTTCAGCTTTCATGACAAAATGTAGCCTATGTCCTTTTCCAAGGACCCATCTATCTCTATACTAAAATTCATCCAAATTAGTTTAGCGGTTTAGGCGAGAAAACATAACTTTGGCATATTTTTTTTACAATCAAACCAAGTATATATTATACATAAATAAATTATTTGTAATGGTTAAAAACGCCATGTGGCGTTAACCTTAGTGAATTTTGCAACAGTCCTTCATTTTGATTACATACATTTCCAAGATTTTTATCATCAAATTATTACATTGTTTTTTTATCTCGAATATTACAATGTGTTTGTTACGTTGTATATCAATGACCTCTGTCACGTGTTATGTGTAATGTTTGTATAATATCTCACACGTGATTTTCTTTATAATGATGAGATAATTTATTATTATCTTGCGTGAATTTTTATTGTGCATTTCAGACGTTATCATTTAAAGTGTTTTATTTTCACTATGCTTTTTGATCGTACTAACTTAATGAGAGTAATTAAATGTAGGTACTACTTACCTAGTTACCTAAAAAACCTTCAAAAGATAATTATGGCAAAAGACATTTTGTGAACAATGTTGTAAATTTGTGTTATACTGATATCGTTTTTAAGTTATCTGTAAGAGAAAAATTGATTCTTTTAGTCGTCGGAAAAACGTGGGAAAACCTAAAAGAAAGACACTCTTTCTTTTAGGTTTTTCCACGTTTTTTGTAAGTAAAAATCATAATATATAAGTTGTAACAATATTTCTAACGACTTTATTGTCAAATAAAATAAAAAAAATGTGTACACTGAGGTAGCATATAATAAATTATGATGAATTCAATCTTGAAACAAGCAACATGTTTACTAACTTTTATCACATTGAGTATAGAACTATCACTGTTTGGAAGTTCTTTATCTAAATATACTTAAATGGTAAGTGCAGTAAGTGCAAAGAAATTTACGCTTCTCTGAATCCAGATAAAACGGTGGTAAAAAGTCGCTAACAAACCAAATCATAACACAATTAAATAACCATCGAAATAAAACGACTCCGAATGATCATTATGACTGGCTTGACGACACCGCGTCGCATTCTCGCATTCTCGCCGATCAACAAGAAAGTATCAAATATTATACATCGAACACACCTGAAGCCAGACCGCATGGCATGCATATGAAGAGAACAGATACCAAACTACCATCCCACAATGCCATCAAACACTAAACACAACCTGTGCACACTCTTAACCGCGAAGCAACAAGTCACAAATTGACAGAGCCACACAAAACATTCAGCAGATATAAATTTGCAACCTCGCGGAGATAGCATCATTTCGTACGTTCACAAGAAACACATTTCAAGAGAAACATGGCCGATGTTCGGCCGAAACGAAACAAAGCGTTGTGACATCCCGATAACGATCGATTGACTCGACGTCGCGCCAAAACGGCCCGAGCAAATTATCGATTCATAAAAACATCGATTTTAAAATATTGCAGCGGGTTATCGCTTATTGTTCCGTTTGATAGGGTGGCCAGTTTATCGCTGGATTTATGCGCGACGACTTTTTAATGACAGTTTGGGATAAACTATGACCAGCAGTCAACACCCCTACCATGTACAGACAACAGCACGTCTACCTACCATAAAACGTCAAATTTTCTCAATTGATATTGATCTCTACGTGTCGGATTTAAAGTTGAAAATTAATTCAATGACCTTTAACTTATTGCTCAGGTTGACCTGCCGTTGTCTGTACGCTAATCAGAAGACCAATTACCGCAATCTCAGTGTCGATCCGCTCCCAGTAACATTACTATCTATAGGTATAAAACGGTATTCTCGTAAACTTTTAATTTGACGTAAAGTTATTAAAACTATCCCAATACGACTGAAAATGAAACAATAAAAATCTCATTTTGTTTTCATCCATTTTCATTACGAACTATAATTGCATTTTTTGGGTTGACGAGACTACCGATTTAGATAGTAATGGTACTAATATGTACCTATCCTCTATTTAAAAATGCAATTCTTCAAATTTGGCACTACCTTGCAAAGTAACCCTGTATACAAGAAAAACAAGTGCTGGTAACAAATTTTAAATGATTATATTGCGCGTAACACGATAATTTCTTCATAATTTATAAAGTAGAAATTCTTTTAAAATGTATAAGATCTTTATTTTGCTATACGTATGCGTTTTTTTAAAATGAGTCATTCATTCCTCCCAATAATCTCTGATGTTGTCTTAGGCATGGACTACATGCATCCGGAATTTTTCAGAACCCCTTATAAAACCGATTGAATCCGGGCTTGACCAGAGCCGTTTTGTATGGAATTCAAAAAAAATCCGGGTACATGTAGTCTGAGCCTTACTCTTAACGGGAAAGATCACAACAATTAGAAGAAAAACTGTTAGTGACTTTTGGGCTCATACGATATATTATGTATGATAAAGCACCTATTTATTGTTTATTTACAGTTGCTAAGCTAAAGGTTAGAAGACCAAAGTCGCAGGTAAAAAATAAATATTTTTGTAACAAGGTTAGCATTATTATCTCTCCACACCTTTATTTTGTATAACTGTGTCTGCTATTTTATCAGTTTTGCATAGGTAATGTAAATATTCTTTTTATTTATAGAATATCTTGTACTACATTGCATTTTTGTAGCTCAGTGGCGGCAGCACTGTAGTAGTGATTACCAAAGTTAAGCCACCTACGCCGCGGTTGTGAGAGGATGGGTGACCGTTCCAACTATATTTAGTGACATTTATCACAAGCATCTCCGTGCTTCGGAAGGCACGATAAAAGTTGGTGCCGGCTTATACCGCTTGATGGCCTCTGATTCGTGAAGACTAGTCAGAGGCCTTAGGGCGGCTTAATAACATCGGACAGTCAGGTTAAGTCATTAGCTTTACAACGTCCCTTCACCGCACCGCAATGAGCCCTCGAGGTGGAGTACCTATGGCCCAACCCACCTCATTGTAAGGTGCCCTGTGCCCTGCAGTTGGACTTATACAGGGTGAAATTTTATTATTGTAAAATACTTTCGGGTTTGTTAACATTCATGATAACCAACAACTTCGCCCAAGAAACTAGTCACCTATCTCAACTTAATTTTGTTAGTGTATCTTTGTCGTGCGCTTTCATTTTAAGAATAGTTTTTGAAGACTAACATAATTAAGTTAATGTAGGTAACTAGTTTCTTGGGAAAACTTGTTTATTATCATGAGTATAGGTAGAAGGAAACCGCTAGATGCAGACCGCTTTCAACCGGCCAATCTAAAATTCTTTGGGGAAGGCCCATATTCAGCAGTGGACGTCCTATGACTGAAATGATGATGATGATCATAAACAAACCCTTAAGTTTTTTACACTAATAAAAATTCACCCTGTATATAGGCATACTTTACGTTTTTTTACTACATTGTAATGTAAATTATTTGTAAGCCGCCAGTCATCGCCGTGTGGTCGCCGCATCGCTCGCCTGCCTGCGCGCGCGCCTATCGCGCCGTCCGTCAGCGTATCGCGCGATCGTGTCGCAGCGCAACAGGCCGGACCTTTGTTACTTTGCCTATGTCGCAGTTCATTCATATTCCTTGCAAATTATCAGACAACAACATCTTGCTTATCGCGCAGGATATATCGCGGGTGTGGGAGCGTTTATTTTCTATCTATTATAATATATATATATAATAGCGTTTATCTAACATTCCTTTTTTGTCTATCATCTTCTATACTATTAAAGTTAAAATACATAATTAAATAAATATTCGTCAGAAAACACAAATTGTCTTGGTCTCGAAGTATGGAATTAACATCCTTATTTTACACGGTAACTAAAATTTATTTTGCCAAGGCTGTCTCCTACCAAACCCACCCGAGCCTATAAAAAAACGATATCTCATTCTCCTCCTAACCAGGATTCACCTCCCTACTACGCCAATGAATTCAACAACACAATCATTCATGAAACTTCTAATGCGTCTTTAACAGAATAAAACACTGTAAATCTTTGACACTCGTTATTTACCTATTTAGACTATTAATCTGCAGCATGCATATTTTTTGTTTTTATTACAATGTTAAGTCAAACCCGTTGAAGCATTCGTTTAGGTCGTCATTCTAAAACTCGCATAGTATTCTTTTAGCGACAGACGATATTCCAAGGATCGTGCAAAGGCACCTAAATTCTAGGAAAAGCGACAAATCTCCATCCCTCCGAAAGAAGAGAATATCTGACCTCGGGAAAGGGCTTTAAGGGAGTGAAAATAAAGTGTAGTGTGAGCGCAAGCCTGGAACGGTTTGTGCCTTTGGGCGCTCATTACACAGATACGATTTTTCATACTTCGTGATCAAGAGATATTATAACACTCGCCATAGTAAAGTTAAATAAAAACATGCAGGCTTAAACAGACACTACTAAATCATTATCCTAGTCTAAACAAAGCTTGTTGGCGACAAGATACTAAAATAAATCTATAATCTAGTGTTTGTGACAAGTAGAAATGCTCGTGTTCATCACCCAAACTTACCTCTTGATCTGACTCCGAGTTTAAAACTTGTACGAGTATCTATTCATGATCAACAGCTGAAACAAATGTAATGATGTTTTAAAATAGACACAGATCACAAAGTTTTATTTTTTTATTTTTGTAATAAACCAAAATTTCATCGAAATCGCTACGCAAAAATAATATTGTAGGTAATTGTCTAAATGTAAATATAAATGTAATTTTAAGTTTTTGTTAACAATGTTGCGATGCCCTTTCCAGGGTTCATGTTATGGTATTGTAAACCTCTTTAAACATGATTTAACACCACAGGATTGCAATAAACGATTTAAATTAGAGTTTGAGTTTGTTTAATCGCAATTCTTAGTCAAATCCTTCTTGATAGACCAAAATAAAATTTTAATTGCGTTAAAAAGACGGTAACAAAAAGTTAGTGCAAAATAGTTTCACTTTCTCCCTCGCGCGTTCGCACCGGTGTGACAGTCGGCCGCTATCACCGCATCGCCGCTGGGTGGCCGCGCGCGATCCCCGCCTGCGATTAGACGCGGACGCGCGCGATATTTCGCGAAATGACACGACAACGTCGCTTCGCTCGTGGGCAGCTGTATTGTGCCTTGTTACCTCAAACAACACGCTGCAATTTGTACTCGATAAAAAGGGATAGAGGTCTTATTTATAGAGTCAATTCCTTTAGAACAAATTAAGCGCAAAGACGGTGATGTCACGACTCACCAGACAACGTAAGTGCGTCAATGGTAGGTGACCTATTAATTATGATTTCGCACACCTAGATAAAAAGCACAACTAAAAATACGCGGTGGCATAACTTAAAATAAATTCAAATTCAATTCAAATTCAAATTCATTTATTTACATGAAACATGGTACATTAAGATGTTTTTTTACATAATATTCCGTCATGTTTCGCCACATTTAAGGTGGCATGTAAATTTTTACAATAAAATTACAATACGTGCATAAAATCAATTAATTAGTACAATATTAAAATAAAATTATATTCATGAATTAAATTAAAGTAAAACATAAATAATTAATTTTATACTAATAAGTATTTAAAATTTGTAAGCAATAAATTCATTGACACTATAAAAACATTTATCACATAAAAGCCTATACAGAGCGTACTTACATTTTTCAATCGGCAACTCTTTAAGGGGATTTGGTAATTTATTAAATAATTTAATGGACATGGCGTAACAATTTTTTTGGAAGCCTTTTGTTGAGCAGTTTAGTGCCACTAGCTGATTTGGATACCTTGTTCTAAACTTACACATATCACGCTTTTTCTTAAACATATTCAAGTTATATATTCAAGTTCATAATAAATGTGTTCAATGTGTATAAACTAGTAATTAAGATTTGCACGCTTGTGACCAGGCTGAATACTATGAACTCATACCTTAACTATAACATCGATACTGTGTTGTATTCATGCAAATAAATTATTTGGTTTTTGATTTGTGTGTGTTTGGAGTTAATGTAGATGCGACACAGATTCCGACAATCGCATTAACTCGATTTTGTATTCTTTTGAGTTGTGCTACTATTTATATAGGTGTGCGATTTGATCTTAACTAGATATAAAAATCAACATGTCCAATTTCAATACAGCAAATCGAAACAATATTGAAATCTAAATAAAATAATATTTTATTTTATTGGTGTACATCAATGAAAAATGTGAAAGGAACAATGTTATCAAAATAAAGTACAAATTTCAACAGGTGACAATCTTATACAGGGTGACTGTAACTGAACCCACCACAGCAAATTTGCAAATGGAAGAGGTCATTTGCTAATTATTGGATCTAACTTTCCTTATCTAAAGTTTTATAGTTTGCGAGATATAGGTATGTTTTAAAATAAAAAAAAGAGATGACAAATTGATTCGGCAAGAATGACGCGCAAACAGACAGATTTCTACCATTACTACCAAAAAAAACTTAACAGAGCAACATTTAAGTAGCGTTAATTACTGATTAAGGCTCTAGTTGTTACTTAGCGAATTTATGTTTAATAAGTTAATTAGTAGCTTATGTAATAACTATAATGAATTTCTTGTTTACTGTCACACGAACAGAGGCCTGTAATCATAGACGCAAAATATTTGTGTGAGTGTTATTTTTATGTCAAACTACACTCTATCAAACTCTATAAAAACAAAACAAGGTTGAAGTAATACTGCAACACTAGTGTCGTTGTTGTTGTTGTCGGGTCTAGGTGTTGTGGTACCGTCGTTGTTTCTGATTTCTGTAACACAAGTGCTTTGGCTACTTATCATAGAATCAAAGCAATATAATATGTGATGTTATCCCTCATAGAGTGTAATTAATAAATATACTAAATTAAATTATTAAGCTGTGTTGTGCGCCTTCAGGAAGTGCGCCCCTAGGGCGGCGACAAAGCGGCTATTAGGTGCAATTCGGTGATAGCCGCCCGCCCAGCCGAGCGCGGCGATAGCTCATACTCATTACACCGTGAGCTTAGCTTGCGATATTCAGGTATCGCATCTGCATAGGCAATTACTAACTTGTTAGCCTTAAATGTGTGAAAAAGCATGGGTCCTAGCTTCGTTTATGGTAGAGTCAATTTAGACAACTTTTCTCTCTCTTTTTATTGTCTCGGGTCTGGGTGTTGTGGTACCGTCGTTGTTTCTGATTTCTGTATCACAAGTGCTTAAGCTACTTATCACAGGATCAGAGCAATGTATGTGATGTTGTCCATATTTATATTTATATTTATATTTTCTATATATTTTTTCACACAGCATTTGTATAACGAATATAGATGAAATAATACCTAAGAAACAAGTATGCCTGAAACAGTTACGATTAGAAAATGATATAATTGAAAACTAAATAATTGGTTTAACAGAATATAAACAACAAATTCAAAGCCACATCAAAATGAGGTATGTATTATGCTTATAGAAAGAAAAATATCACCTAGTTACACTTCGAAAAATTTAGTATGAATTTTTAGTTATATTTTTAAAATAATTAGCTCCCGCCGTAAATATATCGACACGTTCCGAGTAATTACGGTTAAAATTAATTATATTAAATAACCTGTTAAAATAAGAATTTCGTCTATAATTTGTAGTACATACTTGCATCGACTGAACTGAGAACCTTTTCCTTTTCTTTATAAAAACATGGGTCCTAGCTTCGATTTTAGATTGGGTTAATTCAGAAAACTTTTCTAAATTGGCTTATTCTAAATATTATCGCTATAGTGTGTTTTGTCCCTTACAGGATTCAAATTTAAAACTTGGTCTCTACGGTTAGTAGAGTAAAAATAGGTAGGTTGATTAACTACCAAAAACAGTTTGAAGTAGTTGCAATATTTAACTGGGTGAAATAACCGTTTTCTCTATGTGCATCTGGATCGATGGCCCATTTTTTAAAGTAAAAAATAGGTAATGTCAAATGCTACAGATTTAGGAATTTCTTAAAATATTTAAGAATATCTTAACTAAATGTATGTATATATTATTGTTATGTATTTATGTATTTTTGTGTATACGTCTATGCTATAAGTTCTGCAATCCTATCTGTAGCAGGTAAATTTAAGAATTATAAGAACTCTGCACCACCTTCCCCTCTTTTTATTAGTTGTCCTCTACCTGAAGGTTGTCTGGAAGAGATCGCTATTAGCGATAAGACCGCCTTAATTGTACCCTTTTTTTTTTCGGTAAAAATCATGTGTAATTTACTTGTATGGTGTGCAATAAAGAGTAGCTATCTATCTAAATTCTTAAATAATCATTAACCCTAAGATAGTACTTTCTGAGATTTAGGCTATGCCAGTTTAAGCTTGCGTCTGGATTGAGGGCCCCAGTTATTTAATCATAACAGTTTTAATTTACGTTTAGCAAATTCATGGCACTTTGCTTTGAGCTTTTACTATTCTTTACAAATTTATCTATAGGTCTTATTTCGTTTCGCAAGGATTTAAAAAATGGGCCCATGATCCAGGTGCACATGTTTCCCCTCCTTGGTCCATCGTCGAAAACGCGACATTGCATTTCTTGCGCTTAGTTGAATAACGCAAATCTTTTAAATAAGCCTTGTTTTGGATTTGGATTTGGATTACATGCAGAAAATTACAGAAAACGTGTTACATGCAGCGTACATATAGTTTTATACAGATTTTGAATAAGTTCAAAAGGTACATAAATGGTCACTATAACACATTACACATGGAAGGCTAAAAACGCAACGCTGTGAGTTGGTCAACTATCCCCCGGTCTCACCTACGTCAAAGTCAACTTCCAAGATTTAATTATACTAGAATAACTGGTTGCAAGTAAAGCCAGTAAAAGTGTGTTGAAAAAGATTTATACAGTAACAAAAACTTCGAAACAGTTCTGAAGTACAAGTCATGTCGTTGCCGAGTCGCAACAAATTGTCTCGTGCAAACAGAGTGCGCCGCGGCTGATATGGCGCAGGCTTTATCAGGGTGCACACGCGCCGATACCGCCTTTGGGCATCTGTTTGTGTAACTAGCCTTATTTTGTTTACTTGTTACAGTAGACAGGACCTAGAGGAGATATTAGAGAATGTTTAGCTATGAAAGTCTGCGCTGACTTTTGCTGTAAAAGCAATACTAATTGTAAGCAAAGAGGTATTTAATATTATGAGAACAAATAAAGACTGATAAACGAAACCCCTGGATGCAGGCCGCTTCCAACCGGCCAATCTGGAAGGCACTGGGGGAGGCTGAAGAATGAGTGAAATGGAAATGATCGTAATGATGAAATAAGAAATTAATGAAAAAAAAACATCAAAAATAAAAAATGGTAATGGCTTCTAGATTAAGATATCTGATAATAAACAACAACTTGATAGGTTTGTCTATAGGTACAGAGAACAGCTCGTCAACCTACCACAAATCGTCAAATTTTCTCAATTGATAAAGATCTCTACATGTCGGACTTAAAGTTGAAAATCGTTTGAATGACCTTAACTTTTTGGGAAGGTTAACCTGCCGCTGACTGTACAAAGCACACACAGTAAAATGGTAAATAACATAATGCTAAACTTAATACTTTTCGGGACTCAACACGTCTACATATTTCAAAGATTTTTTTTTTACTTTTCAACTCTGGTGGGATTCGAACCCACGACCTTTTGTTATCCGGGCGACTGCTCTTCCATCTGAGCTACGGAGGACATAGTAATGTTGGCGAATTTCTTTGAGTGTTTATAGCTGTTAGTAAGCCAGCATTGTTTCATCAAATGTCTTGGATTTTATACCCAGAAACATCCGAAAGAAATATTATTGCAAATATTTAACAATCAGTTAAGATGAAACAACTTAATCAATTTAAACTTTTATGTTTTTTACATTCACAATAATGCTAGTTTATTATTTCAAGGGAAATAATTTTACTTGAAAAAAAAAACTGTCTCTCGTGGGATTCGAACCCACGACCTTTCGCTATCCGGGCGACTGCTCTTTCAACTGACTGCTCTACATATGTATAGCTTGGCAGATGCCAAGTAAATATTTTTCTCCCTTTCTCCCTTCCTTTGTTTAGTTAATACTGGTTACTCAAAAGCGTGTATCGAAAAGCTTAATCCCTGATATCAGATGACTGCCATATTCTGACATAACTATAAAAGCACTAGCACTAACTTTTGAAAGTTCAGCTTTTTATTCCAAACGCCGAAACAAAGTGAGATAGCTCGGAGAACGGAGTGGTGTGGGCACGATAAAGCCACAGAGAAATAAGAACCAGTATACTTTTTCCCCGCGGAATGTTATTCTAACTAATTATGAGTGATCGGAATAGGTAGATTGATTTAGGGATCTTAAACATTGATGTTAATATGGACATGCCTCCGAGATTCCATAATTTCTTTTTATCAGTTTTTGAAAAAAAGGCTTATCCATGTTATGCTAGCACTACCAAAGTACATCAAATCAATCTACCTATTCCGATCACTGCTAATTATAGATGGTTGACTTACTGGGTCAACGTACTAAGTGGGTCAAGGACACATGATAAATAATAACTGAATTTGTATTTTGCCCATACGTATCGACTTGGAACTATAGTTGCAAGATACTATACACTATAGCACTATAGTGCGACAAGTTTGTGAGTGTCGCTTCTTATAAAAACACTAAAGGTGTGTTTGCGTTCACTTGGTCCTTTTTGACCAGACTTACAAGCCCAGTAGGTTGAACATTAAGCTCCGTGTCAGGCTGCTACTGTGTTATATTTGGCCTATCATCTTGTATGGGTGTGAGACATGGACCCTAAAAGATGACACCACAAAACGCCTGCAAGCGTTGCTACAATTCGAGATGTGGTGCTACCGTCGAATGTTGCGCATAAGCTGGACACAGAGAATCCGAAATGAGATCGTGCTTCAGCGTGTTCATATGTCCCGGAAATTGATGCCAACCGTCAAAAAGCGCAAAATAGAATATCTTGGGCATGTGCTCAGACACGACAGATATTCACTGCTTCAACTTATCATGATGGGCAAAGTCGAGGGCAAAAGACGCGCTGGGCGCCGGAGAAAATCGTGGCTGCGGAACATACGGGAATGGACCGGCATAACCTCCGTCGAACAACTGTTTCGGTTGGCTACTGATAAAGAGGAGTTCAAGAAGCTGACGGCCAACCTTCAGAATTGAAGAGGCACCCGAAGAAGAAGAACAAGCCCTGTTTTAGAGCTACTTACTGTAAATTTAAAAAATTTGACGCGTCTAGTGACTAACTGCGCTGCGACTCTGGCACGTCTAACAATTTTAATTTGAGACTTATGGTCACATTTATTGGCTCGGCTAAAGTGGCCTAGGGTGCTGCAGCGCTTAGACCCTACACTGCCGTTAAAAGAGTATCAATAAGCATTATCTTACAGTGTTGCCATTTGCCTACATTGTATACATTTAACGTACTTTTTTAGCCTCCCATGTGTAATGTGTAATGGGTCCAAAACCTGTGTAAAACGATATGATAGAATCCAAAAAATTGCACTTTGAGCAGGCTGTCTCTCGCCCTCTCGCATACATTGCGACATTTGTAACAGAGCAACAGGCTAGTAAGTGATTTTAGTATTAAAAAAATGCTAACATTAGCATATCTTTTACCACAAAATGTCTCTTTTTAGCGCTCAAAATGTACCTTTTGGGAACTCAGATGCGGCAACACTGTTCTCTTAACTCAATAGCAAAAGAGACTACTGCAATCTCCTCCAGTGCAATGCTGGTGTGGGCGCGATAGAACGCGAGAGCGATACGCGGGCGCGCGATAAGCCGCAGCTAGCAGCTATGATTCACGGCGATAGTATAACTGTCGTAAAATGGAATCTGGCTTGAAGGAAATTGATATGGAACCTAACTGCGCCGTGCTGATGCTGCTCGCACCCGGATTTGCGGGAATGGTTTAGTTAGAGCAAGTTCTTTAACAGCTAAAAGCAATAATTTAGAAAGAATAGCTGAACTACTTTCATGACGATTTTAAGAGAAAAAGAAACTGTTTACCTACCACGTAATACCTAATAGTTCAAGTACAGAAAGGTCGCTTTGATATAAAAAACCGTCCATATTAATATGTCTAGTTTAATCGCAAGCCTCTTGCGAGAACAGAGACATTTTTCTTTGCGTAATTGGTGCTATCTGACCACACTTACTGGCTCTGATTTGGATATTTAATATGCAATAATTGGACACGTCTAGAATCACACGCGGTGTGTACTGTGCTGAAGCGCAATAACGCTGCCAAACTTTACACTTGGTAGAATAGCTGAAGTACTTTCGAATTTATATATACCTAATTATTAAATCTACCTACCACAGAATATCTAATAGTCCAAGTACAGAAAGATAGCTTCCATAGATAGATAGATAGATAGATACTCTTTATTGCACACCATACAAGTAAATTACACATGATTTTTAAAGAAAAACGTACAATTTAGGCGGTCCTATCGCTAATAGCGATCTTTTCCAGACAACCTTCATACAAAACCGTCTAGCTTCTCTTTCTTAACATAACTATTTGAACCAAGCATGAAGAATGCAATAGGTATACTAGCCTCTTGTGAAATTTAAACCTGGCTTGGTTTTGTAGTCAAAATTGATTTTTATTACACCAACCATCCAACAGTATTGTTTCTGTACGACGTAGCCATCTATTCTGTGTTGATGCGGAGATTGCGGTTCTTGGGCGGGCGCGATAACGCGTGAGACAGTGCACTGGGCGCAGCGTCTTATCATCGCTTCCCAGCCGCCTATCACAGCCAGTTATGCCAAACTTAGGAGCTCATCTTTGAGTACGTTTATTTACAAAATTTAAGGCATAGGACTAGGTATTCATATTTCTTATCCAATTCGCGATTTTGGTTTTATTGCTCCACCGACATCTCTCTCCGGCTCCATAGTCGACCGGTAGAGAATGATTTTGATATTAAGTCTACCATTTTTACTTTTTGTTTTTCCATACAATAAAGTATACTGTACTTGTAAATAAACTTAAATGGTGCAATTGGTTAAAAAGTTTCTTTATTTACCTTTATTTAAAATTAGGTATATTTATTTGTATGCGGTATAATTGGGTTATATATTTCTATGCGGATGCGAGATGCCACCCTATCAATTTGTTTCATTACCAAAATTAAAATTTAAATATAATTTAAATTTTCCTTTTTGTAAGTATTTATGCTATCTACGACACAAGTATAAAATGTTTGTGTACACTATACACACAGCTTATAAAAGTAGGGCGCGCGCGTTGTATCAATCGTTGGGCGGGCGCAAATCTCAGTATTCGGTTTTATCGCCTAATAACTACTCGATGCATCAACTTTTAAAGGCCATAAAACAAATAGAAGTAGAGCTCTACGCCTTATCAAAATAAAATTAACATTATCTTGTTACGAGATACTAAAGCTTAAGGTTTTTTATAAAAATACATAGTTCTGTATTCGCTAAGCAAGATAATCCTAAAAAGTTAGCAGATAATATTTTAGAAATGTCCAAGTTATAATTCCGTATTGCTAGAGAAAACTTAAAATTACTTTAATTTAGCTGCCATACATTTTCGATAATTTATTGACCAATATAAGCGTGTATCTTGCCTCGATAGTCGTAGTAAGTTTTAAAAGTATGGTTTACACACTTCCAAGATTATATACTAAAAAGTGTTTATGGAATGCCATACGTTCACGCTCTCGTTCAATCTTGCTACGAACACAAACACACATGGCAAAGCTTATAAAAGTAAGGCGGGCGCGTTGTACCGATCGCGATCCCTGGGCGGGCGCGATACGGCTGAGACAGTGCACCGGTCGCACTCGAAGCGTTATCGCAGCCGCGCAGCCCTATCCTCCCGTAGTATCTCCAGGGTTTTGTGTACTGTTATGATAAAGATGTGTTAGGTTATTGGAGTTATGAATTTTGTTTTGGAATGTTTTCGTACGTTCTGGAGTGATTAAAGATTTATCTAGCAAAGGTTTGAGTTTAGAGTAGCAAGGAAATGAGTAAATAAATTAATAAATTAATTCTTTATTTGCGAAAAACATGGTATATTTAGGTGGCAAGACACATAACGTGCACATGTTTTGCTTGTATTAGCATGGAAATTCGTATTTAAAAAAATAAACTGTAAATTGTTCCCACAATCACACCAATTATC
Organism: Anania hortulata; assembly: GCA_963576865.1. Lineage (NCBI taxonomy): Eukaryota > Metazoa > Arthropoda > Insecta > Lepidoptera > Crambidae > Anania > Anania hortulata. The sequence goes on along the minus strand of OY756388.1, from coordinate 3,152,177 downwards.
TAGCCCCAAACTAAGCAAAGCATGTACTATGGCGACTAGATAACGGATAAACATACTTAAATACTTTTATAAACATTCATGACTTAGGTACAAACGCTCGTGCTCATCACTCAAACATTTGCCCCTTGCGGGATTCGAACCCGCAACCGCTGGCTTTGTAGTCCGGAGCGCGAACCACTACACCAGACGGTCGTCGTTTTGAACAATAAAAGTTAAATCGTTTTAATACTTATTATCTTGTCACATTCCATTAGAGGTTAGTATTAAGTATGTCTTCTTGTAGGTTGTTTTAAGCTAAATTTTGAAGTCGAATTTAGGTTCTTCCAGTAATATTGATTTAAAACTTTATAGGTATGTTCAAATGTAGATACTTAGTAGTTATTAAACTTATAATGCATATTTGTATACTCGTCAAAATCCAAGCGGTCTTCATGAGACCGCGTAGCAATGATATTTTATTGTCTCGTTGACGCATTGCTGACGAGAATAGCGGCCATCATATTGCTGTCTATCATGTAAGTGAGTAGGTACTATAGGTACTAAACTATGACCTCCGTTAGAGCCGAGAAGCGAACACGCACTTGGCGTCGCTATCTCTGAGGTCACAGGTTCGATTCCCGGTCGGGTCGATGTAGAAAACGATATTTTCTATATTATATCGGGTGTGTGTGTTGTGGTACCGTCGTTGTTTCTAATTATAACACAAGTGCTTAAGCTACTACCTTGGGATCAGAGCAATGTTGTGAAATATTTATAAAAATAGAATAAAACTTTGGCTCAGCGAACCCATTCAATACCATAAAATAACAGTTAATTTCATTGTAACAGAACTGCTACAAACTAAGCGAGGAAAGGCCAAGCCAACTGATGCTCGATCGAACCTCGTGAAATGCTTATTATAAACGCACACGAATCTTCCCTTACATCTCAATTGTAAAACAATGTTATCTATTGCAGTAAAACCCCGTCAAACCAGAACAAACCCTCCAAACACTCAATAAAGTCGGAATTCATTTGCAGCCGCTAATTTCGAAGTTACACCAAATAAGATTAAGTAAGTTGGCACTAGCAAGCGAGAGTAAACTCTAATTTTATGCAAATAAAGTTCACATTTGGTCAAAGAAGAGTGTAGAAGGTTATTTATTAGGTAAAGGGTGGTAGAACGCCCCCTCAATGCTCCGAGAGGTCTGAATGCATCTGATGTTATCGAAACTAAATACGTGCAAAGTTTAAGGGAAAGGTATTGTGGAGGGGCTACACTTTCTCACGTTTTGAGATTGATTTCAAAAAGATCTTTAAATTTCGATTTCAGAAAATAAAAATGCTGGCCCGTTTCTCGCTCAAAGGCTTAGTTTAGCCATTCAGCGTGAAAACGCTGCTAGCATTCACGCCTCTGCCTCATGGACACGCTTTTATTTTTGAGTAGGTATTTTTTTGTTTTAGGTTAGTTTATTTTTGTGTTATTCGAATTTTAATTGTTACTGGTTTTTGATTACTATTTTTATATGCAAGTAGAAAAAAAAAGTTTTGAATTCGTTGAAAACATAAAGTCAAGTTAACTTGCACCTTATCTTAATTTTAAATGTTATTAATACTGGTTTGCACTCTGTTAACAGCACTTTTATTTTGCCTAACAGCTGTGAAGTGTGGACTTAATAGTCATTTTCATATCATTATGAACCATCAGAAACCTTTGCACTTTTTGAATACAACATATTTTGCTTAACGCTTAGTAATTTTAGGCTATTTAAAGTAAAAATCAACTCTAAATGTTTTGTTTGTGAGATAAATTTATATAGAGTATTGATAGCAATAAAATAATAAGTTCTTTTTATCTACATTAGTTAGATTTCTCTATGGATGTTGAAAACAAAAAACATTAACACAAATATATTTTTGCAAATAGTTTTCTGTACTGTAGATCTTTGCTTAGACAGGGCCAAACCATAAAATGCTCTTAAGACAGTGTTACTTCAACCTTGTCTTGATATTTTTGTATAAATTTGACGTAAAACTAACACTGCTTAGATACTTTTCAGACTTTAGGGTCAGGCTCTGTGAAAGGTCTGTCGCCTGGTGGTGAAATTACTTGTTTCTTCTTCTTTGTAACTGAAGAATAAATATCATTTATTATAGCCCGAAAGCCATTTACCATTAAATAAATAAAATTCTAAAATCACATCTATCATCTGACCCCAAAGCTTGTACTATGGCGATTAGATAACAAATTAACATACTTACATACTCTTAAAAACATCCATGACTTAGGTACAAATGCTCGTGCTCATTACACAAACATTTGCCCCTTGCGGGCTTCGAACCCGCAACCGCTTCTTTCATCTTTTATCGTTCTCAACTCTATTATTAGCCTTTGTCTATTATTTGTATAAGATGTCACTATACGTAGTGTTTTACCTGATCAGTGGTCACTATGTTTAAACAATTTTACCTATAAAACGAGTTTCCTTTAAAATTCCTAACAGTAGAGGTTTCATTTAATTAAATCATTATCCTACTCACTGAATCCTGTAAAAATTCCAAAAGTATTAAATACAAATAAAAATTATATTATGAAATGGTCGTACCATTTCACAATATATTTTTATGGAAAACATACAAAACAGAAGTAAGTCTTCATATACTTTGATATTAGTTCCTTACAATACGAAAAACACTAATAATTCTGGGCGTTAGCATTGTTTGGGCAAGCGAGACGTTTTTAGGCGAAACACAGATCTAGTACAAAATAGAAAGAACTAAGGAAACACGTAACCAAAGAAGCAATTTAGATAATACTCGTAGAATTAAAAATTTTAAAAAAAAAACTGACATAAGAGTGACAAATTCGTGATAAACGTAAAAAAGTTCGCCTTTATACGACTTACTGCAGGGCACGGGCCTCACCTCAACTATGAGGTGGTTTGGGCCATACTCCACCCGGGCCCAGTGCGGATTGGTGGTGCGGGGTACGTCTAAAGTCAGTAACTAAACCTTACTGTCAGATGTTAATTAGCCACCCTAAGGCCTCTGACTAGGCTTCACGACTAGTATCAAGCGATATTAGCCGAGACAAACTTTAATGTGCCTTACGAATGCTTATGATAATGCTTGTGATAATGTCACTGAGTTTAGAATGATCCACATCCACAACTGCGGCGGTAGGTGGCTTAACTTTGGTAAGCACCTCCATAGACGTAACTGTTACTATAATTTATAGGTTTTTATTTATAACTAGCTGTTGCCCGCGACTTTTCTCGCGTGGTCTTTCTTTAAAAAAATCTGCAACTTTTTTTTTTTTTTTAATCAAAAGAACCTTCTCCTGACAATAATTAACACAACAAAAGAAGAATCAGCGAAATTGTTCCATCCGTTCACGCGTGATGCGATGACCAAGGGAAATAGGGATTCATTTTTATATAGTGTACCTTCTTGTTGCCAACTTGTAATTACGATATTTCTTGTATGAATTTTATTAACAAACGACATGAAACCTTTATTAGTTTCCTAAATAACTTGTAGATTTAACTAATTTTTCTTGGCTTATTTTCTCAGTATCACTCGAAAAATTTTTAATATATTATTAAAACCTATATGTTTTAATATTTATTTTTATGTTGCATCTATTTACACAAATTGAAAAAAGCGCGACTTTTTTGCAATCACACCATGAAATTGAGCACTCCGTTTTCCCTTCTCTTTTTAGTTAGCCTCTACCTAGAGGTTGCCTGGATCACTTTTAGCTAAGACCGCCTAAATTGTGCATATTTCTGTAAACATCCACTATAACATAACTCCTTCACTCCTTTTTTTTCCTTTTTTTTTAGCTTTTTTTCTATCGCGTTAATGTTGTATACATGTTCCGGTTCGCGTAGATAGTTGTATTTTATTTATGTATGTTTATGTACGTATATTATCTATTTATCTACTATTATTGTTTTGCTATTTTTGTGTATTATATGTAAGTATTTATTTATTTTTGATTATTTGACTTACGCACTCTTTTGCTCTCGCACTACGTTACCCCACTGTATTACAACTTAATTTTATAACACAGTATACAGTTTTTTTTTTTTTTTTTACAAACATACTAATAATATTAGCGTAAAAAACTAACACAATGATTCACAAATTGTCTATGCCTATTACAAACCTAGTAAGTTTCTGGCTCCTGAGCAATCAGGGCATTGAGCATACAAATAGCCTGCGCTGTGGGAGCGCGCCGCGTGTTATGTGCTCCATGTTAAACAGCAAGCAGACTTTCGAAAAAAAGATAAAGTACCTAGTCAGATCCGTGTCGCATCCAGCGTTCTAGATCTGCGTCAGGACGTGCCGTATCTCGGCGCGCGCTCACGCGGCTCTAACGATTTATTTAGTAACGCGGTAACGACGTTTGCTCAGCCAGCGCCACACGTCACTGTAGTGGCCCGTTTTTATCGCCGCATCGTTGCTTTTGCGATACCCGTTGAGTGACAGAAAATACACAGTTTTCATCACACATACTACACCGATTTCAAATAATGTTTGCTTTATTATAACTTTAGAAGCACATTGGGATCATTCATTCCGAGAAAGCAAAGAAAGTCTTCTATATAATAAATATAACTTTTGTGAAGCTGTATTGTTTTACTGTTATTTGAAAAAGAAAACTATATATACCGCTATTTTGGACCAAACAAACCGCTCAATTGTCAAATTAAATAAAATTTTACTAAAACCAAGGCAAACAATATACGTATCATTATTATTTTTATAGTCGAAATCAAATTGTAAGACAAATATGTAGTTGAAAAAGTCAATTTGGAAGTCATTCGGGGAATCCTAGCATGTTTAGCAGTGGGCGACCTGAAATAATGATGATTATTATTAATAAGATTTTTATGGTGTTATATTTATTAAATATTTATTATAAAGAATGTATAGATTTTAAACAAATTTTATACCATAAAACGCATTTCTCTATTAGTAATAAATAATTAAATAAATATTCCTATCCTGTGGTAAGTAGCCAAGTAAGTAGCCAGTGGTAAGTGGCTACTTACCACTTTGGCTAACACAAGTGTGTTACAGAAGTCAGAAAAAACGACGGAACCACAACACCCAGACCCGAGACAATATAGAAAAGTTATTTTTCTACATTGACCCGACCGGGAATCGAACCCGGAACCTTAGAGATAGCGACACCAAGTCCGGTATGCTCGCCTCTCGGCTACGGAGGTTGTCAAATAAGTGAAAGAGATGAACCTATACAAAAAGTTACCTACTTTGTTTACACACGATTCCTAAACCATCTTGACCCAAGCAAGCATAGATTAGCTGTACTTAGAATAACCTTCTAGAAGGAACTTGATGAATAAAATAAAACTTTGTATTTAATTATCACCCTTACATTAATGACACATACAGGTGGCCAGAAAAGTAATGTCCAAAAAAAATTTTTGGTGCCTCGTGTTGAGAGGTATCTGAGTCACCCCTATGTATGTTCTACAATTTATCGTAGTTTTCGAGTTACGACTTTTTTAATCAATTTTTGCAACCGGATTAGTTTGAAAAATTTCTATAAAAATAAGTAGAAGGTTTATTCGAATTTTTCTTTTCTTGCAGCTAAATCTCTATGAACTGTGCATTTATGCATAAAATAAACAGCCTCATATCTTTAATGGAAGTTACTACAAAATATACCTAAAGTTGAGAATGTGTGTTAAATGTAAGTTATCATTTAAATTTTCAACTTAAAATTAAATCTAAACTGATATATTCTTAGTTTCTAAGTAGCTTCAGAGAATACGCTAGACTCTAAGCTTTTATAATAATAATAAAAAGTAGTACTTCATAGGCTATTAAAAAAAAAACGTAACTCGAAAACTACGAAATTTCATTTTTGTAATAAAACATTTTCATTTTCATTTTCACGAAAAATCGTAGAACATACATAAAGGCAATTCAGATACCACTTAACACGAGGCACCTAAAAAAAATTTTTGGACCTCACTTTTCTGGCCACCCTACGTAATCCGCGCGCAAAATTTGAAGCAACTAAATTGGAGCCCTGACAGCTCCGTAGTGTTTAATGTCAATCCGCAACAAACGCACCACAATTAAAATGTAGGCATTGTTTTTATCGATTTTTTTTTGGGTAAAACTTCTATTAAGTGCAACCCTATTTTATAATGGTGTGCGTGTGTCTGTGTGTAAACGTTTCCACACAAAACTATTTTATTGCTTCAATTTTGTAATGTCCGTAGGTACCGAACCATCATTCTATGTAGCATTATTCAATGTAAATACCCTTTTAAAATTGCTCAATACCTCCACCCACCTACAGTATCAACAAAACAAGCGCATCTTAAGAATAACTCATTTTTCAAATCTGTTTGCTTCGACGCTGAGCATCCTAAACACTTTGCCTAATTTGGTCCCGGTATAGAAGCGTTATTAAAAATCAGTAAGCAAAGTATTAAAATAAATGAGATCACTTAATCGCTACGCCGGAGGATGGGGCACTGCCTTGCCGGGTTTGTGATGGCGCCAATTTATATTGAAATAAAAAACACTATGTAGCTTAGCGTGTCGCTAGGCTTATTGAGCCAGTCCAGTCTATAGCTAAGCGAGACATTTAGCAGAGCGGACGTGGGCAAAATCACTGTTAATGGTTGGCCTCCATAGGTACACCTATACGGTTACTGAAATATTGTAATCGAGTTGTATTTTCATTTAAATGTGATTGCCCAAATTCCTTTAAGAACATTTTTTTTCCTGTTGAGTCGATTGACCCTTTCTGCGACAGTAAACGGCTATATGAGTGATAACAAAAAAACTTATATTGTGCCTGGGTCAGTGTCCCAAAAAGAGTTAACGGTATTTTCGGGAAAAAAAACGAGGAGTTTTGCGAAACTGATTATCACGTAAAGCGACTGTCTTAACGCGACCTTACTGATTCTCACGACACGAAAGTGTTTTCGCGAAAACTCGAATTGAAACTAGACTTTTTGCTTAAACGCGACTTTAGTATTGCGTTTTCACGAAACAGAAACTAACGGTTTCGTTGGCAAAATACGTTAACCCTCTTAGCTTTTTTAGTAGTATTGATCAAATAGAGAAAACTGAAAATATTTTCATATAGAACATATAAACACTGTAAACTACATGTGTTGTGATTAAAATAATAATTAAACTCTTAAGCATTCACTTTATTCAAATCTACAACGACTAGCTTATGCACATCCATCGTATCAAGCTTCCCAAGCCAATCGTCACTTAAAATAAATTCACACTAAGTTACGCTTAAATCAGCCATCCTTTTAGCGGGTTATCGCCTATGCAAATCTATACAGTCAGACCCATAACGACGTATCAAATTCAATACCTTTAGTCGAACCGATGTGGTATAAAATTGAGATACATATTCATAGAGTTGACTGTGCGAGTGCGTGTGTTGACAGCTCAATTTGTACATGAGAAGGCAGTGACTTTTTTTTTGTAATGTGCAGTGTTGCAATGATGTCATCACTTTGCAGTTTTTACCTGACTGCAAATAGGGTGGTAATGTTTTTATGTTTTGTCTTTTTCATTGTAAGTCTGACTTGAATTTTAAAGTGCATAGTATTTGTTAGACTTTATTTTATATAATGCAAGGGCTGTTTTTTTTAATACATATTTTTCATTTTAACACGAATTCAATTTTTTCGAAACTCGTATACCGGAATTTGTGTCGCTATATCTGAGGTCCCGGGTTCGATTCCCGGCCGGTCAAAATAAAAAAAAACTTTTCTATATTGTCACGGGTCTGGTTGTTCTGGTACCGTCGTGTCTGATTTCTGTAACACAAGTGCTTTGGCTACCATAAGATTAGAGCAATGTATGTGATAAAGTTGTCCAATATTTATTTCCAAATTATATTGTTTTTTGTTTAATTAAACACATCCGTTAAAAATGCAATTTTCAAGTGTTACTTTTCAGTTAAGTACTTATAGTAACCTAGCCCCAACACAAAATCGTTCCCTTATCTGCAACGTCCCCAATACTACACGAAATTTAAAAAGCCATTGTGTCGTTATCTCGCGATCAGGAAACATATCCGCGTCCGGAGTAAATAAGTGCGGACGCATTAAGGCTGCGATCGCCAGGTGGCCTTCCGCCCGTTGCGCCGCCCGCCCTGTATCGCAGATAGCGCCGCTAACGGCCTCTAGCGGCCGTTAGGGGGCGTTACGGTCGCGTTAGCGCCGGCCGCTTCCTCCGCATTGATATGGGACGCTTTATAAAGCGCGCGGCGTTTCTCGTAAATTTTTGGCTGGCGTTGAAATTGAGTGAGAGTTTTTGGAGTTTGGTATCTTTAGATCTTTTTGTAAAATATGTATAGACTCAATACTCAATATTAATGTGTTACCAACACATTAATTACGTTAATGAAAGACATACTTTGATTATAAATTTAAAAAATAATTTAACATATTTAATGGTGTTAAATGGTTTTCAGACTTTCAGAGTGATAAAACTAAAAAGAAAACTAGCAAGATAGTACTATCGAATCCATTAGTGAAGCACCTGAGTGTATATTCAATTGGGCGGGCGGCGCAATACTATAGTAAATGGGGCGGGCGGGACGGACCGAAAGATGTATTTTGAAAAGTACATTAAGAAATGTTATGAATGCAACACAATGATAATCTTATCTTTTCGTCAAGTAAAATTAAAATTACATAGTCCAACAATTTTGTCTATTCACATGCACTTCTGTGGGAATATTTATCTCAAATTATTATTTTTGTCATTTCATACTACACAGTAAATTTTATTATCGTTTTTTGATCATAAAACAGAAGTAAAACCAGCACTATCGTAGCCATTAGCGGCGGCACCTGAGTGTATATATTCAATTAGGCGGGCGGCGCGATACTATCGCGGAAGGGCGGGCGGCCAGATAGTTGCCCCTTTAATACTCTGTTAACGGAAGGCCGATGGGCTTTGTTGTCGCTTGTTACATGATTTGTTTTGCACTATAACCTGCCAGATTAAAATACTAAAAATAAAATTTTATAATAACTGAAAAAGTGACCTATTTTATTTAAAATACTTAGCTGTCCCGGCGAACTTCGTACCGCCTCTACATTTTTTTTTTGTGAATATTTCCGGTCTTTTATAGTTATTCTGCTATTCGGGGCAGAGACAAATTCGACAAATTAAAAATCATAAAAACCGGTCCATCAGTTCTCGAGTTATAAATGGTGTAACTAACCCGACTTTGTTTTATATAAGTATATAGATTAATATACTAGTAGACGACCCTTTTTTCTTACAAACATAGCTACTGGCCACAATAATTGGAGACGACATAAAACAATTATCTATCAAAATTTTACGACAATTCCAACATTTTCTAACTCTTCAGATCATTTTCTTCGTCTTTACAATAGGATTATGGGGTGGTAATGGTAATGCGTATTTTAACCATAGCACAATTCGCGTAATCGGTCATTTAGGCCCTTCGCAGTAAAACATTACCGGGGTACAGTCGTCAACAATAAACATTAAAGGCGGTTAACAAAAACCGCGAGCCCTTCCGAAGGACGCTTAAACAACGCGGAAGCACTTAATTGTTACAGCGGTTTTGTTTTCTTTAATTTTTAATGCAAAAGTTCAAAGTAATGCGAGGAAGGTGGTAAAATTTTATGATCGTTGACTAAGGCCCACTTGCGCACCACCGAATTAGTTTAGTACGGGATTAAGACATCTATCTGTCTCTGTCGACGCCATACAACCTGACAGTTATAGAATGATGTTTATACCGTGTTAGTGGATAGTTCGGGATTAAATTCGCTAATCCTGAGATATGCAAATGGACCTAAGACTGACTACGTATTTAAAACTTTGAGTCAATATTTTAAGTAAATTCTTCAAAAACACTTCGGTTTTTAATAGTAAAGTTGTTAATTTAAAATGTATTTGTTTTTTAACAAATTACCAAAATCTTTGTTAAACTAGGTACTCGCACATTAACTCAAAACGCAGCTCCCAACGGTACATTTATTTTATAAACATACCTATTGCAAAAGAGTAAAAATATTAGTGAAGGAGGTGTCTTTGGCTGCTTCTTCTCTGCACTAGCCCACACCTGTAAAAGTGCCAATTTGCAAACAAGTTAATTTTGTAGTAAAAAGGGTTTTACAAATAACTGTAATGGATACACTTTACACAAAGTTAATTCTCAAAGCTGTTAATGATGTAGAAAGGCAGCAACCCTACCTTTAAATCAACAAAAAAATGTCCAATTACTAAGATAGTATAATTGACAAAAAATAGTTTAACATGTTCCTTATTCTCTCAGGTTTTTTTATTGAGCTATTGATAGACGTCTATTGGCCGGAATAAAAAAAAAGTTTTAGTGTTCAGAAGTAGTTGTGCAAAAGATCAAACAGATTGGCATACTTCACTTCACTGTTGCCCTATTAAAGACTGTCATTGTCAGAGTCAGTTATAAAAATCTAAACGTCAAAGTTTGTACATTTTAAATATTTATGTAACTACACTTTTCTGTCCGAATCTTTTGAGTGCGCGGTGACCCGCCTCCGCCGTGTACATTACACCTCTGAATCTGATTGCAGCGCCACCTATTCAGCGAGCACCTTTGTGGCTGAAGTGGGTCAGCCTTCAAAATGTGCCTTTTTACGACTGACACTGTACAAGCGTCTTGGCTAGTTGAATGTTTGCTCATTTTTAGACGAAGTATTTTAGAATTGAAAATATTATATACATTTTGACGCAGTGAAATAAAAACAAGTTAGGTTTGTCATCATAGAAGATCAATTTTAAGATTTAACTTAAAATTTTTGGCTCTCATTTTCTGAGGCTGATTATGAAATGGGTATCGTGAATAAATAAATAATTTGTTTGTAACAATCACACCAATCATCTATTCCGAAACTAAGCTTTGCTTAGATTGAATTGATGAACCACTACACCAGACGGTTAACAAGATATAAAAATGTATTTATTTCACTTTATGGCTATAATTTCTTTAGACATCGTGGTATAAAATATTATATGTATACTTACATTGTGTTTACTTTTTGTGAGTTAAATAAATAATAAATAAAAATCTTTATTTCAACTAAAATTTTACAAAGGTCTTACAATGGCGACTGCTGCACTAAGCGTGCTGCTTGAATCGCAGTAGTCAAGGTTGTGTTTCAACAAAAGGTTACAATAGGGCGACACTGGTATGGAGTCTAGTGGAAATATTATTAAATAATACTAGTGAGATCAAAAATAAATTGTAAATTAACATATTATATAAATGAACTTTAACTAACAACAACAACAAAATAAACGTAATAGAAAAAAGAAAAAATGTACTGTGTGAGTGTGTATGTGTGTGGGTGTGTGTGCGCGCGTATGTTTGTGTGGTGTGCGTGTGTGGTGTGCGTAGTGAGACAGGAGGACAATTACAAGCAATTGTTATTTGTGAGCAATCTTCATTTAACCTAAGTACAGACAACGGTAGGCCAACCTACCCAAAAAATAAAGCATATAATAAAACCATCCTATTTCAAGAGAACTGCAATTGGACGAAGCCTTTGTTATCACTAATCTTATTCCAATGACAAAAACTTTCGCAGCAAAATTAACTACTTTTCGCCGTTCTTTAAACACTTATCAGTTAACTAAATCTCGCACTAACTCTATTTACCTTAACATGGGGAACAATTCACGAAAATCTAAAACTTCAAGTTGGAAACTCAGTATCTCGGGTGAATATATCAGGCGTATCGGAGGACGGACGGAAGTTCCGCGAGCGAGATAGCAGAGTTTTAAGATATGAACATGTAAAGGGCTATTTTCATAACTAAGGATTTACAATACAATGATTTTGTTTCTTTAATCTGATATGATATAGCGATTTATCGACACTAACTGTATTTTTTTAAAATATGTTAGATATAATAATAATAATAATAATATAATATTTATTTCAGATAAAATCCATATAAATGTTAGTAACAATTGATCTTATTCTAGTGTTAGTAAAAGTGAAAAGTGAAAAATATAGCCGCCATCTTGAAATTTTATCGAAATATCGTGTTTGGGTGGTTATGCCCCCTAGTAGAATTATAAATAAAATTAAATATTATAAAGCTAAAAAGTTTGCTTGTTTGGTTGGTTGATCGCGATAATCTCAGGAACTACTAGTTGGATAGTCCAATGTATCGAGAAATGTTATAACATCACGCTACGACTAATAGGAGCTGAGTATCAACGAAAAAACGAAAAAAAATCTTTTTCTTAAGAGTTTCCTTAGATTTAAGGAAGCCTAGCTTAAGTCAGACTCAACTCTGTCCTAAAATCGGAGACACGCTAAGTAGATAATTTGTAAATTTCTTAAAATGCATATATATATATATATATATATATATTTAACTTATTTAGGCTTGCAACGTTTGCAATTTCTAATCCTGACCTTAGATAGAAAGTGATGCTTGCATGTTTTATTTCAGAAAACGATCTTTTCTAAATTAGCTCGAGTCTGGGTGTGCTGGCTGACGCCCTGGCAAAAATTTATTGTCTGGTACCTCGTTACACAAGGATGTTAATTTCTTACTTTAAGACCATGACAATATTTATAATTGGTCTTAAAATAAATAGTACTTAATTATAATTAATAAAACTTAAAGAATTTTCGAAAAATATTAATAAATACCTGACTTACAACCCATTAAAGTCGTGTGCTAGACGGAGATCCGACATGTACCGTGACGTCACAGTACACGTCCGCCATACATTTTTTATTAAAAGTTGATTTAGAAAGATACAGGTATATCTCAATTTCTAATTACTGTATTACAATTATTTTTTACCTAAAAACAATTTTGTTTACACTATAATTTTATATAATTTCTTATAATTATATTAAGAACAATATATTATTTTCGTGCATATTCCCTATTGGTGGTTGGATATGCATATTTATTTATTATTGTCCCATTTCCTCTCTACAACATAATACCTATCTACTACACTACAAATACTTGTAACCTCATTTATACACACAAATGTCCTGTGCGCGCACTTGCACTGCATTCAAGGCATCGCGATACGTTCGAGATACGCCCAACTTCGAAGATCCAATACGAGGAACCAAAAGTTGTTCCTTGTGTGGTACAAGTTGTAAAATTCCGGCGAGCGAAAATTTTATTATAGGATATCTGCAAATCGTATAACTCTAAGGGCTTGCTGATAAGTTCCGGTTATATCTGGCACTTTTTTGACAGCTAATTGTATAGGTTATCTGTCAAAACAAGTGCCAGATAGGTTATCCGGAACTTATCAGCAAGTGGTGAAAGTGGCCCTTTCACCACTTGCTGATAAGTTAACTAATAACTGGCCCTAAATGTTTAGCCATCGCCTGACCAATTTATTTCTGCAAATAGGCTTCAATTAAGCACTTTTTTATCCTATTACTGCTCGCTGATAAGAATTCGTTTAAGGGTAACATTTTATTAGATCTAATGGCAGTGTCTCGAATGAAATAGCTGGATTTGCTGCATCTAAGATTATGACCAAACATAGATAGATAGATAGACACTTTATTGCACAAAAACATTAAAGGTTAACAAACAAGACACAGTTATGTACAATCGGGCGGCCTTATCGCCAAAAGCGATCTCTTCCGGACAACCTTAGAGCAAAGGAAATTAAGTTGTAATACAGTGGGGTAACGTAGTGCGAAAGCAAAAGAGTGCGTAAGACAAAGAATGAGACATAAATAAATACATTTTATACATAAAAATAGCAAAACAATAATGATAAATAAATATATATTATATACGTACATAAACATACATAAATAAAATACAATTATATACGCGAACAGGAACATGTAGCCACAACAGCATTAGCGCGATAGAAAAAGAGCTTTGACTTGAAAATGGGAAGGGACTCGACTGCCTAACGGATAAGGGTAAAGAATTCCATAGACGGACAGACTGAACAGCAAAGGATTTTGAATAGAACTGTGAAGAGTGGGAAGGGCAAGAGAGTTGGAGTTTACGAAACGAGCGCATATTGTCCTGATCCTGGCCTGATTTGGACCGAGACTTGCTTGCTTGCTCATAGGAGCAAGGCTTTGTCTCTTTGTAATTTTTTTTATTTACGTCTGTTTTGTTGAAATACTATTATTTCAACAAAACAGACGTAAATAAAAAAAATGACAAAAATATTTTACTTTAGTTTATTACTCTAAAGTGATTTGCTACCACTTCAGTGTGCATAAATAACTGTTAAGCTAATTCATAAAATCATAAGATTTTGCAAACATGATCTCAAGATAAGACTACTACAAAACTCTATCAGTTAAGTAAATACTATTTTTAAACACAGTCAACATCAGACATAATCTTGTCATAAGAACAAGTTCGCAAAGATTTTGCAGACGTGCAATGTACATTTACATTTAACATGGGCGTAAATATCTACGATATATTTAACGGTGCATTATGATCACTTTAAAATGTCACTGTCTTTTCAATATTATTCTTTCCACCAAGAATTGATTATTATTATAATTTTATAGTAAACCAAAAATAAAGTATGTTTTAAATTCAAATTTATATCTTTATTTGCTTACTAAGTCATACAAATATAGATAGAAATTTTATTTCGTAAAACAGACACACAAAAACAAGACAGAAAATAATAAAATAAAGATTAACAACAACTAAACACGAAAATAAATAATAATAAATATAAATAAATAAATAAATATTGGACAACATCACATACATTGCTCTGATCCTGTGGTAAGTAGCCAAAGCACTTGTGTTACAGAAATCAGAAACAACGACGGTACCACAACACCCAGACCCGAGGCAATATAGAAAAGTTATTTTTCTACATTGACCCGACCGGGAATCGAACCCGGAACCTCAGAGATAGCGACACCAAGTCCGGTATGCTCGCCTCTCGGCTACGGAGGTCGTCAAAATAAAATCAAACATTGCCAAAAACTTCTTAATTAAAAACTAAACTAAAACAAAAAACAACTATTTTATTGCTAGGATATGTACCTAAATAATATATAATTCCTTAATCTTTGATTTGGGGGCCAACCTAAGTTTCATGACTTTCAGATTTGACTGAAAACATGATATATCAAATGTAATATTCTGTGTACATTTTCAAAGTTATTTCTGACGCTAACTGTAACATTGCGTCTACAAACTGAATTGTTGTAAAGGTCACATTATGTAATGATAACAAGACTCGTTATCTACATGCGTTATCAAATACGTTATCACTGTAATATCTGTGGCAAACATCTGGGCTAACATACTGATTACATTGATAACAAAATGCTGGCTCATTTTGTACCTTATGCCAACTCGATAAGAACATTATTATCAGTGTGATATCTAAAAGTGATATGTAAATATATTTTAATCAATCGAACACAATAACTTCGCGTGAAATGATAAGTGTAGCTTTTTGAGGAAATATTATCGACTGAAATCTGATGAAACATTTTATCAGTTTTAGCTTCTGAGTATTATTAAATAAGTGCGTAGTCACTGTTGAAATACTAATCCATATTTTAGGTTTTTAATTTGGTTTCTTTTAAGACAGACGGTAAAAATTAAGATACTTCAATAAATATGTTTCACATAGCATAACTAGAATTTAAAAAGGTAACATTAAATTATCGATTAGTACGTCAGAACCAAATAGTGAATTCAGGCTTATTACTATAGTTCAATAGTAACAGCTCTAAAATAAAGGTACAGACAACGGCAGGTCAACCTGCCCAAAAGTTAAATTCATTCATTCATTCATTCATTCATTCATTCAGGTCATTGAATTGATTTTCAACTTTATGTCCAACAGTTAGAGATCAATATCAATTGAGAAAATTTGACGTTCTGTGGCAGGTTGACGTGCTGTTGTCTATACATCTGTCTCTTGACAACTTTAGGGAGGATAAGTAAATTTTATTAAAAAAAATAAAACCGACTTCAAAACGCTAAAATGCTAAAAATAATCCTAACACTTAAGTACCTAATCAGTTACTTTTGGAGTCGGTGCCAGCCGATGAGAGATTCAATGTTTTTGTTTGCACCGACTCCAAAAGTAACTGATTAGGTACTTAAGTGTTAGGATTATTTTTAGCATTTTAGTGTTTTGAAGTCGGTTTTATTTTTTTTAATAAAATTTACTTATTTCATCTATTTTTAGTGATAAATCCTAATCTAACTGCTGAACACCGATTTCATCCCCTATTTTCCTACCCTTAGGGGTGATTTTTATTTTGTAAACTTTTAGCATATTATCTTTGAAGTATAAGCTATTCAATAAAACAAAAATCATCAAAATCGGCTCATATTTATCGAAGATAGGTAACAAGAACCACAACCAAAATACTATCTGGGTATATATTTGTTGATTTTCTCAAAAAGTTCTAAATCAATTTCGATAAAATTTATATGGGACCACCTCTGAAGTATGATCTACCAAACAAAAAAAGAATCATTAAAATAGATTCATAATTGGTGAAGTAATCGCGTAACAAATATACAAAAAAAAAAAACACAGTCGAATTGAGAACCTCCTCCTTTTTTAAAGTCGGTTGAAAATTTTAGGTACGTACGACGTAATTTAGGTACATTTTTGGGTAGGATACTTTAGGTACGTAGACTTAAGATATTATTGGCTGCAGTGAAACTGGCCTTATATCAAATCAGCATCAAGCAGGCTAACAGGCCTGATTTTTCTAAAATTGTTTTTACACACGAACAGGATCTAAAAGTTAACTTAGCATAATTTATATAAGTTTACTTAAATAACATTTTCACTTCGTTTTACTCAATTTTTTTAAAGATTTGAACCTATGCCTTGGGCCACCCTTCCCCAAAGACAGTCATTGCAACTAATACGCTTTAGATGCACTTCTAATTAAACTGTTATGTTAGTTTGTGTGTCTAATGTCGCGCGAATGTCGCGTGTTGCTTGTACGTGCGATAAGATTGTTGCAGGCAACAGCACTGGGTTTTAGACGTCGTAACTTTTGAGTAACAGGGGTACGGAATAGTGTGATAGAAGTATTGAAATGGGGTACTAATTTATATTTATAAATAAATTAGATACGATGTGATACTCGATTTGATACGAAATGATACGCGATTTGATACGATATGATACGCGAACCTATTTAGGCTAAGGTGTCCTTGTGACTTAATTCACTTAAATGTCATTCCCTCTACAACCTTACAATCTAAGTTTCAACCCTCTCACTTTGAGTGCCTCACTCACGCCCCAGCGCGTAAAATCAATTTGATTCTTTTGTGTCTGTTGCGCTACCAATGGGTTAAGACACAGTTGTTTTACCATGTTTTGTCCAAAAATCCTGACTGATACTAAAGTTTTGTATTATTTTTTGTGATTTTCTATGGCAACCTTAGTTAGGGGGTCATGGAAGAACTTCTTACCTACTTTTTTACTGAACATACTATAAGTTTAGGAGGTAGCCGTATTAATACTCATAATAAAGCCGTATCATACACCAAAATCAATATTCAAAATAAAGTAGGTAGGTAGGTACTGAAGTATGCTCAGCAGAAAAGTTAGAACGAGGTTCTTACATGACACGATGACGATTTTTATTTTATGTAAGTATTTTATTAGTATTTCTAAAGCACAATCTTTGTAAATAGTTACAAAAAGAGTTGTTTATAATATTATTTTATAGTTATTTAGTATTAACACACATAATTTGTCGCTATTATGCAGGTTTTTCTCTAAAATATTGCTATTAGAGTTAAATTGGTAATTTATAGCCGTGAGAAAAATCATCCCAACTGATTAGTCCCTCAACTTTTTTCCTTAAAAACGTGTAACGCCTAATTACACGGCCATAACGTAATTCTGTAAGTTTATCTATCCGAATGCTGCAGTTAACACGTAGCATTAATCCCGCTATCTGCGGATAAGCTTAAAACATTTGGATAGCGGCAGACGAATGAATCACTTCGCCATTATGAGACGGGGCGGCCGCAGACGGACGGATAGACAAGCTATTGCGACTAAACGCATGAAAATATTTTTTAACACCTGGCTCCAAAAATCGAAACACAATAGTTTTATTTTTACGCTCGTGTGACCGCTCGGCATCCAATAATACTCTAACGGCGACGACAAATGCGCGTGCACAGAAATAACCTCACGCACGATACATAGACACACGTCCAACTTAATAAAATTATGAATGTTGTTTAAATTAAAATCAAATCAACTCCTGGATGTAGTAACCCAGAGGAACTCCCAAGCCGACATTAGTGGGAGAGACGGAGACTTTCTTTAAATTATCATGGGATTTTGGAATAAGATTTGATTAAGCTCGTCTTCTAAATAATAGCGATGTTGTCAGTGCGGTCTAGCAAAAAAATATCGTCTTTTACTTAGGTTTTTTTATTTAGGTTAAATGATGTTATAATAGGTACCTTTTTACAGAATACTTTTTTTTTAAAGTAGAACGACAGAATATAATAAAATAAATCGTAGAACATAGTATTGTCGACATAAACACCAGCGTCCAAAAAAAACACAACATTCCTGGCCTGTTTTAGTTTATAAATTTCAGTCACAAGACACTCTTGTTATGTGCCATTAGTAGACTCTAACCAGCCTTAGAAATACCAGCAATAAACATTTCACAATCAACTCAACTTCAACGATCTCTAAGTCCCCATCAAGTGACAAAACGCGCGCTTAGTCGGGCGCGTTCGGGCGGCCTTACGGGTCATAATATGTGAGATTGCGTCTCAGGAGATAAGCGGGAGTGCTTTTGCCGATAACGTCGTGTGCGGACGAAATCGGCGTATGATTTAAATTGCGATTCTGATGGGGTTTATCTCGAGACGTCAGGGGTCCATTTGAGAAAAAAGATTGGGTGATAATAAAGAACTGGTTCTTTTTGGAATATCGAGTACTCGATGGTTCTATGAGTCGGCTTGAGTAGATCAATTTAAGTAAGGAATTTTCTTTTTCGTTTGGATTTTATGGAGTGATATCACAAAATCGTCGTATCGTTTTAGTATAGTAGAAACCTAGATTTCAAAAATATTCAGATGCAAACAAATATAAATGAAACAATTGATAAAGCGTAAAGTAAACGAGATAAGTAAAGAACGCTTTTATTTAAGAAACATTTAAATACAGGGTGAATACAAAATCATCAGCCATAATCATGTTCATCCTAAATCAATGGCGGTTGCAACATTGTCGAAATATTAAAAACTCATAAAAAAGGAAAGTAATCTCAAATTAATTAATTAATAAGTACGTGTTTATTTCTTTGTCAAGGTACTTATACAAAGACAAACTTAGTTTGACTTAGTTTAAGTGAAAGAAGATTCACCTGTGTATGTGCAAAGCTATGTTTATAGTACAAAAACATTACAGGTATCCCGTAATTTAAGAATAACTTTGTAACCATATAAATTCTACTATGGACATCATAGTGAACAACGTTTGCTCTATAACGTTTAAAAATATGTTTTTTTTGTCTTTCTATAGAAATTCAATCGATTTGGTAATTTTATATGGAAAGTCGGTAAATTTTCATGCAAATTCGCAAACGTCATGAAACAAAAGTTCACTAAGTATTAGGTATTAATAAATAAATAAGTACATATTGGACAGCATCACATACATTGTTCTGATCCTATAGTAAGTAGCCAAAGCACTTGTGTTATAGAAATCAGAAACAACGACGGTACCACAACACCCAGACCCGGGAAAATATAGAAAAGTATTTATTCTACATTGACCGACTGGGAATCGAACCCGACATCAGAGATAGCGACACCAACAAGTCCGGTATGCTCGCCTCTCGGCTACGGAGGTCGTCAATAATATGTGGTTATAAGGTTATCCTTGAGATATGGGACACCCCATCCTCACGCTCCTAGTTAAGAAGGCAACTCCATCTTCTAATTACTTGTAAACGCGTGTTTGCAAACGCGTTATCGGCGCGGCGCATCCATCACGCGCTATCACGCGCGCGCACGCTCGCTCAGCTTCTTTTATTTCGCTTATTGCGCTCAGCTTGCTCTGCGTCGCTTGCGTCACTCCACCTCATAAATATTAAAACTAGCACCGACGAGCGATATTGACAAAATGGTTTTTAAACATATTGTTAGTTTAAGCCAGTATTGATAGTTTAGATATTTTGCACTTCTCTTTTCTAAGTACTTTGATTTTGCGTTGCTAAATGTTTCTCCATTTTTGTTATCTAGCTATGCCGTACATTAGGCTAAAATCGTAATAACTCGTCTTTGTTTCGTATTACTTTAAAGCCTAGCCACACAATGCATTGTGCTTCCATCCCAGATTTCCAAGAAACGTCATCTATCTTTTCAATCGCAATCACCTTAACCTTAGATTATTGAATAATGACACATAGATACGTACTCCACGTAAAATTTCAAGCAACTGAATTGGAGCCACAGAGACTACGCCTGACAGCTCCGTAGTGTTTAATGTCAATCCGCTCCGAACGCATGACAATCTAGATGTAGACGTTGCTTTTATCGAATGTTTCCCGGTTTTCGGGAAAACTACTAATAAAGACTAACCCTTTTTTTAGTGATTTGTGTGTGTCTGTGTATGAACGTTTGCACACAAACTGTTTAGTAATTTTGTAATCTCTGTAGGTACCGCACTATCATTCTACGTGTTATTATTCAAAGATAAATACGTTTATTTCCAAAATTTCATTTTTATACTCGGAAAACTTTCTATGTTGTCCACGCCCATTCTAAACTGAGAATTAAAACTTTTAACCTGTGTTTTTATAATCAATGCCTTCCACACGCATCATAAAGCCCACATATCACGTCCTCGCAGTCCGCAGGGCTGCTGGCGCGGCAAAATAAACGAGTTGGGCGCCTGGGCGCGCGCGATAACGGGCGCCGCCCAGCGATGTGCGGCGATAGGGCGCTGCCGCCCCGAGATAACACCTGCCGGACGAGTGACGATTGATTCTGTGCCTTCAAAGTGTTAAATTGACGCTTGGTTCATCTTAAATATGCATATCAAAATTGCTATAAATGTATTCTGAGTTTGGGCGCGCAACACAGGTGCTCGCTGATGTAGTGGTGTTGGCGGGATAAGTTGCTGACGCCTTAAACTAGTATGTGCTGACTTACTAAACAAATGACGATTGCTTTTGTGCCTTCTTATCATAAATGAGACACAATAGAAATTAACGAATAGATGTTTACGGGTTAATGTGGCTGCCCACATGTGGTCGCGTAACAACAAACATTCCATGAAGACCTTTGTAGCCGAGAGGTGAGTACGCCGGACTTGGCGTCGGCATCTTTGAGGTCCAGGGTTTGATTCGAGGGGTAGGGTCAATGTAGAAAACAAACTTATTTATGTTGTCGCGGGTCTGGGTGTTGCCGTCGTTATTTCTGATGACTATTACACAAGCTTTACTTGCTTACCTTAGAATTAGAACAATGTATGTGATAGTTGTGCAATATTATGTCTTGATTCGGTGAATAACAGATAAAAGTGTTTGCAAAATTTTCAGGAAACTTCTCCAGTTTTTCTTTTAGCACAAACCTTTTCCTGACAATCTCAAACACAACAAAAAAATAATTAGCTAAATAGTTGCAGCCGTTCTGAGGCCCAATTCCCGTAATTTGACAATTGTCGCAATCCGGTGTCGATCCGGTCCCAGTAACATTACTATCACAAACGGTATTCTCGTAAACTTTCAATTTGACGTAAAATTATTAAAACTATCCCAATAAGACTAAAAACAGAGCAAAAAAATATCTAATTTTGGTTTCTTTCATTTTCAGTCGCATTACGAACTATAATAGCATTTTTTGAGTTTACTAGAATACCGTTTGGGATCGTAATGTTACTGGGAGCGGATCGACACCGGATTGCGACTATTGTCAAATTACAGGAATTGGCCCTCTGAAGTGATGCTCATACATACATTAGGCAATTGATTTTTATTAAATAAAACTGACGCTAAGTTAATTGAAAAATAAATATGTAGAGAGACTACATTTTAATACGTAAATTGTTACAAATAAGGCACCGAAACTTATTGGCATACCTGAAGTTGCAAGTACCTAAAATTACGTTATTTTGGTGTACACATATGAAACATACGTCAATCGACAGAGAAAATAATTACAAACAACAAATATTCTTTGACAAAATTTCGTAACTAATATACTATGTTCAGAATATCAAATTAAATAAAAATAAATATTACATATTCAAACTGAAATTCTGAACAAAGAATATCATTTACATTTTGTCAAAGAGTATTTGTTGTTTGTAATTATTTTCTCTATCGATTGGCATATGTTTCATAGTTGTACAGCAACATTACGTAATTTTAAGTACGATTAAACGATACGATTGATCGAAAAGTTCGAAGTCTTTTAGATTTTGGGATACGCATGTACGTTGTTTAGATCAAAAAATCATTTGTCATTCAAAAAATGACAGTTAAAGTTTTAAAAGCGCGGGAACCAAGTGCAGAATGCAATTTCAAAATGCATGGGGCAACTGAGGCTATTAGTGAGGCTGGGAGGGCTGCGCCTCGCTGATAACGGGCTCGCGGGAGATGTTGTCGCCTCTGGGGTAATACATCTCAGTATCAGTTCAACGATAGCTGGGGACGAAAAATAGCAACACTCGACCGAGACTGTATGCCAGAATGTTTGGACTAGATTTTTTAATGCAGGTTACTTGTGACTTTTTGGGGTCTGATAACTTTTTATCATAATTTATTGATTATTCATATTCAAACCACCTCATAGTTAAGGTTAGGCGTGTGCCCTGGTAGTGGGACGTATAAGGCATTTTTACTACTTACTAGAGCCCTCAATATACGTTCCAACTTTCAAATTGTTGAGCGCTAGTTACCGCCCAAACATCAAGTCACGAAACGTTACATTAAATTTCATTTTTCTGCAAATGAAAATAAACCAGTGTCATTTATAAAATATTATAAACAGGTGTAGAGTGCAGAGCTATTAGAGAGGGCGCCTGCGCCTCGCAGATAAGGTCCGTAGAGATGTTGTCGCCTCAGGGGTAATACATCTCGGTATCAATGATAACTGGGACGAGCTTCGCTTTATTTACTCCACAAGTTTTAAGGGGAACGTGATTTTACTTAATAATACGGCTTTGAAAATAAAGTTCCGAATTTCAGTAAGTTATGTTAGATGCGAGCCGCTTTCAACCGGCCAATCTGGAAGTCACTGGGGGAGGCCTATGTTTAGCAGTGGACGTCCTATGGCTGAAATGATGATGATGATGATGATGATTTTGAAGTATCAAGAATATACTTACATTTACAAAAACAAACGAGAAAAGCGCAAATTGGACCTAAATTGTAATAATTATCACTTTTTCGACTTCGAAAAGGAGGTTCTCAATTTATCGAGTAAGTTATTTATTAGTTAGTTTTTGCCTGAATAATATGTTTTTTTCCTTATGTTAAACAACTCATTAAGTAATTTTCACACCTTTTCTTTGAATGAATCAAAAGTTTTAAAAAATAAAAATGAAAAGTATTACAGCGTCAATTAATTTACTTTTTACTGACCATCAGGTCTTTACAATTTAAGACGTTCGCAAATTTGCCGCGTAAACGGTCGCATCGTCAAAATGGCCGTATATTATAGCTTAAACGACTATCTAACTGCAGATCTGAGTCGTTAAAGAGCCTTACAGAAAAAATCCATTAAATACAATCATCACCAAAATTTTTAAATCACTTGTCGCTCGTATTGTGTTAAGAAAACTCGGTGTTCCGTCGGCTAGTTTCGGTTTTAAAGATCATCTCTTGTCTCTGTCGTGTTTGAAATGAGAGTCGAATCTGTTTTTTCTTGTTATTGACTGATAGCAGGTCTAATGGCTCGCGCTTCGGACTACAAAACTAGGCGGTTGCGGGTTTGAATCCCACAATGAACGAATGTATGTGATGTGCACAAGCAATTCTTCCTACTTGGGCATGTCAGTCTGACATCGTATAACACTATACTATGACTGTCTGGTGTACTGGTTCGAGCTCCGGACTACAAAGCCAGAGGTTGCGGGTTAGAATCTTGCAAGGGGCAAATGTTTGTGTGAATGAATGAATGAATGTCGTATATTTCGCTGCCACAATATATAGTTCAAATGCACAGTACATAATAAACACAGGAGTATTACACATTCTTAATACAAGAAGCAGTGATGACCACGAGCATTTGTACCTATGTCATGGATGTTCATAAAAGTGTTTAAGTATGTTTATCCGTTATCTAGTCGCCATAGTACAAACTTTGCTTAGTTTGGGGCTAGATAATTGGTGTGATTGTGGGAACAATTTATTATTTATTATTATTATAATGAAATGCCACTCAAAGATGAGGCTCTGAACGGGTATTTTGGCAAGACAGTGCCAAATTTCTTGCCAAAATTCTGAAAACAACATAAAAATACGACTTTATCATAATAAATTTGAATTTTCGTAAAATTATTTTTATTATTAGTTAAGTATTTTTACTTCAAATTTCCGACAAAAAAGAAAACGCGAGATGCGCTCTCATTATTCAGTGATCACAGGCGTGCGCCGACCTTATGCAGTGCACATACGGTGTAATTTAATCGGCCAATCGTAAATTTTCCACGAATTTATAAACGCAGATAGGAATAATTAAATACAAGTGAAAAAAAAGATTTATTCTTTGCGTAGATTTAGTTACTGATTCTGAATCACCCCTAAAAATTTGGCACTATGTGTTGCAAAGTACCCTCTATCTATAGCTTGTTTTCGAAACATGTAACAAGTTACCTAAAAGATATTGTGATTTAGGCTGGAAGAAATCAGACAAGTCACAACATCATAGTTAAAAGTTGTTACTAACCTTGCTATGACAGGTATTAGCTGAATTTCTTTGTTTCTGTAGTTTATAAAACATAATTTAACAAAATCGTTTTTGTGGTCGATTGTACTAAATCCTTATCCAGTTTGTCATCCATTAGCGTTAAAATTGAACTTTATCTCGGTCAATAAAAGACCGGTCCAGATGATAAGTATTAAGACAATAATGTAATTAGGTAGACCCAAATATATACCTATATATTATACCTGTATAATGATTGACCGATATACGAGGCAAGATTGGTCGCGGGAAAGATTAACGCTTGTTTATTCTAGACTTCTAGAGGATATTAGACTGTTTTAGGACATGGACTATTTGCATACCGAATTTCCTTTAAATCCGTTCAGCAGTTTATGCGTGATTCAGATAAACATTTTACTATAAGACTAGTTGTAGCAGCCCGACAGACGTTGCCTTGTCCGAATCAGTAGTCAGAATTAAAATAGGGAATATGCATAAAAAATATACAGAGTGTAACGAAAAGGTGAAATAAAACTTTAAGGGGTTATTCTACGGCTAAATTACATCAACTTTTTCTATGGGACCAACATCGAAATCGCAAAAAAAAAACACTTTCCCATACTAAAACGCGACCAGCTGGCATCAGTTTGTAGGGAAACGTCAATTTTTTTTTTTGAGATTTTGAAGTTTTATTTCACCTTTTCGTTAAACTCTGTATATTGTTTTTACTATATTTATAAGAAAAATGTGAAATTATAGTGCTTATAGTAAAAACACAATTATTTTAGGCAAAAAATAACCGTAATATAGTAATTAGAAATTAAGGTATACCTATCTCTTTCTAAAACAACTTTTAATATGAAAAATGTACTCCGGCCGTGTAATGTGACGTCACGGTACATATCGGATCTCCTTGTCTAACACGCGACTTTAATGGGCAAGTAGTAAAGGCAAGTCAGGTATTTATCAATATTTTTCGATTATTCTTAAAGTTTTATTAATTATAATTAAGTACTATTTATTTTAGGACCAAATAAAAAACCTGCATATTCCCCATTTTTAGAACCTGATTGCAGCGCCATCTACCATTCCGGAGATGGTTTGAAAACACAATTGGACCCTTTGAAATATACACACAAAATTTCATCAAAAAGCTAGGTGACAAACACACATACAGAAGGTTAGTACATTAATACTATAAAACTTCTGTAAAAAAATATATTTATCTCGCTTAGTAACGTTGTTTGTTAAATTCTGTAATAATCATAGTTGGGGTCATTGATCGCTCTTAATGGTCGAAAGATATCGTGATGCTAACCAGACCAACTGCGGACCAACAGAATCTTTAGTGTTTGGACTAATCGATCTACAGGCGTCTTATCAGGGAACGCTTGGATCAACAATCCAAATTGTTATTCAAACATAAACCTTATTCCATTGAGTTAAAAATCAAATAAGGTTTGTTGAAAACAGTCTTATCGCGGAGCAACAGCGATATGCCTGTTTCAGTTTCACTGAGATATCCATTAGTTGTACTCGTAAATATCTTGCGATATCTCGCAAGGAGTGAAATTGGAACTACCCTACATTTATTAGCGCGTTATTGGATTTATAATAAAAATAAATATACGCTTGGACAAGTAACGAACATTCTTATGTTACCAGGTACCGGACAATTAATTTGCATGACGTCCTTGTCCTAGGCCGGATCCAATTTGGAAACAAACGGTTTTTAAATTTTCTTTTTTTTTCTTCTCTATGTGGCTTGCATGAGCGTAGCCAATGTCAAGTTAAAATATATTTTGAAAATAGAAAAATAATGTTGCCTATATCAAAATAAAGCCTTGAATTGATCGATATTCTAGATAATCATCTTTGCCGTACTAACTATTATTTTATTGACTCTACCTGAACTTAGGTATAGACATTGAAATTCTAGCTTTTGGCTGGCATATTAAAAATGATAACTATTTAAGTGTTGGCACTAACTGTAACGTTAATTGGTATATTCGTTTCTTTCGTATATCGTTTATGTAGTGTAATTTAAAACTATTAAGCGAAATAATAAACATAAAGGTACCAGTATTTTCAAAATGAAAAAATCATAACTACCTATATCATAGAAACTTATATGCACCTAACTAAGCCATTTATTACTATTTACTATGGCGTTTTGATGTACCACAAATAGACACCTAACCAAAGGTATAAAGTTATTTATTTGGCATTCCCGCTAGGGTTTCTTCAAAGCGATTTTTTCACGAAAATCAGATAAACGTCGTAGCTCGTAGTTTCCGAAAACAACCAGAAAGCCAATGTCATAGGCATCGGCCACCCACGGCCGCGATAGCGGCGACATACGAGTACCCCGCCAGTAGGGATGTGCCGGTTGTGCCGGTACCGGTATTAGTAACGTTACCGGAAAAACAAACGAAAGCCTTTTGCCTGATTGCCGGTTATCTTGCCTCTCTGTCTTATTTAAAATTTTGCCAAAGTAAAACGTGCCTACCAATCAATCTTCTTTTATTAAAAAAGACATTGCAGCTACTTTCTGTTGAGCAATATTTAGTAAAATAATAACAATGAGTAACTTTATTTGTTCTTTTTGCCAAAAAAAGCAACCGCGGCATAGATGCACGGTACATTTGACACTAGGAATAAATAGACGACTATGCTTGCTCGACGTGGTAGCAATGCTAACTTAACTTTTCTTTTAAATTACCTAGCATTCATTAGCACTCAATGACACCGGTAAATATCACCGGAGATCAGTGGAATGGAAGCCACATACCGACAAGCGCAACGTAGGACGGCCACACACAAGGTAGACAGACGACCTGGTAAAGGTTGCAGGAAGCCGCTGGATGCAGGCCGCTTTCAACTGGCCAATCTAGAAATAATTAGGGGAGGCCTATGTTCAATCAGCAGTGGATGTCCTATGGCTGAAATGATAACCAGTAAGTATTCCCAGTGTTACCGGTACACACAACCGATAGTACCGGTTAATATCACCGGTGGTACCGGTATTTCCCGCTCGTTTCGGAACAGTTGGGCGCTCGGGTCGCGCCCGCGATGCGCGATAGGCCCACGCGCAGATTGAGCGCGCAAATTTGCTGCATTGTCATATTCCTGATGTAGATGCAAGATAGCTGCCTGGTGCGTTTTATATGTATGGGTGAAGATTGAGATTGCCTAAGAATATTTAGTGGAAATGCAAAACATTATATTTTGAATTAAATGCATTCTGCTTGACTGAGGCTAGTTATGTTTTTCAATCTTTTATTTGGAAAAATTAATCCGCTTATGAACAATGGATGTATAAAAAAAGAGGACACCCTAGTGCCTAGCAATTAAGTTAATAATACTTTGACTATTAGGGTTTAGTTTGGTTTACGTTTGTACCTACATATACTGGCGTGGAGTCTTTCTTATTCTGTCCACCCATGGGAATAAAAAAGTATTAAATCAATGTATTAAAATTTTATGAAAACATATTCGGAACTTAGCAGTTTTAACATGAATATAAGGTTAAGCTTTAATGGCTTGACTTAACAAATTTATTTGACAATTTATTAATTTCTAAAACAGTTTGCGATTTAAAATCTCATAACAATTAAGTAAAACTCAAACTCGCAAATCAATTGTCTCTACCAAAGTCGAACCCAGTACATCACAGTCCCAATCTCGGCGCCAATCTTTGATTTACATACCTCCAGGAAGATAGCAAACTTGGCTGCAGCGGGCTGGGGGGGGATGTCGATCGGCTATTGGCCGATACAGCGGATTTATGTTCCGTA
Organism: Anania hortulata; assembly: GCA_963576865.1. Lineage (NCBI taxonomy): Eukaryota > Metazoa > Arthropoda > Insecta > Lepidoptera > Crambidae > Anania > Anania hortulata. Next base: position 3,123,472 of record OY756388.1, on the reverse strand, counting down.
TCGCGGAGTTCATTTCGGAGGCAACAGAACACTACGCCAGTATCTTTGGGCGACAGTTTTAGAAGCAAAATGCTTGTGTACATTTTGATAATACATAAACCTATGTAAAATCAAAGGTAACCTAATTAACGCTCTTCCTGAGGGCTGATTCTGGTCATATACAACTACTTTTTGTATGAGACCAACATCGAAATTTCACCTAATATAACTTAAATCAATTGGGATGTTGACACCATTCATAAACAATTCCGAGACACTTCTTTTTTTAAATAACACCTAATTTAATTAATTTGTTTAGCATCATTTTTAATTGTTTCTTGAAATAGATTTTTAATTGCTTTAAACTAATAAATAGATAGTAATTTGAGTTTGGTAAACAGTGACGTCACTGTCCGATATTGCCATACAAATTCTAAGGAAACGTCAAAACGTACCTCACGTTTTGACAGCTTATAAAAAGTATGTCAATTGATTGGTAGTGTCAACTACCCTATTAGGTTTACGTGTTGGACCTTCTGAAATCGAGATTTAGTACAAATCTTGATTTAAATGTCCCCTTCAAGTTGAGAGGGGAACTTGAATTCACCTGTCCTCTACCTTTTGTCGTTTGTTGTCTAGAAGAGATCGCTTCTAACAATAAGACTGGCGTAATTGTGCAGGTCAAATATTATTCCGCATTATGTTTGTTTCGTGTGATGTACAATAAAGAGTGTCGGTCTTGTCTCTATGAACATCAAACAAACTGCCATTCACATGATGACGTTTAAAGCAATGTTATAACGAATTCAAATTTAAAAAGTTTCCGTAAGTCTGATATCAATAGCATTCTAAATTCAAAATCGGCGTGCGCGTTGTGTCGAAAGCCGCGACAGTGGCGCCCTGTGCGCGCGCGCTTATCGCGGACATGTGTTGAGCCAGATGCGCCGATAGCGCCGCTCCCAGCGCCAGATAGAGCGGCTTTGATGTCCGCTCTAATGTAATAGTATGCGTGATCATCATGCTACTATGTTATTAAATTAATCGAAAGAAAAGTAAGTCCAAAATACAAATGGAAGAAATATGATGAAATATTTGGTAAAATCCAGAAAGAGGGTAAAAACTTCATTCCAGCCAATTCCAATTATACACATACAAGCAGACCTTGTACTATAACGACCAGACAACTCTATAATGTTTATTTAAATTTATTTTATTATAGTATTCCTAACAAATACAACAAAAAAAGTTTCGAATTTTCATGGTCATTTACAAATATTGCATGGTCATTTTACTAATTTCTGTACAAAAAATAAAATTAACGAAATCAGGGGAAATAATACGTGTAGTTTTGAAAATTGGTACTGTTGTACATACCTTAAGCTGACTCGATGAACATACTAAAAGTCTTTAAGGGTGCTCAAGGGTGCTAAGGGGTAAAATAAATAGTGTTTGTCTTTTTAGTAATATTTATATAAGTAAACAAATATTATGTTAATCAAGTAAACTCATTATCATCATCGTTGTACGTATCTTTGGGCGCGTCAGCCTCGCCTGTGGCGTGCGGCCCTTAGCAATTTATTAGTGCCGCCTTATGTGCGTTTGTCATATACATTTGTTTACTTTTTTATGATTTTTGAAGCGTCATCATCAAGCAGTCCGAAGAACTACCGTTAAAAATACCGTTATTTAGTGTTATTATTGTACGTTTTTATTACTGCCTTTCAAGGTAACATGGCTTTTTAATTCCATAAATTATGAGTTTTGTTAAATATTTTTTTGTAACATTCAGTGCACATAAAATTGTTATTTTATTTGGGATTCTAACTTGACAATAATTAGTTATTTTGATTTGAATTGATAAAATATAAGGATAATAACCTATTTCCATGTGTTAAATAATGTTGCATGCTTTAAGGTAAGATGTAGCTGATCCAAAACTATTTTTAAGACCTCTCTATGTACAATCAACGGGAGGTCAACCTACTTAAGTCCCAAAAGTTGACGAGCTGTTGTCTGTACCTACCAAATACCAAGATTATGCTATAAAAACTATTTAAATTCTATTTCCATGGATTGTGCCGGGAAAAGTTTTCTCAATATTTGTGACTATGAGGTATTTATACTGTAAATCCTGACTCTGGCTTCCATCAACCCCTGAGCGTTGGCGCTATACGAGACACAGTTTGTCCGAGGTCTTCGTTTAGATTTCGCCTATCGTCCAGGGTAAAGGTAGAATTCTTAAGCATATCGCAATTTGAAATTGGAATATTGTTCCTCCATAACAATTTTTTTCCGTTTTACCGAATCTGTGTAAAAACCGGACGGTATTAGGATTTTACTTTTTTTGTGCTTTTAGCCGAATTTCTTGATTCTAAGTCAACGGTAAGCTCCCTATAGGTTTTGATTCCCTCGCGAAAATAAAAAATGTGGCATAAAAGCTGCATCTTTTGCGTTGACATAGAAGTTTATAATGTTTACAGCTTCAAGGGATTACAGACATGAGTATTTTGATATCAATTTCAATTTGATACCGCCAAGCGTTCTTGGCAAAAAGGGTCTTAACAGAGAGAGAGACAGACAGCCGAACAACAAAGTGATCCTAAAAGGATTACTTTTTACCTTTTAAGGTACAAAACCCTAAAAATTACAGTTATCACATTCTCACACATGCTTGCGCTTAGCCCAACCCTTTTGCCACCAATACTTGTCCAAACATTTGCAATAATAATTTGTACTTAATCCCGTTTACGATGCTCGTTGAACTAATGATAATTGAATCTCTGTTACAACACTGTAACTCCCATTGTGAGCCCTTTGCGGAATCCTAAATTAATAAACGTATCAAGATTGTATAAATAACGCCCAGAGTTGAAATGATCGCGCCTGTCGCTATAGCGGATGTCTTTGAAAACGACGCCATACCGAAATAGATGCACTAAGTCTTAAACAGCCTAGAAACTAGATACAATAGAGAATTCGTTATTTGCAGGTCGCCATGGACTCCCTTGTCACTTAATTCAAGGTGTTATTTGACCATTAACACTAAAATTATACCACCAATTATAACATAAAATTATACCATTATACCGCTTTATACCACCTCGAAGGTTACAACTATCTTCTAACAATGTATATTGTCATGCTATAAAAATTTATAATAAGCTACCTAGAAAAGTTAGAGCCTTACCGCTCAACAAACTAAAATATGTTTAAAATAATTGGCTTTTACGGGAATGCTTTTACTCTAATAAAGAATTTATGGACACAAAAATAAACGATTGTACCTTTGACTGTTAACTGACGACTCATGAGAAAATTATTTCAATTAATAATAATGTATAATTTAATAATAATTTAATAGCAGATTTTGTAACATTAACATTTCTACGCCTAAACCAATGGCAGAATATGTTGTACTTTTGCATAGCTCTAAGATCTTGTGTTACCATGTTCTTGGAAATAAATTATTTATCAATTATCATTTATCATTATCAAAAAAAGTTTACCTACACTTGACAGTAAAAAGGCAATTTAAAAACTAAATCAAACTTAGTTGCTATATTTCACGTTTAAGTTGTGAGGTCAAACATTTTATGAACTTTTTTGTAAGACTAAGATCTGGTTGACTTGACGTCTCAACGTCTAGGAATACACAACCCTGTATTCACAGGTAACGAAAGAAACTCGACATTGCTTGACGATACAAAGTCTATAACGATAGATCGCAAATCAAACGATCGTGAGCGCTTGAGATTTATATCGGAACGATTCAGCAATAACCCTTAAAGAAAGGTGGTACACAGTGTGAAATAAAGATGGGTTGATGTTCACTGGATTTAGGGTTAATATTTCTGCTGGTAAGAGAAAGCAAGTAAGTAACAACGAACAGTTGTGCTGATGATCGTAATTCTTTGGCTTTTAATGCTTCGTGTCTTCAATGTTCAATGAGCAGGCCAAACTAAAAATAAACGCGAAAGTACCAAACCGTCTTAGAACTTTAGGTCCAAACTGTTGATCAGATAAAAAAAAAGATAAAACTTGAACCCTGAGAAAGGATCCATAGAACTTTTTATCCCGGCAAAGTGCACAGAAACGCAAGCGAAACCACGAGACAAAGTTGATTCACTATATTTTTCGGTTCTAGCAAATTCATTATTTCCTATACGACCTAACAGATCCCATATCATATTATAGAGCACGCTATTAACCATAGATAAACAATAACAAAGCAACAGAAGTGCGTCGACACATGCCACCGTAACACGCACGTCACGTGACCCAATGACAGTCACGCGATACCGAATACTAGCTCCGATGAGCGCATATTTTTGGAGAGGAACGCGATTTTGAATAACACTGTCGTCAAAGTTTGGCGGTATGCTGTTTGGTGCAAGGTAAAAGATTTGACCCAAATACTTTATTACCGAATTACTCTTTACCGCCTCCCCCTCTCAATTTAAATTCAACTGTCCTCTACCTAAAGGTTGTCTGAAAGAGATCGCTTCTAACGATAAGACCGCCTAAATTGTGTTATTCATACTGTATTTATTTTTCTGTTTTTTGTTTATTTTTTGTGGTGTATAATAAAGAATATCTATCTATCCACCTTGAATGATTTGAATGAATGAATTTGACCAACAGTTTGAAGTTATGTCACGATGATACGTAACGTAGATACGTCAATAACAGAAGCTATAAGTTGGTTTTACCTTTTCTCGGGCAAATAATCGGCTGCAGCAAAATTATTACGTTTGTCCACAATCATTTTGCTACTGTGGCTACTCATGAGCAGGTGAAGAATTAACGGACCAATCTTGGTGACGTATTCACCAAAATTGCTGAAATGACAACCCTAACATTAACTCTATAAAACAATCTATAAAACAATTGAAATCAGTGGGGTATACCATAGACTTTTTTTTTGTTTGCATGTAAAGTAACACTAACATAATATCGAAAAATACATTTAAAAGTATATTTGTCAAAGATCTGATACAAGAAGATTCAAAATCTCCTGTACCTTACGCCAAAACCAGCTCATATTTTCCCTCGATCAGGAAGCCTCCAAATGGATTGGCGATGTAAATGGTGGATGCTTACACGCAACGGCCCGCGCCAACATTTCGCACTGTTCACGACTTCATTCGCCACTTTATTGGCTTGGGAGACAATTTGGCGGCGAATTACGTGATAATGTATGCCATTGTGTGATATTTTGGACATGCACGCATTGCAAATTGCAAGGTGGTGCCAATTTTTTTTTTCGGGTGCACATTAAAGTAAGATTTTAACTGGCCAGTATTTACTGAGTTCCAAAAACAAAATACTGTAACTTTAAGCCATTGTTTTTTTAATGGACATTATTTGGGTAGTTCTCTTTAACTGTTTGAGCATTTAATTGTTTTTGTAAAGTAGAAAAACTTGCCTAGGTACTTTATTATTTTCCAAATGTTTCCTTTCTTATCAATTGATTCTGTAAAGAAGTAAAAGTTGTCTACTTTTTATTGTGGGTGACATGTAAGTATTTGCTACATTTTGTAAAAAAATTTGGAATAATTGGTAACGTTTGCAAGTTAGCCAACAATAATTCAGATTTCCAAAGTGCCCTTAAGGTATTTCTGCTCAAAGCATATTAATAATTGCTAGAATGACTATTCAATTAAATTGTGGATACTATTCCATTTAGTCTGTCTGACTTACAGCGCTTACTTCTTTTGTTATTGATATTTATTTATTTAGACTTTATTGCACAGATTAAAAATCATACAAAAGGTGGATTTATATATTTCGTGTTTTCTTTCAATTTATATTTGATTTAATAATGTATCATGGCAATTGTTATGTTTAATCGTTAACGGGATAGTAAATAAATGAATTGAAATCATGCAATGCAATATTTTTTTAAATAAAAATGACTTGTATTATTAATTACACGTCACTTCATAAGGCTCTATCTACAAGTGCTTACGCTGACTTTCAGTTTTCAGTTAACACATTGAGTTGAAAAATGGGTTAGGCCGGGTTAATATATTCCGCCCGGCACGGAGGGTTGACAAACGCTATTGACACAGGAGCGGCGTGCGTGCCGCACACAGATAAAGATCTCACACTGTGTGTTCACCTCGTGAGCGATAAGGTGCCGAAAATGCCGAAGCTGTGACGAACAGTGCCGAAGAACACAAGTTCGTTTCGGGGGAGCTGATAGTGTTTTGTTTGTAATTTTATGGAATGCAATGTATGATTCCATCGCTGAGATTATTACGAATTTAGAGTTTTTAAAGCTACAGCGCAAAGATAATACAACCTCGAAGCCGCCCGGCTTTAAACTTGATTGCGGTTTTGTGGACAGGAATAACACTTGAGTCTTGAATACACTAAAAAACACAACACAACATTTTTACACAAATTCACTTTATCATACACAATAGCCGATCAAATGTACGATTTTTGAGGTTTCGATGTTAGTTCCGTGGGCTTTAGAATCGTCGGTATTTTTTTGTGAATGATAAATAATTCTTAAGAGAAGAATCACGTACTGAATAAATAAAGGCAATTAAGCATCAACGTGTTACGTGTGACCTGTTAAGCTTACATCCCAGAAAATCCTACTGGATAAAACCAGAGGTTTGTTTCAGCCTAGCTTGACCGTCTAATGGTATCTCAAAAAAAGCATGAACCATCTTGGTAGACGTAAATACTTCACAAAATATTTATAAATGTATTTTCTCGTTACAGGTAAGTCATACATCTCCAGTGCAACTAGTAAGTCGGTAAGGCGATCGTTTAAAGGACATTAAGCACAATGCACTAGCCGGACAGCCACTACTAACGACCAAACGCGCAAAGAATGCGCCATTTATCCGCCGCATTCAACGAAACGCGCATAAAAACGATCCGCGACAACCGAAATAAATATCGATTCATAACACAATGCAATCTAGAATCGATTCTTTTTGCTCGGGTGACCACACTGGCCACACATCGAGTATCGGTTGGCTGTATCGCGCGCGGCGATCGGCCAAGACAGTTGGGCCGGTGATACCATCTGTCAAAATACTAAACAAAATTAATCGGTAGAAAATTGTTGGGTGTATTTTACGGAATTTCGCATTGTATAAGGTTGAATTGTGGATTTTATTTGATTAAGTGTCGGCTACCCAATTTTTGATTAGCTCATCGTTTAAAACTGCTAATATCGGATGGAAAAGAATAGCCGACGATTTAGTAGCGTGCATTGGGTTATCCCAACAGTAGACGTCGGCTTAATATGATGATGATGATTCGTTTGGCAGATAAGTTTTTTTTTAATTCTTTCTTTTACATTTGGAAAAGGCAAATGAAGTTGGTTAGGATCGTGTAAATTAGGTTTTTTTTTCCTAAATTATTTTGGGTGTGCTGAGAGACGAGAAAATGTATTGTGTGGCACTCGTAACACAAAGTTCCATTATCACAATATTAATCTCAACGAGACCATGGCATGACAATTAGTGTGTAATCCCACTCAATTTATAAAAAGATTTCTATTGCATTATTTAGTTTTAGCCGAAAAAAAAAACAATTAATCGCAAAAAAAAATTATAGACAGATAAAGAAATAAATATGATAGTACTTAAACGTCTTTTTTTTCATATGTGGCTTGCATGAGCGTAGCCAATGTCAAGTTAAAAAAACGTCTTCTATTTCACACAGAACAAGATATTCCGTGATTTTACAGATGTTACATCACGTGAAATATAATAAAACATTGCAAATTCAGTGCCGTGACATTAAAAACCGCGGCCCGCGATTTCAATGCGGCCATTTTTCCGCAATCAAATGCAATTGAATTTCACAACCAGGCACATTTATCTCATTATCGTACGACATCAATGGCGAATATTCATAATTACACATCACGACTCGAAAAGGACGTGTGTGTTTTTGATAAGACTTTATATTCTGTTCTAGAAGACCGACAACGGTGGGTCTTAAATATAAATTGATTTAATGAATAAATGCATCAAAGAAAATGCAAGAAAGAAAGTTAGTTCTCATAAAAGGTGACCAATCCATTTTCGGGACGCGATATTTTCATTCCTTTGCGCTTCTTTTTGAAACTGATTTATTTGACATATTATCTTACGATAAATCAATGTTGTGTAGGTTACTTTTTTAGTGAATCCTTCAATATTTTTGGTTTTAGAGTTATTTTGCTATCAAAAATTTGGTGTCTTACGTAACCATATTCATATTTAGTGTACTTATAGTAGTCGGTACCAAAGTTCATGTAATAAAAGAAATAATAAATACTTCGACATGTCAAAGATAACCTTAAGGTCATCAATTTACCAATTTAGGTTAGATAAATAATTAATAAACCTTTTTATGTTGAGTTAAAAAGCCTTTTTCATTTGTTATTGGCACGTTTCGGCTTACATTAATAAAGGTAAAGTTCAAACAAATCATTTCGAAGACGTAAGTTATTATAAAAACGAGTTTTTGATAATAGTACTGCGTTTACACTTTACTTACACACTTTTAGCAGCAACAATATTACCTTCAAAACGCGTAGTGCCGTAGTGCGTATCGAATCACAATACCATCGATACATCTAACCTATTAATTCAACAAACGCATCCCTAATTGCCTTTTGGAATATAGTGACGTGATAACCACCACTATTTCAAATATGGTGGCTGACAGTTGAAATGTAGACTTTATTGAATGGTAATAAAGACGAGTAGGGTGCAAGGACTCGTCAGGTTGATTGTATTTACACGGCGTTTAAGTAGATTTATAAGCTGGTCAGTCGCCGCTAGGGCTGTCCGTTTTTAAACTTTAGGGTGGATATGGTTTTAAAAGTCCTTTTGTATGTTATTTTAAATAGTCTTATTCATGTCCTTTTGAAAATAAAAATGAATGACACAACTGAATCAAAGTACAGAAATCCATGCCATACTTCTTTAGTAGTAATTTGGCAGCTGAAACTTTAAATGTATGAGTTAAAAAACATAATAAAACATTTTAGTAAAGAAAATTATCAAAAAAAGGATGACATTCTAAGGCCCTTTTCACTTATTATTTATTTATACTTTATTGCAAAAACAAAAAGTAGTGTATAGAGCGGACATAATGCCAAAAAAATATATTTACTAGTCATGTTTGGGATCAGATCAATAATGCTGTACCACACAGTACGGTGTGGCGGTGCAACAAAAAAAAGCTGATTGGGATTTTTGCTTCAAATTTATGGCAACCCTATTCTCACGGCGCGTGCTAAGAAGTTTATGCGCTCCGCCGCGCGGTTTCGTGTACTATTTGTAGCGATTCGCGGACATATGCTCGCCGTACCCACTGGCGTATTTATTGGTTGGCTGCGTTTTGTTGCGTTTGCGTTGCGTTTTAGCTAACTTATTGGATGCCGTTGCATGAGAACGCGTAACAACAAAATTTCAATTTTGTATCTCGTTTTTCTGGACTATTAATTTGATTGACCGTATAATGATGTTGGGTTGGGTGTGTTTTTTTTGTTTTCTGTCAACTAACTTTTTATGGTCTACTAGAAGCTTCCCTTCTGCAAATGCAGTGGTATTTCAATTTCAGTGTAAAATTACAAAGTAGATCTAACTCCCTGAACTTCATATTAAAATTATAGTTAATGTTGTTTATGCCATGGCGTTAAAACATAAAAGTTACTGTACCTACCTTAAAACTGCTTTTAATAAACATGTAATTTTTCTCTCATTTTCATAATTTAATAAACCTCTATAATATAATTACTACAAGTTTATTTTTAGCAGTTATTTTTGATTGTTTTTGCCCGACTGCCTCTTGTGCCAGAAAAAAATCCTGGATCCGCCCTTGCAACACACAGTTTGCTCATTAAATTGACCCTCACCGGGAATCAATACCCTGGACCCTTTGCGTTAAATCAAAGCGCCACCGCGCCACTACACCAATCGGATCATCATTCAAATATCTCCGATTCCAATGGTTACAAGATACGTAGGTAAGCATTATGTTTTCCTCCTACAATTTAACTTTAACAATCACGATTTGCTTTCCCCGACTTAGATTTAATTGCATCGATCTCTCGGGGCATCGAGCGCGCAATCGATAGATTACAAATCGGCGGACCGATCGGGCGATCAATTGCGCAATTTCCCGCGTATCTCGACAACGCTACTAATGAGAGCGTACACCAGCGCCATTGTTTACAGATGCGATCGCAACGTTATCTATAGGGCTGCCAGGTGTAAGTTTTGACAGACTGTCAAGAATCGACGACAGGAACTGACAAACAAAGCAAAGAAGAGTACAACTTGACAACAACAGTTATACCTATAAGGTATAATAGTTGATCTTGATGATCTTGATGATTCTTAAACATCAAAATCTTGATGTTTAAGATAAGATATTAAGATTATTTATTTATTTCAAAGAACATGGTAACATAAGATCTTGGATAGAAGGGACAAGTTCGACATATTCTGCCAATGTATGTTGGCGAAGAAATATCCTAATATTGAATTTTACAAGTCGCTCTTGGAGAACTTACACGAGGTGTCAAAAGTGTCAAATCACGAGTTTTGAGATTTTGACACTTTTGACACCTCTCATCTGTTCTAAAAATACATCAGAGGTGCTGAAGGATAGCTGTTATGCTGCTTAAATTTAATTCAATTAATGTGTAATTTCAACCTCTATTGTATATTTTTTGTACTTTGTTTCATCTAGTTTTTGTTAGTTAAGCTGCTCGGTTTTATGTTATTTTTATAAGTGGAAACTTGATTGGTTTTGGTAGTACGTTCATGAAAATTAGTAATATTGGTATTTTCCTCCCTACCAATATTGCTTTGTCTGCCTAATTGTTGTTGTTTGTTGTATAATTATATTGTTTTATTTCTGACCAAGTCCATAGAGCTTACCTAAGTAACACGTTTCGTACAAGCTAGGAAAATTGATATTTTTATTTATGAATCACTTAGCAATATAAGCCAACCAATTTGAGATGTTTGTTACCATTAATGATATCTACTTTATTATTTTTTTATAATTATAAAAAAGGCTAAGCCGAAAACTTCTTAACACAAATCGTTTGTTTACCTGGCAGCCCTGGCTGTTATTTTTGCCGGTAGCCATGTTTTCACTTATCTCTTCGTATACGATTGTTCCGTTCTTGGTTAGTTTTCGTCATTGCGTCTTGTTATTGTTTTTGACCGTAGTGATGTGTGATACCATCGCTCGGTATGTGTGCCGATCAACCGATTGCAACCGATTGTTTTTAAAACAAACCGAACAATACCGAATGATATGAGTATCTCAATTCGTAATTAAACTCGTATTTGCATAGATGGGCGATAGCAGTTGGAAGATGAATGAATTGTTTAATATCGCAATATTGATCTGATTGTTTTTTTTGCCCATTGATCGAGTGGTTTAGTGAAAATATTGCGCAAATATAAATCAACGGTGATTTATCATTGTTGCATTTTTAACACGCACACTTCACTTGTAACGAACAGCTAACCATATAATTAAATCTTGAAGTATTTTTACTAGGTAGTAGGAGATAGCGCTAGGGAGAAGATGGTTTATAATTCAGAATTTGTTTGTGTTTGAGTTTGTTGAAAGTAGGATAATTGTTTTAATAATAGTAGGTACTATCGTATCGATGTGAAACTTTGTAATTATGTCACTGGATGACAATCAATAATTTGATACCATTGAGCTGATCAAGGCAGGAGGTGGATAGCAAAACTCTTTGATCTTTACTTACCTTATACTCTCGGGTTTAGGCCCATTTGATTTGTACTGAAGTTTACAGTTTATAAAAAAAATGTGGACCATTTTTAATCAGTTATTTTAAAATAATTATCACAATCTTCTTCCTAGCGCTATCTCCTACTACCTAGTAAAAATACTTCAAGATTTTTTTTTTTTATTTTTTTATTTAATTCTTAGTTGGTTTCCTTGCTATGATCCTAATACGCAAGTCTAGTTATTAAATTTGGTGCAATTACCATTAGAGCTATGGGAACCAATGACACGATATCAGCGATTGTTTGTCAAAACCAATAAGTCAACGTCAAAAATATTAAATAAAATTTACGAATATCATACCAACCCAAGTCCAAACACATCGTTTATTTGGTTTAAGTGCATCACTTAACAACGCAAGCAAAACAGGTGGTGAAGCGTTTTACAAATTAGCGTTTCGATCGGGCGATACGCAACGTCGCGCGTCGCGTGTCGCCGCGTCAATCTCGCTGTAACGAAGCGCGTATTGTATGCAAAGCGCAGTACCGCTTGCTCAGCTTATAACAAACTAACGCTATTTATTGAGTTAACATAAAAAAATAAACAATACAAAGGCAATTTGCCTTGTAGGCCTCGTAAAACACATGTGTATCATCAATGCCAAAACAAACTAAAAAAATCATGTTTGGAGCAGAATCTTTAAACTATAATAGATATTAGGCCATTTTAGTCTCAAACCTTATAAAGAAGTAGAAAAAAGCTCCGGAAAAACGTTTATCCCTGATAATGGCTTTATCTGTGAAAAACTTTAAGCACGATCTCCTATGAAAAATCTTTATACCAATTTTTTCCGCAATCACCAATATTATAAGTTCCATTGTGCGGCCGCGATAGCCTGGAGCATTGGCTCAAACTGATCCTTTCCAAAACCGTCCCCAAAGCCGTACGATCACATTCGTGTTATTTAAAGTCGACTCTACAACTTACATTCCTGTGTTCATAATCGCTCGCTTCGCTGTAACTTATATGACGTTCTGTCATTATGACACGGCATCGTTTCTCGCGTATACGCCAATACTGTACATTTAAAAAAGAGTCTTATCTGCTGTTATTAAAGTAGAAAATCGCGTGGGAAAGTAATGGGATATAGTCCGTTTAAGCGGCGCCGCGACTGGCGCTATCGGCATCACCTTAATGATGTCTCGATGGTGGATAGCCATTGTGTTGGATGTAAATTTGTAGCCGTCGGCGCGGGTAATGATGTGAGAACAAACTGAGATCCCGATAGCCAGATCTGGATCGCTTTCGGCCCACTGTGCGGGATTGTATTCAGCTTTCGGCTTCAGCTCGTGCGATCGTCGTACTTTTATTTTGAATTGTGGACGAGCATTGTTTCTGTCTTGTAAATCATAAACAGATGAGATAGCGCGGCTCGTCCAGGACTGAGTTACGTTGCAAGTTCCGCCAGCCATTATACCTACACCAGTCGTTAGCCTGCGACCTTTCAACAAAAACTAAGCATTCAGGCTATTTCAAACCCTTTTCGCATTATTCCACAGAGCAAACAAAACGTTACATTCAAAATGGCTGCGCTCAAAATGGCGGTTGTGATGGCGTCATTAACACAGTTATCGCACTATTTTGTCGACTAGACAAAATTTCAGTCTTTCAACGTGCGTCGGCGTAATGAAAGCGATGTAAATGATGCTTTGACGAAAACGCGATAAATAATAAACCCACTAAAATGAGGTTGATGAGAAACGGCTCACGATGCGGGTAGGATAATTTTGGCGGGTAAAATAGCCCGTTATTTTTGCCCTCTACTAAGGATGCGGTCAAGCGACAATTTAATTTGATTAACTACTGAGATTATGATATCGATATTAGTGTTAAGTTAACATAATTGTGTCCCTGCTCTCAGTAATTCATAGTAGGTCGTAAAAAAGTATTAAATCTACATCTTTAAGTAGAGCAATAAACAAATAACTTGTAAACAATTTAAACAAACACAAATTTATTGCTTTACATATAAGCCATTGGAGTCTACAATTAAGTCACTTAACTACGACAACAAGCCATAACATCTTTATCTGAGTAAATCGATTCTTTTTCTTTTAAATCGAGTATCAGAATCGAGTGTGGCGCCGGCCGATCTCTTTTATCGAGGCATTATCGGGGACTAATGCACTGGGCGCGATAACACGGACATAAGAGTGGGGGCAGATAAACGCGGTGTGGCCATGTTAAAAATAGTTTACACGAATAGTTGTCTGCTCCGTGCCAGAAACAACCTGTTTGAATTCGTATGAATTAATGTTTTCTGTAAGTTTGCAGTTGAAATTAGGAATTTATAAAATTAAATATCTTGTGTTCTATTGAGGCTAAGTTAATTATTTAGACTAAGAAAACTAAAACGATATTTCGTATGAGGTATTCGTTAAATTAATATGAACTCTTCAACTCACTTATGTCTTCAAGGCCTTCAAGCTTTCAGAGAAGTTAAAATTAACTAAACTTTTAGATACATAGGCAAGATATTTTTTATTTTAATTACCAAAATAGTGATTGTGAAAAGCACAAAAAGGTTACGAACCAAACAAAAATTCAATGCCTCGTGATATCAGTAGTAGATTTCTAAAATACTTAAGTTACGTTATATTTATAACAACAGAGCATTCTTTTGGGTAATAAATAATGAGCTATATTTATGTGCCTTCTTAATCGATCAACTGACAGAACCGATACGAGCGCATCCCTAACCACATTTTAAAAACTTGGAATTCCTTTTACAAATTCCTTCTAAATTCAAATTCAAACTTATCGACCGCCGAAACGAATACATCTTCCTTATTTAAATTGTCATTACGAACTCTTTCCTTTGGTTATCGAGTGGGGCCGGCTTCGAAGAGATGGCAATAATAAAAATTATCTATACAAATGGCCCGGGATTACACGGCGACATAAATTCGGCTCTGGCCCAATGAGCGCGGCTGAGGAGAGGAGATAAAGGGTCATCGGTTTTTAGAACGCTTTCGGTTTTCGCTAGTTTGTTGATGGTTAACAATTTTTCAGACTGATTACTAAGATTAGGCTCACATTTAAAAGCGTTTTATTAGTTAGAACGAGTTTGTTATCGCTCGATTGTGGATTTTTCGAACGGACTCGTAGAGTTTCAAATCTTTTACGCGCTTTATCAATGTTTATTAATGATGATTTTAAAAGCTTTCTAAAACCTACAAATGTTGTCATTTGGTATAGTTTAATATATAAACTTTCCTTTGTCACTCTTAGGGTGTAATTTATGGGGGCGGCTTTTCACTAGTTCGTTTATACGCATAAATTGTCATGGATTAGTCCCCGCGTTTACGACCTAAGGCTGCGCCAGGGCAGGCCAGCAAATATTTTAAAGTCCAATTCCGTCCGAAAACAGGAAAAAATCTCCGCGGCCGTCGGTATCGGCGCTCAGCGAGACACCGCCCTAGAGTTATTCGACAAAAATGCTAATTTTCAAATCTCGAACTCGCTCGCCGGCCACAATCGAAACGACACCGCACTCTTTTATTTGCAACATCCAACTTCTATCCCTCCGTGTCGCGCTCTGTCGCCTGCCTTAATAACTCATTTATTTTCAAAAATCGAACGAATATGACGTACGTTCCGATAACGCGAGATCCGAATCGCAAGTTTTCTTTAATTACACGACTTAAATTGTGGAGAACGCGTATCGACGTCATCTGCAGGCGTCCGCTAGTAATTTTTGAGATAGCGTACTCCGATTAAACGTGAATTTATTAAAAAATAAACAGCTACGTTGCCCGTCTGTATACAGCTTTCTCGCAATAGCATTCATGAAATCGCTGTAAAAAATATTATGTCGCGTTGATAACAGTGGCGGACAAGTTTATGCGATTTATTCATGAATTCAATTGATTTCTTTTGCTTTATCATCTGGATCTGTTAGAGTCGTCCGGCGCAGCGCCTGATCGGGGCTAACTCGTACGATACAAGGGTGTTGGCTAATAAAGTGCAATAAAAACAATTTGTGCTTCATGAAAATTGTAACAGCGTGTATGAACATCATATTAGATGTTCGCTCGATCCATCAAAGGCTCGTTAACGCGTTAACATGCCGAGAGCGAGTGGTTTTTTACTTTTTCCAAACCGGCCCCAGCTAGTGTTGGGCGCCCGTTTTTGTGTCCGCGAGACTCGATCGATTGTCAGTAGTAATTGGTATGGGAGTAGCCGATGTTAAACATGATGTTTGACGGTGAACAGAGTTAATTATTTTCGTGTCGTAGGCGTACTGCGACCGCTCGAAGATCCTATCGCGATCGAGATAGCGACGTAATACAAAAAGGGAATGGATCATTCCACTTTGATTGTTCGATTGTAACAATACGCTGTTAGTTTAAATTTAATTCACATTATTACAAACATTAATCTTGATTTTGGACTCCGGAATAGGTATCGCTGTAAACTTTTCCCGATAGAGATCGCAGCGAATGCTAAAGAGGAAGCGTAGGTAGATACGCCGAATGCAAATAAAGTTAACTTGAAATCAAGATCATTCTCGCAGCGATGCAGGTATAATAAATCGTGCCTTTATTTTTCTCAGTTGAAATAAATAAGTATCTACGATCTTCTGCGGAAGAGCGTTATCGGGGCATCAGTTTCGCGGAATGTCGCGGGTTCCGCAAATCAAATTACGCATTCGAAATTCGAACGGCGGACGAATCAAAGCGCTAGTGTCGCTATCGCTGCGTTCGCAATCGACATATTAATATTCGATCTATAGCCGTCTCGATGTTCTCGATTCGTATAATTAAAATCGAGATCGATCCGATTGGACAGCGGATTCCGTCACGTTATTCATCATAAGTACCGCCTACTTTTGACGCCTCCAGCGCTGCGTGTACGCAACTTTTAAGCTGTTTATTTATATGTGATGTTATCGCTTAATCGCGAGATCGTTAATTTAGTGTTGTATCCGCCATTTTTGGAGACGTTTGCGGCAATTAAAAAGTCGTAAGTGTATTCAAATTATGTTTTAATGGGGTCCTTCGCAATCTGTGTGCGATTAATCAAGTGTGGCATATGAGTGGAGTTATGGGGGGTGTATTATGAAATCGCATGTGTTTTTACGAAGGTGTGGTGGGGGGTGGCTGAGTCGTGCGCCGTGCGGCGTATCGTCGCGTTTTGCATAGATTTAAAAACTCGATAGTTATGCAAATGCTTCGCTGCCGTGTTTGCTTGTTCTGAGTTACGACGTGGCTCGGTAATAGAGCCTATCAGAATTAGGTACCTTTTTAGTGAGTTGTTTTTTTGCCGTTGCACCTCGGGACTGCGGATTGCATGCTCGGAGGACATACGAGTCAAATTTCAGGAAATTAAAACGAGTAACACACGAACACAGTTACATTGACGTTAAAATTAACGGCCCAGTTACATTTAAGTATTTCAGTCGGCCTTCATGCAATCTAAAAAAGTCCTGCCTACTGTAACAAACACAGTAACGAAGTTTTATTCACACTGCTTCTTCTTTTTCCTCGTAGCCTTTGCCAATTAAACCTACGGCGTTGGTTTTTCTTATAATGACTAGTCAGTCTCTTGCACCAACATGATTGCTCACAAATTGATAGGTCTTTCAGAGGATTAACCATTAACTCGAAACAGTATCTAAGCGGGGTTGATCATACGTCAAACTGAATACAAAAAAACAAAACAAAGTAGAATACTATTTTAAAAGTTCATAGTGAGACCCCTAAACGATCTTTAGCGCTAAAAACTATTGATTAATATTGAAACACCTAACCATTTAGATTTTACGATAAGATAGAATATAATATAATACGCAAATAACTAGAAATAATACCGAGATGAATCATTTCCATTAGTAGTGTGGACTTAGATATAGGACGAGATAGCGAGCCGATATGCATAGCAGGATGTTTGAACTATTTTGCCTAAGTATCTAGTTGAATCTATTTATTGATATTAGACTAGTGATAGCGTTATAAAACTCAATGTCCATCATACTTAACATAGTAACATAATATTAAGTAGGTACGTACCTACCTACATAGGTACTTAGCTAATAGTACAGCCCTCCTAGCATGATCACTAAAACACGATATGATATGATATGATATGGCGATTTATCGACACAAACGGTCTTTTTTTTTACAAATATGATAAATATAGCCACCATGTTGATTTTTTATCGAAAGTGCGATCATAAAAATTTAACATGGCGTCATATCGCTATATCATATCATATTATATCGTATTTTGGTGGTTATGCTAGAGGGGCTGATTTGTTTAAACGATAAAAATGAATTTCTTAGACCGCCAAGCTCGCAACTACAATATACCCTTATGAAGAGGCAGCCAATATGAGTTGTCAGCCGTCGTTGTTTCTGATTTCACACAAGTGTTTAGGCTACTTATCATAGGATCAAAGCAATGTATGTGATGATGTTGATGACTATCATCAACATCATTTCAGCCATATGACGTTCACTGCTGAATATAGGCCTCCCCTATTGACTTCCAGTCCAGATTAGCCGGTTGGAAGCGGCCTCCATCCAGCGTCTTCCTGCAATCTTTACCAGGTCGTCTGTCCAACTTGTAGTTGGACGTCCTACGCTGCGCTTGCCGGTACATGGCCTCCATTCTAGAACCTTTCTGCCCCAACGACTGTCACCTCTTCGTGCTATGCGCCCCGCCCACTGCTACTTCAGCTTGCTAATCCGTTGGGCTATGTCAGCGACTTTTGTTCGTTTACGGATCTCCTCATTTCTGATTCGATCTCGCAAGGAACACCGAGCATAGCCCTTTCCATAGCACGTTGTGCGACCTTGAGCTTTCTAATGAGGCCCATAGTGAGAGGCCCGTTTCAGTTCCATACTCATATGTCATCAATGTTACAACAACGAAGTTAAAAAAAAAACTTAAAATTAATTAATTTACTGATCAGCTCTTGATATTTAGAATAGAATAAAATAAAAGGTATTATCATATTTGCCAAAAATTATGAAAAAAACAAAACAACAACTGGAAAATTACAAATCAAGAACAAAAAATATTATATACATATAAATATAAATAAATTATATTGGACAATATCACATTGTTCTGATCCTATGATAATTAGCTTAAGCGCTTGTGTTACAGAAATCAGAAACAACGACGGTACCACAACACCCAGACCCGAGACAACATATAGTCATTTTACATATAGTTAGTTTACATTTTATAAACGACCGGGAATCGAATATAGGATAGTAGGTTATGTGTCAAAATGGTTTCCCCCTCAGCATGTAGTTAAGGAAATAAAAAATATGTTGACGTTAGTCGTTAAATCTAGTCAAGCCATTAGGCGGCTTAATGATATCTGACGGTCCTCCACAAATCCAGACTGCCTAAACCACCTCATAGATGAGGTCTGTACCCTGCAGTGGGCCGCCTGGGCTGAAGCCCTGCTACAATGTCTCGCGCATTATTTGGCTAACAGAATTGTATGGTCCACGTACTTAGTGTACGTCATTAGCAGGTACATTATTCAGTTATAACTAGAACGAGGTAGGTCAGCATGATTCGTGTGTAGTAATTAGGGTTCCGTATGCAAATGAGACCACACCCTGCCGTGAGGGCATGTGACATTATAATTCTACCGTAGTGTGCACTTTTTACGAGACTGACGGCTCAGTGACGCGCCAAAATGGTTAATATTACTTTTTTTTTGTTTTTAAATATTACCAGCACTTGTATCGTTGCCTTGGCCTAGCAATGGAAGTAGAGCAGTTTTAATACCGTTTTGTTAGCCAATTGTAACTAATGAAACAATTGTAACTAATGTGACGACCGTCTGGTGTAGTGGTCCGCGCTCCGGACTACAAAGCCAGCGGTTGCGGGTTCGAATCCCGCAAGGGGCAAATGTTTGTGTGATGAGCACGAGCATTTGTAGCTAAGTCATGGATGTTTATAAAAATATTTAAGTATGTTTATCCGTTATCTAGTCGCCATAGTACAAGCTTTGCTTAGTTTTGGCTAGCTAATTGGGGTGATTGTGAAAAAAAAAAAATGAAACTGTAATCAAATCCTGGAAGTCTAGTTTAACCTACTTCTAATTGTTATGTTTTATTATTATAATCTTTGTCAGCAAGTAAAATCCGGATAACAACACAATAATTTAATACCATCGAACTGATCTGAGGATAGAGCGAGCATTTGTTATTTTAGTAAATTGCAATAATATTATATATTAAGATGAATATCGACCGATTAGGTACAAACCGTTCCAGTTGGCGCGTAAAAATGTGTATCATAGTGATTAGTGATTAACTTATTGTCTTCCCCGAGCGGTCAAATGAGGCCGCGTGACCTTTATTTATTTATTTAGACTTTATTTCACAGATTAAAAATCATACAAAAGGTGGACTTAATGCCATGAGGAATTCTCTACCAGTCGACCATTAGGCTAAACAGATATATTTTGTGGGCGGTGCGATATAAGCGATACAAATTCAAATGAAAGGCGATACAAATTCACCTTTCTATTGTGTCTAAATTTGCTGGGCTAAGGGGTTTAAGGTCTTTAATGTGCGAGGGCTTTAAATGATAAGTATTACAACACCATACTTATCAGATTATAATCTTTAAAAAACAATTAATTATTACTCCTACAGAAAAATGTACATTCAGGTAATACTAAGAAAATGTTTTAAACGAAGTGTTCTAATTTCCCTCAGAGCTTATCTAAGGGCGATCGCACACGTGTGTATTTTTCTTTTTTCATTTATCGCGAGTACTTAGCATACGCACTATTGTTCTTGACATGTGTGTAGGTTGCGTATTGGATGTGGCATTTTGATAAGTATTATCTAGACGTTTTTGATAGAGAGAGGCATTTTTTATTGGACACACACATATTACAGTACAAAAATTTTCTCAATTGATAATGATCTCTAAATGTCGGACATAAAGTTGAAAATCGGTTCCATGACCTTTAACTTATTGGGTAGGTTGACCTGCCGTTGTCTGTACAACAACAAAATATAATCAAAAATTTTACTTTATTTACATGGTAAAGTAATTTTATGCAAATTTGTTCTTTTATTGGTAGTCTTTTCATAACATTTTAAATATTTTAATATCTCTAACTAATGGTGCTAGTAGTTAGAAGTCATTATTAAGATCGAGCAAAAAACACGAATGAAACACGTTTCTTGTATACTTGTGAGACGGGCGAACAGACAGGTGAAACAAAGACCCCTTTGGGTACCTAGAAACGTGACATAAATTAATAAAATCTGTCTCACTCATTTTTGACACTTATTTTGGCGCGTAAAAATGACACATCCACCATTCTCACATCACTGACCTTCGTACATGTGGCAACACTCATGAATATTAACTTACATTTTACATCAATCATACTCCAGAGGCCGAGATCGCCTCGGCGATTGCACACTCGTTTGTTAAAGGGTTGATTTCGTCAAGGAAGTGGGCTAATGAACCGATTAATGAATTTCTAGTAAACGCCTCTTTAAACCTATTTCGGTAAGTAATGGCCTCTTCCGTTAAGCTAAGATAAAGTACGAAATGGTTTTTAATGGTAAAGGTTTGTGGCCTCTTTATTGTACAATTCTAAATAACTGAAGATCGTTTTTATACTTACTAGTGGTAACTAGTAATAATAAGGATGTTCTAAAAGTATCCGAATAGATTTATTTTCCTACCATTTAAGAACCAATTGTTTACTATGACAACACTGACCTGCATAACCTTAAATCTTGCTTATGTGATGCATTATCGGCGTTTCTCATAGCCGCATCGCAGTTGTACAGTTTACAGTATCTCTTCCTACTACAAAAACTCTTTTTTTCAATTCTACATGATAAACTTTAAGTTGTAAATCGGTGAAGGAAACTATGTTAAAAATTAGGTTGTTTAATAAGCTGTTGACTACACAGTTGTCAGTTACAATAATGAATATTGAATACCTATGTATTGACGTCGCTTCATTATCACAAATGTTGCACTTAGACTTGCAGCATTTTACGGAGCAAATTGAGCACATTCAATGTATTGCATATAATTTATGCACTGTGGAGTAGACTGGATCAAAGAGCAAGAAATGGTAACGTTCATTGGCGCTGTTTCGCGGCACATTGACGGAATAGTGCCTGCCTAAAATGCTGTGTATATTTAAAAAAGAAGATTAATGGCAACATATGCAAACACGAGTGCAGTTTTTGGGCCTAAGTCAATTGTCCGAGAAATTCAAACCCTAGTCCTGTCATTTATTTGCACATTTGTTTCTGCATCTGACTGTACGTTTGTGTTATCGCGAGCGCGAAGACATCAAGATTTATTCGTCATGCGCCGGACGCGGACACTATAAGGAAATGTTTATCTAGCTCCGTTTACAGCGTTTTTGCTGTGGCCCACACGGCACGATCGCCATGTCTTGTCGTATTTATTTGCGCTGTTGCGAAACTATACAAATCGAATACGGAAAAAAGATTTTAGATTTCTTGCTTAGAGAATGGACTGAGAAGTCTAACGAAATAAAAAGGCTAGGTACGAACTATTGTCAACAACATCAACAGTTGGAAAATCAATACAGGTAACGGTTGTTATTTTAACATGCTTACAGATTTCTATTTCTATCTTTGTCTACGCAGCATAAATATTTCCACAAATAATTTTATTTCAAAGAAAGAAATGCTTAAATAGCTTGCCCACAATACAGGGTTGCAAGCGGGGCTGATAGCGCGCGCACGGCAGCCGATACCGCGCGATATGTTAATGCGCGCGATCGTGACGCACGCGCGGACAGCCTCGCATCATAGTGATACGTGGATCTTGCTATAGTCAATACTTTTCTTAGAATTGAGAAGATTAGGTATGACGCTCGGTATTTGCAATAAATATAGTATCTAGGTACCTACAGAAAAAAAAACAGATCCACTGTGAAAAAAGATCATCTATGACTAGCTTGATGTCGTTATAAATATGCATGTATGATCTTATTACAGTTACTGAATACTAAATATTATATTATTTTTATTTGGGATTTGTGCTATATTGCACTTTTTTATTTATACAAATTAAAGACTTAATGCTCAGAAGCGTTATCCACCAGTAAACTAGTTGTCAAACGGTTGTAGGTACAGATAGTACATTACCTAAATATATAGACCCTCCCTAGTCATTATAGTACTTCAAATTACAAGTATATAAAGTATTCTTTACGCTCCGTATCTGGCGTCTACAGGATGAAAACTTGCTATTTATGACCATAAACTCATCTAAAATTATTATAATCGTTATTGTAATTAAACTAAAACTAATCTTACAAATAACCGGATACTTAACGAAAGAAAATCACGGAAATGTGATCGCAAAATTGTTCTACCCTATATAATTACACATACGAGTTATCCTAATGGTTCAAGAAAAAAAACATCAATTAAAAGTACCGTAACAGTAATGGGTCATCATTCAAATTCCAAATCTAGAAACTCATCAGCATTTCTGATCCTGTTCCTATTAAACACCTTTATGATGTTGTCACGGATATAACAGTCTCAACACACATGATTCCACATCTACCCGCCTTTTCATACCAGTTGAAACCTTACTTTGTAAGGAGTAAAGTTTAAAATTGAGTGTAAAGTCCACTCATGTGTCGAATAAATGATAGATGAACAAAACTCTGTAACAGAACAAACTAAAATAAATCAAGATGTTGAACGACGATAATATCGACGTCGGCTTTGTCATTGGACTCTTTATTTGTGTACTTATTTCTTTCATGGTAGTTTTAATATAGTAAGTATTTTTTACTGGCAACACTACGCTAATGGCGCCCGTAACATAGTGACGCTAAGTTGACACGCCGTTCGATTGTTTTATGAGATATTAGAGACATACTCGCACTAGTCGCTTCGTTTGTATTTCAATGCTGCTTACAAAAACATTAGGCATAGTATCATAGATTCATTCATAGAACACTAAAGTTAGAGATCTATCTTTGAAAGTAATTATTCGAAGACAGACTGATCTAATGGCAGCCAGGCGGTTGAGGGTTCGGATCCCGCAATGGGAAAATGTTCTGCTAAGCAATAAGAGCATTTGTAACTAATGGGTGTTATCTAATAAATGCATTTAAGTATGTCTACTCGTTATCTACTCGCCACTATGGCGAGGTACAAGCTTTGTCTGGGACGAGTTTATTGGTGTGATTGTCTAAAGATTTTAATTATCTACCCTTAGCGATTATTCTAAACTAATTATCTTTGAATCGCAGCTTTCCTTGCCTGGTGTTCGACTTGTCACCTTTATTCGCTAGTTTCCTCAAATTCCTCGAAATTAGAAAAACATATCAAAGCCTTTAATGAAACTTTAGGTAGGTACTATACGCCTGAAGGGGATGCCTCCTTTGAGGTTGGAAACAATTGGGTCAATATACCTATGTCAAAGCTAGGAATTAATGTTTTAAAAATAATAGTTTAATTTTAGAACAACCTAGAATAATATATTAATAGTATAGTACCCGTTACAAAATATGTCCAACGACTCAAAAGGATTGTATGACATATGTATTGCGACAAACAAAAGGGCTATTCCACAATATTAGAGCCTCAAATAGTAATTAACATAATCTATAATTGCAAAAGTTGTGGGTATACAACTTAAATCACATTGTTTTAACTATTTTAACATAGCCATTATGTCTTTTCCGTTGTTCAGTTTCAGTAATTCTCTACATGCAGACCATGTAAATTTTATGCATAAAACTAAAGTCGTAAACAATATTTTTTAAACCATTATGCACTGGCAAATCTACATTTATCTATTCAACGATCTAATACTAACCGATAAACAGCGCAAAACATTGTATCATCGCAAAATTTCAACTGAATTTGCATAAACTAAGTTAATAGACCTATTTGGAACAGGTTTTATTTGTTTAAAACAAGTTTGGTGCATCGGGACAATTGATTTTGAGGGTACAATGTAGGTCAATGTTAGAAATCGAAGACTTATATTTTAATTACATGATCGGGTCTGATTGCTAGTTCATAAAAGTTCGTGGTAAGTATAGTTAATGAGTATTGAGTAGGTAAAATTAACAGGGAAATTAAAAAGATGTAAGTAACAAATATTTTTAAATTATTAATATTTTTACTAAAGATTTGATCTTGAAGTTCACTTTTTTGTAGTGAACATGTTTCAGAATGGTGTTCTAATGTAGTTTTGGGTTAAATAAATAAAGATTTAACATAGGTATGACAGTGTTTTTCCGTTCATGTAAAGTTAGTTTGTTCCATCATGTAAGACACGATAAACTGTACATACTTTTTATCAAGTTTAAAATTATACTTTCTATAGTCTACTCACTCACTAATAACTTTGATTTATCAGTTAAGAACTGCCACTAAGACACGGACTAAATCAATAGATAATTTACGCAGTTACGTAATAAGTACCTACGTACACACATAATAAAATACAATTTAAATTGGAGTATTCATTCAAAATACCAATTAGATAAAATTTTACATTCAATGATCGAATTCGTTAGCTATCAACTAAATATATCAGCAGACAATCAGTTTAGTTCAAGGTGTACCTTGGCATTTGGGAACAGAGCAACTGTGATTACTCGAACGAAACTCGAATAGACCTCAAACACGATTTATTTTAATAACAATAAAACAGACGTGTGATAAATAAAATTGATGAATGATTATTTCTGTTTTTGTGTTAAGTATTAAACATAGCAGTTCTGCTTAGGTATACCAACGACCTTATCTATTGTATCTTACCAAGCTGATCTTGTTATTCTATTACCAAACTGATACTCATCTTTGATCATTCTAGATTACTCTCATACCATTGATACCATGAAACCCTCACCTTATTATATCTCACACTTACATCAGTTTTATGAATGATTGGATACCTTTCACCAAGCTGCTTTCTTGTTTCCTTTGCGTGGTGTTCGACTTGTCGCCCTTTTTCGCTACTGTTTCCTCGGAATTTAAAGTATTTTTTAAGGCTTTGAAACGATATTACAACGGGTTATTTAAAATACATTTTGTGCCTATGAAAAGATTGACCGTAAAATTTATTACAAAATATCTCACAGGACTTAAAAAGATTGAACCACGTTACAGTTAAAATATTGACTGTTTTACTTCTGACTGTCAAATGTATGTTCAATAAAATAATCATGGACTACGAATCTACTGTACTAACTAACTAAGGAATTTTGAAAATCGGTTGTCACAGTGCAATGGATAATTATAATTAATAATGAAAATCCCAGGTTTATGAATCATTTGTTGGTCCTAAGTTTTTCGTAGTATGACTGTCTGAACTATTTTCTTGTTCGCTTCTATCACAAAGTGATTTTGTCTCGTCAACCGATAGTAGTTCCAAACTCCATGTGATCGGTCACGGGCGTCACAGTCACAGATCCGTATCGTACGATTGTGACGCGTCCGATGCACGACTATTTTAATTGGGCCCGATCTTCCATCTGATAGCCAGAGACAAGACGCTGTTTTGTACTTTTTAGGGGGAGGCACGTGTTTGACGGTTGTTGTTATTGATTCTGATTTCTGATTCTACGTGAGCTGAATCGAAATGTATTTAAACAATTACTGGGCTCTTATCTTTTGTGATTTTGTTTGTTGATCAGCGTAGGTCATGCATGATACACGAGAAGTTTTGAAAAACACTCATTTTCCCGTCTAAACAAAAACTTCGACCCTTAGTAACCTACCTGCTTTAATACATAGAAATAGGTACTTACTCAAAATGAACCGTGCCTTTGCCGTATTAAATCAAATACTAAACCCAGGTTTAGTATGACTCCACGCTATCTTTTCTCTTTGTACTCAAAGAACAGCAACATATAGCCATGTCGCTCGTCTAATTTCTAGACAAATAATGCGGGCACTAGCGAACTTAAACAATACACGTATGCATGTAACCTCTCCTGAGTACAGCCATTATTTGACATGTTTATAAAGACAAAAGGGTAAAGATGAATATCATTTAACGAATCGACGTCGAGTTTCGAGAGCGCTGCATAAACGACACCCAGTCACGCCATCTATCTGATTGCACGTTCAACCTTTTCGCCAGCCAACAATCACAAGCTTATAACTTATTTAGCGAAAAACAGAAGCTGGAACGACTAACGAACGGCGATAAGTGCGCCTGCGGTATGACGGCAACATTAAGCGCTGATAGAGAGCATTAGCCTGACCAATCGCGCGTCACCGCGCATCGTAATGACCAATCGGAACGCGCGGACACTAGGATAGCGTGACCCGAACGCAATCCGATTCGAGTGGTATTCGTTACCGCGAGATGGCGGTCTGCGCGCGCGCACCAATCGTCGCGTCCATCTCGCTGTCGTGCCCATATAATGATCTTCACAGGGGCAGGAGAATGAAGTTGAGCCTCTCATTAATTGGCGTTTTGAGTCGAGATCGTTGCACGAAAGATAGGTTAATTCCTTGCTCGGTAGAGATCGTTGTCGCTCAAAAAGGAAGGTGAGCGAACGTTTTCTGGAAATCAGATCCAATTACATGAGGGCCCGTTAAGTTTTTGTTCTGTTTGCCCGCGGGCTGACTCACGCTCGCGATATTGATGGACGAGTATTGTTACGACCGGTTCGTATTGACGGATCAGGCGGTCGAATTTCCAAAATTTGTTAAGTACGCAAACTCGCTGGGCCGCATTTCTCGCATTTCGTTACAGAGAACGCGAGCCCCACCCACGCGGCGACATTTACATAGCGCGAGCACGTCTCAATTAGGAGCGCTAATGTATGCCTCGACTCGCGAACCCCGATCTGACTGACGTCGACAGATAGCAGGCGAAACGTGACGAGTGACGACTATCGCGAGAAAACCCCCGCCAGCTTAGCATCGCTCGGCTATTAACAACACTAATAGGAAGATACCGGCCCCGATTATTTTTGTTTTGTTCCATTTGCGAAACTGATTCCATAGACGGTGCATCAACGTTATGTTTTTGTTTGCAGGTGAGGACGAGGAATGGGGAAACGAGAGCGAGGCGATGCCGGCAGAACCACGCACGCCGAGCTCAGGGGGCGAGCGCGCGGCTTCCAGTGGGGGCGTATCTCCGGCGTCCGGAGGCTCCCCTGAAGCCTCCCCGCCGCGGCTGCGGCTCAACACCAGCCTCGCCACAGACCCCGCCCTAGCCCCGCAAGCTGCTGCTCTCAAGCACGAGCCGCCCTCACCGTCGCCCCCACCACCTCCCGTACCGCAAACGAGAGACTTCTTAGCTCTATCCGCGACTTTCCCTTCTCTATTTCCGGCGGCACCACCGCCCGGGTACATCTGCAAACCATGCGGCATCCGCTACTCATCTTTGAGTACTCTCCAAGCACACCAGGAACATTACTGCTCAAACAGGAGGCCTAAGCCGACAGAGGGCACGGATGCGCCGGCAGACCCTGCCGCAGACGAGTCTAGCAGCGACGCCAAAACTCCGCGGCCGGCGACTGCGAGACAATACACTTGTAATCTTTGCTCGTACAGTGCTGACAAAAAAGTCAGTTTAAATCGTCACATGCGGATGCACGCCCCCTCGCCGGCCAGCAGCGGGACTCCGGCCCCGACGCCGACGTCCAACGGCGAGGCTACTGCTGAAGGGCCGCCCGTGCAGGACCGCTACTGTGCAGATTGCGACATACGATTCAGTTCAATCAAGACGTATAGAGCACATAAAACACACTACTGCAGCACCAGACAGGTGGTGAAGCAAGCTGTCGCTACAACGAGAGCCAGTTCAGCCACTTCAGGGTCTGCACCTCCGTCGCCGGGAGCGACACCCCCAGCGCAAGCGCAATACGCACTCGCCCTACCCACTAATCCGATTCTCATTGTACCTTACTCATTACTACGAAGCGCTAGCACGCTCCCGGGCACGACTCTACCGGACCCAGATACGCCATGCTTCTTGTTACCAAATGGAACATTTCAGCCTCTCAGTCGTGCGTTACCAAATATGACCACAGATGGAAAAGAATCTGAAGTCCTGAAATCGGCTAACAGGCCTCGGGAGCCTTCGAGAGATGGTGCTACACCGCTCGATCTAAGCGTGCGACGATCACCCGAATCTGTGACGACTGATGAACATGAGAAAGAAAACAGGATACGTTCAACGACGCCTGAGCAGATAGTGTGTGCCCCTTCGTTACCAGGATCACCAGGCACGCCGTCGCCTTCGAGGCGTTCGTCTTCTCCGTGCGGCGAGCCTCCACCACTGAAAAGACGGCGACAGAGTTCTCGAGGCCCGACGCCGAAGCCACCGAGCGCGCCTTCGCCACCAGAAGAGAAATTCACTCCAGTCGTTCTGCCACCGATCATACCCCCCGCTCTAGCGTTAAGGCTCGCGACCGAACTTCCAGTTACAGCCGCGACACCCCAAGTTTTAGTCAAGCAAGGCGTGTCCAAATGCAAAGAATGCAACATCGTGTTCTGCAAGTTGGAAAACTACCGTATCCATAAGCGGCATTATTGTCCGTCTGGGGGTGGGGAGGATAGGGCGAGTCCAGCTCCGGCGGAGCCAGGGCCGCCCCCGCAGTACCGTCAGTTGATTTGCTTGGCTTGCGGGATCCACTTCAGTTCTCTGGACAATCTGACGACGCACCAGTCGTATTACTGTACGAAAAGGGAGACGCGGTCTCCGCGGACTGCTCCCGAGGTACCGAGACCTTCTTCTGGTTCGGAGGGTGGTTGGAAGTGCCCGTGCTGCGACGTGGTGTCGCCGACGGCGGCGGCGGCGCAGCGGCACATGGAGGCGCACGCCGGCGTGAAGGCGTTCCGCTGCACCATTTGCCGGTACCGCGGCAACACGCTGCGTGGGATGCGCACGCACATACGAATGCATTTCAATAACAAAAAGCCTGCTGATTTGCAGGTGAGTTATCGTTTGTGCAATAAATCATCATCATCATTTCAGACATAGCACGTCCACTGCTAAACGTAGGCCTCCCTCGGTAACTTCCAGACTGTCCGGAAGCATCCTGAATCCAACGGCTTTCTGCAACTTTTACCAGGTGCCCTATCGGCCGCCAGTTCTACGTGCTATGTTTTATCAATATAGGTAATTAAAATGTATTTTTTTCTATAATAATTTCCAAAATTCATAATTAAAATTGTTTGCATTTATAAAAACTAGTTTGCAATTCTTGTTCTGCATTATAAAAACTAATTAGTTGAATAACTCTCTACAATTTTAACCGAATTCAAAAAGGAAGAGGTTCTCAATTTGAGAAGAATTTACCAACCAGATTTATCTAAAACTCTGATTAACCCCTTATCCCAATAAATTGTAATAAACGCAAAAATAAAATGATTTTTTTCTCAATTTCAGGAGGAGAGCTACATCGCGTGCGTGCTAGAAGAGGACAATCGCGAGGTCACCTCCCCCAGCCCCGCAGTGGGGGGGGAACGCGTCCACCGCTGCGGCAGCTGCGCGTACACATCTACTTACCGCGGCAATGTTGCGCGACACGCACGCCTTGTCCACGCGACCGAAGACCCTGAACCTGAAGAACAGCCTCCAACCCAGACCTCCCCTGTCCCTGTAGTCGACATAAAGAAGGAGCCAGAGGCAGAAGGAGAAGAAACCCCAAACTACTGCAAGTTCTGCGACATTTCCTTCAAATATGTGAACACGTTTAAAGCGCATAAGCAGTTCTACTGCACAGCGAACAACCAGGAGACAGCCGCTAACAACAACGTGCCTGCACCGACACCTGTGAGGGTCACAGACACACCTGTTCTATGAAATGTCTAACTTTGCCCCGAGTGACAGATCTATTGCGTTCATACAAGCTGGAGTGGCAATGAGTTGTTCATGCTCGATACTGATTTATTGATGGTGAACTTATTCTTAATAAAACAGTTCCGTGATTGGTAGCCTGTGATGGTTGGGGTCAGTGTCGTGCCCTAGTTAAGCAAGCCATGCCTGGCCACAGGCTAATAATAGATTACGTGAGTAGACGTGGTAGTGGTAGCCAGATGGCTTATCACCAGCGTTCTCAGTCAAAGGCACCCAGCTATAAACACAATAGTTCATCGTAATCGATATTGTCTCTGGGACTGGGTTACAGAATCTGGGGAACTATCATGATTTTTTTATTCGTTCGTACGTTTTACACTATAAACAGAATAAATACAAATTTATCTTTTTTTTTAACTAAACCCTTGGAAAGTGACACTGAAACCATGTAAAAACACGACTTATTTCAATTATTAATGAAATAGTTTAAGGTCCAATACGAAAACAATGTACTTTCAAATTTATCAGTATTACTGTACGAACGAACGAAAAATGGGATAAGTAGCCTTCCAGGATATATTGGAAATACGCTGGCAAATAACGAATGCTTCCGTTTGCTTAAACGTTTCCCTATAAATTAGAATAATCAAAAATGTATCCGTTGTGGAATTTATATTCAAATCGTGTGCAATAATCGGATAAATATTTAATTGGATCCCGCATATCAAAGCCAAATTGATGTTACACTCGAATGAATGAGTGAGTGAATGATTGTTCTTGGCTGGGTACATGCGAGCGCTCATGTGTAATTTTGTTACAAAACTTGTTATTGTAAATTTACTAATAGTTAGAAAAGTTAACCTCTTCGTCTTTGTATTAGTATACGTTAAAAATTACCAAATTGTAAATATATGTAAAGATATTATTACATTGTAACTAAATTTTATTACCATTTATTCTAAGTAATTGTTCTTTCTTTGTTGTTAATTTTGTTTAATATTAATTATTAATCTTAGGTGAAATATTCTATTCTATAACTTGTAAAGCGATATCATGCTCATTCCAGAAATGTTTTTTTTTACCTACCAGTGGTTTTCTCAATAATTTTATTATTCAGTACATAGGGTATGTATTGTGATCTTGTTTCATTATTAGTTCTAGGCTGAAAGCTTAGATTTTGCTATTGAAGGAAAAGGGTATTTTGAATTTTGTCAGCAACATTATGTATAAAAAATATTATTCTCATAATATTATTCACGTAAACCAGAAATTAATATGCTTTTACTAAAATTTGGCGATAAAAACTCGCCGTACTCTAATAAAGCAAAAGATGTGATACTAACTGAATATCTTTTTTCTTGCTAAGAGACAACAATATAATTTAGAATTGTCAAAAAATACTTCATAATATTGTAGTAAGATATCAATTTATTCAAAACTTGACTAACGTAGATTTTCGATTGGATTGACTTGTAGTTATTTATTGTCAATGAAATATTTTTTAACAATACTATTTTTCTCGTGTTTCTACATCAAGTAGTAGAAGTTCTTTCAACAGAACGGTTATTAACAATGTTTAAATAAAACAATAAGCAAAATACCATGTTTTGTCTATGCCAAAGCATTGCTAGAGTAATTGTAATTTGCATTTATAGGTATCTCACTAATTATAGTATAGAATTAAGTGAATACAAGACTTATTTCGTAGATTACCTACGTATAATAATTTTTGTGTTTGTCTATGTAGAATTGGAATGAGTCTCGAATCTGTTGTGTCAACAATAGAGCTGGTACAAAGACCAATAAATTGATCTTCTATCTGCTGTGACGTACCTTCAAATGTTTATTTAGTGTGCAGTTCTTGAACCAAAAAGCAAAAAAAAAACGTTAACACTTTTGTCAACGACTGCACATTAATAGACGTAATTCATCATGACATTTATGTAAAAAATGCTATGTAGCGGAGCAAAAAATTGCATGCTCTAATACACATTGACGAGTACGACCGTTCGTAATATAAATGGTGCATTAGTATCTGTCAATGTAATCAAATCGTATGCAATTTATTGTGAGTACATATCATTATACGTGAAACGCAGCATCTGATGCAATGTGCCATAAGTCTGTGTAAACTTAAGTGTTTTCGATAAGACCACATCTCGAATAAAGCCCTGAATATAACTAAGGCATTTTGACGCATTTTGCTTGAAGAAACTTTAAAAAGAAATGTTACAAAAATGTTACTTTAAGTTCAAGTATTAGAAAGAGTTCAATGAACTGTCAATTTTTTTTCTAGTTTTTTCAAGCAATGCAATGTAATAGGAAAATCCTTGAACGTTTTTGATTTTTTAAATAAAAACAGTTGCTTAACTATCACATTTGGCACCAATCTGCGTCTACTAAGAGTAGTTTTATGTTTAATGATGACCTTTTTTAATTTTGACAGTTAATTTTTACCCATTTTGTGTTTGATTGTACGTCAAAAGCGTTCAGGGCTACATTTGGTTATAAAATGTGTACCGAAAATTCAAAAATTTAATATAATCATAGAATGTTAATAAAGTGATAATACGTGTAAAAGTTATATCAATAACTGAGGTAGGCATACGATGATATTGTAAAAAATACGCCAGACAATAAATTATTTATCACATATTAAATGTGTAGTTTTCTTTTAATTATATTCCTTATCGACGACCTCCGACTGACCTCCGTAGCCGAGAGGCGAGCATACCGGAATTGGTGTCGCTGTCGTAGCCAGATCGTAAAATTGGCCAATTCATGATGTGACCGATCATTTCATATAATGGTGGTATTTCATGATAAGGCCAACTAAAACTGACTTTATCGTTTAAACGTCAACATTAGATGAAATTTCAATCCACGTTTGGCCATATCATTAAAATAAAAATACGTTAACAAATTACGTGAATTTGTTTAATATTTGTAATCTTGGTCGATAGATAAATTAAAAATTTAAAATAGTTATTATTTTCAAACAAAACTAATAAATAAAAACACTTAATAGCTACATAACCTAACTAACCTCTCAAATTACTTTGCGAACTCCTGGATTTTTTGACGTTGCGCTTGTTTTTTGAGTGACTTTTATAAAAATAGCTTAGCTTGGGGTCGTATCAATATTTCACTGCACTTTCACCTTCACTTTACACATTATATAATTCACTTTTAGAACAAAATATTTGTCCACCGCCATTGTTCATCACAAAAACAAAGCAACATTAGCGCCTCTACCGGTGGTTAATGTAACGATTTTACAATATGATCACTAATATTTGACCATTTTATGAAGTAGTCGTGCCTTTAGCTGTTTATATCGTCAAACGCTGAGTATTTATTGATCTGGCCAGACCACATTATGAAGTAGGCAGCGGGTTCTGTTCTATATCATGAAATACCACCATTTATGAAATGATCGGTCACATCATGAATTGATCAATTTAACGATATGGCCACGACATCGCTATCTCTGAGGTCCCGGGTTCGATTCCTGGTCGGTCAATGTGGAAAAATAACTTTTCTATATTGTCTCGGGTCTGGGTGTTGTGGTACCGTCGTTGTTTCTGATTTCTGTAACACAAGTACTTAAGCTAATTATCATAGGTATTACTCACTCACTATATTTTCATTTCAAAGTAGTACAAACATTGTACTGAGAATAATTAAAAATTTCGATGTTGCTTTCATAGTAATAGTTTATGTATGCAGCTGATTACGTGGTTAAAAAAAGTGTTCTATTCTTTTATACCTCCTGTATACAGGGTTACATTGCAAATGGGTGCCAAATCTTTAGGATTGGCTCAAAATCAGTAACTTAATCGATCTATGCAAAGAACAAAAACTTTTTTTTCACATTTAATTATTTCTATCCGCTGTTAAAAATCGCGGACAATTTAACCCTTTTATGAAAAAAAATACACCGTATGTGCACTGCGTAAGGTCCCTGTTGGCTCGCCGTACCTACACTTCTGATGAATGACCGCGCGGCTTTCGTAGTCTCTCTATTGACTTATTTTCGATATTTTAAAGGATTTTTTTTTCGTAACATACGATTATTAAATATAATAACGATTAAGACGCTTCTTTAATTTGGTCCCTAGATCTTATCTTTTAATTTTGGTACCCCTTTGCAATGTAACCCTGTATAATACAAGTAGATTCATACACCTGTATAAATATCCATGTTTTTCTAATTAAATATGTCTGCTACCGTCATGCATAATCAACAACGCCAACATATTTGTAAAAAAAGTATATTCGTAACAAATTCAGTACAATAATTTCCGCTTAAAACTAGTTAAAACGAGATTCTAACGGATCAATCTGGACTGAACTCGTCCGAGGATACATCACCGTACTGGTTCCGGAATTGCTCCGTGTCTTCGTCTTGGCCGTAGTAGAAGCCATCATCACTGTCATCCTGGAAAGGAGAATATATATTTATATTACCAATATACCGGGTGTACAAAAGAATAGGACACTTCTTTAAACCACGTGATCAGCTCGAGATATGCAACAACTTTTGCTATAAGAGCAACATCGAAATCGTGTTTTTTTTTTCAGATGATCCATACATTCTCATTAAAAAAAAGTTGTGGTAACAGCTGATTACGTAGTTTTAATGAGTGTCCTATTCTTTTGTACATTTGTATATTGGACTACATCACATACATTGCTTACAAAGTAACCAAATCACTTGTGTTATAACTAGTGATCGGAATAGGTAGATTGATTTGATGTACTTTGGTAGTGCTAGCATAATATGGATATGCCTTTTTCAAAAACTGATACAAATAAATTCTGGAATCCCGGAGGCATGTCCATATTAACATCAATGTTTGAGATCATTGACCCCAAATCAATCTACCTACTCCGATCACTGGTTATAACAATCAGAAACAACGACGGTACCACACCACCGCTTTCTACATTGACCCGACCGGAAATAGAACCTGGGACCCCAGAGATAGCGACGCTAAGTCCGGCATGCTCGCTTCTTGGCTATGAAGGTCGTCAACTTATAATAAATCGTTTATTATTAAGACTATGAAAAAAATATATAACACTTGAAAAAAAGCTACTGCATCAGATGGGATATGAATCCACACGTTGCTAACGCCCTTGGTAGCTTAGTTTGAAAAAGCTGTCGCCCGGATTGCGAAGAGACCTGGGTTCGATACCCATTTTGGGTTATATATAACACAAAGTAATAGTAGTGTTTAAGTTCCATTTGATTTAGCCAAAGTTAAACTTTATCAGCAGTAGACCAAAGTAATGGACATAGTTCTAAAATGTAGCAAGAAGCTAAAGTGGTAGTGGGCCGGAAACATCTGTCGCAGAACCGATGAAAATTGGAGTAAACGGGTTCTCGAATGGAGACCACCCCTTGGCAATCGTAGTGTAGGACGCCCCCCAGCCTGATGGACCGACGACCTTAGGAAGATAGCTCAGAGTGGATGGATGAAAAAAGCGGAAGATCATGCCCTTTGGCGCTCTTTGGCGGAGGCTTACGTCCAGCAGTAGACTGGGCAGACAGCAGGGGCGTATTCCCACTCCCCCCCCCGGGCCATCCGGGCCATGGCCCGGGCGCCAATCCGCCAGGGGCGCCTTTAGCCGATTGCATTTTGTTTTGGTTTTGATGCCATTCAACCAACTTTTACCTCTAACCTTTTTATTTTTCCTTATTAATCTCAATTTAAAATTAACATAAAAAAGAACTAGTGAGACATTTGTTCGGAAACATGCTTGTAAGTTGTTTCGTCAATACAAAACGCGTCTGTGATTAAGATTTCTGGGGCGGCGAAACTTATTGACCCGGGGCGCCATATTTCAAAATACGCCCTTGGAATACAGTGCAATAGGCTGACATGATTATGATGAAAATTTACTTGTTTTTAACTAGATAAGAGCACACAAAATGCTTAACAGGCCAGCCTCACCTTATACCCTTCCACTGACTCCTCATCCATATCTTTGACTTTAGAACAGAGTATTAAGTTCTTCGGTTCTCCATCCGTGTCCTCTGTCATCACTCTCGCTTTATACTTAGCATATGCTGCACCGTAGCGCTTCGCATCTTCGTTGAATAGATCTGGCGGTTCGTCATATATTTTGTCTTCGCCTGTATCACTTGAAAGGTTGTCTTCTGAAATAAGGACAATGGTAAAATATAAGAAAATGCACAATTTTTAGGTCACCTATATTCACTATTTATAAAAAAAAATAACAAATTATTTAAATTTAAATTACATTAAAATTGTATTCCCAATTTTGGGTCAACCCTTGTTTATTTCGGTAGGACAGAGTAAATTCCCCTACTGTGTGGATTGTATAACTTGATATTAGTACAAAATTAAGTTTTTCTGTTTATTAACATACCTATATCACATTTCTCCATGGCCCTCACCATATCTTCTTCATCAATACTGCTATGCTCTGTATCAGGGTATTCGTTTCTCCAGTTATTTTCATCGTTTGAGTCGTCGTCATCATCTTCGTCGTCTGATGGCTGCAGACCGTTGTCTCGGTTAGAACCGAATATCAAGCTGGTTTCGTAATTTTCTATACTAGAAAAGAAGAAAATTATTTCTTTTTAATTGAATTATATAAAAGATACAAGTATAAAATCTTTTCATACATCCACTTGAGGCAGCAGAAGGCCGCAGGAGTCTGTAAAGCGTCAGTCATTATTTAACTAACTTGAAAAAAATTTATTGTCAGTGGGAAATATGTAACAATGGTTTAGGACATCTTTACAATCCATTTCAGAATATTTTGTAAATGATTAATTTACTTTTATGACATACATTTTTGCTAATACTTTGAATTAATTAATTCAGACAATTTATAATTTACTTCTTGATAATGACAACCATGTACCATTCAATTATATTTTCATTGTAAAGCTCTATATCTCAAGTTCGTCTAACTATGGCCAAGAATCGACCACAATCAACATTGATTTCATTATACAGGGTTACATTGCAAAGGTGTGCCAAAAAATAAGATCTAGGGAACAATTTAAACCAGAGTCTTAACGGTTATTATTTTTAATAATCATATGTTACGAAAAATAATTACTTTAAAATATCAGAAAATAAAGTCAATAGAGATACTACGAAAGCCACGTGGTCATTCATCAGAGGCGTAGGTACAGCGAGCCAGCAAGGACCTTACGAAGTGCACATATGGTGCAATTTTTTCATGAATATGTAAAATGTTTGTAAATAATTATAAATAAGCTAGTAGCTTCAGCTAAATCAATATTGGACAACAACACATACATTGCTCTGATCATATGAAAGTAACTTAAGCCCTTGTTACAGAAATCAGAAACAACGACGATACCACAACACCCATACCCTAGACCATATAGAAAAGTTATTTTTCTACAATAATTGACCGGGAATCGAAACCGGGACCTCAGAGATAGCGGCACCAAGCCCAGTATGCTCGCCTCTCAGCAATGGTGGCCACCGAAATAATAAATAAGCATCACTGTAGGAGAGTGATAGCTAAGAACAAAAGCACTTAGTAGTCTACATAAATCTTACTAACCCTTCAGCTCTGGAATACGAGACACTACTTTTTTTTATGAAGTTTTATGCAACCATTCGGCAGCTAATAATTTAACTGATGGCAGGAGACTATACCTGACTAGATTGTCTAACATGGAGACGTCAAAATCCTGTTTGGCAGCTGTATACAAGTCATATGCATATTGTACATTTTGCTCCTCATCATATCTCCGCTGTAAGTCAACCAAATCAAACAAATCATTGTTTTCTTTGTCACTGTCATCTTTGAGCCCCCTACTGCAGTTAACGATTTCGTAACGATTCTCTGATGAGGCATCTTTCCTTTCTTTCCTTATTTTCTGAATGATATCATTCACATTATTTGCCGACTTCAACTTGAATTCCGTTTTGGGTACAATGTTTTTAACGCTTGTTGTTTCCTGTAAAAGTACACTGTGTTAAACTACTGATGAAAGAACACAAAACATTATAATTAATTAAGAAATAGATAAACTAACCTGATTGTCGACGGTGCCTCGAAAAACAAATAGGGCAGGTGAAATTTCTTCTGAGTTTGTTTTCATACGTTTACACAACAACACCAACGCATCTTGAGGATTATCTTCTAACTTACGCTTTACTCGAAGTACTGTTGACATTGTTTTTATTTTTCCAAGAAATCAAACACACACATTTCACAAACAAAATCCGCCAAATCGTTGTTTGTTTTTTTTTACAAATGTTATTTTTTTTTTTTTTTTTTTTTTAATTGGGTTTTACGGCTCTGGGTTCCAGCCCTTTTAAGCCAATCGTTGTTTTCATACAAAGAGTTAAAAGTTTAAACAGTTCATTTTTAGATAAAAATTATCCGCTTGGAAGTGTGAATATGTTCAATGTTTTTCATAATTATTGTTCAATCATTTCACTGAAATTCACTTTTTCACCGAACGAATCACAGAGTACCGAGAGATGATACTATGAATTTGTAGAGAGCCTTGAAGAATTTGGGATCACTAAGAAGTACGTGCAGATTCTGAGGCACAGCCTTACACACTTCTTGAAGGTCGTTGATCATTACAAGTCTTTGTATGCCGAAGCTTCTACATTTCATAATTATGTGTTCTAAATCAGCTGCTGGTTCTTCATTACAATGTGGGCATTCGGCACTCGATATCAGGTTAAGTCTCTTCAGGTGAGTGGGAGTGTGACAATGGCCAAATCTTAGCCTATTGATGATGGTTATAAATTGTCTATTATCAATATAATCATTCTTCCGATGGTACCAAGGTTTGGCGGGCGGGCTTCCTTGGATCTTTGCATACCATTTTCCCTTTTCTGCACTTTTAATAGTCCAATACTCATGCCACAACTTTTTCAGATCCTTGCTGATCAGTGCTTGGTAGTCAGTATGAGGAATTTTCATCAAAGCAGAATGATCGATATCAAAGCCATTTCTCGCAGCGCAATCCACTATTTCATTCCCGCTGATGCCACGATGCGATGGTACCCACAAGAAGTGAATATTTTTACTGGTAAGTCTTATTATATCATACATTAGTTTTTTTATATCATAGATTAAATAATTTAAGCTAAACTTTTGTGAGTTGCATTCTAAGGCTAGAAGTACACTTTTAGAGTCAGTCAAAATAATGATATCTGTTCGTGTTTTAGAACTAATTACATGTCTTAGGGCTAAAAGTATAGCATAGCTTTCAGCTGTGAAGATACTACTGCGACAATCAATTTTATAGCTTTTGACTAAGCGAAGTTGAGGATCATAGAATGCTGAATTTACACTATTGTCTGATTTAGAACCATCAGTATACAGTTTGTAATAGGGCTTACTGTTTAATAATTGGTCTAATTCAGTTTGATTATTTACTTTATCCCATATAATATTAAAATGTTTGCTGATAAGAACCTCGAAACTCACTTTATAAAGTGGCCATGGGTTATCTATATACATATTTAAGCAAAGATTATGTATGTACATAGCAATTCTAAGTAGTTCAGGTGTGTGCCCAGATATTAGTTCAGAACCTGATATCTGCGTAGGAGGAGTTGAACTTATTTCAAATGATTGGGGTGGTAATATTTTATGCATTACAGATTTGTTATCAGAAGAAATAAGTTTAAGACAAAAATTGTAGGCCAGTTGTATGCGTCTTACAATTAGTGGAGGAATACATGATTCACACTGCATAGCATTGATGGGAGTTGAGCACATAGCTCCTGTAATTATTCTAAGTGCTTTATTCTGGATGACATCTAATTTTTTTAACAAAGTTACACTACAATTCATGTATGCCAAAGAGCTGTAATCAAAGTGACTGCGAACAAGACTTTTGTAAAGCATGGATAGTATTTTAGGGTCTGAGCCCCAGTTTACACCAGCTAGTGAGCGCAAAATGTTTAAAGCCTTAGTTGAATTTTTAATGAGTAGATTTATGTGATCTGCAAATGAAAGTTTTTTGTCCAGGCACACTCCTAAAAACTTTTTCTCTTGAATCCAGGGAAGAGGATTGTTATTATAATAAATTTGAGAGTCACAATCATCATATTTTTTGGAAAATAACATAGCACCACTTTTATTAGGACTGATGTCAAGTTTTAGTTTGTTGCCATAAAAGTGATGGATCTCAGCTAAGGCTATATTTAAACTATGTACAGCAATATTTACATTCTTAGTTACAGTATAAATTAACAAGTCATCAGCAAATTGAAGAAACTTTACATCAGTCTGTTTTAAATATTGATTTATTTGACTAGTATACAAATTGTATAGCAATGGAGAGATAGTAGCTCCCTGCATTGTTCCTTTATAAACATGCTTCGGTCCATGAAGAATATTATTGAATTTAACATACATTGTTCTATTATATAAAAAATTAAAAATCCATTTACAGACATGACCTGGTACACCAATGTCGCTCAAGATGCTAATAAGAATTGAGGGATTCACATTATCAAAAGCACCTTTCACATCAAGAAAGACACAAGTTGTTGCAGAATGACAGTGGAAAGATTTCTTAATATCAGAGATCAATGATGTAAAGCTTTCTGAAGCACTTCGACCTTTCCTAAATCCATATTGTTCATTAGGTAAGATGTTATTTGATTCGACATAGTGATCTAATCGAATTTTTAACATGCATTCAAATATTTTACCAATACAGGATGTTAAAGAAATGGGACGGTATGAGTTACTGTCATCAGCAGGTTTATCTGGTTTTAAAATAGGAATGACACATTGAGTTTTCCACGACTCTGGAATGACCTGTTCTTGCCAAAGTAGATTATATACTTGTAATAAAAGTTTTTTAGCATTAATATGGAGGCGACGAATGAGTTCATATGGAATCTCATCTAATCCAGGGGTTGTGTTCTTACGTAATTGCAAGGCTGTGACAAATTCTTCCCAAGTGAAAGGTTGAGAGAGAAATGTTGCTTTTGTATCACCATTTTGAGAAAAATACTGTGTTAATAATGAGTTGTTTATATCTTTTTCAGGAGGAGATGAAGGGGCATACTTGTTGAAGAAAGATGGAATCCATTCATCATTCTTTGGCAATTTCTGAATAGACAAGCGTTTAAACTTCTTCATGTAGTTCCATACTGTGCTAACAGGAGTGTATCTATTAAAAGATTCACATAGAGACTTCCAACTAATTTTCTTTTTTTCATTTAAAGTTTTCTTTTTGATGGCATCCAATTTCTTGTAGTTAACATAATTGTCAATGCTTGGATTACGTCTATAAAAATTTAAGGCTTGTTTACTTTCTTTTACTACGCTACTACAGTCATTATCCCACCATGGTACTGGCTTTTTAATTAAATGAGGAGTAGTTTTAACAATTTTAGGTACGGACATGTCTCTAATATTAGTTAAATGATTGTAAAAATTATTGTATGTTAACATAGGATCAGAAGTATCAAAGTTAACACAATCAGACATTTTTTCTGTTTCAAAATGGAATTTAGACCAATCAGCCTTACTATAAACATACCTATGTACCGGATCACCAATTTGATATTTATCTACAGATGTCTGAATGTCGGTTATAGTGGGATAATGATAACTTCCCATAGGATCGTCGTGAACCTTCCAATCACATAATGGAGCCACTGATGGACTGATACAAGTTATATCAATTGCCGAAGGATTATGAACAGACCTACCTACTGTGGTTGGCGCACCTGAGTTGAGGATGCAAAGGTCACAGTCGTCCAAGATGTTATAAACTTCATTGCCACGACTATTGCAGGAAGCGCACCCAAATGCTATGTGGTGCGCATTAACGTCACCACAAAGCATAAGTGGTTTCGGTAATCTTTGAATTAACTGTTTAAGTTTATTGGCTTTAAAGCGAGGACGACCTTCTTTAGGTGGAGGACAATATATACATAAGATACATAAGTTTCCCATCTTCGTCTGGAGATTTATAGCGACAGATTGCAAAAAGTCATAGTATGGAACATCTATGATGGTGTATTTAAAAACGTCCTTTATCAGGATGGCTACCCCACCCCGACCTTCCTTTTCTCTACCTATTTGATTTATTATATTGTAATTTGGAATAAAATAATTATTGTAATTTTTAAGCCATGTTTCATTTAATAAACAAATGTCAATGTCGTTTTCACATAAAAAGTTACTGAGCAACGGTTTTTTATTTATAACACCTTCGACGTTGTAATGTGCAATCCTTAAAAAACTTTTATCCATCTAGAGAACTTCCTCTGAAAATTTTTATAAGTATCTCTTGTATC
Organism: Anania hortulata; assembly: GCA_963576865.1. Lineage (NCBI taxonomy): Eukaryota > Metazoa > Arthropoda > Insecta > Lepidoptera > Crambidae > Anania > Anania hortulata. The sequence continues at coordinate 3,080,603 of OY756388.1, read as the reverse complement.
ACAGTATTAGTGATTTCCCTATTTTCGTTGCCGATAGCGACCAAGGCGCCGACCAATCCTTTACGGATGTAATCATTCGACAAAATTTCTTCAATTAACTTATGATTAGGAATCTTTTCCTTATGTTCCGTATTACTTACAGAAGCAGTTGAGACCGGGGGGGTGGGAGTTTGTGTAGCGGAGACAGCTTGTGTCTTCCTTGGTGGCAAAGGCTTTAAGTTTGACTTTGGTGCCGGTAGTGTTGGAAAATCATTTTTGTAATTTTTTGTAATGATTGCACTATTTGAAGTATTTGAGCTCGATATAATATTTGCGTAAGTCAATTTATTTTTCTTTTCCTCGATTTTTTTGTTTTTAATTGGACAGTCGCGTGAAATTGCTAGGTGAGCTCCCTGACAATTAATACACTTAGCAACTTTGTTTGAGGTGCATTCGCTAAAGTGATGCTCCTCTGAGCAAATAGAGCATTTTTGAGAGGATTTACATATTTTTGCACCATGGTTAAACTTAAAGCATTTGAAGCACTGTAATAACGGTGCGTTATATTGAAATACACGGAATCTGAACAGGTCCAAGTATACATAGTCCGGTAATGACGTTGATAGGAATGTTACACTTACAGTTTGAAAGGGTTTAATTTGACCGTTTTCTCTCTTTGTGAATCTACGTACACCTATTACTTCAAATGAAGAGGAAAGCTTTTTGAAAAGCTCCTCATTACTGACGCTTGTGGGTACAAAACGGAGCACGCCGACCGTCTCCACTGCTGTTGCCGGGATGTATGCTTTCAGTTGATGTTTGGACAGGAAGGTGTCGTGCTTTAAGAAGTTGTTAGCATTGCTGGACTGAGAAAAGGTAACGCAGATCTTATTTGCATTTATTCTCTTTATATTGCTGATTCCTTTTATATCGTTTTTAAATAGGTTTGTTGTCACTATCGGGTTGTTGTTTCCAATTTTCTCATTCTCTTTGGTGCTCTCTACAAAGACGCAAAAATCCCCACTCACCGAATTTTCAGGAAATAGCCTTTTGTAGCCTTGTTTTACATAGGGTTTGTAGAAATCATCTTCCGTTGATGTAGTATCTGGATTTCGATTTGGAGTTTTTCTTTTTTCTGTTCCCCCAGGCGGGTCCTCGCCGTCCCCGTCCGGCATAGTTATTAATTGCTTAACTTTACAACTTTTAGTGCAAGAATAAGCAATTTGACAACAAAATAAATAATTATTTGAAAATTGCTTTGAAATTCGCGCCTAGTGCGTTCAAAAGCCCGCCAAAAAGTCTTACAAATGTTATATCAGTTAGTGTTGCCACTCGATAGGTCAATATCGATTGTCTATCGATAGCCTTTAAATAGTCGAGGGAAAACCGATACTATTGATAGTCTATCGATTCTACTGCAATACTATCGGTAAACAGCAATACTATCAATCGTATCGATAGTTTCGATCGCTGCCAACCAATGAACGATCGATAGTATCGATACTATCGATAGTATTGCTCTTCAATATCTAATAGACTAACGATAGTATCGATACTATTGATAGATTTATACTATCGATAGCGAATTTATTTCAATAGTATGGCACTCAGTATGCAGGCATAATGAGTGGTATATTCAACGAAATCAAATTAATTAACTAGTGTATTTGGCTTTATTTAAACGTACGTTTAGTTTTTTTTTAAATAAAGATGGCAATTCTTTTAATTCATAGGTGGCAATACTATTGAATTAAAGCTCACTATCGATAGTACAAAACTATCGATAGTACAAAACTATCGATAGTATCGATAGTTAATTAGTTAGCAGCGATAGAAACTATCGATACTATCGATTGTATAGATGAATTTGGCTTTCAAGTATCGATTGCAAAACTATCGATTATTCGGCAACACTGATGTCAGTCACAGTCACTGCATAGACATAAATGTCACATTTACTGACAGTAAATAAAAAGACTGGGACTCACTGATCAATTTAGATCTATAAAGATTGTCATGTCGCAAGACAACATTTCTTATACCGAAGCTGCTTCCCATTTATACTTATGCTGATACTACTAAGTCTCCAGTACCTCCCTCAACAGTCCCGTCCTATTCTCGACCCATACAAACTCAATCCCCATCAGTCTCATATAAAAAGGCAATTTCTCGCCCCTCTCGTCCTCTTACCCAATTAGGTAAGGGTTACGATAGACAAGCCCATCAAGCAATCATAGGTAATTGTGCACCCACCTTGCCTAACGGCTGTGCTTTAAGTACTAATAATGATAACCCTCAACCAATTTCTACCACTTCGGAAAATCTTCTGGATTATGTACTATCTATTTTACTATGTTTATTATCTAGTCATTCTGACTCCCTACCGCACAACGTTGCCCAAAAACTAACTCAAATCGGTAATTTAGCTGTTACTAATGGCTCCCTCAGCAGTTCTTCAAAGGAACTGTCAGAGCATTAAAAGTAAAAAACATGAATTAATGTTCATTATTGGAAAATTCTCTCCATCTGTCTTAGCCGTCTCGGAGACTTGGTGAGTCCCTGACTCACACTTCCGTGTTTCAGGTTACTCATGTCTCCGGGACGCCAGAGACGATGGCTATGCAGGAAGCGCCTTCCAACGCACAGTCAGGACATTAATGTTGTGGCTGTGCGGGCTCTTAATATTTCCTTTCTTTCTGTATACATTCCACGTCCTAATTCTGCTTCTCTTTCTGAACTCCGTTCTATTATTTCTTCTCTCCCCCCTCCAGTACTTGTGATGGGAGACTTTAACACTCATCATGTCTCTTGGGGCTCTTACCACTCAGATTCCCCAGGGTGAACCTGGGGAATCTGAGTGGTAAGAGAGTGTTGTTGGGCCTTTTAGACGATTTCAACCTGTGCCTTTTCAACCGACTTCAAAAAAGGAGGAGGTTCTCAATTCGTCGGTATCTTTTTTTTTTTTTTTTTTTTAATGTATGTTCAGCGATCATTCGTTACTGCGTTGACCGATTTCGATAATTATTTTTTTGTTTGAAAGGTAATACTTTCAGAATGGTCCCATATAAATTTGGTTAAATTCTGATGATAGGATCTATAAGAAAATCATCAAACATTGCATAAACTCCGTACCACGCCAACTGATTTTAGTATCTATCTTACCTATATCTCTGCCAAATGTAGACCGATTTTGATGATTCTTTTTTTAATGAATAGCTTATACTTCAAAGCTTTTACTTTTTTTGGAAAAAAATTCACCCCTAAGGGTGGAAAAATAGGAAATGAAATCGGTGTTCAGCAGTTAAATTATGTTTGCACTCGTAAGATTTGTTTTGATTAAGATTTATCACTAAAATGGATGAAATAAGTTAATTTTATAAAAAAATAAAAACCGACTTCAAAAAACTAAAACGCTAAAAATAATCTTAACACTTAAGTACCTAATCAGTTACTTTTGGAGTCGGTGCCAGTCATTGAGAGACCAATGTTTTCGTTTGCACCGACTCCAAAAGTAACTGATTAGGTACTTAAGTGTTAAGATTATTTTTAGCGTTTTAGTTTTTTGAAGTCGGTTTTTATTTTTTTTATAAAATTATAAATGACGGCAGTCCAACTAGAAGATGTTCTCCCTCTCAGAATCAAGCCTCTGCCGTTGATTTAACTTTCTGCTCTCCCCATTTATCAACCCTTTTCTCTTGGAACACTCTAAGAGCACTTTCCGATCTTAATCACCATCCCGGATTCAGCTCCTGCTTCTTGCTCACCCCCTCCCCTTCTAAAATATAACTTGTGCAGAGCGGATTGGCCAGCATACTCTTCGACCGTCGACGAAAAACTAGATCACCTTCCTGTTATTAACTTTGAGAATTGTTCCTCCTGCTATTCCGATTTTGTAAAAAATCTGACGTCCTCTGCAGACTTACACATTCCAATAAAGAAACCCTTTCGGAAATATATGTCTCCTCCGTGGTGGGACTCTGAATGCACTGCCGCTATTCGAACACGCAGAGAGGCTGAGAAGAGATACAACAAAGCTATGTCCATGGATAACTTCTTATCCTACAAACAGATAGCTGCCCAGACTAAAAATACTTTATCTCAAAAGAAGAAACTTGGATAGACGAATATCTGTGAAAACATGTCTCCGAGAACTTCTTCATCCACTGTTTGGAAGCAAATTAGACGCTTTCGCCAATCGATCAATTCCGTTAATATTACTGCAAACGACCCATCCAGCTGGTTACCTGACTTTACTGATAAACTTGCTCCTCCTTTTGTTCCGTTCATTGATAGCTTTCCCTCAAACGTAAATGCCGTTCTCCCTCCAACAAATAAAGTAGACGGATCCTTTACGTATAACGAACTTCAGTGTGCTTTGAATGGGCTCTCTGACTCCTCCCCTGGTATAGACGGCATTCCCTATTCCTATCTGTGTAAAACTTCTGAAAGAACAAATTATTATCCCAATCCTTAAGCCAGGCAAGAACCCATAAGACCACAATTCATATAGACCGATAGCCCTCTCCTCTGTTCTCTTAAAGGTTACAGAGCACATAATTAGAAACCGCCTCGAGTGGTTTATGGAGTCACAAAATGTATTTGCAAAGGCCCAATTCGGTTTTAGAACGGGCTTCAGCACTTTAGACAGTTTAGACATTCTAACCACTGATATCCGTTCAACCTTCAAAAACGGGGAATATCTTGTTGGGGTATTTCTAGACATTTCATCTGCTGCAAAAACTGCTCCAGCTGAGTATACCGCAGAAGCTAGTTCGTTTTATTTGTAATGCTCTAATGTCGAGGTCAATTGTAGTAAAATTCCAAAATAACATTTTATCCCCTGCTTTGATTTGGAAAGGATCGGTACTTAACCCCTTGCTATATAGTATATACACATATGACCTGGAAAGAACTGTGATCCCCTTTGTCAACATCCTTCAATATGCGGACGATATTGCTCTTTATGTTAGTGTAAAGTCAATCCCTGAGGCAACTTCTCGTTTGAATTCTGCTTTAGGTTATTTAAACGACTGACTTTCAAACCACGGTCTTACAATCTCGACTCCAAAATCCTCTTCGGTTGTTTTCACAAGAAAACGTCTAGTCCCTGCCCCTAACTTACATCTGGATGGCGAACCCATTTTGGTAAAAACTCAAGTAAAGTTTTTGGGATTGATTTTAGACAATAGGTTAACTGGTATTCCTCACTTTAATTATATTCTGGTGTCCGTTGGGGAGCTCACCCTTATTCTCAAAATTTGTTATACAACGCAATTGTTCGCAGCCATCTTGACTATGCCTCATTTCTCTTAGACCCTTGCAACAAATCTGCATTAGATAAACTCCAAAGAAACCAATCTAAATGCTTGCGTATAATACTGGGAGCGATGAAATCTTCTCCTATTAACGGCTTACAGGTTGAATGTGTAGAACCACCCCTCTATTTACGAAGACAATATCTTAGCGATAGGTTCCTTATTAAAATCCTTCAAAATCCGAGTCACCCTCTTTTGGAAAAACTGCATCTTTTGTCTTCTTTATCTGCTTCCTCTAACTCCTTCCAAATACGTCCATGCATCTTGCACTCTTACCAAAAATTTTCTCGCCTTTCCGCTCCTATCGAACAATTTTCTCTAAACCCCCTCTTTTCAAGCAATTTCGAAGCTTTAATTTTTAAACCTAACATTATTTTGAATTTTGGCATTGCGAAAAACTCCACTTCAGCCCCTCAAGCCTTCTCTAACATATACATGGATGCATCCAAACTTTCTGATAATGGTTGTGTCGGCGCTGCAGTCTGGATCCCTGAGTACAGAATTTCTCTGTCATTTAAATCCCCTCCCTCTGCTTCAATCTTCACAGGCAAATCTTTAGCTATTCTTCAAGCTATCTTATATGTAGAATCTCACAACCTAAATAAATCTATTATCTTAACGGATTCTAAGCTGCTTACAAGCCATTAGTTCTAACCCATTCAAATCAAAAACCAAATTTCCTAATATCCTCAAAATTAGGGAAGCCCTATTTAGATGCAAACAGCAAAACATAGTTGTTGTCCTGGCGTGGATCGCTAGTCATTGCGGTATCCCTGGCAACGAAACGGCTGACTCATGTGCAAAAAATGCTATTTCCACGGGTTCATTAGAATATTATAAATATTTAGTCCATGACCTTTCATCATTGGCCCACTCACACTTACTATCATCATGGAGCACTGATTGGCGGAATTCTAGAAGACTTGCCGGCAAATCTTACTTCGATATCCAGAAAGAAATCCCTCGGTGCCCATGGTTCTATAAACACCATAATTTACCTAAGGTCACTGTGTCCACTATATGTCGTCTCCGTTTGGGTCATGCTTGCACCCCGGTTCACCTGGCTAAAATCAGAATTAAAGATAGCTCACTTTGTGAACGTGGCCTAGATGAAGGAACAGAAGATCATATATTTTTCAATTGTTCTAGGGTAGGTGCGTCATTGTATGACCTCCTACCTCAGAACATTTCTCGTCCCTGTAATTTCAAATCTCTCCTCAGTTTAGTGAATACCCCCTTTTTAGAAACCATATCAAAATTTATTCTTTCAAACAAAATTAAATTAAAGATACTCTTATCAAATTAAAAAAAATATGTATCTATCTTCCTTTTTGATGTGCCTTCTAACTTCAATACCTTTTTAAAATCCTGTTCCTTTTATAATGTGAAGTGTTGGAGGATTCATAAAGGGAATATTCCCTTTGTGTATTTTCTAACATTTTATATTGTATCGTTTAGTATTTATTGTGATGTTATAACTGTGCCGTTTTCTTTGTTTTAGATTAATGTTAATAACCTTTAATTCAAGATCACATTTTCTTATCCCAAATAACAGTGTTATACTATTCGCTGTATGCGCGATGACAGCGTCCCTAGTGACCACAAGTATTGTGGACTTAAGATCTCTCAAATTATGGCAACTGGATGGTTTAGGAATGATTTTCGGATTGTTTTTCTTCGAAATTAGATGTAGATATCTAAAAATTTTGTGCATATTATATAAGTGATTTTCTTACTCGAACTAAAATATGAATGTTATAATACGAACGGGATTTGAATCGATACAACATGATATAACTTTCTAACCTTAAATTGTCCAAAAAGGGAAAAAAATAGTATAGGTACAGCATGTAAGAGACTTTGAAGAGCTTAGAACCAACAGACAAAGCTTCTTAATAAGGGCTGTGATGTTAAGACAAACGTCTGTGACACAAACTTCCTACAAACTTTATTCTTTTCACAGCAGCTATCCTTTTAATACTTTGCCTCAAGTTTCTTGATGTTGGAAACGAATAAAACATGCACGAACTGTTTTTCCCATTGTTTCTACACCTTAAAACACAACACGTACTGTGACCCATATCGCGAATTTTAACGTGTTTGCTTAAAAATACCTAATAACGTAAGTTTGAAATTCTATGGAAATCGATATCGATATCGATATGGCGATCGATTTGACGGCCCCCACCACCCACTTTGCACATAGCGAATACTCTCTTGACATTGGCGAACGTGGAAACGCGGATTGGCCATAATTAAAGAAGAAGAAGAAGAGTTTAATTTGACAACAGCCTGTCTATGTTTATTTTATGTCTGTGCTTTAGAGAGTGATTTTACTCTCTTTGTTGTCGTCAATTTTTGACAGCTCCTTGGAATGGACGCAATCTTCTCAGCTCAATGCATTTTAATCTAAAATTCTACAGATATTTGTACAATTGTGTGTGTTTTTGTGTGTAATCAACTAAATTACAATGGATAACTTAAAACAATTTAACGCGATGGCGTCAGATGACAATAACTGGCGAACGCCAAGCTTTCGTCAAGGTGTGGTCACAAAAATGTAAGTATTCGTGAATTCGATCTCATTTGGAATATTTTGTTCTTTAATATGCTATCTGTGTGCTTTTTCGGTTAAGCTAGGGCAATTTTAATTTATAGTGAAGAGAAAACACTTGAAAACATCACAAATACTTCAATTAATATGACAGAAGATACCCACGAAAATATTGTTTCTTGTCGAAGGAATAAGCAAATTGATCAGCACGGTCCCTTTAATGTTTACAATTAATCTAAAGAGCTTCATTTAGGCCTATTTACAGAAATAAATTGGTTTTATTGGTCCACAGAGAGGAAGTGATTCAGCGTTCTGGCATGCAGGTAGCCAGAAACAGCAGTGAGATGGAGAACCATGTGTTTACGAAGGCCAAGACACGCGAGGAGTACATGAATATGGTTGCTAAGCTTATTTTGCATGTCAGGGAGATGTGTAAGTAGTTAAGATGTAATATTTGCATTTACAACGCTAGGTGATACTAGTTGTCCTGGAAAATAGTGTCAATCTGAAGTCTAAAGATAAAGCAACCTAAATCAGGTGATAATTCTTTTTTTTTTAAATCTAAACTCAGTCAAAAGCCACATGAAGCGTAACAATAAAATTTCCATTGTGTCTCATTTGCTGCTGGGGGTATACTAACATTGTTATTCACCTTTTTTTTATAGTGAAATGGTGAAGATCAACCCACAATTGTTTTTGTGATTGTAAGGCATATTATTCACCTTATTTCAAAAATAAAAAGTCTAGCATGTATCTTAATAATTCATGTTTCTGTGACCAATTGTCTATGTATCTGTCTAATAGGTTTGACAAAAATACAAAATAAAAAACTACTATGAAAACTTGTGAAACATTTTGAGGTTTTGTGTACCTCTAGTTGTGATCTATTTCCAGACTTTGGGATGCATACCTTCCATACTTGGGTCATGATGGTTAAAGAATTCTTGTTTTACAAAGCAACTGACATTTTGTATAAGTTTGTCAACACTCACTCATTTTCTTTTAATTAGGTTTAAATATATTGTATTTTTATAACAAAATATTAATTAACATTCTGGCACAGCAAATAAACTATCAAATCGTAAAAATAACCTATTAAAAGAATGTTTAATGACAGCTTCCACTAATTCTCTTGCCTTCTTCTCCAGAGACAGAAATGAGTGGAAGCTCTTGGAGGAGGCCTTTGTGTTTGGACAAGCTGCACAGCTACCACATGGTAGATGTAATTTAATTAAACACCGACAGTTCTGCGGTACCAATTACTTCGCCAATATAAGAAATAATAAGTAAAATAAAAATGACAGCACTTTGTCTACTCAACTAAAATATTGAAATAATCATAATTTGACAGCCTCAGATGGGAATCAATCTAATGCTACAAGCGTAATGCTGGCTTAGCTTATGACACATTAAGTGTTCCAAAGAATTGCCCTCAGCTCAGTTAGAAGAACAGTTGAGAGCCTGGCTACGAAACGGACACAAGTTCAATTCCCCCAGAAGTAGTAATTTTTTTGAGTGAAATATCTCCAGTAAAAATTTTCTATTTTATAAATTGTTTGTGATGTGATCTGGTGACTTCAATTTACTACAGCTATTTGTGTAATTGTCTCCATTTTATTACTTAGTACTATAAAAAATAAAAATAAATCTTATAAATTTTTATGTGAGACCCTGGAGTCAAGTGGTTGCAGTGTAGTATACACGTGAAATATCACTATCTCCAAATTTCTAACAAAAAAAATGTTCTTCATACAATATTCTTACAGATAATATTTTATGTTTCGCTCCCAAAAAAGCGCGGCAAAACTAAATGGAATTTTGGATTGTTATGGAATGGTCGATCAAAGTTCTTATTCGTTTTGAACCACATTCTGCCTATCATTAGATAATAATAAATGAATAATAAGACCCTTTATTTTCTTCCACTATCTTTCATTAAAAAATGTTATTATTGTAATAATTATTCAGGCTGAATTTTTATTAGTGTAAAATACTTCAGGGTTTGTTTATACTCATGATAACAAACAACTTTGCCCAAGAAACATAGTTTTTTTTTTGTGGACAATTGCCGTCCGCGTTCTTGTTAAGAAATAGTTTCGTACACTAACAAAATTAAGTTGAGATAGGTAAGTACCTATTTTATTCGGAAAAGTTCTTATCATGAGTATAAACAAACCCTGTATTTTATACGAATAAAAAATCACCCTGTGTATGCTTTACAGTTACAATTACAAGATGAAACGTCATTTAGTGTGATGTTGTGACTTATAAATAAAGATAATCCATTCAAACAGGTCAACATTGATAACTCCTCTGTATATTTTTTCATAGTAGTTAATCAGTAACAACGGGATACGGGATGGGAACAGATTGATAATGTGTTGGGTGTTGAATATCACAAAGTGACTAATACGGGTATTTTCAGTATAATAATATAATAAATATCCAGTTTGCTAGAATTTAGTTACATTCTTTGTTTTTGTAATAATTGTACGTGTTGTGCTCAATTGGTTTTCAACAAAGTCTTAAAACCCACAAGTGGAAGGTTATAACTTGGACTTCTATATGTTTATTTTATTCGCTTTATGTATAACCAACATAACTTTTTTAATTCGAAGTCCCATTTTTGGATTATTTTTGTTTTGCATCGGGCTGATATTTATGATGTCCTATTTAAATGAGACCGAACTTATTTGTATAAAGCCTGGCCTACTTATTTCCAACTAGCATTTTCGATATAATAATATGTAGGTTAATATCTTGTGATACATAAATCACACACAAAAATAAAACTGATGGAACTTGTAAAAAAACACTTACATGCAAGTGCAATGTCGCTCGCGCCTATGGGTGTCCGAATTCTGAACATGCTTTATTTTTTATTTATAACTTCGATACATATCCAAACACCTCAAATTCAGTCATAACTTCTTGATTCTACAACAGTAATCGGTCAGGAGAATCATCATCATCTGTAAAAGAGCGTTTTAGAAACATATCTTTTTTTTTACAAATGATACACCGAAATAAGTGACTTGAACTTTATAAAACCCGTGTTACAAACAATACAATGAGGCTGTAATTTTGTTGTTTTGATTCCTAATGACCAATTTGACAATTCCAGTGCAGTCAGTCATTCATTTCTAATAAATCATGCCGAATACTAGAATTATTTTAAAATGACCACCTACTTGACTGTCCTTATTACACCAATTATGCCCTCGTAATGCAAAAGGGCACAATTACATTTTGTAAAACTTGAGAAAATTAAGGTTGAATATACGCCTTCCCGTAATTTCCCATCCCGAATATGTATTATTGTATCTCAATTTCACAAAAAAGTTAGTTGTGGCCTTTTTCATTACGACGGCAGAATTATAGACTGAGCTACTTATAGTAGTTGAGGTGTTGGCTGACATTAATAACAATACAAATTAATTTCAGCTCAACCTAAACAGAACCAAGGGGCACCGAACATGCAGGGCCCCAACCAGAACCAAGGGCCAAACGCACAAGTACAGAACCAGCCCGGCCAGGCCCAACAAGCCCCCAACAATCAGTCTGGTCTCGCACCGGACCCTATCAACGCTTTGCAGAACTTAGCTTCTCAAGGCTCAAGAAACCAGATGATGAATATGGGACCACAAGGCCAAATGCAGCCGCAAGGGGTCATGGGCCCCAACCCTGGGATGGGGGGCATGCAGCCCCAGATGGGCCAGCAAGGCCCGATTGTGTCACAGGGAGGGCAAGCACAGACAGCCACGAACTTGCTGCAAACATTGACGCAAAGGCCTCAGATGAACATGCAGCAACTGCAGAGCAAAATGGGAGGTGGAATGGGAATGGTTCCAAATCAGGTAAATAAATAAGCCTGTAAGTTCACACTAAATCTCTAATCAATTCACTGCTGCCCGTCAGCCATCACTCTTGCCTAGAAAGGTCCCTGGGTTATGCTTATTTTCTAATCGAACAAGGATGGGAAACGGACGTTTGGAAACCGAGGGACATGGGAAAGGGACATTATGAACTCGAAGGAGACTGTTTCTCTATATGGAAGTGGTATTTTGTAAACTGCCGTGTGGGCACGGCCGTAAAAAATACACTTTCCCACCGCCAACAGGAGGTGTGTCGTAAAAGGCGACTAACTCCTTTAGCACGAGACGGCCAGCAGCGTCTGTGTGTGAAATGTTATAAAAACTGCGCTAGCCAACCCGCCTGCTAAGCGTGGCGAGTATTGGCAATCCCCCCTCAATAAAAGTTATCACTGGAGGCCTATGTTCAGCAGTGGACGTCCTATGGCTGAAATGATGATGATGATTTTGTAAATTCAACGTTGATTCTAGAAAGAAAGTTGTTGCATCTGAACATAATTAAATTAATACATTTTTAAACTGGTAAAAATCGATTGTGCCACCGATTGAAAAATAAAGCTAAAGAATAATATAAAGAAGGGATGCGTCGAATATTTATAATATTTGTTGGTTTGGCCGAATTCCGTACAGCAGGTTTTTAGTGAACCTTGAACCATTTTCGCATATTTACAAAAGACCGAAAATATAAAGTAGGGAATAGGGATGCGTCGAATATTGTTTTTTCGGTTTGGCCGAATTCCGTGCAGCAGAATCGGTATAAGCGAACCTTAAACCATTTTCGCATATTTCCGAAAGACCAAATGGTAACCGAGTATTCGGCAAAATTTTCAATTTGCCGAAACACAGGCATTTGTTTTAGCAAACACCCTGTCTCTAAAATTCGGTGAATCCAATAATTACATATTCGGCGCATCTCTAATAAAAACTTACTTTTTTCATCCCCTTTCAGGGTCAAATGGGTAACAACATGATCGGCGGTATGGGTGGCATGGGCAACCCCATGGGCAGTCAGCTTCAGAACCAGCTGGCTGGGCCAGGCATGCAGGGGCAGATCATGCCGAACATGTCGATGCAAAACAACATGTCAGTACCCATGAGCGGCGCGAACTCCATGGGGGGACAGATGGGGCAGTGCAACCAAGTCGTTGGCGGCATGGGGGGACAGATGGCGCCTAACAATATGCAGGGACAAATGCAGGGGCAAATGGGTGAGTAATTATAACTAACTAAATAAAAACATTGATTATTTAATACAAGGAAAGCAGTTGTATTTAGTATAACTTACAACTAAACAGTGCAGAAGGTGATATGTTGCTTGAACTAGGTAGAACCTGTAGACGAGAGAGATCTAATCTGTATTTATGTTATAAATTAACAATAATAAAACTTTAGTAGTACTTATATTAATTATGTAATAATACAATTTCGAGTTATTTATACTACTAATATATCTTCATTTACAAGCTACAAGTAATTCTTCTGTTTCATTGTAGGCCGAGCTCCCAATATTTGTAAAGTACTTATTTTACAGTTATAACAATTTAGTACATATTATACGGAAATGAGCCTAAATGAGCGGAAATGAGTTATCATCTAGAACTCATTATGTTGATAAATATATTGAACTACTAGCTGTTGCCCGCGACTTCGTCTGCGTGGTCTTTAGGGGTATGAAAAATAGATGTTGGCCGATTCTCAGACCTACTCAATATGCTCACAAAATTTCATGAAAATCGGTCAAGCCGTTTCGGAGGAGTACGGGAACGAACATTGTGACACGAGAATTTTATACATAAGAAGTTCTTATAGATGTCATGACTAGTTTGTAAGGGTTCGTAGCCAAAAGGGAACCCTTAGTTTCGCCATGTCTGTCCGTCTGTCTGTCCGCAGCTTAGCACAGAGACTTATTACTAGAAAGACATAATTTTGCAAGGGTATACATATTCATCACGCCGATAAAGTAGTAGAATAAAATCGTGACAAATTTTTGTACACGTACAGTGGGAATGTTTTTTTTTTCTCGTCTATCGAGATCGATTCTATCTATCTCATGGGTGGTGGGTGTCGTCGGAAAAATCGTTTAAAAATGTTTTGGGTGTGCAAACACCATTTTTTAATTCAGAGATCCGTCTGTGTAATATTCCTCTCTGCCAGTGAAATAGTTGGTTTAGGATGTGAAAAAAATTACGACAGTAGTATATAAACAAGTTAAAAGGAAAACTATCACAGCTGGGAAGGCCAGGCCTTACAAGGCCGCCGAGTTAACATATAATTAAAAAAAATATATCTGTGATAATATTGCGATAAGATTGATTGAAAAGGTCCCCCCTTTTGGCACAAATGCGTTATGATATCTGTGTTGTAACAACCATATTTCGTGCCAAACAAAAATCCTTCTTTTATTGTCTAGTCGGAGGCATGGGCAACAGCCAGGGCGTAGGCCCGCACATGCTGCACATGCAGGGCCGCGTGCAGGGCAAGGCGGAGGTGGTGGGCGGCATGCTGGTGGGCGGCTACCCGCAGGGCCGCGCCCCGCAGCCCAGCCAGTTCCTGCGCCGCAGCCCCTCGCCCTCCGCGCCCTCGCCCAACATGGGCGGGCCCAGCCCCGTCTCTATGGGTACGTGTCTATGGGTATGTAGGTAGAGTCAGTGCCTGAGCCGCAGCCGCTCGCCTTTTGCGTCTTCGCTCAACAATACCGGGCCCAGCCCCGTTTCTATCGGTACGTTTGTCTATGGCCCGTCTCTATGGTATGCTAGTGTTCAAAAAGGCCTTGGGATTAGACATTTTGATTAAAGCTAAGAAAGCGATACGTTTTATGGTTCTAAACACAGGACAACAACACCCGTGTGCTAATTTTGATCAGGTATGAATAAAAAGTATCTCGAAGTTCATTAACTTATAATATCGCTAAAGTCAAAAACATATCGTCATCATCATTTCAGCCATAGGACGTCCACTGCTGAACATAGGCCTCCCCCAGTGACTTCCAGATCGGCCGGTTGGAAGCGGCCCGCATCCAGCGGCTTCCTGCAACCTTTACCAGGTCATCTGTCCAACTTGTGGGTGGACGTCCTACGCTGCGCTTGCGTACGTGGCCTCCATTCTAGAACCTTTCCGCCCCATCGGCCGCCAGTTCTACGTGCTACGCCACTGCCAAAAAACACGACCCAAGGCATTCATTGCATTGAATAAAAGTCTATAAGTAAGAGTCAAATTAGCAACGGAAAAGCTATATCCGCGTGTTTGCCTCGCCCAGCGAGGTTACCTCAACTGACACGACGTGTTGCAGGAGTGATGGGTGGTTCAGGAGTGGGGGTGGGCGTGGGCGGCGGGCCGATGCCGTCCCCGCTGTCGGGGCTGAGCGCCCTGGGCGCGTGCGGCGGCAGCCCCTCGCCCTCCGCGCCGCCGCAGCACTTGGCTCACCACGTGGCTCAGCAGCAAAGGTAAGGAGTCACATTCATTGGTCAGAACTCAGAATTTTAAGAATTTTGCAACACCTTCCCCTTTCTCTAATGGTTGTCCTCTACCTAAAGGTTGTCTGAAAGAGACCGCTATTAGCGATGAGACCGCCTAAATTGTACATCTTTCTGTAAAAATCATGTGTATTATACTTGTATGGTGTGCAATAAAGAGTATGTATCTATCTATCTATCTCAGACTTCCCCAACTTCAAGTATACCGTAACAATAGTCAATACATCTTTTTACAACCCAATAGTTCGCATGTGTCGTCTTTACAATGATATTTTATTTATTTATTTAAACTTTATTGCACAAGTAAGTACAATTGGCGGACTTAATGCTATACAACATTCTCTACCAGTCAACCTTGAGGTAATGCAGATAATGTAGTCAGTGGCGGAGTATAAAGTATCCGACATATGATATGTTGCAAGGTTGCAAAGATATAGATATTCTGAACTTTAATCCAAATATTTATTTATGTTAGGAATACCAAGGTTTACAATTTTTCAATAGGTAGGTCCACACAGATAGAAATTGAATAATTTAAAAGAAAAGGAATTATACAATTTCGAGTACCACATTAAGCAGCACATATACCAGCCAATAACAGAATAGGCTACTATTATTGTCAAATATGTTCAAAAGGTAGATTTATTTGATCTTAAATACAGTTTACAACTTAATTTATTGTCATTGATTCTTCTTGTTAGTTCAATTTTTGGAGAACTTGCTTTTTTGTCCAATTCAATTTATTGATTTTAAAATCTAGCTATAGACGCATGTTTTAACAATTAAGTTCTATTCATGTAAAATGTATTTGTAATGATTGTATCCTGTTTTGTCTTTCACAAATAAAAATAACATAAAGGCTAAGTTCCCCTAACCCATTGACTGCCAAGACTGTACTTGGCAGTACGATTGATATTAGCGATTAATATTGCCCGTCGACCGGACCGAAAAAATCGGGTAATTTCGCCTTTTCTCTCAAACATCGCTTACGTTTACACCTCATGTGAGTAACTAATTATCAGTTAGTTCCCACTACTCTCAAATTCAACTGGATTGCCGCGGCATTTTGCAGAAGGCTTGGAAGTGGGAAGGATTTTGCTTAGCAATGGGAGCCTAAGGCTCTACAGTAACCATATTCTGGGGCTAGAAAAGATTATATGTTATGTCGGCTTATAACCCTCAATATCCTACCCTAGGGTTTAGGCTTTTCCGTATCATATTTTATTATAATCTGTTCAAAATAGTTACTTTCACATTTATGCCTTCTCCATAGTCTGTCTCTCAGCGATTAAGGATCATGACTATGTCTATTTAGTAGCATCGATGCAAAATGAGCCATTTCCAGTCATCTCCTTTATCTAAATGCCTCGTGGAACGGCATTTCTAGGGTCTCTGCCAATACGTCGTGGTCTTGGTATTTTGCCTTATCATTTCCTAATAAGATAACCCTTTTCGAGATTATTAGGCAATACAAAATATTAAAATATTTATTTTGGTAGAAAACACATCATAATAGGTAGATAGATACTCTTTATGGTACACTACATAAAAGAAACAAATTACAGGAAAAGAAATACATTAAGAATA
Source organism: Anania hortulata (assembly GCA_963576865.1). Lineage (NCBI taxonomy): Eukaryota > Metazoa > Arthropoda > Insecta > Lepidoptera > Crambidae > Anania > Anania hortulata. Next base: position 3,063,823 of record OY756388.1, on the reverse strand, counting down.
GCACAATTTATGCGGTCCTATCGCTAGAAGCGATCTCTTTCAGACAACCTTCAGGTATAGGACGGCTGAATTAAAATTGAGAGGGAGAGGCGGTGAAGAGTTCCAAAATATAAATATAATATGAAATTTTTGTTGTTCTTTCAAATATTAGAATATTTGTAACAACTATAATATTATTAGTATGTATTTATGATAACAGAGGGGTCAGCATGGGCATGGTGGCTTCCCCCTCGTCGTCGCTGAACACGCCGGTGGGCGCGGGCGTGGCGTCCCCCGGCGGGGAGGAGGCCGCCTACCGGGAGAAGGTGCGCCAGCTGTCCAAGTATATCGAACCGCTGAGGAAGATGATCCATCGGATGGCCAGCGAAGGGGAAAGTGAGTTATAATGCCATTATCATTTCAGACATCCCGTGCTGATCGTAGGCAGGGGCGTGCATTGGTTTCAGATGGGGGTAGGCTGTGAGTGAAAATTAAGTAAGTTTGCGTGAAACAGTAGGCGATCTCGCGGCAGCCTAACATTGGTTAAATTGCACAGGAACGATCTAAGTTGCGCGCTTTAGTAAGGAATAAGTACAGGTAGTCGACAAAATGGTACCAGAATATTTATTGTTTATTGTTGAATACGTAATTAATAATTATGGTTAGCTGTTCTGTCGGTTTTTTATGAAGGTAGTGAAGGTACTGCATAATAGCCTATATGGGATGCACGTCCCTGATCGTAGGCATCCCCTAGCGATTTCCAGATTGCCCGGTTGGAAGCGGCCTGCATCCAGCGGCTTCCTGCGACCTTTACCAGGTCTTTGTCCACCTACGCTGCGCTTGCCAATACGTGGCCTCCGTTCCAAAACTTATCTGCCCCATCGGCCGTCAGTTCTACGTGCTATGTGCCCCGCCCACTGCCACTTCAGCTTACTAATCCGTTGGGCTATATCAGCGACTTTTGTTCGTTTACGGTTCTCAAGAGTTATGATATGTCATAATGTGAAGTGTATCTTTTAAGCAAGCGAAAGATGTAAACACTCGCCCGGATAGTGAAAGGTTCGGATCCCACCGAAGGTTGTTTTTTTTTTCAAGAGACTATTTATCCTGCATTATTGTGAAAACTTTCTCCAAAACTAGTAAGTGATTTTTCACTTACATTTAGCATGAGTGACAAGTCCTGTCAACTCTCTCCCATACAAAAACAGATACAGATTAAAAAATAACGGGAAATTTTGACGAACAAATCATATGACATTTCTACTCTGAGTATGTGCTCCATGTTGTTAAAAAACAAAAATTAATTTAAAATTAAAACAAATCGTTCGTTTTGTACATCAGATGTAGAGAAGCTGACCAAAATGAAGAACCTACTGGATATACTGTCGAACCCGAACAAGCGGATGCCTCTGGAGACACTAATCAAGTGCGAGGTGGTGCTAGAGAAGCTTGACTTCAAGCGCAGCGAGGGCGTTGGCGTCGTCGTGGGATTGCCGCCAGGGAAGGTAGAATAGATTTTATTGCATACCACATAAAGAATTGAGGCCTTATGCCTTGTTTATGGTTGTCAGTGAACCGGTTGAAAGGCCTGCCAACGCTGCGTCTTCAAAGTGGTAGTGTTATAATTATCTTTGGCGTCGTTTATATTAAATAGAAGTGAACCTAATACTCTACCTTGCGGTAGCCTGTATATACTCTCATTTGAAATGCCTTGGGAGGTTCACTCCTAGACATATGCTTTACCCATAGAACGTCACAGTGAGTAGCTCTGGGCCGTTTCCATTTCAGCAGCTGCCCGCAACCTAGACAAGGTCGTTAGTCCACCGGGTGGGAGACCCGCACACGCTGCGTCTTCCAGTTCGTGGTTGCTAGGTTGTGGTATATTGGCCAGCTTCGTCTATTTTACTAATATTATAAATGCGATAGTTTGGATGGATGGATATGTGCTACTTAATCACGCCAAAACGGCTGAACGGATCTTGATGAAATTTTGCATAACCATCCATCGCCATCTATGACTGTCATTATAGATGGCGCTTCTTACCGTTAGATATCGCTGTTCAGGTAACAAACATTTTGAATGAAAAAAAAAAAAAATATCTGTTCTTGCGACTTCGTTCGCGTGGTCTTTAGTAAAGTATGGTTTTGCTAAGACCATGCGAAAGAAGTCGCGGCAACAGCTAGTATTAAATAAAAGTGGACCCAATATACTACCTTGCGGTAGCCCGTAGTTACTCGCACTTGGAACTCTAAGGCTAACTGAAGTGTCTATTACAGGAGCAGATCTTCAACCCGTTGCTAGAGGTGGTGAACAACTGCTTGTCGTCGCCGCTACACAACCACACGCTCAAGCGAACCTTCGGGTCGACGCTCGACGCGCTCAATGGGCCCGAGATCAAGTCAGTATGCTTTGTAATACTCATTAATACTCATGTATTCGGTACTTACTTCCGTTTTCCCGCTTGGAATTCGGTCCATCACGTAAAGGCTTTCATCATCATCATCATTTCAGCCATAGGACATCCACTGCTGAACATAGGCCTCCCCCATTGACTTCCAGATTTGCCGGTTGGAAGCGGTCTGCGTCTTCCTTTTAAAACAAATTGTGATTGCCGTATAAAAGGTTATAGTGAGTCAACCTTAAAAGATAAAAGTATGCTGTCACGGCCTTTTTTTTTCGTCATACATGATTTTTCCGTAACTTAAGCTATAGTTTGACCACAAGCGGCTATACCGCTCCTTAGGGTTTTTTTTTATCTGGATTCTTTATCTCATTTGTATCTGTATGAAGTACACACAAAGTCCGGTGCAAGTAACGCGTCTCACCGTCGCGAGCGTCGACGGCAAAGTGACGCGCGTTCAATGCTGCGCTAGGTTCGTAATGTTGTCAGATCATTGGTTTTCTATGTAACCGTTCAGTGTAAGAGAGCGCGCTTTTAACGCGGAGAGTAGACGTATTTGAGGGTTCGCTCAGTTAGTCCAGAAATCTTCCGCAATGGAAACGCGAGCTTTCAATACTGAATTATTTATAGACGAAATAGAAAAACGTCCAGCGATATGGGACATGACAAGAAGCGTGTATTTAGAGAAAAACTTAAGGAGACGGGCTTGGAAAGAAATTGTCCTCATATTAATTGAAGGAGATGACAGTGAAGAAAAGAAATTCAGTCAGGCTGTATGAAAAAAATGGATGGACCCAATATCTCTAACAAACATCTAGCGGGCGTATAACGCGCGTTGAGAGCTTGTCATCTGAACGTACCCTAATGCGAGTTACCCCGCCTCGCATCTGTCCGCGCAGCTACTCAAGGTACAACATTTGAGGTCAACTACAGGGTTACATTGCAAAGGGGTGCCAAATCTTTAGGAGTGGCTCTGAATCAGTAACTCAATCCAACTATGCAAAGTACAAAAAAAATTTTTTTACAATTAGTTATTCCTGTTCCGCTGTTAAATATTTTACGCGTGGATAATTTACCTTGTTGACTCGACGTACCTACGCCTCTGATGAATGACCGGTGCGGCTTTCGTAGTCTCTCTATTGACTTTATTTTCGGATATTTTAAAGTATTTTTTTTTTTGTAACATACTATTATTAAAAATAATGATTAAGACGCTTTTTTATATTGTTCCCTAGATCTTATATTTTAAATTTGGCACCCCTTTGCAATGTAACCCTGTATAGCGATGACGTTATATTTTTTCACAATGGGGAAGCACAGGAAAAGGTAATCCCAGATAGCGCTAGCGTGTTTGATCTTGCCAACCGTTGCAAACTAATGAAGACGCAAATGTCAAAGTTCGTTTTTTTTTGCTTGCCAGTATAATGCAAGTTTAACACACGATTGACAACTTATCGTAACCTTTATCGTCGGATTATTTAATCAGTGGCAACAGTGACAGAACCATTGATCAAATAATCACTATTATTGGGGGGGTTATATATTATAGGGTAATATATTAATACGGAAAACGCGCGAAAGCACAATTACCACGCATGAAGAAGTACGTTTCGATGACAGCTGACAGCTAGTGCTGGGAACCGCTTATAGGGATGTTCCCCGCTAACACTATGGACAAGATCAAGCACAATACGACACCTATCAGGAAAATGTGCAGTGTGGTAAGTGGTTTCCCATTGTACCTAGACATGTTTAGAGTTTAAATGTAACTGTTTGTCTTAGGAATCTACCACCACCGCTCAAGACGCAAAAAATAGAGGAGCCAGTGATGGACATACCTGACGTACTACAGGGTGAAATCGCCAGGCTAGACTCAAGGTTCAAGGTAAATGCTTCTTTCTTTATATTGTGACGAGAAACTCTTTCAGCTAGCTCAACCTGAATTCCTCTGCATTTCTACTGGCCCAGCCTGCGGTGCGTGCGGTGAGGGGTTAAGTACCTAATTACTATGCCTATAGGGATTTGACCAGGGAAACAATCATCATCTATTGCAGTCCACTGCTGGACGTAAGCCTCCCCCAAAGAGCACAAAGAGCACGATCTCCCGCTTAATTTTAATCCAGCCGCTGCCAGCCGTATTCCTATTAGTCGTCGGTCCATCGACCTGAAGGGCATCTTACACTACGTTCGCCGAGACATAATCCCCACTCTGGAATTTACTCCACCTTTCATCGGTTCTGCGTCGGATATGGCTGGCTCACTGCCACTTTAGCTTGCTACATTTTTTAACTATGCCCATTACTTTGGTCTTCTGCTGGATGACCTCGTTTCGGATTTTATTACTTAACGAGATTCTAGCATCGTCCTTTCCAAAGCTCGCTGAGTGACGTGAAGTCGGTGGGCCAGCTTTACTTTCATGTTCCACGTTTCGGCTCCGTAGCTCATCACCGTTAGGACACTGATAAAACACTTAGTCCTTTGACATCAGTCAGAAAAACAATGCTAACAAATGAATGCCATGTATTATGGGTTCCCAAAATATCGTTTTACTCGGATCGCGTTATTAACAAGAAAGTTTGTGTTAGTACTATTAAATACGAGCCCATGTCAAGAATCAGGTGCGACGTCATGCGATTGAGGCAGCCAGCAACTCGAACCTAAATGTTCGGTCGCTTTAGAAGCGCAGCCAAGGTTAAAAATTGATTGAAGATCGAGTCAGGCAGAGTTATGAAACGGGATATGTGTTTACTGTTCTGTGTCCGACACATTACATACGACCGAGTCTAGGTTGATACGGAAGACAAGTCAGCGATTTGCCAGAGCTAGTTCCTGCATAGTCAGCAATGGGGAACGGGATGCGCGCAAAGGTATTACCGCTATGATTGCATTGTGTCGAATGCTGCTAGCTTCGCTTCCACCACGCTATTTACGAGTGTGGGTCAAAAAGTTCGCGGAATGGAGGGTAAAAAGTAAGAAATAAAACAAAAAAATATTTTTCCTTCTCAATATATTCTCTATTTAAAGCATCTTTTCCAAAATAGTCTGAGGAGGTTTTCCTTGCTTGGTAAAGAACTTGATGACTGCGCGGAACTCAATTTTCTCCATGTTTAAAATTTTCTTCTGGATTGCACCTCTGACATGCCAAGATGATCGTGTAGAATGGTCAAAATTGTTGTAGCTGACACTCCAATCATTTCTGCAGCACACCTTTGACATGCCAAGATGATCGTGTAGGATGTTTAAAATTGTTGTAGCTGACACTCCAATCATTTCTGCAAGCTGCTTCTTCTTCAAAAGGGCATCTTCCGAAATGTTTTTTTCAAGTTTGTCGACGTTTTCGGCTGTGGTCGCCTCGACAGGCCTCCCAGGCCTCGGATCATCTTCAATCGAATCCCTGCCTAGCTTGAAGAGATTGTGCCACTTGTAGATCATGGTTTTGCCAGGGCAAGAGTCCCCATAAACAGAAGACATCTTTTCCAAAATAGTCTGAGGAGGTTTTCCTTGCTTGGTAAGGAACTCGATGACTGCGCGGAACTCAATTTTCTCCATGTTTAAAATTTTCTTCTGGACTGACTTGGTTATTAAATTTTATCTCAGTGAATAATAAGCTTATTTTTATGAAACTTCGTATTTATACTCTCAATGAGTGCCACAACTAGTGAGGGTAGAAAAAAGTTACCTTTTTTCCCAGCATACCCCCCATTCCGCGAACTTTTAGACCCACCCTCGTATAGAGTGCGCGTGCGCCACGGACGCGTAGGGCTGTCGATTTACCGTTTATCGGGTTAGGGATGTCGCGCCGCCTCGAGGATCCTCGTCACAATGTTACTGTATCTTTATTGTCTACTGATTTTGTTTTGAAAAAGGTGACAAGTAACTCGTATACATTTTAAAACATTAGCAACAATCGTGACTTTCCCAGGTGTCCCTCGACAATATGCAGCTCTCGGGCGGGATCGGCGCGATCTCGCTGATCGCGCAGCTGGACGACGCGCGGCTGCCGTGCGTGCCGCCCGTGCACGTGTCCGTGCCGCGCGACTACCCGCTGGCCGCGCCCTGCCGCCTGCGCGTGCGCCAGGCCAAGCCCGACGCGCCCGACTCGTTCCTGGCGCGGGTGGAGCGCGCCTGGGAGGCCAGGGTGGCCAGGTGACTACACTAGCGCACACACGTACACACTAGTACACGCACATACATACAAAGACACACCAGTACACACACATACACACTAGCTCACACACAGACTCAACGGCACACACTCGGACCCACTAGAACAAACAGAAAACAATCACACACACGCGTGGATACACGTACACATAAACGTACGCACTAATACACACACTAACCTAAAAAGACGCATAGTCTATAATTAATACAATTAATAAATTGGTCTGATCCAATTTTTATTACATTTTTACGCCAACATACATTAGCCGAATATGTCGAACTTAAAATGAAGTAATCAAGATCTTATGCTATGTTTCTTAAAATAAATAGTTTACTATCACTTACATGAAAATACCACCATCAACACCATGTAACAAAACATAATTCAACGGTTTTAATGACGACAGCTTTATCACCAGTGATTGGAGTAGGTAGATTGATTTGATGTACTTTGGTAGTGCTAGCATAATAATGGATTTGCCTTTTTTTGAAAAACTTATACCAAGAAATGCCGGAATCCCGGAGCCATGTCCATATTAACATCAATGTTTGAAATCATTGACCCTAAATCAATCTACCTACTCCGATCACTGTTTATCACAGAGCGTCCTAAATATCCAATAAAAATATTAAAATAAATCTTTATTTGCAAAAAAAATGGAACTTTAGGTCTTAAATAGCATATAATAAGAACATTCATGTTTCGAAAATTTTATTTAAATATCATCTTTTCCATCAGGTTACCAAAGCAGTGCTCAGTGGGCCAACTGCTGGACGCGTGGGAGATGAGCGTGCGGCAGGCCAGCGCTCCCAGTCCCGTCACATACACACCTGTACCGGCTTTAGGACTATAAGACGTTAACACGGATGGACAACCCTACCATAGGATCAGGTTAGTCCTGTGACCATTTAACCCTGACGCGGAGAGATGATCAACAAATACGATAAAAGACAATAAAATTATCAAAATGTTATAAAAAATATGCAAATGGACAACCCTATTATAAGAGCATGGGTCCGCGTGGTAAATAAGTATCATGGACTATTCTTAAAAAAAAAAACACAAATAACAAACTTCTCCTTGGGCGTAAAGTCAGTCGTAATTGTATAAGAAATCACCCTAAACGTTGAAATGGAAAAAAATAATTCAAGTATTAAAATACGAGATACTAAAATACTCGTTACATGCGATTGAACGTATACCAAGTTGGTCGTGTGAAATATTTGCCCTGGCATCGTGAGGCAAACTAAGCATTCATTGTTCACGTACGAAGGCTCTTGCTTCTGTTATCGTTGAACACAGATGTTTAATAAAAACGTAACTTGGGATGATATCAAGGTTTTTAATCCCTAAAAAGATGGTTAGTTCAGCAATAGTTACGCGAAAAATAACTAGCTACAAGAAGTCTAAGACGACATGAAATCCATGCCCTGAACTCGCAACAAAGTCAGCCCAGTAGAGCAGAAGCTTATTATTTGCCAATGTTCACAATTTGACAGTAATAAGCTGTGACTAACTCAACAATTCCATCTGTTTGACGTTCGATTGTATAGTTGGATACTTTGAAAGTAACGTACAAGGCAAAAATTAGCTTGGACTTCTAAACCTGCGTGTATTAAATGAGCTGGACCATGCAGCTAAGAATTAATAGCCACCTCTGAACTAAAGGAATGATTCTTTGGAGAAAAATCCTGGCCTTCTGAATACACGACTTCACCTCAATGCTACGTTTTGGTGAAGTGTGGAACAAACGCTATGAGTACTTTATTAATGTTTAAGACATTATGTCCTAAAGGAGATCACATCCTGACGAAACACACTAAGAAGTATAAGCCATCGCAACAGACAGCGAAAAGTCGAGAACATTTTGCAAAATAAAATAATTAAATTACGGTGAAATCAAAAATAGTCCAAATTTTTTTAAGGAAGCTTCTAATTGATTTATGAACATCTTTTACTGTGCTTAATTGTGTCAAGAAACCACTTTTTTGTCGCAATTACAATCTCTGGCAGCTAAAGACAGATAAACAGCTATAGACATATTACAGTTGATGGTACTATACCTTCACTTTCTGCTTGGGCTTGTCCAGGTTACTTTGTCTTTTTTTTCACTATCCTATAGTAAAAATGAAGTAAAATTGGTTTCGATTTCACCTGTTTTTGATAAGATCCTTCGAAATAGTAGGTAGTTCGAAAAATACATTCTCAAACACAAAACCAATGTGGAATTTGTAACGTTTGAGATTGAGAATATATTAAGTATTGAAATGTAAACTAAATGCATGAATTGAGGTCTGCGAGTGATTAATTAACCCGGCCCAAACAAATAAGGATTATTAGTAATAAGTATATTATTGTGGACTATTTTTTTATGTTTTAGGTATGAAAATATTTTAAAGAGACTTTTATGATATTTTAAGTGCTATTATGTTGTATGATTTCCAAGATACAATAATAAAATAATGTGTATTGCATCTATGCAAAAGTATTTTGAGTGAGAATAATGAATTTCTATCTTTTGCTTCCATTTATGAGGAAAGGAGCTGTTTACGAAATCCATTTTATGTTTTTAAAATAATTAGGTTAGTACGAATAAAATTATTTGATTTAAAATAAACTTACCCTTGACTAATATTCTGATGTAGCAAGCCACTCCTGAGTGTTTCTTTCTTATTAAATTAATTTATAATATTTAAAAACAGAAGAAAGCACAACACCGTATTTCGAATAATACGCATTCACATTTAGAATGAGACTGGGATTGTTGGTTAGCTTTGATTTAGTAAAGCATTGTCTCTGTATGACGTTACTGACGTTAATGTGTAACGTATATCATACAAGAAAGTGGAGTTTTCGTAATTAAAAATATGTTTACAAAAATCGTCAGTCTCATTTTTACTGAGATTCGTACTAGTTCGATTGACTTTGCCTCGATGATCAATACCTCGATGGGTCGTTACCTCGACTGATTAATACCTCGAAGGGTTATTATCTCAACAGGTCTTCGCCTCGATTTTTTTATCATCGAAGCAACGTCAATCGAATTAGAGTACGATACTCCCTTTTCACTAATATGATCGTTTAAGTATACAATAACAATTATTTAATAACTTGATAACAGAGGCAAACCTTTCTAAATCCTTGACTAGTCGATCTCACTAGCCAAGTCTCTTTCTGGTCGTCGAATTAATTTGTCTATTACAATAAAATACAATGTTTATTAGTGAGGGTTAAAAAGACACATTTACGTATGACATAGCAAGCAATGATATCAAATATTGCATGTTTTCCAACCAAGAAGATTTCAATGGTTTATGTTTTACTGTATATTCTATTCTATTCCTAGGTTCCTATATGTTTTTACGTCCAAACTGTAATTTTAAGGGATCCTCTGAATATATTTATATGCGATTTTAATTTCTTATATGCATTAAGTTAAAAAAGTTTTGCAGATGTGATATTTGCCTGTGATAATTGAAAAATCAAGGATAATTTTCGAGTTAGGCCCCTCCAGTTTGGAACTGGTAGATTTGACGTTAATTTATTTACTGTTGTAATGAGCTCATATTTTTTTAACATATTCATGCATTAACTGGACTGATACGTAAATTGTTTTATATCAACTTGGGATCAATTTCATACAATAATATTGACGTAAATAATGTAGTTCAAGTCAATAGGTTCTAAAAGAGGTCCCTTTTATAGAATTTTTATTGATGTCGAATGGTGAACATGTGAAGCAATAACTGTTTGTAAATTGAATAAATTGTAATTAAATTAGCTTTTATTTTTATTTTTATACCTTTTAGTTTTAAAAACTAAAATCCAGAAAGATCTACACGATCTATAAAATACAACACTATCTATGGCAGTAACATCTAATTGGAATAAACATTTTTGTTGCTCAATAGATTATTATCGAGTCGAGCCTTAGTTTCTATGGAGTATCTGCATATTTTTTTATGATTTCGATCAGTGACTCTGAAAATGGAGGGTAGAGGTAAGGAGTACTATCTCTTAAGGGCGGTAAATAGAAAAAGTGTCCAGCTAAAACAGTAAATAACAGTTCCAAAACCCTCCTAAATGGCTCTTAGCGTTGGCAAAGAGTATGGTATGAATGTAGCAGTTGTTGGCAGATTGAAGCAAGCCAAGTAATGCCGCCGAGTTAGAACGTTTTAGTGTCTTTTTAAAACATTTCCACAAATCCCTCTTTTTTTTAAAATATATAAATTAATCAGGTGTTAAGAAATGATAACCTAATTTAACGCAGTTGACGAACACTTTTTCACAACAAAGATGGTACTCCTTATTACCCTTCATAGCTTGGATAAAGATTGGAGGCGTAAAGAAATGATTTCTTCGAAATCGACAGCAGAAACAAATGAAACAGCAACCTTTCATGATATAATGTAATAGTTTGTCTACAAAGAGAACTGGTAGGTGTGCGGGCGCGGCCGCGCGCAGAGGCCGCGGCGCGCCGTGCTGCCGCAGCACGACCAGTGCCGGCCGCCCGGCCAGCCCGCGTGCCCGTGCCCGCAGCCTGAGGGGAACACAGCTTAAGGCTCGGACTACATTCACCCGGAATTTGTCAGAATCCGTTAAAAAAGCGACCACCGGATCGTGTAGTGTATTCAGGGTTTCATATGTTTACTTGAGCGAGGGATTGAATCCAGGCTTGGTCGGAGTCGTTATTTAACGGGTTCTGAAGTATTCCGGGTGCATGTAGTCCGAGTCTTATGTAGACTTTCTTACAGTAGGCATTAACGCTCCCTTGTGGACGCTAAAGGCCTAGAAGGGGGCGGTAAGGGGCCCAAAAAAAAGTAGGGATGTAGTGGTTTAGGGGGGCGATTTGTAATTTCATCTCCTTAATATTTTAAAATTTCCTCTAATTAAAACCAAACAATATTTTATAAAAACTAAAAATATTTATCATTTTCATAGGATAGCCCGTGAGCAATCTAGTTTTAACAAGTTATTGTTAATTAATGCGATTTGTGCAATCCTGCACTCGAGAGAAAACAACTACTTAATCTAAAGTAAGCCGATTTTACCAATGACTAATCTAAGAACAAGTGTAAAAATGGAAACAAGCGAATTTGGCCAAGTAAAAAATTAAACTAAGAATGTTAATGTCAAAGTTGTCACTTGTCAAATCCACACTTGTTCCTTTAAAATCTGACAAGTCGTTATTGAGATACTCCTTACCCTACATCTAGATTGTCATGCGTTTGGAGCGAATTGGCATTACATATACACTACGGCGTAGAGAGCCCTCTGTTACTCCAATTTAGTTGCTTCAAGTTTTGCGCGCGGATTGCGTATCTTATGTGTCATTAATCTAAGGTCTAGTCTGAGCCTTTTTTATAGTCAATCAAACCTTTATATCCCCCGGCCATGGTGGCCCCGCAGCCGCAGGTGGCGTCCCGCTTGCCGCCCGACGAGCAGAACGCGCAGCAGTGGTACTGCCCGCTGTGCGCCTTCGTCACCCGCGCCGCGCACGGGAACGGACTACCCTGGGGGAAGTAGGAATAGGGATGACGACTGGGTAAAGAAAATGTAATTCTAGTAGTCCGCCAGTTAGATTATCCAAAGATAATAGACACTTATTTTTTATTTTGTCAATCAACCAAAATGACAAAGATAAAGCGCGTTAAAGTTCGGGAGTGGGTACTCGTGACGTCACATATACTATATCTCTGTAATATTTTGAATTTTTATAGACGACCTCCGTAGCCGAGAGGCGAGCATACTGGACTTGGTGTCGCTATCTCAGGTCACTTCTCAGGTCTCTGAGGTTCAGGGTTCGTTTCTCGGTCGGTTAATATAGAAAAATTACTTTTCCATATTTGTTTTATTTTTTATATTGTCCAACAACACATACATTCCTATGGTAAATAGCCATAGCACTTGAGTGACAGAATAAAGACGGTACCACAACACCCAGATCCGAGAAATAGAAAAGTATTTTTTCTACAGTAGCCGACCGAGAAACGAACCCGGAACCTCAGAGATAGCGAGTTATTGTCTCGAGTCTGGGTGTTGTGGTACCGTCGTTATTTCTCATTTCTGTAATACAAGTGTACTACTATCATAGAATCGGAGCAATTTATGTCATGTTGTTTAATATATAAATTTATTTAATTTATTATATTTACTTAATTTATAAAAATAAGAGAGCAAGATCATAAATAAATACGGACGCGGCGGAAGTACCCTCACATTTTGAGTCTACCCGGTCATATGCTATAAGCGTCCGTCATTTATGATAAATGCTTGGTCACATTGGACATTTATTGTCACGATGGTCACATATATTTTCTTGTATAAATTTAAAAAAGAAGAATTCCACTAAAGTCAGTCTTCAATGTTAAGTACTCGTATTTGACAATAAAACATAAAATAAATCATGTAATTGGATCTGGATTGAACTTTAAAAAAAAATAGCGCGTAACGATACGACACTTTTAAGCGTGCAGAAAGATAAATTAATAAACGAACAAGCTCAATGTACAGTCAACGGCAGGTCCTAAAAGTAATACCCAAAAAGTTGAAGGTCATTGTACCAATTTTCAACTTTAAGTCCGACATGTAGAGATCAATATCAACTTAGACAATTTGACGTCTTATAGTAGGTTGACTAGCTGTTGTCTGTACGTAAGGTGCAATTTAGCAAATGAAATATGAATAAATTTAATTAAGTGGTTAACCTTAAATAAATAACAGTTTTTAGAAATTCCATTTCGTTAAAGATCATAATTACTAAAGCCTCTCTCTTATTCACACTTGCACTTATTTGTCACCAAATGATTTTTTTTCATAGTTTGTCAATAGAATTAAATGTGACGTTAGTGACAGTAAATGTCCAAAATGTCCGGTCACATCGAGAAAATGTCCAATTTTCTCGGTCATATTGGTCAGACATTTATAACGTGACGGAGACTTCAACTCTAGACTTACCTTGATGGGCTTATTGTTGAGCGTGACAGCTAGCAAGTATGCCCCGGGCGCGCGCGGCGTGACGCGCAGCGCGTACGAGCCGTCGCCGCGGTCGCGCACGCGCGCCGCCGCCGGCGCCGCGCTCGAGTCGCGCCGCCGGAAGTACCCGCTCACCTGGCCGGAAGGTAGGTCAAATCCCGTTTTCTTTGCTTGCCGAACATTGTAAACAATCTTGGCAAGTCTTTTTACAAAAATATCAGCTTAAAAAACCAAAAAACTGTTGGAGTAAAAAGGATTTTGTGTTAAATGATTAATTACTTTAGTTAACAGTAGTAGTTATTATTTTTTTGTCCGTTTTATTTTTAAATTAATAATTTCGTTACAGAGGAATGTCCAGATTGTTTACAATATTCGACAAGAATTGAAAGTTCGGAAATTTTGCTGTCGTTGGATCCCTCATGAACTGACAGCGGAGCAGAAGCGGGCTCGCGTGGAATTGTGCTCACAGATGCTACTGAAGTACGACCACGGACATTCTAATGCTGTTTATGACATTGTCACAGGAGACGAAACGTGGATTTACTGTTTTGAACCCGAAAAAAACAGCAATCTTGTGAATGGGTGTTTGAAAATGAGAACAGGCCAACAAAAGTGAGGCAGGCGAGAAACGTTAGTAAAAAAATGATCGCGTTTTTTTTCTCAGCTACGGGTCCCATCTGTACAATTCCACTTGAAGATGTGTTAATGCTGAGTGGTATTCTACCATTTGTTTACCCAGGGTGTTAGAAAAAGTTCGCGAAAGACGACCCAAAAGCCGCGTTCTCCTACATCATGACAACGCTTCTTCACACACGGCCAACAAAACAAAGTCATTTTTAGCTTCCGAAAAAGTACAACTCGTCACCCATCCTGCGCATAGCCCCGACCTAGCACCCTGTGATTTTTGTGTTTTCCCCAAAATCAAAGATTTGATGACAGGTTTTACTTTTACCAACTCCGAAGAGGCAGTGATAGCGTTCAATCAGCACGTAGAAAACATGCCTTCAGATCTGTGGTCCTCCTGTTTTAAAAAATGGTTCGATCGCATGAAGAAATGTTTAAAATGTAAAGGAGAGTATTTTGAAAAGCAATAAACATAATATTTTGGTTATAACATGTTGTTTTTTTTAAGTTACGCAAAACTTATAGTGTGACCTACGTATTTTCTCCAAATCTGCTCAATTAATTTCGATACAATTTATATAGGACAACCTCTAAAGTATGATCTACCAAACGAAAAAAGAATCATCAAAAATAATCGCAGTAATCGAGTATGTTAAAACATACAAAAAAACATACAGTCGAATTGAGAACCTCCTCCTTTTTTGAAGTCGTTTGAAAAGACGTTCTTTATCAAATGTAAACATAAAAATATATGCAATGCTATTAGTGTTTTGGAGGTTTACGTAATCGGCTTATTATGTTTGTTGTATACTTTAGAGTTTAGCGAAAGATGAATGGAACCTTATTTTTTAAATATTTTGGTTACAAAAGGGCAATGAAAAATTGAAGTTACCTGTTCACCTCCGCACCATATCCGTTCACCACTGCTATCTTGTAATTCTAAAATTGCTTCATGTGGGCAATCTACTTGAAGGTCTTGCAATCCTACAACAAAATATCCTTTAGTTAATAATGTTTGAAAATGCTGTAAGAAATAATAACATTATCCACGTATTATTTTTTTCCTATTTCTATTTTATTAACAAGGTTAAACCCTCCCTCCCTCATACAGAAAATATTCTACAGGGTGTAAAAGGGGGAGTGGATCATCGTAAGACAAACGATAGGGGGCTTTACATATCGATGTGACCCCCAAAAAAACATGCAAGTAGGTGGAGTAGATAAGCTACAGTTTAGAATTCCATTTTTTACATAAGTTCACAAAAATCTCAATAACTTTAAAACCATTGAACATCGCGGAACATACATCCATTTTTTGACTTACGATGATCCATCCCCGACGTTACACCCTGTATAAAACAAAACAGTTTCAATTAAAAAATGTACCTCATCAAGGATACACAATTTTTATGTCGTTAAGTAGACAATAGGCATAACTATTGTTATTTCCGTCTGACTGCAAGCCCGACACTTACTGAGAAAACTGCGCCTTGGACTATTATTATACCCTAATATTTTTGCGCAGTGCCCACAGCAGTTACTTTATTTAGGCTGTGGAAGGGCAGATGCTGGATCTGAATTTGAACTGAAACCTACCAGTGTTGTTGAACTATAGTTTACGTTTCGAGGTCGCGGCTAGGCAGACATAGTAGAAAGAAGTACCTAACTAATCGGCTTAAAGCACACTTTCTTTCTTCTTGACACAAACTGCCTTTATATCTTAGAATATTACTGGTCACTGTTAGTCTCGACATCTCTTCGCATATATCAAGTAGTATGTATGTATATAATTATTGTTATGTATTTATTTTACTTTATTTTTATTTATTTATTACTGTATGTATACGTCTATGCCATAAATTTATGCAATCCTATTTGTATCAGGTAAGAATTTTAAGAACTCTGCAACACCTTCCCCTTTCTTTAATGGTTGTCCTCTACCTAAAGGTTGTCTGGAAGAGATCGCTATTAGCGATAAGACCGCCTAAATCTTTCTGTAAAAATCATGTGTATTTTACTTGTATGGTGTGCAATAAAGAGTATCTATCTATCTATCTAACAACATTGTCTAGGTTGAATCATTAGTCGAGGGAGATGAACAGACACGCGTCTGTATTTATTCATAAATAACCTACTTTGTTGGAAAGCCGCTGGATGCAATGCATATCACATCATGTCAGCCTATTGCAGTCCACTGCTGGACGTAACCCTCCCCCAAACAGCGCCAAAGAGTACGATTTCCCGCTATCTTTTTTCATTCATCCACTGCCAGCCATCTTTTTAAGGTTGTCGGTCCATCGAGCTGGGGCGGCGTCCTACACTACAGTTTGCCAAGGCGTAGTCTCTACATGAGAACCCGTTTACTTTACCTTTCATCGGTTCGGCGAAAGATGTGGCTGGTACACTTTAACTTGCTACATTTTTGAACTAATGTCCAATAACTTGGTTTTCCCGTATAATTTTATCCCTAAACGAAATTTCAAGCTTAATTTCCATAGCTCAGTGACGTGAAGTCGGTAGGCTAGTTTTACTGTTATGTTCCATGTTTTGGCTCCATAGGTCAGTGGATGGAAAAGACAAGGTGAGGATCGGGCTCATTGCAGTGGCGTGCAATGGGAGGGGCTTATGTTCAGCTGTGGACTGACGTGGGCTGATTATGATGAGGTCGCATCATCATCATTATTTCAGCTACAGGACGTCCACTGCTGAACATAGGCCTCCCCAAGTAGTTTGACAGTGTGCTATAAAGGGTTATGCTCGGTGTTTCATTGCGAGATCGAATTAGAAATGAGGAGATCCGTAAACGAACAAAAGTCCCTGATATAGCTCAACAGATTAGCACTGAAGTGGCAGTGGGCGGGGCACACAGTACCTACGCAGAACTGCGGCCGATGGGGCATAATGGTTTTGGAATGGAGGCCACGTACCGACAAGCGATATCCACCCACAAGATGGATAGACAACCTGGTAAAGATTGCAGGCAGCCGCTGCTGGGTGCAGACCGCTTCTAACCGGTCAATACATATTATTAACGTTCAATCTTTGGTTTTCCTGTAAGAAAGAAATAAAAATAACTGTTGAGTATTATAAAGGGTGGCCAGAAAAGTGACGTCCAAAAATTTTTTTTAGGTGCCTCGTATTGATGTTCTAAGATTTTTCGTAGTTTTCGAGTTACGATTTCCGGTTCCGGTTGCAAAAATTCATAAAAAAAACGTAACTCGAAAACTACGAAAAATCGTAAAACATACATATGGGTGATTCAGATACCTCTCAACACGAGGCACCTAAAAAAATTTTTGGATGTCAATTTTCTGGCCATCCTGTATAAGTACCGTCAGTGTCGAGCAGGCAGCGGTCGGGGTCGGGCGCGGTCGTGAGCAGGCGGCCGCGCAGCGCGGGCTCGTGCGCGGCGGGCGCGTGCGGCGCGAAGCGGAGCGCGGCGGGCGGCGCCGGCGCCGGCAGCTCCGACAGCGCCTCCAGCCGCCGCGACACCGCGCCGCTCAGCGACAGCAGCTCCTCCTCCTTCGCGTCTGAGAGGACCTGCGAGTGTGCTGTATCAGGCGCTGCGGGGCGGTCTTTTTGATCGCGTCTGCCCGTCGATGCCCGTGGCTGCCCGCGCCGCGTACTCAATGCACACGACGGTAGGTCAGGAAGACCACTTTAGTAAAGCGCGCGGTGCGGATTAAGCTAGCCACCCGCGTCGCCGTCTATATGAACTGGTTTGTGCGATCCACGGCGGGCACCCACGGAATGGCGCGCCCCGCGCCGGCGCGTACCCAGTGGGCACTGGCGGCGCGGTCTTTTTCACCGCCGTGTGCGTTGGCAGTAATAAATACGATTCCGCGATGTACGCAGCGCCTCGGAGACGCGAACGCAGTCGAGTCCGATTCACCCCCAGATCGGGCCCGCTAGAAAGGAGCCCGACAGCGGTCCGGCCTGTTTCGGAAGTGCCGGTCCCGTCGGTGCTACCACTAGCCTAGCGGGTTCGCCGCTTGGTAGGGTCCCTAACGTATTTGACCTAACTCCATCACACCGATAGGCACAAGCCTACTCAGTCTGCTCACAGTCGCCCGGGTCCCAGCGACCGCTAGTAGGGCGGACCTAGGCTGATCGACTTCAACGTTTGCCAAAACTACCCGATATCCGAAAATAAAACAGCTGTAGTGGACATCACCCCCCACGGATCTAAAGCGCTCGAGGAAAGCCTGATCGTATCAGAGACGCGAGAACGCGGAGCGAGCGACCGATTCCGACGGGCGATACAGAAGCGTCGTGCGACTAAAATTTTGTTATGAAATGCGTCTTATATGCTATTACAGCGACATTTACATCAGCGACGTATGGAAGGACTACCGAATTATACCTAGCTTCTATCCTGTAAATCAGCATTTATACGCTCTTCTAGTTTTGCTTTTGTTTTCGCGCACACCAGGATGATAATCCCGGCTCTAAAAAATTCCCAATTTGCTAGTATCAGTCTTGAGTTTTTGAAAATAGAAGTAAGTTGCAGCCTTTTTGTTCAACAAACATGGCATCTCCAACTGCTTGCGGGCGCCTCACGTGTTGTTCTCTATCTCGTATTCTTCCATCCATTCTTTTCATAAATTAGTCTTGATAACTGCTATAGAAACCGCACTCTGCTTTTCTAGATTGTTTCACTCCATAAGAATGTAGTTATAATTATGGTCAATGCTTAACACTTACCTCTTCAGCAAACTTGACAGCGTCTACAGCTTGCTGCGCTCTGTCTTGTAGTTCTCTCGTCTTCTCCTCCACTCTCTGCCGGTACCGCTCGCGGGCCCTGGACGCGGCTAAGCAGACGGCGCGCCCGTGCGCCTCCACCGCTCGTCTGTACTGTTCCGCCCAGGTTTGCACTTCGCTCTCCACACGAGCTGCTTGGGACTAAATAAATAATAAATAACTATACGCCAGACGACACACAAAACGCTCGCGCACCTAAAGGCCGCACCACATCGCTTCGCAGAAATCCTCTGACATCTCATTGGTTTTTCTGAATAACGAAAAAGATGTTAGGGGATTTTTGCTATGCAGTGGGCCGTCCCTACTAATGAGTGAGTACCCTAGTGAGAAAAGTGAGAATACCCTAATGAGTGCAAACCTGAAAGCTGTGTTCTGAAACAGCACTTGACATTGACTTCTCGTCTTAGAAACACGAGGGGTGTGCCACCAAACCACTAGGCGGATGTATTTTTTTTTATTGTTAGTACCTACACATTGTTTTTCTAATAAAATAAATAAATTCGGTTTAGACTACCTCATACATAATGTAACATTACCCGTCCCGTCCCACCTAGCTTCAAAAAACGACCTTCGGAAACATTTATCGCACTAAAGGGCACACGACATCTCCACTTCTTTCCTACCGAAACCACGAGATCACACAGAGTACGAGATTCGGGTGCAGTAAGGAACTAACCGTGTGCCGTGTGGGGACGGCCGTAAAAAATACACTTCCCCACCGCCAACAGGCGTGTCGTAAGAGGCGTCTAATTATTGTAGCACGAGACGGACAGCAGCGTCTGCGTGCGAAATCTTATTAAAAACTGCGCTCGCAAACCCGCCAGCCAAGCGGGCGAGTATCGGCAATCCCCCTCGAAGAAAATAATTTGGGGGGGGGCCTGTGTTCACCAGTGGACGTCCTATGGCTGAGATGATAAGATGAAGGAACTAACATTCGTGTGTTACAAGGTAGGTACCAATGAATTGTGAGGGTCTCCCAGCACACCCAGGCCCGAGCCTATTTTAAAATAACTGTGTTCGAAATTCTCCTGAACCAGTAATCGGATCCGAAACCCGATGCATTCAAAGCATGCCTCTGAATCCCTAATTCTTTTGATCTTGTGTATTTTTTACCTCCGACGCAAAAAGAGTGTTATAAGTTTAACTTGTCTGTCTGTGTATCTGTCTGTGGTACCTATCGTAGCTCCCAAAGGGACGAACCGATTATCCTTTACTTTTTTTATGCTCGGCTTATATTATACACATATTTGAAAACAAGAATGCGGTCATCATAAAAAGTCTGCAACAAGCAAATCGCCTACTCACATCAGCCTCATAAGCCTGTGAGCTCAGTATCCTCAGAGCCGTCTCCACGTTCTCCGGGACGTGCCGTGCGCGCTCGCACGCGTCCCGCAGCAGGCGCGCGCGCTCGGCCGCGGCCCGCGCAGCGTTGGCCAGCGCGTGCCCCGAGTGGGACACGAGGCAGCAGTCGCGGCAGATCACCTGAAAGAAAGAGAAAAACTAATAGTTATGGTTTTCAATCAGCCCCCATGGCATGACCACTAAAACACTAAAACGATTTATCGACACCAACTGTAAAAATATGATATATATACAGTTACATTTCATGGTAGTGCCAAATTTTAAAAATAAGCTCCAAAGACCAATATAAAAATACTAATTTATCGTAATTAATTTCAGTCTTCGTATTTCTGGTAAAAAATATACTTAAAATTTTTCGAAAAAGAAGAAAACGCGAGATGCGCTGTCATGTATCAGAGATCACAGGCATACGCCGACGCCGCATCAACAAGAACCTCATGCAGTGCACATAGTAATCGTAAATTTTCTACGTATTCTATTTCAAATGCAGATTTGAAGAATTAAAAATGGAAAAAAAGTTTGTTTTTTACGTAGATCGATCTAGTTACTGATTCTGAGTGGTCTATAAATAAGTAAATTTTATTAAATAAAATAAAACCGACTTCAAAACACTAAAATGCTAAAAATAATCCTAACACTTAAGTACCTAATCAGTTACTTTTGGAGTCGGTGCCTGCCGATGAGAGATTCAATGTTTTTGTTTGCACCGACTCCAAAAGTAACTGATTAGGTACTTAAGTGTTAGGATTATTTTTAGCATTTTAGTGTTTTGAAGTCGGTTTTATTTTTTTTAATAAAATTTACTTATTTCATCTATTTTTAGAGATAAATCCTAATCTAACTGCTGAACACCGATTTCATCCCCTATTTTCCTACCCTTAGGGGTGGTTTTTATTTTTCAAACTTTTATCATAGCATCTTTGAAGTATAAGCTATTCAATAAAGCAAAAATCATCAAAATCGGCTCATATTTGTCGAAGATAGGTAACAAGAACCACAACCAAAATATTATCTGGGTATATATTTGTTGATTTTCTCAAAAAGTTCTTAATAAATTTCGATAAAATTTATATGGGACCACCTCTGAAGTATGATCTACCAAACAAAAAAAGAATCATTAAAATTGATTCATAATTGGCGGAGTAATCGCGTAACAAATATACAAAAAAAAAAAAAAAAAAAACATACAGTCGAATTGAGAACCTCCTCCTTTTTTGAAGTCGGTTGAAAATTGGCACTACCGTGAAATGTAACCCTGTATAGCCACCGAGTTAAATCGCCGTGCCGGTGACGTTACATTTTATGATCGCTGTTTCGATAAAAAAACAATGTACGGGGTTGCTGTATATGTTTTGATGATAGGGTTGATTGAGAATGATAGAAATGTTTGACAGGTAAAAATAACTTGTATTCAGAACTGTTAAGCTAGATATGGATATTAATGGTAAGGTGAGAACGCGCGACTGAATGGTTTGATGTATGCGAACGAACTGATTTGGTTTGTACAATAAGTAATAAATGCGTATTTACAAAAGTAGGCCAAAATAGTGATGACGCGAAGAAACGTACGTGCTTGCCCGTACAAACAATATATTATGGCGTATATCTATCATATTTAAAAAAATCATTGACCGTTGGTGTCGATAAATCGCTATTCATATCGTGTTTTGGCAGTCATGCTAGGGGGGCAGCCCATTATTGTGTACCCACTGGGTATGGCCCTCCTTTTTAGGGTTCCATACCCAAAGGGTAAAACCCGGGACCCTATTACTAAGACTTTACTGTCCGTCTGTGTGGTTGTCACAGGCTGTATCTCATGAACCGTGATAGCTATATGTATAGACAGTTGAAATGTTTACAGATGATAATATTCTTTCTGTTGCCGCTATAGCAACAACTTGAAAAAAACATTTATTTGTGAGCATTTGTGAGTGATACAACAAACGTGTTTTTTTTGCCGTTTTTTGCTCGATATAGGTACTAATAACGGCAACAGGTAAACGCTTGAAATTTTCACAGAATATTTAGTTGTATATTCACTTTAAAAAAAATGTGTCAAATGTTGTATAGATAATTGTACGGAAACCTTCGTGCGCGAGTCCGACTCGCACTTGGCCGGTTATTAACACACTCCTTTTTAGCTTCACTTGTAACGTAACTATGTTATCAAATCTTGGACGTAGTTCTTAACATACTTATAACCAGTGATCGGAGTAGGTAGATTGATTTAGGGTCAATGATCTCAATCATTGATGTTAATATGGACATGCCTCCAGGATTTCGGAATTTCTTGGTATCAATTTTTGATAAAAGGCATATGCATATTATGCTAACACTACCAAAGTACATCAAATCAATCTACCTACTCCGATCACTGCTTATAACTGACATATCAATTTGACACTTTGTAAGTATTTGTACATCTTTCTGTAAAAATCATGTGTATTTTACTTGTATGGTGTGCAATAAAGAGTATCTATCTATCTATCTACCCGACATTAGAATGACAATACAACAATTTGACACCATCGTGCTGATCTGATGATGGAGCCAGAAGGTGGATAGTGGAACTCTTCAATGGCTACTAATAAAACCTTGGTTTTTGGGCTCATTTGATTCGTTTTGACGAATCCAATACATATAAAAGTTTAAACTACTTAACTAAAGTTAAAATATCCACGCGTACGATTTTTAACAGCGGATAGGAATAATAAAATGTGTAAAAAAATGTTTTTGTTCTTTGCAAGTTCGATTAAGTCACTGATTCTGAGCTACTCCTAAAAATTTGGCACCTCTTTGCAATGTTGTAACCCTGTATATATACATATACTCTAATCATTACTGCGCAACTTCTCTCGGTCCTTTGCTAATCTTATTTTAGTATTTAATTAGCTGTTCCTACGTTTGGGTTAAGCACATGGACTAAGTGCCAAGCCCCTATCACAAAAAATTACAGGTACGAGTACCTGCCAACCTCGTAACACAGTATGTTGATTCCTCAGTTCGACGAAGACCTGGTGTGATGTTTTGCGCATATTTATTATTCCTTAAACCCTCGCTACAATACAGCTATCTGAATATTTTAATCCTTACTTGTTGACAAGTCGCGCAGTACACTGTCAGCTCAGCTCTTGGATGCTGGCTGCAGTATTTGACTGGCAATGGGTCCAGAGGGTAGAGGGAATGTCTCGCAGTCGCCTTCTGTCGCCCGTGAGCTTCGCCGCAGGACGTACAGACGCTCACCAGGCATTGGTTGCAGCGGCTTTCAGCCTGAAATGAACAGAAGAAGAAAACAAACTAAGGTAAGTGTATTTGATGATAACTACAGACCTACCTATTCATCAGCTGCTTGTGGCTCATTAGTGGCAGCGCTTTGGCAATGATTACCGCCACACCGCGCGACGATTCGTCAATGGACAGGGACCGGACCGGTGGAAAAAATTTCCAGCAGTAAGATAATACAGATTGAAAAATCATCTCAATAGCTTTCTCACTTTCTATCATTTACAGGTATTTTGACATTTGGATGAAATTAAGAGGCCGTGCACCTAATTTCAGTGCAAAATTGAAATACAGTTCTATGCTTGTGTGCGTCTATGATGCGGGATAAAGCGTCAACAATGTTGATCCTTTACAAGATAATATTGGTAATTTATTAGGAAGTGGACGTCCTACCTAGGTTTGAAAAACAATCGGTTTTGCGCGCTTGATTTTATAGTTAATTTTGACTTAGGTTTACTACATATTTTTTTGTTTTCTTCATAAAAAAAATATTATACTATTATAAAAGTATAACTAAAGATTATTGTGTAATGTTTAAATTTTATAATAGTTGTTAATAACGACAGAAAAAAAAGATATTTAAATGGAAATTGCATAAATGTTATGTTATTTCAGTATTATTTTTCTGCTATATTTTGTAAGAAAGTAAAAAAAATTATTCAACCCATATACAAATAGATCACATCTTCAATAAATATTAAAATCTAATTGTCAGAATAACTTGTAGTCTCTTGTAAACCGATGTTCGAACGTAACTCGAACGTCATTTTCTGAAATAAGGGTAGTTGGTGGCTAGGCTGTTGGTGATTTACCTTTATTTTTGAAATGATATGAAAGATCCATTTACGCCACATGCAAGAATAAGAACTAATCTTTTAAAATCACGTGTAATTTTGGTTTAATTATCATTCACGTCTTTACAATCAGAGATCAAAATGTACGAAAATAGGAAGATTTCTAGGACGGCCTCTTAAAAAGATGGAAAACCTATGATGACGTTATAACATGCTGTATAATAGAGTTTTTCATTGCTTTCTTTCCTTAACACAGAAATATTTTACGAGTACGTACACTCCAAAATTGGTGTATTAAAGAATTATTGTTCACATAACAGAAATAGTAACTAATTACCTGACTGTACCTGACTGACGCGATTCTACCGGAACGTGTAAATAATGACTCTCCACCTAAATGAAGCATACAATCCCAACTTTGATCTCAAACTTTCATACAAAGACTTTTACGAGGAGCTAATGAACGTAAATATCAAAGGAGGCGAGAAAGAATTTCATTACTAGAGGTATTTTTATAAGAATCACAAACATAAAGACAAATTATTAAGAAAACTATGTGGTGAGACGAAAGAGAATTGGTTGAAATCGCTCGTGTTGCGTGAATCGATGCGCATGAGTTGACGCGCACGTGTTGATTCTTAAAATAACGACCATTTGTAAGAACTGCCGCTGTTAGCAACGGCATCAATCTTCAATTGTTAATTAGGTGATTTTGTTCTCGTCAAGCCTGAATCAGATTTTGAGGCGGAACGCTTTTGAGAAAATTAACAATTTGGAAAATCTCGTTCGTTCATTTTGTGTAATAAAATCCAAGAAAAACATGGAGTGTAAATAAAACCGCAGTTATTTGTTTTTCACCAAACTGTCAATTCACTAAACGAACCATATGTTACGTAGGCATCATCTTAGCCGTAAATGATATCTAATACTTAGTCTTCTAGGAGTTTCTTCCTCACAGTAAGAAAGCTGACGGCATTGCTCCGAGGGTATGACATCAAGAACTACGACTTTATTGTCAAGATAAAGTCGTAGTGATTGAAGATACGCATCTTCATAAGTTCTTACCTTATTATCACTATTGCACAAGTCACACAGCACGCCGACGCTATCGCCCTCCCGGCCTGATAGCATCCTCCGCAGCAGCACATAATTAAGCGGGAGGGCTGCAATCCCTCCAAGAGGGAGTGGCGTCTCATGCCCGCATGTGGGGCACAGAAGGAACTGGACGCTTTTGCCTGATATCTGGAAGAAATAAACCCAATTAGTCATTCTGACTGCCCACCGCTCATATACAACATCTTTGGATCTAGAGCTTAACAACCAATCAAACCCAACTAGAGAAGGTCAGGCAGTCTTGGAAGGAAGCCACGGTGTGTTGAGTTCTGCAAAGAAATTAGCATACAGAAGTACTAAGGAGTGTTCGACGTAACATAATACATAAGTAAGGACTCATTTCCATAACAAAACTAGGCGACTCACCTAAGTAGAGTTTTATGTAAGTTTAGTTCTATTTTGCATAGCAGGTTGCAGGATACCTAACACTGAAGTCAAGCTACCTATCAATTCTGTATTGAAAATTCTACAAATATATTCTTTAAACAAAGCACTTGACATTACTTAAAGGTCTGCCCGTGACCATTATTTTACAAGATTCAAATGTTCCGACAGTTACTTACTAGTAAAAACGAAGTAGTTACCTACTTAGAGTAAAAACATATCGCCGTCGATAGATCAATGATGATTACTTAGCATGAATCTTTCTCATGGAGTTGTTAGGAAAGTAGATATCACACACACAGTAGGTAGGTACCAGTTTTCAGACACTAATAAAAACTGAAATGAAAGTTTTACCTTTCTCGTGAAGATGCCGTACTTGTGTTGTTTACGCTCCCAGCTGCCATCGGATCCAGAGTGTCGGAGATCACTCTCGTACCCGGAGCCGGCGGAGCCCCCACCGGACGCTGACCTGGACTCGCCTCCTTCCAGTTGAATCGAGCCTGTGAGCAGGAAGTCACAGCTTAAAAACAAAAGGCGGACTTAATGCCATGCCCCATGGCTTCATGGATTCTCCACCAGGGGGCTTTATTAGGTTGGTCTTATTTTCATTTTTTTGAGACACGAGAATCCAATTATAATTATAGATGACACGGACGATACAATAGAGTTTAGACTTTTTATTTTTTGCATTTTTCTAGCAATATATCACTCAAAAAAATTTTTACTGCCTCTGGTGGGATTCGAACCCACAACCTTTCACTATCCGGGGAATTTCTCTTTCAACTAAGCTACGGAGTCTTAGTACTGTAGGTGAATTTTCATGCATGTGTTTCTAGCTGTTAGTAATCCAGAGTTGTTTTTTCAATGTCTTGGTTTTACTTTATATCCACGAACAACTTTGACCATAATTCAAATATTTTTATCAAATTAGTATTTACACTCCCGCTTCTGTTTCCGCAAAAAAAATCCTTTGACATCTGTTTCCGTTTTTGCTTCCGTCTTTACACTTTCGTTGCATCACTAATCATTCATTATAATTATTTTAATTACTTACCATTTCTTCTACATAATTCATGGTTGAAGCAGTGATAGGTACTTACCAATAAGTCAACAAAAAAGTAAAGAATGTCTATCTCCAGCAATATTTCAAAGATAAACGTTGTGACAAATCGGCATATTTTACTAGGTACTTGGCAAACGTAACGTGTGCGTAGGCGCAGTTATTATTTTTGCTTGCGGAAGAAACAACTTCGTTTACTCACTGTATCGGATGTAACGAAACAAGAATCTGTACATTTACCTTGCTTGAGTCATAAATCTATTAAAAGGAATTCGTTTGCACTTGACACTTTTGCACGTGTTTGTTAGAATGTTAACTCGTGCACGTAATTTATTGTTACTTTTTGCTTTTTTTGCGACGCGAGAGTCTGATTCAAATGTAGTGTAGGACCTCTTAGTAGGTTGATGATCTCAAGTCAGTAGCAGGGGTTTCAACTAGTTAGATAAATAATTAAACATTGGACAACATCACATACATTGCTCTGATTCTATGGTAAGTAGCCAAAGCACTTAATTGTGTTACAGAAATCAAAAACAACGACACCCAGACAATATAGAAAAGTTATTTTTCTACATTGACCGTCCGGGAATCGAACCCGGGACCTCAGTGATAGCGAAACCTAGTCCGGTATGCTCGCCTCTCGGCTACGGAGGTCGTCTAGAGTCTAGAGTTAGGGTAAGTTGAGGATCGGGCTGTAATAAATGAAGTTGTCCATTCTACAAACAGATACGAGTACCTTATCCTCATCACCATTTTAATCAGCAGTTTTTTAGATGGCGGTATATTTATTTTAGCTGTGATTCCTTTCTTTCTTTCTCTTTCTTTCATCTTTCTTTAAAAAAACATAACACTGAAATCGCGATCGATCAGCTGTTATGAGATGCAAGTAAAAACATTAATTTCTCTGAAATTTTGATGTTAGGTTAGGTAGGTGAATCCATAATTCCTTAAAAAACCGGCCAAGTGCGAATCGGACTCGCGCACCGAGGGTACCGTACAAACCTGTAAACCTGTGAGGGTTCGGTACCTTTATAAGTAAAAGTTCACCCATCACGACAATCGAGTCATAGTTATGGTATTTTTATTGCAAAATGAAATCCATAACATACGAAAGGTAAATTGCGGTTTACTATTTATGACGTATTTAAAAAAAAACTACTTACTAGTTCTTGTTCAAACTAATTTTTGGTGGAAGTTTGCATGTACATCATATATTTTTTTAAGTTTTATCATTCTCTTAGTTTAGAAGTTACAGGGTGGGTATACACATTTTACCACTTTCGAAGTGTCTCTCGTGCAAACTTTAGAAAAAAATATTATTAGAAATGTCAATATCATTTTTGAAGACATATCCATAGATACCACACGTATGGGTTTGATGAAAAAATGATTTTTGAATTGATTGATTGAAAATTTATTGTTTTTTTTTTTCTATTTTTGTGTGAAAATCTTAATGCGGTTCACAGAATACATCTACTTACCAAGTTTCAACAGTACAGTTTTTATAGTTTCGGAAAAAAGTGGATGTGACATACGGACAGACAGAGAGACAGACAGACAGACAAGCTTGTAAATAAATAAATATCCGACAAAACACCAACTGTCATGGCCTCTAAGTAAAGAATTAACATCCCTGTGTTATGGTACCAGACAATGTATTTTGCCAAGATCGTTTCTCAGCACATCTAGACTCGAGCCAATTTAGAAAATATCGTTTTTGGAATTGACTTGAATCGGGAATCGAACCCGGGACTCTTTGCGTGCAACGCAAATTACCGCTGCCACTACACCAATCGGGTCGTCACCGTGAAGGTTGTGGTAATGATGTTTCAGCTAAACTTATTCAAAATTATGATTACTGATTTTACTCCCACAGAAACAGATGTAGAAATTCTGTGAATGATACCAGAAATAAACGCGCGTGCACAATAAGCGCCTGCGCTTGCGCAGCCTCGCGTTATTAATGCCGCTAATGAATCATACCCCGGCCGGATTGAAGCGCTCATTATTTCGCAATGAGATTATAGTCTGTGTTTACATGGTTTGGGATATGGGGTAATAGATAGATGGATATAGGATGCTATATTTGATGAGGTCTGTTGCTTGTTAGCTGTCTATTAAAATGATGAATAAATAAGAAAAAGAGCTGTACTTACTGACTTTAAATTTCATCATCATCATCATTTTAGCCATAAGACGTCTAGGTACTGCTGAATATAGGCCTCCCCCATTGACTTCCAGATGGGCTGGTTGGAAGCGGCCTGCGACCTTTACCCAGGTCGTCTATCCACCTTTGTGGGTGAACATCATACGCTGCGCTTACGGGTACGCCTCCATTCTGAAACCTTTCTGCCCCATGTCAGTTCTAATTGCTATGTGCCCCGCCCACTGCCACTTCAGCTTGCTAATCCATTGGGCTATGTCAGCGACTTTTGTTCGTTTACGGATCTCATCATTTCTGATTTGATGTCGCAAGGAAACTTAAGGACTTTAAGTTTACCTCCATTCAATCGAATTGCCATCCTAGGCTCCAACAACAGAGAACCAAGAATCTTTGTTATTCGTCAAGTTCTTGCGTGATACTCATGCAGGGCAACAGACTCTATGACGGGGACGAGGTGCGATGTATCAGCATCGGCAGATGGTGCAGTGGGAAAGATTTAAATTTAACGACTCGAGTGCAACGGGGTTGGGGGGGAACAATACATCGAACCCAACGCGATTATGCCATCTATCGTCACCCGACCTAATGACCGTGTCAGCGGAAAAACATTGATTCGAATGGGTTACTGAGAATGTAAACATCTGAATTGATGTATTTGTTATTGTAGATAAATGTAGCTTTTTACATGTGTACCTACGATTTGTATTTTGTTATTGCTTCATAAATATACCTACATAACTGTGAACATCAATTAAAAAAGTCTTACTAATAGCTGATAAAAGTTCGGTACCTAGCAAGTGTCAACTCCTAGCTCACGCCTGTCGCCCCAAATGAGTATCGGGCTGGAACTAGACGGGTTACCTATCTACAGAAATTAGTTTAGTTAGTTAGAAATATCTAACTAACTCTAGCGCTATCGTTGACCTTTATTTTAAAAACCTACCTAAAATCAATAGATTTTAGGTAGGTTTTTAAAATAAAGGTCAACGATAGCGCTCCAGTGCCAGGTGCCAGTGCACAGCTGTTTTGTAAAATGTGAACCAAGCAGTAAATAGTCGAAATGATTCACGCGCGCATTCGCGCGTCAAAAACGTCGACTGCGTTGAATGTAAACATATGTAAAGTTAACAGACGCGAACTGTAATCAATGTCTGCTTCGTGTTATGATTACAGTGACTCGAGCCCATTGAGATCTAGAATGAGTGATGTTTCTCGTAATCGTATAGAGCTATACCAAAGCGCAACACAATTATTTTTTTGTAAATAGACTAAATTAACTAGAGAAATAATTTTTTAAATACGTTCGTCTTTTTAATATTGGATTTCATAAAAAATATTTATTTAGTTACGACTACGACTAACTGACTGGGTAATATTAATAAACAAAACACAGCTGTTTGCTAACATTAAGGCTCGGACTACATGCATCCGGAAAATTTCAGAACTCCATACAAAACGGCTCCGGACAAGCCCAGATTCAATCCGTTTTGTATGGGGTTCTAAAAAATTCCGGATGTATGTAGTCCGAGCCTAACAGGCCAATTTTGAACTAAATGCTTACTGAAAGGCCACGTTTGCTCTGGTACTAATCTCAATAGTTTTGAATGTTTACTTACGCTACTTTCGGACCTAAACTTTCAGAAATGAGAAATTATGTAGGTAAATACGAGTATGTGTGATCGGCATATTGTATTGTATTCGTCATTAAAGCTAACGGCGTCGTTCGCAAACTCTGTTTTGTAAAATCATTAATTACGTTTAAACAATTAATAAAGACATTGCAATTACAACATTAAAGACAAAAATATAATATTGGTTTTAATTTGTACAAATATTTTTATGATACATTTGTAATTAGAGCCATATCAGACAGACTATATTTGGACTTGTAATTTTACAATTGGCTGTCAGTCTAAATCCAGTTCGTCTGTAATGACACTAATGACTGACGGCCCTTAACCATACCAAACTCTACATCATCATCATTATCATTTCAGCTATAGGACGTCCACGCCTAAACCGATTGGACAGTAAATCTCACTCAACTTAAGATAAGTTTTCAAAATGCCATGCCATATATTCAAATGTAAAAAATTTAAAAGGCAAAATGTTTTTACAATGTTTATATCAACATCTTTGTTTGTTTGTCCGTTTGTCATCCCGGGCGAGCCGGGTGGCGCGTACGCGGGTATTTATAGAGCGCATTAGCGGGATCCGGCCTTCGTCAATGAGCTTCTAGCTGGGTGATTGACTGTCGACCTTGCTGTTATGCAACCCAGAATTTGAGGCACAATCAAAACATTTGTGAAACAAAACAAATCAGCAGGAGAACCAGACCATATTTTGGACTATGACTACGTTGACGACTACACATTCATCGTAATCATCATCTCAGCCATAGACGTCCACTGCTAAACATAGGCCTCCCCCAGTTACTTCCAGATTGATCGGTTAGAAGGGGCCTGCATCCAACCTTTACCAGGTCGTCTAGGTTTACCTTGTGGGTGGACGTCCCAGGCGTGGGCTGTATCTTTCTGCCAAAAAGTCAGTCGGTGACGGTAATGTATGCCCAGACTTTTTCTAGGCAATCTAATACAATCAAACAAAAAATATCAATTCAACCAGTGTTGAATTTGCCTTATCGTCATCATCGCCATCCTCGTCATCACCTCTAGAAGTTCGCTTCTGGACGGCCTCCGAATTTAAATTCGAATTCATTTATTAACATGAAACATGGTACATGAAATGTATGTATCATTAGAGGATCTTACCACTCAAAGAAACGTCAAGTATACTAGGTCTTTCCAAAACCGTTTTAAGGACTACTGTCAGTAATGCAAGTCACGCTTTCGCTCATCACTATGTCCAGAACAAAATCCCAAACAAAAACCCGACAATCCGTTGATTCCAAAAAAACTATAGTTAGAATGTTTTAAAACAAATTTAATTTATGTTTAATCTGGAGTCAAACAAAAGAGTTAAATGCAAATGGACCTAACTATAATCTCATTAATCACTAAGTAGGTAAACTAGGTATGTCCTCATAATAATCTTTTGATTTTATCGACCGACTTCTATCCGATTACTGAGCGAGGAAGTAGTTTTGTATGGTTTCGTGTTGTTTCTAACGAGATCTACGATATTATTACTGACGAGGGACTTTTCTAACATAAATAAATAAATAGGCAGGAGGTGAAGAAAAAAGCAGTAGGTAAGTAGGTAAATACTGTGTAGTAAGGCTACACTGCAAGTAGTGTTGGTCAAGCGATAAGAAATGTAACGTACGAATAGGAGACCGCGGCGAGCAAACTGAGGCATCCAAGAGGCATCGAGCAGTGTGGTCATAGCCTAAGGGGTCGTCCATTAATCACGTGATACGTATCTCTTTTTAGTAAGTACGAAGTATCTAATCGAAAAAAAAAACAGAATAATATCTTTAAATGAAGGTATAATCATCTCTCACATATAATTTCATTATAATCTAAGTAACTAATTCAAATAAGGAAAAATAAGCACCGTGATTACCCGGCGTGACGGACGGTTGTCACGGCGCATTGGGAAATTGTTGCCTGGAAACGGCGAGTCAGGGTCACGCGTCGCATTTCAGGTTAGAAATCGCAAGTTCAACGAAAAAATAAATAGGTAACTATTATTTACTAATTCTCCTGTGTGCTAATTAAATTTCGTGTTTTTTTACGAAACTCACGCGCACTCAAGCGGAGAGAAGAGCAGAGGAGCTGGGTTTTTATTCATACAAAATTAAATGATAGGTACAAATGCCAATCAAAGCGAATTGAATTTATACAGCCAGTCTAGTTAGTGTTTTGTTTAGTAGCAACAGTCAGTAGGGATATTTCTAAATAAGTACTGCTCAAATAGAGAAATCACAAACTGTTATTTTTACATATTGCACGAGTAACTACAACATCTCTTTTTATTATGTAACAACTCGACCAAAAGACCAAAGCGAGGCATTCAGAGGCCCAATTCCCGTAATTTGACAATTGTCGCAATCCGGTGTCGATCCGGTCCCAGTAACATTACTATCACAAACGGTATTCTCGTAAAATTTCAATTTGACGTAAAATTATTAAAACTATCCCAATACGACTAAAAACAGAGCAAAAAAAAATCTAATTTTGGTTTCTTCCGTTTTCAGTTGCATTACGAACTATAATTGAATTTTTTAGGTTTAGAAGAATACCGTTTGGGATCGTAATGTTACTGGGAGCGGATCGACACCGGATTGCGACTATTGTCAAATTACGGGAATTGGGCCTCTGATATGTTTCCACACTTTTTTATCTATTCAAATTACAACAAGAGTCTTGCTTATTTCTCAATAACAGAGTAGGTAATAATGTCTATTTAATAGCTTACCCAGATGCACTGCAGTAGGCCGAACGCATAAACTTAGTTTTATTTGCATTATAAGTGCGCCCAGAATAATATGACCGTTCGTCAACCAGCCCTTTACAATTTCCTAAGAAAAACCACTTAGAAGCGTAGGTCAAACAATATTGGTTCTATCACCATAGCAGATTGGTCAACCATAATATCTCTCTTTATGCTTCTTTGTTTGTAATAAGACGTTAGATTTAACAACAAAATTAATGATCTTGAGAGACTTTTTATTGATCTGGCCACACAACACAATGTTCTTTATTGCAGTTTTACGCCATCGCATAATTCACATGTCTAAAGTATAAAGAATGGGCTAGTTTCCTAAAAAAATCTAATTAGTCCGTCAGTTGGATTAACAGAAAATATTGGACACGTATTTTTTCTTTTCTCAATCAAACAGAAAACGATGAAGATATAGCCCGTTAAAGTTCTGCGTAACGTCACGCCTTGCGACACTTTTTAGCAGGGGGTGACGTCACGTGTTCACTTTGATGCGCTTTGTCTTCGTAATTTTTTGTTTGATTGACAAAAGACAAAATATGGGTTCAATAGTTTTTGATAATCTAACTGACGGACTAAATAGAATATATTTTTTTTGACCTATTCAGTAAGATCGAGTATAAAATAAATATTATATTAAATATTTAATATCACATACATTGCTCTGGTCCTATGTTAAGTAGCTTAAGTGTTACAGAAATCTGAAACAACGACGGTACCACAACACCCAGACCCGAGGCAATATAGAAAAGTTAGTTTTCTACATTGACCGACCGGAAATCGAACCTGGCACCTCAGAGATAGCGACACCAAGTCCGGTACGCTCGCCTCTCGGCTACGGAAGGTAGTTATAGTAATAAGTATAGTAAATAGTTAATTATAATGATTGTGATTGCTTGTTTGAATTTTAAGATTCGATTGCTTTTTAAATACTTAACTACAGGGTGACCCATTTATATTTACTGGTCTAAAAATGTTCTTTTGGTGGGCTTCCTAATAATAACTTATTTATGGAGACATTACTTATTTCCGCGAAAAAAATCAATAATATAGAGGTTACGGTTGTTTTACACTTGTATGAAAACTTAATAGTTCAGGATAGTCACATTAATCAAAAAACCTAGTGACCGAATAAAAGATCGGGTTCGGCAAGTTTTGGCAAAAAAATCTAGTTTCGGCATCAATTTCGGTGTCGGCAAAGATCTGCCGAACCTTCGGCCGCACCGAACTCTTCGTTCGTGACTAGGTGGGTTCGTGGATCGTGTGTCACCGCCATCATGTTAGCCATCATCAGATGAGTTCGCCGGCCGGTCCGACTTCAGCGTGATTGTGGTGTGTGTATTTTTTTAAATTGTTTTTTTAAGAAAAAAACATTTACCTTCACTCCATGTCTCCGCCTCGCCTTCCTGGTGCAGGCCTTGAAGGCACCTGGTGCAGAAGCTGTGCAGGCATCCCAGCAGTCTAGGCTCCACCAGCTCCTTACGACACAGCCCACACTCCCATTCCTTCACTGCTGGACGACCACTCTCGTAAGCCGATGTCCGCGGGGCCACATTCAGGTTTTGACTCACAGGACGCTGAGACCTAGGCAGTCTTAGCGGGCTATTCCCGGCACTGAGAGACGACTGTTCAAAAGACTTTCTCTTGTCTTTCTTTCGCGAAAAGCTTCCGAAAATATAAAGAATACGGTCCACTTCCATTTTTAATTAAGTAGCGACATTAAAAAAAGACCATGCAAAATAGCGCGCGAATTTTATGATTTTAAATTTAGCAGTACGTAACTATACAGAATGTGAGTTGAGAATTGCCCTACAATAAAAATAAACGTGTCGCCGGATGGACGCCTCGCGTGTGACTGGTGGTTGGAAGTTGAATAACAGAAGTACTTAATTAACACTTGGGGGGTTGCAGTGTTTCACTGAAATCTGTTGGGATTGCATCTTCAATCCATGCACTTGATGCACTGTCTCCAAGGAATACACTGAACATGTTGTTAGTATAGTAAGTACTAAGACCTATTGTTACTACCTATTACTTAAAACTAGTTACTTACTCAGGGAATAATTTATTTAATTAAATAAAGCAAATCCTAAACAACTTTGTTTGGCTAGATTCTCCAAGAGATTATTTAACTAGTACTTACTAGGTACTTAGTTACAGACTTAATAACAAGTTATTAGTAAGAGTGTAGGACTTTATTTAATAGCTTGATTATGAGTTAAAAATAAATTATTACCTACCTTAGTAATTTTATATCTATCGTAATCGCATCTACGTGTATTACCAATCAAATCAACCGTTTTAATGTCACATGTCGTTTCCTACGTTTGAGGGATGAGTGTGGTAATAGAGTTAACTATTCTATTTTGGGACCAAACGACCCCGTCATATCTCATTTCCGTGACAATTGGAGGGTTGAGCATGACTACCCTGGCGGGTAATTTCTTATGATAGCGTTAATGATCGGATGGGGCCTACTTGAGTTAAAGCACGAGCCATCTTTGAAGTTTATTTGTTATTTACTCTGTTGCACTTAACTTCAAGCTAAGGCATTCTCTCAAAGTTAAAACCAGGCCAGAATAGGTAACAATAAATAAATAAAATCTTTATTTTCGGATTTAATAATTAAGAATAAATGTTATATTAACAACTAACTTAATAAGTGTTAAATTACATTTGTGTAAACAAATATTTTCTTTTAACCCTACTAACGTAAGCCCTTACGCTTTGACGCCCTAACGACTTTTTCTCAAGTAGGTAGGTACTGAAACAATTAGGTTTTTTTACACAAGAAGAGCCTTTGTTTACGTTACTTTTTTTCTGTTAAGTCGGACGATAGGTCTTAATCAATATTAAATACTGACGTCGTCAGTATTTCCCATTTTAGGTATTTAAATAATTAGTGTAGTCGTCACTCAATACAATACTCACTACAATATTTAAAAAAAATTGACCGTTTATTTTGGCATATCTTGTAATTTTATTATTACAAGCTTTGAATAGAAAATAAACGCAACGTTGTTCTAACTGCCCGTAGCAATTGCAGGGTGTTAAGTGCGCAGGAGTTGACGTGCGGATGGGGTGCGATAAACTGAGTTTGTTTTGCCGGCATTACCGGCAACAATCGTGCTCTAAATATAACGAAAATTAGGTTGCAAGACTTGCAAGGTGCGAGTGGACTGTATGCATGCAGTAGATTTGATTGTTGTTGGCCAAAGAAAAAAATGACAGCCACTGAACTGAAGCCTAATTCCCGTAATTTTACGATAATCGCATTCCTTTGCGAGAGAAGTTACTTAGGCGTTGTCATAATTAAGTAGGTACTCACCACCACCATAGGACACTGGTAAGAGATAGTTAATAGGACTCAAATTATCTAACTATGCCAACATAATTACCTATCCTTTTTTTTTTTTTTTTGGTTCCATTCTTTCCTTCCTCGATGGTTGGAAAAGGCAAAGGCTTTCGCCATACAGCCAGGTCTTATGTTAAAATGTATCTTCAATGTATTTTTTTTAATTTAGAGACGTTCATCAACCGTTTCACAAATAATGTTTAAAGCTCTTCTACAGTTGAAATTATGAAATTATATAGGGCTTTATAGTTTTCTTCATTCTTGAGAAGTTCCTGTAGACGGCGCGGGATGTCTTCAGGCCTTTTATAGACTTCTAATAAATCTTCAATCAAGATAAGTCTTTGAAGTGAGAATTCAGAACACTCAAAGAAAATGTGATGGAGAGACTGAATTGGTTCATTACAAAATGTGCATGACGGGGAGGTAATCATGTTCATTCTATGCAGATGTTCGTTAAAACGACCATGCCCAATTCGTAACCGAGAGATTAATGAGTAAAATTTTCTGTTCTTGAAAGTTCCTTTAAAGAACCAGGGCACTCTTATATCATTATTTATTTCTCTATACCAGGTTCCTTTTGCTTGAAGAGTTTCCTGCCAATGCTCTGTCCATTCTCTCCGTGACGATTCTTTTATAAGAGTAGTGCAATCTGAATGTGGTAATTTAATATTCTTTGCAGGAACTAGATCCGAAGTATTTGTTATAAGTTTAGCAAAATAATCTGCTTGCTCATTGCCAGCCACACCTATATGCGAAGGAGTCCAAAAAAATATGATATCTTTACCCTCATTAATTAGCTCGACATACTTTTCTTTGATTTTTATAATTAGGTAATTTGTTTTAGCATTGTGGCATGGATTAGACAGTGCTTCTAAAACGCTCATACTATCTGATATAATAATCCACTTTTGACTGTCAAATTTTTCTATGTACTGTAAGGCAGCTAATAAGGCACATGCCTCGGCCGTGTATATACTTGTAACGGTAGGTAATTTTATTCCATGACCAGTCTTTAAGCATGGATCATAAAATGCCATAGAAACATTTTCTACCGTTTTTGCACCATCCGTATAAATCT
This sequence comes from Anania hortulata, assembly GCA_963576865.1. NCBI lineage: Eukaryota > Metazoa > Arthropoda > Insecta > Lepidoptera > Crambidae > Anania > Anania hortulata. The sequence continues at coordinate 3,025,921 of OY756388.1, read as the reverse complement.
GCCTGTATCCTTCCCAATCATTAAGTTCATTATGTACAACATATTTACAAAACAGTTTTTTATTAATAATAATCTTCATTTCAAAAAATTTACTTTGATAAAGACCACTATAACATGGTAATTCATCACTTGTATGAACATTGTTTTCGTCTTTTAACTTTTTAACATCTCTTAATGCTATATTTAAATAGGAAGTGAAATTAGCATTAAATAACTTTCTTAATAATATACTATTATTTACAACCAATAATTTCATCAAAAATATTTTCCGGAGATAATCAAACCGTATATCTAATGGAGGCAAATTGCATTCAATTTGCATTGAATTAATCGGTGACGTGTTCATAGCACCTAAGATAATGCGTAAATTTTTATTTTGGACTTTATTAAGTTTCTCGACGAGCTTTTTGTCTGATGCAAAACAAAAGAAAGCGTATTCGAAATGGCTTCTCACCAGAGATTTGTATAATACCAGCAGTATTTTAGGGTCAGCGCCCCATTGAGTACCAGTTAGAGATTTAAGAATATTAGTAGCTCTGAGTGATCGTTCTATGAGACAGTCGACATACATTTTCCAGGAGAAGTTTTGTTGGAAAATAACACCTAAAAATCTTGCACACATTTCTGTTGGCAACTCTTCATTATTATATTTTATGTTAGAAATAGGCAATTGAATGTTACGTTTCTTAAAAACTACAACTTTGCTTTTGCTTGCATTTACATCTAAGTTCAAATAAGTTAAATACGAGTGAAGTTTAACAAGCACGCTATTCAATTTGTCTATAAGATTTGTAAGATTTGAACCTTGTGTATAAATAGCTAAATCATCTGCAAATTGCAAATTTGTTATGTCAGGATCAGGTCCTAAAATTTCATTTAATCTATAAATATATAAAATATACAACAAGGGGCTCAAAATACCCCCTTGGCAGACTCCTTTGTAAGACAGCCTAGGTCCATACAATTTATTGTTTATCTTCACAAAAACCTTACGTTTATTTAAGAATTCGTACAACCATGTCACAATTTTATTGGGAATTCCTAAAGAAAGTAGCGTAGTTGATAAAACTGAAAGATTTACATTATTAAAGGCACCTATAATATCAAAAAATACACATACTAAATATTTATTTTCAGTCAAAGCTTTTTGTATATCTGTAAATAAACATCCCAAACTCTCACGAGCCGAACGACCACGTCTAAAACCAAATTGATTGTTAGGAAGTAAGTGATTGCTTTCAATGAAAAACTCTAGACGTTGCTTTAATAACTGCTCAAATACTTTACCTACGCATGACGTGAGTGCAATCGGACGATATGAATCGGAACTATCTTTATTTTTACTTGGCTTTAAAACTGGAACTAAACAGTCCACCTTCCACTCTTCAGGGATTGTATTACTCTTCCATAACCCGTTAATAATAGAAAGCAATTTTGATAAATTATCTTTAGTAAGTTTTTTAAACATCTTGTAAGAAATATAATCTAAACCGCAAGTAGTGTCCTTTCGCGACTTAACAGCTGAGACTAGTTCAGATAAGCTAAAAATGTCTGTTAAGTAACTGTTAGCTGAGGTATTATTGCTTGAAGTATTATAGTTATTAGGAGGTGGAGCTTCTACATGATCTGGGGTATATTTCCTTAAAAATTCATTAACCCAAGGTGGACATTCATTATTCTGTAGAAACCTAGAATCGCTACTTTTATTAAACTTTCTCAGGGTATTCCAAATTCGAGATACTGGAGTCAGTCTATTAATATTTGAGCAGAACTCTTTCCAGTTCGCACTTTTTTCAGTGTTAATTATGCGTTTTTTTAAAGCCTGTAATTTTTTAAAATTAACATAATTTTCAGGCGAAGGGTCAGTTTTAAACTTTATAAAAGCTTCTTTAGAGTTTTGTACAGCGCTAGCGCAACGTTCATTCCACCAAGGAACCGAAAGATGTTTAAAGTTACTACGAGACGTTTGTGAAACGGAACGATTGGTATTATTTTTGTTGTAATTTGGCATTGACATATTTACAGCAGATTTGATTGTGTCACAAAAAAAATTGTATGCTTCAAGAGGACGATTGTTGTAATTAAAAGTCGGAAAATCATTTAACATTTCATTGACTGTGTCTGAATAGTGTTCCCAGTTTACTAATCGAAGGTTGGGATGATCAGGAATATCAGTTCCTGAAGCAACAAATGTTTGCAATGGTGTACATACAGCAAATAGTTGCATTGAAGTTAAGGTGGGTAAATGATAACTACCTAAAGGATCATCATAGACTTTCCAGTCACAATTTAATGCCAAACAAGAGCTTACCATAGTTAAATCCAAGCCATTCGGTCTCCAACTGTGTGAACCTACAGTTGTTACTTGTTGGTCATTTAACAGTACTAAGTCACAGTCATCTAAATTATCAAATATATTTCTACCTCGAGGGTCTATGGAGTTGCATCCCCAAATTGTGTGATGAGCATTGAAATCTCCAGCTACAAAAATAGGTTTTGGTAAACTATCTATTAGATCTGTGAACTTCTTAATGTGAAATCTTGGTGAGCTGTTGTTTGGACAGTAGACTGAAACTATTGTGTATTTCTTATTATTAATTGTTACCTGGATTGCTAGATTTTGTAAAGAATTATCAAAAAAAGTTGGGAGCCTGACATACTGAATGCTTTTATGAATTATAATAGCAACCCCATTATGCTCATTTCCACAGTCATTTCGTTCTATGTGATAACCTTTAATTTTAAATTTTTGGTGAGGCTTGAGCCATGTTTCTGATATTAAAGCTATATCTATGTAGTTATCATAAATATATTTTTGAAATAAATTGCGACTGCTCAGTATGCTCTGAGCATTCCATTGCATTATATTTAAATATTGTTCTGTGAACTTAGTAACCTTTCTTTCTTACTGAGAGTTTCTGATAGAATACCTAAAATATTTTTTGATGAAATTATTGTCTCATTTGTTTTGTTCAAAGTAATTATTTTAATTATAGTTTCTATTAAAAGATTCATTGCTGATGCATCAGTATTTAGTATGTCAAGTAAGTTGGTTTGAGGTTTTTTGTAATCTTTAACAGTGGTCTTTAGTTCTGGGAAATTTTTCTTATCAAACAGATTTGCATAAGTGGGTGCTTTGTGTTTAATTCTGTTCTCTTGAATTTTCTTTTGTTTGATGGGGCATTGACCAGAAATACTAATGTGATTACCATTACAATGAGCGCAAACAGCATTCTCTTTGGTGATTGTGCAGTCTTTATAATTGTGGTTATTGTTGCAGATTGAACATCTCTCATCATTTTTGCAGTATTTAGAAATGTGTCCATACCTCAAGCAGCGATAACACTGCTTTACCGGTGGTATATATTGCATGATGTTATGTCTCCATCCCTCGAGGTCCACAAAATCCGGCAGGGAGGTTGCTGCGAATGTGATGGCAACTGTTGGAGTTGGCTGACGGACGAAACCATTTGCTGTAGCAACTTTTCTGAAAAAACGACGGATGCTTATAATTTTCTTAGTGCTGCTTAGAAGAGTGTATATTTTCTTATTTGTGTACTTTACTGGGACATTACGAATAATGCCAGTTGTTTCTGTTGATGTTGCTGGTATTGTGGCTGCAAAGTTATTTTCTTTTAAAAATGTTTTATTTATTAAGAATGCATTGGCCAATCCTGGTTTATCAAAATATACGCCGATTTTGTATTTATTGAGAGCCCTTAAGTACTTAATACCCTTATTATATCTTCTTATGCAGTTTGAAATGGAAAGAAGATCTCTGCTGCCTATTGGTGTCTCACTGCCTACTGCTTGTACAAAGACGACAAACTCTGTTGCATTTGAATCCTCTGGATACATTCGAGTATAGTCGGTAACATAATATGGGGCATGGTTACTCTCCTGCTCTCCCTCGTCCTCCGACTCCGATGTTGTGCTGGTAGAGTCTCGGTTGAGACCCCCCGAATCCTGATCAGGAACATCATCTTTTTTTCTTTTTTTCCCTGCTCGCCTCCCCATCGTCTTAATTGCGGTTAAAACTCTTAATTTAACAACTTTTTTAATTATTGAAGTTAAAAAATTTAAGGAGCCCGCCTTTACTCTTCGAAGTTCCCGCGCTTTTTCAATTACCTATCCATACTTCTATCCAACTAGGATACCTACCCGGCACTGGAATCAATGAATAAAAGTGGCCTGAGACTCTGAGACAATGAATAAGTTAATTATAGTAAAGTAACGTATATTAACAACCCTATTAAAAACAGAAGCAGTAATTGCTGATTGGCATAAAGTAACTAAAATTATTTTTACCAAATAAAAGACATCACAAAATAACAAAAACAAACGGCATCATCAGCTGTTTGGTTGTTTGTTTACGAACTTATAATAAATAAACGCGCGAAACGGAACGGTGACCCAGTTTTGGCGGTAAAACTAATGTCAGAGCTATTTTCCGCGCGCGCCCGTGTTGCGCGGCGCCAAATCAGAAACTGACTGACACTGAGATTAGAATTGGAAGGATTCACCTTGGAACTTTATCCAAAATGTTTTGAACTATTGACCTAGGATTTAAAAGCTTGCCTAGTTGTTTGATTTTTAAAGATCCGTACATTAACAAATATGTGACCTCTTCAAAGTTTTATTTAGAAGCGAGAAAAAATTCAAGTTACTTTTTTTGCTTTTCAGAATACTAAAATAAAAATTTAAACTACACATGTAGCACACATTTTAGTAAGTAAGTAGGTAATTATATTATAGTTACGCATGGCACTTTTATTTTGTTGTAATTATGAATATTATAGACTAAGTTAATATTTATCTATTTTATTTTATTTTATTACTAGATCCACAGCTCTGATGAATAAATGTTAATAGGTACTATGTAATAATCTGTGTTAATACTATTGACGTAGTAGAGTACCTCGTGCGCGGTAATTCGGTAATGCAATGCAATGAAGGCGTTAGCGAATTAGCGATCTAAATATTACTTTATTTATAGAGAAGGCTATATAAGTACTCACTGTATAGTAAGTTTAACATTGTGGTTCATGTAGGTGGAACTACTAACAGGTTAAACAGATGAATAAATGACATCTTTTCTATTTGTGAAAGACCACAAGTCATGAATTAAAATGGCCACACACAAGTAGGTACTGTATCTGCGTAACATGGCTACAATAAATTAAATTAGACGCGTCCACCGTCTCGTATCGATTTATTTATTTCAACAGCGAGACGGCCTTATTTATTTAGCCTGACTGGCGGAACTGCGCTGTGTTTAGATTAACAATGGTGTTATGGAGTCACAGATCGTGAATGGGAGATAAAACAGACAATGAGCATGCGCTGCTTATTTCTGCACATTAGGTATTTTGTTTTTGTATGGAATGGCTAGCCTAGAATGACCAGCTCAGATATGCTTAGAGTATGAATAATTGAAAATTGGTTATTTTAATTACACCATCACATACTTGCTCTGATCCTATGATGAGTAGCCAAAGTAGTGTTACAGAAATCAGAAACAACAGCGGTACTACAATATCCAGACCCGAGACATTATAGTTTTTTTTTCTATATTGACCGACCGGGAATCTAACTCGTAACCTCAGAAATAGCGACACCAAGTCCGGTATGCTTGCCTTTTGGTTACGGAGGTCGTCAATTTTATCTCGTTTTTCATTAGACAACTAAGCAGTCAGCGTCTGTATAAAAGATAATGTGATGACTCACTGTACTCGTAGGTAGAGTGGAGTGAGAGTAGGGAAACTATTTCAGAGAAGAAGAAGAGATTTAAGCATGGTAAATTGTATTGAAATGTCAAAGTACCTACCTCTTTTCATTATTTTGTGCTCGTCTACAATCTTGCAAATAAAATAATGAATAATTTGAAAATTGTACCTAATGTAAATGTACTTAAGCCAATCCAATAACACCAATCTATCTGTTTGCAGAAAAATGACATTAAGTATAAGGCTTTGCTGTTATTTTCAGTGCATCCTAGAATATTTTAGACTGCGGTGTACTTTTGCTAAGCTATTAATTAGTCTTAGATATATAATAATCCGTGCCGTGTGGGGACGGCCGTAAAGAATACAATTTTCCACCACCAACAGGAGGCGTGTCGTAAGAGACGACTAATTCCTATAGCACGAGACGGGCAGCAGCGTCTTCGTGCGAAATCTTGTAAAAAAACTGCGCTCGCCAACCCGCCTGCCAAGCGTGGTGAGTATTGGCAATTCCCCCCGATAATCAGTCATTGGGGGAGGCCTTTGTTCAGCAGTGGACCGCCTATGGCTGAAATGATGATGATGATGATGATGATATAATAATCTGTGGTTAACTATGTTAGTGTGTAAAAAAAGTTCTCATCACTAATGTATGCATGCGCAACACACAAAAGGCATGAGCGGGACGGCGACGGCTACCGTTGCCCGTGCAAGCCGGCAGTCTGTGGGCAGGCGCCCTTAAAAACGTAAATGTTATTAGACCCGCCGTACTTCCGACCCGACCCGTCGCTGTCCCGGGTCCAAAATAAGAAACATAGAACTGAACTAGATGTGGTATTTTTGTGAGATAAAAGAAAAGCTAGGCTATCACAAGCAGAACCTTTTTAAATGAAAACTTTTTTCTTTTATTTCTATTGCTTGCTGCATCAAATATAACGCAAGTTATTGACTGCCGCTGTCGCCTGTCACTGTCAGTTTGACATGATCATAAAATCGGTCGCCGTTCGTGCATCGCATGTGTAGCCTATTTTCTATTTTGTTTTCCCGTGTGGGTGTAGAGAAACGTAAAGTGAATGCTTATTTATAAACTATAATGAATATTAATTATCTCAGTGCTCATTTATGTGTGATGTAAAGCGCTCCGGTGTCGGTTCGTCATGGTGAACGTTCACAAGATATGGCTGCTCTCAAGCCTATGTGTTATTCTTATCATTGTTTTGTATTTTCAAGCAGAAATTGCTCGTTTAGAGGACATTTATCGCAGATTAGGTGACCTTAAAATCCAATAAAGCTCAGTTACCTTTAATTTATGGTACAGGTACTTAAAATTGTTATTTATTTACAGAATACAGACAGGTCCAATCGCGTACAGAATCTCGGCAGTTCTTCCCGAAAATACTAGAGAAAGATGACAACGACTTAGTAGTGATATACAATAGGGTTCCGAAGACGGGCTCGACGAGTTTCGTGGGTGTGGCGTACGATTTGTGCAAAAAGAACCACTTTAAAGTGTTACATATCAACATTACCGCGAACATGCATGTGCTGTCTCTGAACAACCAGTACAAATTCGCTCAAAACGTGACGCAGTGGCAGGAGGTGAAGCCGGCTCTGTATCATGGGCATATGGCCTTCTTAAACTTTGAAAGGTTAGTTCTTTGTAACTTTCTACTCAAGGATTAAAAACTACATGACCTCTTAGAAAATGTAGAGTATAAAGGTAAGTTAGAATCCGCTCAGCTAAGCATTACTACTCTCCTACTATTTTAATCAATTGGCTACCAAAAAACTGTCTATTGGGGAAACAGGTGAATCAGGTGCAACATACTGACAGACAGCCTTGGGTAGAGACACTGCTGAGGACTTGTTTCTCCTATTACTGAGTAGGCTCTATCTAGGAATCTGAAGCTAACAGACTGATCACATAAAATGATAAAAACAAAAGAATGTAGTCTGCTTTTCAATTTAATGCATTTATAGCATAAAATCAATGGGGGAGGCATATGTTCAGCAGTCGGTCCTGTGGCTGAAATAATGATGATGATAGCATAAAATAAATAAATTATTTTCAAAATCACACCAATTATCTAGCCCCAAACTAAGCTAAAAGCTAAAGCTTGTACTATGGTCACTACATAATGGATAAATATATTTAAATACTTTTATAAACATCCAGAACTTAAGTATAAATGTTTGTACTCAACATACAAACATTTTTTCCTTGCGGGATTCGAACCCACAACCACTGGCTTCATAGTCCAGAGAGTAAACCACTACACCAGACAGTCATCAAAATCTTAAAAATAATTTACTAATTTAGATATTTAAATTATTATTGCTTTTACATTATAATATCAGGGACTCTATCTTGCTATACTGAGCTCTTAAAACAGGCTCGCTTTTGAACTGCTTAGTTTTTTATATACTGGCTCCTTAATCTGAGCTCTTAAAGCACTTTCATCAGTACTTTCATAGCATGATGGTTCAGTTCGGGTAGTTCAAAAGTAAGCCTGCTTTACGAGCTCATAGTAAGGGGCCAGTTTATCTTTATTTATACTCAGATAAGTAATGCGAACAGATTAAGTGTTTGCATAACTTAAGTTATATTTTACTTTACTGATTATCTCAGTATGTAAGCATTTACGGAAGATTATAAAATTAGTAGAGCAATGAATTGATATCCAATTCACCTTGGATATAGTATGCTATGAAATACAGGGTAACTCTACTGGTTGACAACAAGACTGGTAGAGGTATAAATTCTGGTGCTTAAATATGAATTTAAGCACTATAATCGGACCTTATGAGCAGGGCCGTCTTAACATATCCCGGGGCCCTGGGACACAAGGATTTGGGAGCCATAATGCAAAGTTAAAATTAAACAATGTTATGTTGGTATGATTAATGACTTCCAAAAAAAATATTTATAGCTCCGTTAAAATTTTCCTTTCTTTTTTCTAGGCTTTGACCCTCTTTTCTATCTTTTCAGTTAACAGTGTTTCTTAGTTTACAAACATGTTTTAGTGTGCCCTTATGGTAAAGACGGAACTGCTTATGAGGTATAGTGAATTAAAAATAACTCTGTAAATGTGTTTATTATTAAATTATAAGTACCTATATTTTTTTTACAGTACCTACACATTTTTTAAATGTATATTCTGCACCTCAAATAGATGACTTTTACTATGGAACCAACATAGAAATGAAAGAAAAAAAATCACTTTCTCATACAAATTGTAACAGCTGATTGATCGGTCTGTTAGTATTGGTGGGACAAATATTTGTTTTGCGATTTCTTTGTTGGTTTCTTAAAGCAATTTTAATTGTACTGCACAATGTTCAAATACAATAAATAGTTGGTCTTCGTTGAACACCATACAAGTAAATTACACATGATTTTTAATATAATAATTTTAATAAAAAAGACAAACAATTTAGGCGTTCTTATCGCTGATAGCGATCTCTTCCAGACAATCTTACAATGTGTTACTGTAAAAAAAAGTAGATATTTCATAGTTTACCCTGTTAAGAGAGGCCTTTAATCAGCAGTGGACAGAACAATGCTGGCCATAGGCCTACCCCAATGCACTACTGGGCCTGAATAGGTAGGTACATTGTTCTGATCCTATGGTAAGTAGCCAAACAACATACCAGGAGATAACAATACCAAGTCCGGCATGCTCGCCTCTCAGCTACGGAGGTCATCAAGGAGTTACAAACAATATGTTTTCCATGTTATTCTAGGTTGGGCACCACATCCAAGCCGCTCTACATAAACCTGATCAGAAAACCGCTGGACCGGCTCGTCTCCTACTACTACTTCCTGAGAAATGGAGACAACTTTAGGCCACACTTGGTTAGGAAGAAACATGGTGATAAAATGGTAAGGATCAACAAAAATAATGGTTTTTGTACATATCTTTATCTATAAATAAAAATGAGTCTCTATTTCCTTTGGTCATCGGATCGCGCGTGAACGGATGTAAATATTTCGCTAGTTCATTTTTTTTCTGTGATAATTATTGTCAGGAGAAAGTTACTGAAAAAAAAATTAAAATGTTTTAAAAATATCGTCTATAAATAAACTAAAGACCACGCGATCGAAGTCGCGGGCAACAGCTATAACTTTTAAAATTAATATGTTTTTGCTAAACTTACTGTATACCAAAACACTGATATAATGTGTATTGTTCCATCTATGAATTTACGAATCCTGTAATTGGCTAGTTTCCTAAAAAAATCTAATTAGTCCGTCAGTTAGATTAACAGAAAATATTAGACACGTATTTTTTCTTTTCTCAGTCAAAGAAAAAAATATAAAGATATAGCCCGTTAAAGTTCCGCGTAACGTCACGCCATGCGTCACTTTTTAGCAAGACGTGACGTCACGTGCTCACTTTGATGCGCTTTATCTTCGTTATTTTTTGTTTGATTGACAAAAGACAAAATATGGGTCCAATATTTTTTGATAATCTAACTGACGGCCTAAATAGAATAATCTTTTTTTGACTCAGGAAACTATCCTAGAGCTAGAGCTAGCTAGAGGTGGAAGTGCCGTTATTGTAAAGAATAATCTAAGTCATTATGAAAAGTTCAAATTCGAAGAGCAAGCGATTCAATCTGTTGCCATCAAAATCGAAACGAAACGATACTCACTTACAATAGCTTCAATTTATTGCCCACCAAAACATTCGATAAAAACGAAGCAATACATAGAATTCTTACAAAATTTCGGTAATAAGTTCATCATAGGAGGTGACTTCAACGCAAAGAACATACATTGGGGCTCTAGACTAACTACTACCAAAGGTAAAGAACTCTTGAGTGCCATAAAAGAATTGAAATGTAAAACATTATCTACTGGAAAGCCTACGTATTGGCCTACTGATCGAAATAAAATTCCTGATTTAATTGATTTTTTTATCTACAAAAATATATCAAGTAATTACTTGCAAATAGAAAGCAGCTATGATATGAGTTCAGACCATTCTCCTATATTATTAACGTTAAGTGAAACTATTATGCTTAAGGAAATAAATGTAAGACTAGTAAATAAAAACACAGACTGGGATAGTTTCAAAATTCAGTTGGATAGTTTAATAGATCTCAAAGTGCCATTAAAAACTCCAGAGCAGTTAGACTTTGAAGTTGAAAATTTTATATTAAAAATTCAGCAGTCAGCCTGGCAGAATACTCCTGAATCCATAAGAAAGATTAGGGGTCCAACATACCCCAGAGAAATTAAACAACTCATTGCTGACAAGCGTCGACAGAGGAAAAAATGGCACCAAACCAGATCTCCCGAAGAAACGTATAGTAAATATGCTTACGAAAAAACTCAAACGCAAAATACAATTATTTAATAATACTATTAGTAAAGAATTGATTGAGCAACTGACCAGTGATCGTAGTACAGACTACTCCTTATGGAAGGTGACAAAGCAAATGGACAAACCAGTAAAGGCTATTCCTCCAATTAGAGAAATTGATGGCAAGTGGGCTATTAATAAAGAACAAAAGGCCAAAAGATTTGCTCAACACCTGGAAAGTATCTTCCAGCCAAACGAGGGTGACACTAGTACAACTTTATTATTAAATGAACTATCCGAAGAAAGCTTAGAAATTAAATTAGTAACGCCTAGAGAAGTACTTACTGAAATCAAGACTAACATCAACCCGAAAAAATCTCCTGGGTATGACCTAATCACAGGAGAAGTTCTTAGAAACCTACCACGTAAGGCAATCGTGAAACTCACTACGCTCATAAACGCTGCTTTCAGACTAAAGTATGTCCCAGATCTGTAGAAAGTTGCGGAAGTCATAATGATTCCTAAACCTGGAAAGCCACCACACGAAGCAGCATCGTACAGACCTATATCACTACTTCCTATCATGTCAAAACTTTTTGAAAAACTATTACTTAAAAGACTAAAACTGATTATACAGAAAAAAAAACTTATTCCCGATCATCAGTTTGGATTTAGGGAAAAGCATTCCACAATAGATCAAGTCCATAGAATAGTTAATACTATCGAGAAAACTTTGGAAGATAGAAAAGTATGCACCACTATATTTCTAGACGTCGCACAAGCTTTTGATAAAGTGTGGCATGAAGGTCTAATATATAAACTTAGCAAAATGCTACCAAAGCAGTTTACAGCAATACTAGAGTCATATATAACAAACCGAGGGTTTAGAATAAGACAAGAAGATACTTATTCTGAACTAAAACAAATAAATGCTGGTGTACCACAGGGTAGTGTATTAGGTCCGGTCCTGTACCTTCTCTATACCTGTGATATTCCTGTAATAGAAAACAGCACAATTGCCACGTTTGCTGATGATACTGCCATTATGACCATAGGAGAGAGTCACAAAGCAGCAACAGAGCATGCTCAAACTGTCATTAACCGAGTATATGATTGGACAAAACAATGGCGAATCAAGCTCAATGAGACTAAGTCAGTTCATATTGACTTTACAAATAAAACCCCAAAGTACCACCCGGTGTTAATTAATGGCCAAAAAATACCACATGAAAATACTGCAAAGTATTTGGGCATGACCCTCGACACAAAGCTTCGCTGGAAAGCTCACGTCAAGAAAAAAAGGGCCGAGCTAGAGATTCGCTACAAAAAGTTATATTGGCTGTTGGGGAGGCACTCCTCCCTGTCAATACAAAATAAACTTACTTTGTATAAACAGGTTCTTATGCCAGTATGGACCTATGGTATACAGCTGTGGGGCTGTACCAAACAAAGCAACTCTCAAATCATACAACGCTTCCAGAACAAAGTACTTAGGGACATCGTAAGGGCACCTTGGTATATAAGAAATGACAATCTCCACCGGGACCTTCAAATGGAGTTTGTAGATAATGTTATAAAAAAGTATGCAGAAGCTCACGAAAAGAGACTTTATCACCATGTGAATGTCGAGGCAATCCAGCTCCTCGATAGCACGGACATAGTGAGAAGACTTAAAAGAACAAAACCTTTTGAGTTAGTGCAGTGATAGTGTGTATAGCTCTCTGCTATTTTTAAAGACTTGTGAACAATGTGTCTTCCCCTTAATATTATTAGTGACAATAAGAAAAGTGTTAATGGACACGTTCTTAGCTATAACTTATCAGCTATACTTAGATTAGGTCAAAATTAAATAACTCATTAGTCTAGTTAGGCTAGATTGTAATATTCTTAAGGTTTATTGTATAACTTAGGCCTTAGACAGATCATAAAAATAAAAAAAATGGAAACTATCTTATTCCTCTTAGCATCAAAAGTACCTTAGCAATTAAATAATATTAATATTTTTTTACTTGATTATCTCATGTTTAGGGTTCCTTGTTTTACTATGGAACCCTTATTTTTTTGCCGACGGCTTTACTCAAAGACTTGGTATTACGTATATTGACTTGACTTACAAAGTTGTGAGATAAAACCTTGGCAAAGGTATACCTAGATGGTGGTAGGGTGGATAATGTTGTGGGTGATAATTTTTACACTATTATTTATCTAACAACTAAATATAGTCGTAGGGGTTGTTTCTTCTATCGATTCGATCACTAGTCACACTTTATTTCGGCTGAAACTCTTCACTGTTGACCTTTTGTGGATGTAACTTGTTGTAGGTCGTAGTTTAAGTCGAAGGATCAAAATGTAGGGGTTGTTTGTAAGTTGTAACCTTCTACATTTAATTGAATTGTAAGTTGTATCTACGTCACGGGATGTGGTAATTGAAACTGTGTCCGATTCCGTAGAGAGCGTTTATTGCACTAAAAATAATAAATCATAAGAATGTAATTAAAGCGAGTGTGTCGCGCGCGCAGGCGCAATGTCTGCATAATTTCTAAACTATTGAAATTCCATGTTCCATTTCCACTTGCTCGTACAATAGTTGATAGATAGCATGTACCAATTATAATAACTTATTAGGTAAAGGCATAATATAGACATGTTTTATGTAATTTAAAATATGTATTTTTTAAGGAACATGAATACTGAAAACAACTAGATAAATCTTGAAACTTTTTCTTAATTTTAGACATTCGACGAATGCGTGGAGAAGGGGCAGCCGGATTGCGACCCTAACAACATGTGGCTTCAAGTGCCATTCTTCTGTGGCCACTCATCACAGTGTTGGTATGTTAATAATTTTCAATTATCTTATATTATATAATAAACGTGATATTATGTATGTTTGCTACACAAGAAGGATGACGACTAGGTTAAGTAAATAAAATTATATTAGTCCATCAGTAAGATTGTCAAAATATAACGGGTTCTTATTTTTCCTTTTGTCAATCAAGCAAAAAATAAAGATAAAGCGCGTAAAAGTTCGGGAGTCACTTCTAAATAAAAATTTGTACCAAGACGTGACGTCATGCGACATATCAAATCATGTAATTCTCTGTAATTATAATTATGTGAAACATGAAAAAATACGTGTCAAATATTTTTTGATAATCAAGCTGATAGACGACGGAAATGAGGTTAGTCTTCTCGTCATCCCTATTTTGCTTTCCGCCAAACGGGATTAGGAGCCGTTCATATATTACGTCATAGTCATTGCAAACCTGACAGTGCGTGTTAAAAAAAAAGCGGAACATAGGTGGAGAAGGGGGTTCAAAATTAAACTTAAAGGATAATTTTAATGCCGTCTTTTTGTACCCGTGGTATGATGTTTATTCCTCTTTGATTAAATTCTAAAGTCTATGCAGATGAAGTCGTGAGCAGAAGCTAATAGATGATAATAATAATTACATAGTGTAGGTAGTTGGTATGATTTAAACTCATACCATTTCATAGTGAAGGTGAGGACTTAAGACCTGTTAGATATAGGGTTGAGTTTATGAGCATTGGACTATGAAAACTTATGGACATGACTTTACAATTATGTTAGGCTGAAATAACAGATATTTACTAACCGTTTTTTAGGCTCGTTATCAGTTCTTCCTTTTTTAAGTTAGTTAATCAGTACTGATATAATTTATTACTAGTTTTGGTAAACCAGATTATTTTTATAGATTTATATAATCGTACCTAGTTAATAAATGAGGCCATATTGTAATAGGAAAATTCCCGTTAAATACTATAAAAATTCAAATTATTTTAACCAAAAATTACTTTCATTAATAATTACATTTATTATTCACAGTAGTTGTTTGGTGAAAAAAAAATAATGACCTTTCATTGGAATTTGGAACAGATCAGTATTTTTTTAATTCAAACAAGTAACTTGTGATGTTTGTTATAAGTAAATATTACGTGAAATTATCTGTATTTCTTTTTTAAAATACAACGTTATTGGCCGCTTAGCACGGCGATGGCATAGACCGCGTCCTGTCTAATTGAATTTCATCTATATTTTAGATTGTCATAGGATATGTAAAAACTTAAAAGCATTTGCCTAATTTAAGTAGAACCGATTTCACGTCACTCAGTGAGCTGTCAAGGCTTGGAATTTCGTTAAGAGGATGATGCTAACAGTATTTTGTAACGCTGTAAAAAAATATGGCATTTATTGTATTTGAATTTCATAAACAGTTATTTTACTTTTATGGAACCGAGGAAAACTAGTTCCATGCCCTAGTATAATCCATGCTACTAAAATATTGTTATCAGGAAACCAGGCAACCACTGGGCACTGCAGCAAGCCAAGGCGAACCTAGTCAACCACTACCTGGTAGTGGGTGTTACGGAGGAAATGCTGGACTTCATCACAGTGCTCGAAGCGGCCCTGCCCAGGCTCTTCAAGGGTGCCACTGAGCACTACTTAAACAGCAACAAGTCACATCTAAGACAGACCAGCTCAAAACTCCAGCCTAATCAAGACACGATCGAACGGATACAGCAGTCTAATATCTGGAAGATGGAGAACGAGTTGTACGAATTCGCTTTAGAACAATTCAAATTCGTCAAAAAGAGGTTGCTAGTTAAAGAACCCAATAGTGTTGCGCAGATATTTTTCTATGAAAAAATTAGGCCAAAATGAAATTACGCCTTACTCGTGACTGTTTTCGCTTTTAACAGTCGGTTCGTCCTTGCGTTTTTGAAACTCATCACGTTTTTAGAGAGAATCATATCACTGGTGTTTTATATTAAATAGTTTTAGGTAGTGTAGGTTGGACTAAAAGGGTAAACTTAGGTACAGTTCTTGTGATTCTCGAACGAAGGTGACGTTTACTTGTGGTATTGATGAGGGCATTGCTTTTGTATTGTGCTCAGTAATTGGTAAACACAGGCAAAGCTTATCTCAGATGGCGCTAGGGTGTTTGGTCTTGTCAACCATTTTCAACCAATGTTCACGTATACAGGGTTTCCCATTAACTCAAGGATAACCTTGTACCTACATATTATATTCATCACGGTGACTTTTAAAAATATGCATATTTTTTGTCTTTCTATACAAATTCCATCATGATCATCATTTCAGCCACTGACGTCTACGGTTGAACATAAGCCTCCCGTAGTGATTTCTAGATTAGCAGGTTGGAAGCGGCCTGCATCCAGCGGCTTGCTGCAACCTGTACCAGGTCGTATGTCCACCTTGTGGGTGGACGTCCTACGCTGCGCTTACCGGTACGTGGCCTCCATTCCAAAACTTTTCTGCCTCATCGGCCGTCAGTTCTGCGTATGTATGTTCAATCCGCTGTTTGGTAATTTTGTATGGGAAGTCTTTAAACTATCATGCGATTTGCAAAAGTCGTAGAACAAAAGATGTTCACCATGATTTATAGAATATGTGGTTACAAGGTTATCCTTGAGTTACGGGATGTATACTAAAGAGTACTATATTTATATCAAGGAGATCCGACATGTACTGTGACGTCTCAGTACACGCCCGCCATACATTTTTCATTGTATAAAGTAGATTTAGAAAGAGACAGGTATATCTTAATTTCGAATTACTGTGTTACGGTTATTTTTTTACCTAAAATCAATTTTGTTTTTACTATTAGCACATGTATTAGTCACGCCGTCGTCTCTTTTAATTCAACTCAATTCAATTCAATATATTTATTGCGTTCTATTCTTTCTTTGGACGCCCCATACGGCGATACCTATATACGTATAACAACGGACCTAAATTATTTATTTACAAGTAAACCTTACCTTTGTTCGTGTATTCCAAGAACTGTAAATTAATCAAATTGACATTACTTAATCAATAAATAAGCAATTTATATCAATGTTATAGTAGTTAAATCGAATAGTTAAGACTATAATTATTGCCACTGATATTGATCTAGGAGATGTTTAGGCTACTGAAATGAAACTTGAATTTGATGTTCTGTTATTTTACTTGTCATTGTGTCATAACATCAAAGCGGCAGAGCTGTATATCGCGATGAAAAACGAGTTTCGTTACAGTAAAAAAAACTACTTAAAACACTTAAATATTTTATCATTCCATGCAAATGCATGTCATTGGTAGTTACTTAAAGACATGTTACATACCATTGATATTTTAATTTTTATACTAAAACTACTATATTTTACTTTTTTTACATTTTGTTTACTATATGTACTTACATAGGTTTAATTATTACTTGACATTGAATATTACTTAGGTATCATTATTTTTGTAATTTTTACGTTGATCAGAGCAGTGCCGAGCACTGAAGAGAAAGAGACAATGCTTTACAAAATTTCAAGATCGTAAAGCGTGATCTCTTTTACTCACACGCCTACAATATGACCAGGAATGGTATCTCTAATGGTTATTCACACAGGCAGCTGTAAATGATTTAACAATAATGTATGTCTTCTCATCTTAAAAGGAAAAACAGAACATTAACACAAAACACCAAGTAAAAGAAGTTAAGCTTCCTTTATACAATACGTGTCCCCGAGCGATGTCAACGTGTGCGTTGTTCGAGTACGAATTGTATAAAGCTTGACTTCTGTATACCCATAACTATTATTTATTCTATGATATTAAGGTGGACTTGCGCGCCAACGGATTGGCTTACTACGAGATGATATTGTTTCTCTGTCAATGTCATACAATATAAATATTTGAAATCATTGAAAAACAAACAAGATGCTAAATCTCCGTCTTCTTTTTAACTGCTTTACCGATTTAATTCGCTTATAAATTAAATTTAAACGCCAACTTGATAGCTATAAACTGTGCCCAGGGATTTTTAGCAAACAATTGCGTCCATGCGAAAACTAGTATTATTTTCCCCAATTTTTACTGCCTGATAACAGTAATTGTCGTAACAGCCACGTTCGATTCCGCGCTGTTATGAACCCTATTTAATGAGTTTTCGTACGATATTCGTACTAACACACGTCGAGTCGCTAATTTTGGGGCACCATTCGCCTTAAATTCGCCAAGATGCGCAAGCGCAAGTGGACTTTAAAGGACCACGTTGTTCGTCTTCTGTTTGTTTTCATGATTTTTGCGTCAAATTAGTGCGACCCTCTGTTGACAAACTATAAATAATTAAAGGATTCCACTTGACCGGCCCGATACTAAAGGTTTTTTTTTTTAAATATTTACAGCTACTGTGTGGTAGTACCATTAGATTTAAGGTATTTTTCTTTTTAACTTATCATGTTCCTTTCTTATTAACTTATCATGTCGTTCCTTAACGTCGTCTTTAGCTAATAAAATCATAACCCCGCTTAGAAACAAAGTTGTTAGAAAGGAAAGGTTATTGTAGTGCCTAAAGAATTAAAACTATGCTAGTTAAGAGGTTAAAAATACCAAAGTTATATCAAATTTTCCGTTTAGGCACTCAAGTACCTGAAAATAAAAAACTAATGTCTCTACTTAAAAGTTCTTAGTATATAGTCAGCGTCAAAAATATACACTTTATCGTTTCCAGCCCCCCTAGCATGACCGCCAAAACACGATATGATACAGCGACATATCAACACCAACTGTAAAAATATAGATTTAGCTGCCATGTTGAATCGCCGTGCCGGTGACGTCACATGTTATGATCGCTGTTTCGATAAAATTTTAACATGGCGTCTATATCTATCATATTTAAAGAAAAACCGTTGGTCTCGATAAATCGCTATATCAGATCATATCATATCGTTTTTGGTGGTCATGCTAGGGGGTTGATTTTATAACCTTGTATTAAGTGTCGACGTTTGCTAAAAGTGTATACTACTAAAACACTGTATATAGGTATTGTAAGAGTAGTTACATTTAATAAAGCTTTAATGTATTGCACCGATGTAGATGCTTTGCAAAACAATTGACGATCGCTATAGTTTTGTGGTTCGCGCTCCGGCCAATAAAGCTATCGTAGCGTTTTCAAATCCCGGGCAGGTGTTTGTATGATGTATCTGAATTACAGTACAGTCAACACCAATAGTAGCGTAGTATCAGAATTTTCGATAAGAACCGCATTGCAAAACGTATCACAACATTCTGCTAAAATCACTTCGCAAAAGTGTAATAAGGTTATTGTGAAATTTATAAAAGTCTGTACTTTTGGGAGTTAGTTTTTGATCAGCTACTTTTAATGCTGACTGTACATAATGTAATATTTTCACGGCCTCGAAGTAAGAAATAACACTTGTGTTAAACACACCAGAAAACAATATTACTTGCCCGGGGCGTATCGACGTAAGAAACCCAGAATCGATTACAGGTCTGCCCCCACCAAAACGCAATGTAATATACTGATTTATCGACACTTAACTGTATTTTTTTTTTAAAATATGATAGATATAGCCGCGATGTTGAATTTTTATCGAAACAGCGGTCATAGCATGTGACGTCATGGGCGGCAATTCAAAATGGCGGCTATATCTATCATATTTTAACTGTTCGTGTCGATAAATCGCTGTATCATATCGTGTTCTGTTGGTCATGTTACGAAGTGGTCAGTTTAGGATACTTTTTTTGAATTGGCTTGCATCCGAGTGCAAGCTTCAGCGACAGAGTGGTAGGGGGGGCCAGGGGCGCTAGCTTCAGGGATTCGCACTTTCCAGCCTGCAGACCGCTGGGATCCTATAAAATGAGCCTTGGGGGCGCAAAATTATAATCTAAATCAAATCTACGATGCTGTCTGTATCAAATCAAACCTATCACACTTGAAGCTAGCCATTTGAAAAAAATCGTTTCCCAAATTGACTTGACCAGACCGGCAATCGAATACTAGACCCTTGCGCTCAAAGCTACGTCCACCACTACTCCGATCGGGTCGTCATTTGTATTAGTTACTAATATAGAACAATTTATGTATATAATTGTATACTAATACTTAAATGCAATCATTTCTGTGTTCATAGAATGTTAATTAATTTTAATCTGTATATTTTGATTTTAATTATTTGTTAATTTTGTAAAAGAAAAGACAATTGGTAAAGTCTTATTACGACGGTGAGTGCTCAAGTTTATTTGTGCTTAATTTGTATTTAGGAAGACTTAATGAGTTTCCATTAATTAAAAATAATATGTTGTATATGTCGCAGCCGACTGGTTAAAATAGCCGTATAATTGCACGGCTAGCCAATTTATTAAACAACGCCATTCAACCACACGCGTAGTTTTTAGTTAAATCGTTATGATATTTAAAACATTTAACATCACGGCTGACTTAAGGCTCAGGGTAAGGACAATACATGTAAAAGAGGTGTTTTTGTACAAGTTTTCTGGTGAAAATACTGGATATAGGATGTCGAA
Organism: Anania hortulata; assembly: GCA_963576865.1. NCBI lineage: Eukaryota > Metazoa > Arthropoda > Insecta > Lepidoptera > Crambidae > Anania > Anania hortulata. The sequence continues at coordinate 3,005,543 of OY756388.1, read as the reverse complement.
ATTAATATATCATGTAACTTATATGTTGAAATTTTCCTGATGTATCTAAATATAATTTCTTATTAACACTAAAAAAAATTTCAGAGTACAGCGAATATCGCGAGCTTGTACACATTTATATTTTAAACGTTTTTGTTTAGTTTCAAAGTTGGTTTAGTTATTATTTATAAATTTCGTGCCTTTAGGTTGAAGTATTTTTTTAAAATAGTCAACAAATTAAGAATTATAAGGATTTTTAATAATTTTACTCTTAGTCTTACTTTGCCATGAGCGGATATTTTGCTCGCAATGATAATTTATTTGCACAGGAGCGCAAAGGATGGATGTTTAGTCTGCGAGAAGCATTTGTACTATCTTAGGCACGTAATAGATGTCGCGCAAGTCGACGCTAAATGCTCAAGGTCACTTGCCTTACCCGTCGCCTTAAAAGCCGCCTTAACATTGAATTAGTTTATTTCTTCGCCACCGCGGCGCTGTTTCGTTTTGTTTACAAAATGGTGGTAACTGCAGGTGTTTTGAAAAAAATGACAAATGGCCAAAAAAGTTCCCAATATTATTTAGAAGTACAAATAATGGGAGTTACCTACCAGCGTTCAAGTGAATTAAAATTATTAACCAGCTAGCTGAGTGTCGTCTAGCTGAACTGTTGAACGTTCTGTTCAGCCATTTGGCTATTTGACATCTAGACATGTGTTTGAATGACGTTGTTCAATGAAAGGGCTAGGTGTGCAATTAACCGGCTATTTTAACCAGTTGGCTGCGTCATATACATTTTGGTCGATTAGCATTTACACTTTAGAATGTAACTGTTGTTTTTTTATAGATTTTAATAGTGAAATAAAAACCACAATATAACAATTGAGGTACTCATTAAAGTCGCATGTATATTTGAGTGACTTTATTTTAGTTCTTAAACCGTTTTTTTTTTGTAATAAAATACAGTAGATGTCGAGAAATAATATACAGGGTTATATTGCAAAGGGGTGCCAAATTTTGTTTCGAAAAAAAAAGCTTTAAAATATCAGAATATAAAGTCAATAGAGAGACTACGAAAGCCGCGCGGTCTATCATCAGAGGCCAGCCAGGCCAGAGGTAGGTACGGCGAGCCAACAAGGACCTTACACAGTGCACATACGATGCAATTTTTTCACAATTCTCTAAATTATCCACGCGTACGATTTTTAACAGCGGACAGGAATAATTAAAAGTTAAAAAAAAATATGTTTTTTGTTCTTTGCATAGTTCGATTAAGTTACTGATTCTGAGCCACTCCTAAAGATTTGGCACCCCTTTGCAATGTAACCCTGTACATACATCAATCCTCTGAAAGACAGAGAGATATCTTAGCAGGGCGTATAGATAGGGAAGACAGGATGTGCAGGGAGAGAATGTACATACTTTTAATGTAAAGTAAATAATAACCACATATCACATACGAACTAAGGTTTTCTCAATCCGAGTACGCTCTACAAAACCGTATTACTGTTCTACTTCTAAAGATCGATTTGTTATTTCTTTATGAATACTGTACCGAAGTATCAATTAACTACTTACATGAAAACCGTTTGTTACTGCCCGTAGTCTTCGATCAAGAATACAGTAGATAACTGGTCAGTTACTCAAAGACGGTAAATGTATACCTCAGAAGCATACCGGCGTAAGTTGTATAAAGTCATTATGCAACATACGCCCGAATGCTTCTGAGCTGAATAACGCTAAACTTCAAATTGGGGTCTTATTTTGATTATGTTATTCTGTACTTTATTTCTTAGACCTTAGAGTTGTATTTATAAGTAGTAGCTGCAGACGTGTCAAAATAAATTGATACCGGATTTTCACGAACGCGTGTGAATATCGTCACAAACAAAACTGCGCCCTAACGTTTGCGGTTAAGGCATACGTTAGAACTAAATTATTGGTTGTTTTATAGTCCTTTTTTCTACTTACGGTACCATATATTACGGTACCATATTAATTTGAGTACTGTTTTTATAAGCGAGACGTTGTCTAGTGTATTCTTGATCGATGCCCGTAATATATTTAAAAAACCTGACTAAGCTTTACCCTCAGTAAGCCTATCAACCCAATCTGTGTAAAGCCGCAGCCACACTGCTGTATGCTAAATAAGAATAATTTTATTTAGCACTAAAATTTAATGGATCACCGCCAGGCATTGAGCACATGCGATGCGGCAAGCCCTGATGTGGACTACAGCTTGGCCAGATCGCCCAGTTTGAAGCGCTCATAAACATTACATCAATATAATTAATCTATTAAAAAGTGGTGTTTAAAATAACTTAAGCTATGGGCCTACGGGTACTAATCAATATAAAGATGCTTCCACACCGTAGTAACTCAAAGCGTTACATAAACTTACCTAAATCAGTGCTCTATAAAAACTAATTGCGGTGTGAAAGCACCATTACATCATGATTAAAATTATTGACAGACATGCTTAAAAAGCATTTGCTACATACTGGCATGTATAAAGAAGCATTTGCTAATACTGAGCATGCGTAATTCGAATATGCTCATAAATCAGCAGTCGTTTGATTTTCGAACATGCTTACTATAGTGCTGGTGGAAGGGGGGGATTGGCGTGCCCTAAGCGCTCTTATTCGCTATGTGCAAAGTGGGCGGTAGGGGGGGCGTCAAATCGATCGCAGTACGCTATTTGGCAGAAATGTGAAATAATTCTGGACTGTCATGTGTCAAATTGCTATATTTCCATAGAATTTCATACTAACGTTATTAAGTATTTTTAAGTAAAAACGTTAAAATTCGCGATATGGGTCACAGTACTGTTGTGTTATAAAGTGTAGAAACAATAGGAAAAACAGTTTGCATGTTTTATTCGTTTCCAACATCAAGATGGAAATTAGAACATAGAAATAAATGGATAGCTGCTGTGAAAAGTAAAAAGTTTGTAAGGGGTTTGTGTCACCACTTATTAAGTAGCTTTGTCCGTTAGTTCTAAGCTCTTTAACGTCTCTTACTTGCTGTGCTAATACTAATTCTTTCCCTTTTTGCACAGTTTGTGATCGAAAGTTATTCATGTTGTATCAATTCAAATCCCGTACGTATTTTATATTTTAGTTCAAGTAAGAAAATCACTTATTATAATATCCACAAACTTTTTAGATATTTTCATCTAATTTCGAAGAAAAACAAGCCGAAAATTATTCTCAAACCATCCAGTTGCCATAATTTGAGAGGTCTTAGTCCAAAATAATTGTGGTCACTAGGGGTGCTGTCATCGCGCACACAGCGAATAAGCATGCTCTTTAATCTTATTGCAAAATAGCATTCTAAATTTGAACAGTTGCTGAGCATGCTAGTACTAAGCATTATAAAAAGCATGCTGTTTTATAAGCAAGTCTGTCAGGTACCTTATCTGAATCTTGTTTGTTTATAAATCGAATGTTGTGATATTTTTTAATCCATCCACGCTTGTTAAGCAAGCTTATATTTTGTTATTTTTGCAACTTAGTGCTGTGTGAACATAACGACTCATTTTTATTGTTGTTAAACATATTTTTGTGTGCATATAATTATGTCGGGAATTGTATAAGTTGTAATTTTATAAATGTATAGAGAATAATTAAAATATAATCTCAATTGTTCTACTTATCTAGTTATAAGCACTTTTTAATGTGAATTGTTTGATGTGTAAAGGGACCACGCTTAATGATAAACTGGTCGCCTAGTCAAAGAGTTTTTTCTGTGAAAATTATAGATCGAAATATACTTACCTACCTATTCTGCATAATCTACTTTGAATGCGTTTTAGGCCAACTTGAAACCATATTTATAGTATTTTTGCAATTAAGTATATGTTATAGCTAATTTGACGAACTTCGTAGCCGAGAGGCGAGCATACCGGACTTAGTGTCGCTATCTCTCTGAGGTCCCGGGTTCGATTCCCTGTCTGACACCCAGCGATAGCGATAGCGACACCAAGTGTTGTATGCTCGCCTTTCGGCTACGGATATACAAATATACATAGCCTGGCCATAAATACTATTACAATTAAAAATTAACGAAGTATTACATTTGAATTTAGAATCTGTCATTTGGAGTACGGCTTGCTCTAAACGCCATGATGATTTGGATTCCCTAAAACAATCTGTACGATTGGCAGTGAAGAATTTCCACATGGAAAGAGTGCGTGCTTCTATTGATAACTGGCCTCAACGTTTAAAGGACTGTATTGCAGCCAATGGAGACCACTTCGAATAAGCTTTTAATATTTTTAATTGTTTTATTTTTATGTATTAAACTAACACACTGTAAAAGTAATAAATGTTATTTGCAATAAAAAATATTTTTTTTCTTTTAGTATTTATGGCCAGACTGGGTATTATATGCGCAGTCAAAAGACCAATTATAATCATGTTCTCTAAGTAATGAATTAAGCTCCTTGTGTAACCAGTAACCAGGACAATGTTACCAGAGGCGTCTACTAACAAAACCAGTCAACCAGACCCAAAACCCCAAGTCAATTTAGAATACGAGTTATTTTCTATATTGGCCTACTTACACCAAGGAAAAAAAAACTTTAAAAAATTTCAACTGCCTCTGGTGGGATTCGAACCCACCACCTTTCGCTATCCGGGCGACTGCTCTTCCAACTGAGCTACGGAGGACATAGTAATGTTGGAGAATTTCTTCAAGCATTATTGTGAAAGAAACCAAACCCGAACCTTTGTATTCAAGGCGAATCACCGCGCCACTAAGCCATCGGGTCGTCAAATATGAATTAGTTTCCATGACCGTCATGAGTCATTAACGTTCATACAATTTTATCGAACGGATACACGTTTCGTGGCATAATTAAAAGGAAAACTCGCCATATAATCTATGATAAACCCCTAGATTCCTCAACCCTAAGTCTATGTAGCTAAGGTTCAAAGTCGTTTAGCAATAGGGCAGTACAGATTTCGATAGATAGCAAACTTATAAAGGGGTGGAAATAAACCTAATTGTTGATACAATCCAGTGTTATAATAATATTATCAATGTTAAACGTTATAGGTGTTTTTTTACAATAAAATGAAAATATTTATGTTTTTGTTTAGATAGAATAGATATAGAAAATCATTTATTTGGTACAAGACAGACATTACAATGAGTCTTACAAAATATAAAATACATTAATACGGTCAGGTATCAAAATGGTATCCGCTCAGTATAGTCGTGACAGCAGAGAGCACGTCGCGACCACTGGTATTCTGCGGATGCCAATTGACTTCCTAAAGAAATTATTAATGACATATAACTTATTGCTGCTAGTTGTACAAATCGCATCAAAATCAATATTTTCAACTTATGTTGCTGTGCCTAAAATAATGTCTTTATTCTTCTTCCTAGCGTATATCCCGTCTTGTGACAGAGGCCGCTTTCGTGCTCTTTTGCCCCCACTTTGCTCTATCCCTGGCATCTTCTTCTGTGAGATTGCAGCCAGAGGCGTGTCTAGCCCATGTAGCGCCCGTTTGCAAACACCGCGCCCTCTAGGAAGCGCGTGGTCCAAATGGAATGGGCGCTAAGTAGCAAGCGGCGCGCGGTGCCCCCTAGGACCTTTGCGCCCATGTGCAACGCACACCCTGCACCATAGTTAAAGACGCCTCTGATTGCAGCTCTCCATGTCTTAAAATACTGTCTGTCTTTGATAATTTTAAAGATCTTCAAATTAATTCCAACAGACTGTCCCTAAATAATAGATCAACGTTTAAGGAAGTTAGCTTAAATACAGACGACCTCCGTAGCCGAGAGGCGAGCATACCGGACTTGGTGTCGCTATCTCTGAGGTCCCGGCTTTGATTCCTGGTCGGTCAATGTAGAAAAATTCTATATTGTCTCGGGTCCGGGTGTTGTGATACCGTCTTTGTTTCTGGTTTCTGTAACACAAGTGCTTAAGCTACTTATAGAATCAGAGCAATGTATGTGATGTTGTCCAATATTTATTATTATTATTTATTCAATAATGTTATTCTAAAACTGTTTTATATACCCTCTTCGTCCTTGCTTAAAACTATGTCGTAGCCAGGTCGTAAAATTTACCAATTCATGATGTGACCGATTATTTCATAAAATGGTGGTATTTCATGATATGGCTAACCAAAACTGACCATATCGTTTAAACGTCAACATTCGATGTAGTGTCAATCCACGTTTGGCCATATCATTAAAATAAAAATATGTTTATAAGTTACGTGAATTTGTTTAATAATTGTAATCTTGGTCGATAGATAAATTAAACAATTCAAATAGTTATTATTTTTTAACAAAACTAATAAATAAAAACACTTGAATGGCTAAATAACCTAACTAACCGCTCAAATTACGTTTCGATCTCCTTGATTTTTTGACGTTGCGCTCGGTTTTTGAGTGACTTTCATAAAAATCGCCTAGCTTGGTGTCGTAACGATATTTCACTGCACTTTCACCTTAAATTTACACATTATTATTCACTTTTAGAATAAAATATTTGTCCGCCGCCATTACTTATCACAAAAATAAAGCAACATTAGCGCCTCTACCGGTGGGTAATGTAACAATTTTACGATAAGATCACTAATGTTTGACCATTTCATAAAGTATTCGTGCCTTTAGCTATTTATATCGTCAAACGCTGAGTATTCATTGATCTGGTCAGACCACATCATGATGTAGGCAGCGTGTTCTGTTTTATATCATGAAATACCACCATTAATGAAATGATCGGTCACATCATGAAATGATCAATTTTACGATATTCTTTTTTCGATTCGACTTTTTAGTCTCTTCAGTTTCGATTTATCTCAAACCAAATTACCGTAATTTTATAGTAGTCACAAAACAGTGTCGATCCAGTCCCAGTAACATTATTATCAAAAACGGTATTCTCGTAAACCTATAATCTAACGTGAAATTGTAAAAAAATGGGATTTAAAAATCTTATTTCCATTTTCAGTCGCATTACGAAGTATAATTTCATATGTTGAGTTTAGAAGAAAACCGTTTATGATCTTAATTTAAGGATCAAAATTACGGGAATTGGGCTTCTGATTGGTTAGTTCTCTGAAGAGATTACGTAGCTACGTAGATCCTAATTTTTTTTTTTAATTACGGAAATCGAGCTTCTGATTGCTTAGTTTTCCAACGAGCTGCTACGTTGATACGTATGAATACAGTCTGATACTCTATATTTATATAGTGTCTAAATATAAAACCTAAAAGACAAATTTATTGTTGAATTTTTCCCGGCGATTAAATATGGCCTAGTTTCACTTTTTAAAATGCACTTGTTTTTCTTATGTGCACTAGAAATAGAAAATCACACTGCATTTTTAATTATTCTATATTTTAAAATATTACTATCTCTTACTTCTTGCACGTACTCGTATGTAACTATAACCATATGAAATATTAGGTGAAACATTGACGACGTATGTTATTTTTATAGTCTAGAATAATAATTTAATAGTAGTTAAGTGATAGAATGTTCTTCCATTTATCATATTGTGATTCTGATTATATCAGCGTTGTATGTATATAATCTATAACTTATGAAATGTAACACGAAATAAACTGTCTTAGTTAGGGCAGTCAGTATCCTAAAATTAGAAGGTTATTCTACTCATCATCATCATCATCATCATTTCAGCCATAGGACGTCCACTGCTGAACATAGGCCTCCCCCATTGACTTCCAGATTGGCCGGTTGGAAGCGGCCTGCATCCAGCGTCTTCCTGCGACCCTTACCAGGTCGTCTGACCACCTTGTGAGTGGACGTCCTACGCTGCGCTTGCCGGTACGCGGCCTCCATTTTAGAACCTTTCTGCCCCATCGGCTGTCAGTTCTACGTGCTATGTGCCCCGCCCACTGCCACTTCAGCTTGCTAATCTGTTGGGCTATTGGGCGTTGGGTTATTCTACTGCTTTTAACTAATATCTCTGTAGGTTGGTCGAAATCTCAAAAGGGTAACTTTTCCCATACACTAGGAAAGACGGGGATAGTTGTCTATAGGGGTAGGCTGACTAACTTTAAAAGAATACCTTTTATATTAAGTGTTGCATCATTAAACTGGGTGCCGAAAGTTGTTTTTGCATTTTTCGCGCTTAGTTGGATGACGCCATCGAGTACATGCCTTATAGAGCAGCAATACGAACCATCTTTCTCCGAAACTAGTAAGTGATTTTTCACTTACATGTAGTATGAAATGACAAGTCCTGTCAACTCTCGCCCATACAAAAAAGTACAGATACAAATTAAAAAATGTGGGACAATTTTCCGTAGGGTATGTACTCCATGGAGGACGCATATCAAAGTCTTAAACTCTTTTGACAGTTAACCTGTAGTCAACTATCCCCAATCTCCCCTATAACAGACGCCCGACTATTTAGTATGGGAATTGGGAAAGGCATTTTTTTCCAATATGCAAATGTTGGACTATTTGAGGTGTTGTAATCGAGCAGTGTTAGCCCCAAAGAAAATATTAAATATGTCACGTTTTGTCACCTGACAAATAATAATTTAGAGGCCGATTTTTCAATAGCCAGATAAACTTTACTACGAAGAATAAGTTTAATATATTGTCAGTTTTGTATAGGATATGTGACAAAACGATAATTTTATTTATCGGATAAAAGTAATTTGGCGTTTGAAAAATCGGCTCTAAGTAGAATAATTTAATATACTAAAATGAAAGTTAGTTCTGTTCTAACACAAATGTATGTATTGTTCAACCGCAAAAACGAATGTCACTAATGTAATCTTAAAGCCTAAAATAAGGACTGATAGCGGCCACAATAGTGTTCTTAATAAAAAGAGTTTATTTGTGTCGTTATGTTTTTTGTTAGCATTAAACTTTTTGATTTATTATAAAACATAAAAGACACTAAAAATATTATTCCATTTAATACAAAATCCAAAATATGCTCAGATATGTTCTAAAGCTGTTTAAGAATATACTTATTCTCAAATTTTAACTGAAAAATAATAAACGTTGCTAAATGTTGTCGTCCAGGCGCAAGTGACCGCCCGAAATTTACTCAATTCTAACTCTAATTCAGTCACCGACTACTCAAAAACTTAAAAAGTGAAAAAAAACAAATTAATAAAGATTTTAGGTTTTTTTCCCGAAAGTTTTCTATGAATAATCAATCAAATTTGGGCGGTCACTTGTGCCTGGGCTACACTGTTTAATTAAATTGTACACTTAGTTATCACGTATAATGTTAAATATGTATAAAATTAAAGTCTACTACTTTAAACACACGCACTTAAAACGAATGCACACAAAAAAGGTACTAAATATGTAAATAATACAGAAAATAAGTTCTGTTTCGATATAACTGATAATGTATCTATGTTTTACATTCAAATTATACTGTTGTTTCAGCACTCAAAGTAGATCTTCATTAAAATTGTTTGTGTAATAAACTGACATTATACACGCCTTCATTTTTCATTATATTCCCGTTAATATTCCATAATAGAGATGGATTGTACTGCAAACAAAATACATTACTGTTATAATACGAATGCAAGTCAACACTACAACACGTTGGGCGCCAATGTTTTTTATCAAATATTTTGATACGTTTACATAATTTTATTAACTACACATATTTATCATCACTTTCGATTTCTAAGAAAAAATGATTTCATTCTACTATGACTCGTTCCAATTTACAACAGAAATCAATCAAATGTTAAGTTTTAATAAGATAATTACACACTACCACAAAATATCGTCAAATCGTATTTGAAATGATATGTAAACTACGTATAATTTCTAAGAACTTTGTCTTTCAAGTTGCCTAAACGTATCAATTATCGAATGTGTAACGTGTATGAATAAAGTATCGTCGTCCTCCGGCTGTCTGACTCACTGAAAAATTATTGACCCTAATCGAAACTTAAGCTCCTGTTTCTTAAGGTGAGCAAATATTCCATTAGTCACTGGTGGGCTCATGCAGAACGCCTTGCATTTTGTACGATAATTACCCACTCACGCAGTAGTTTCATTCAGGGGGACGTCGCTTTAATTATTCAATTGATTTTTTCTCTCGTTCTAAAGCGGTAATTTGGCTTACGAAGAAAAGAGACCAACGGCATTTTCCTTAGTGAGCCAGTGTGAAACCAAGGTGTGAGTGTCAGTTGTGTTTTAGGCGCGAGGAAGAGCGGTTGGCCCGCGATGCCAACTAGATTTATACCGCTAGCAGAAATGCTATCACGAAGGCACAACTTTCGAATAACTAGGAAGAAGTCGATCAGCTAAAAAGTTGAAGTTTTTAAGATGAGATAGATTCATTTGAATTTATAAATTTTTATGTTTAGTTTGTTTTGAGGTCTGTTTACGAAGGTCGCGTCCTTCAATCGATAAACTATTAATTGTGACATCGTGTGATTGCCCGTGGCCGGCAGACAACACCGCCGGACGCGCGTTTTGGATACATTTTTATATATTAGTGCCAATTTACTGTAGTTATAATATTTTTATTGGACATTGGTGTCGTAACTTTGCAGCCGAAGAGATTTGCTTTTAATATTATCTTCATGGAATATGGGCATCTGTTTGGACACTGGTAAGATTATTCTATTTAATTTATAGCTTTATTAAATACTGTTTATACTACTACTGTGTGAATTGATTTAAATAGAATTTATCTCAATTGTTTTATTTCGTATCTTTATAATATACTTACTTGTGAATTTTAGTAATTGAGTAGTATTTTGGAATTTCTTAATATAAGTAATCATTCAGTCCAGCAAGACGCAATATAGTTTTTATTGTTACGCGATCTCATGCGGCCAAATAAGCTAATTTACTATACCAAAAAGTATTGTCTACGCGCAACACGCGTGAAAGTTTTGCATAACCACGTGTTGGGCGCCAATTTAGATACCTACCGAAACTATTTGGAACATTGATAAAGCTTGTTCTATAAATAGCTTGTCTTGTAGAGCATATTTATTTTCACATTGATTGCATTCTTCCTTAGATGCATAATAATAATATAAAATCTGCCTTCGGGAATGGAAACATTTTGCAGTTTAGTTAAATTTTAAACTAATCGTAGTTTTCATTAAGTGGTATTTTAAACCTTTATAATACTTTTAACTTATTTATTTATTTTTGTTTAATGTATCCTACATTTTTGCATAATAATAATGTAGTAAATACATACAATACTGGATGATTCGTTAGTTAACGTTCTCCATTATAAAGGATTTAATGACTTTAAATGTTTGTTTGCAAATCAGTTTTTAGATACAGCTTAGAATTACACACTGCAGATGCATAGATACTCATTATTGTACACTACACAAAATAAGCAATAGTACTATGTGGGTGTATTTTAATTATTTATCTATTTTATGGTGGATATATACTTTAGTTACCACCGCACACAACATTATTTGTGTATTTCAAAGACTGACTGGTAAAGAATGCTTAAATAGTATACCATTAGGTTCGTCAATCGTACTCACTTGTTGAATAAAGTTTAGATACATTTAAAAATCAGAATCGGCCTTACAAATCTTCTTATATTCTATATAAAAATAATCAATATATAATCAATATAAAACTAAGTTGGGTTGATTACACTATTTACAAGTCAAGAATGGGTAGACCGATTTTATGATTTTTAATTTGTTGGATTTCGCTACCCTGAATAGCGGAATAACTACCTATTCAAATATCGAAATAATTAATAAATAAAAAAAACTAATGACGAGGCGGTACGAAGTTCGTCGGGACAGCTAGTGATAAATACTTAAAAGCGGATGGTACCTTCTTGGATATTTATTATACTTGCAGAACCTTCATAAATGTCATTTAATCGGTATCAACCCATATATTACTTAGAAATTAAGATAGAAACCACACCAACTGTCATGGTCTCGAATTTAGTGATTGACATCGTTGTGTTACGTTAAAAACACAACGATGTCACAAATTGTATTACAAATTTAGAAAAGTCTGTTTTTTGAATTGAATAAAAACAGGGAATCAAGCCTTTTGCGCTTATGATACTTATAGAAATCTAATGGTATTTTAACCCGGGTTAGGATCAATTTAAATTTATTTTAAAAAAGCGAATAGTCTATAATAACTTGTTTCCATGATATGAATAGATTACATCATAATCTGAAAACGGTTACCGATTATATTTAATAAAAAACTATTTTAATTTAACTAAATATATTTTATTTAGAACAAAAAAATGATGAGTTGGAGGACACTGACGGAGACCGCAGCCGCCGCGACAGCGCGAGGGCCGGCCGCGCGACGCCGCCCGCTGCTTCCTTTCCGATGCAGAACTCCAGCCACGTCAAGTTCGAGCCGCCCAATGTGCCAGTCATATTTGTCCTGGGTATGTACGAAATAAGATTTAATAAAATCCATCATCATCATTATCAGTCTTTGGTAGTCTACTACTGGACAACAATCCCCAATTGCCACAGTGAGCGGCTCTGGGCCGTTTGCCCAATTTGGAAATTTGGCTTCCCGCAATTCTGCCAGCATCCTCGCCTCCTTGATTCACGAACACGCTCTTTTTTTGAGTAAATAGTTATTAGTTTCAAGCTAGTTTATCTAGTTTGTTTATTTATTCATTATAAAAATGTTTGCTGTTTTTTTAAAATAGCAATTACAATCATTATTTGTTATACACAAATAGTACAGTAAAAACCTTACGGAGGCAGTTCTCAAGCAAACCATAAATCTCATGTTGGGCGCCATTTTAACAGTATCAATTTTCTCGATTTTACAGCATTTGATTTTTGAAGTCATTCACACAAACTGTTAAATTAACATATTACGTTTCATTCGTTACATATTTATTGGCGCCTGTTTTCCGTCCCTTTCGAATTACGGAGGTGCTTATGACAAATGTCACTTAAGATGATTGGAATGCGTCTGCATATTAATATGCTCTCTTTTTACTACCGTTGCCTCTACTGAGTAAGTCAATCAAGGTGCAAATGAAGTAAAGAACTTAATTTTTATTTTATTTAAATCTTCAAATATTTCTTCTTTTTCTCGCTCTTCTTAAATAAAGAAAGTTTTAACAAATAATTTGTGCACCATAGTGTACCTACTTAGACAATTTTTAAATGGTAAATAATGCTCTAAACCTTCATTATTATGACAAAGACAAAACTTAACTTTGACACTTCTAATAGTCTGTCTCTTCTCATTAAATGGGCTGAGAAAGATATATTTAAACCTTAATTAATTGAGTAGCGTAAAAGATTCACAGCAAAAATTACAACTAAAGCACAGACCATACTGGAAATAACGCTAAACGAAGATAAGTTCGTTTCGCTTCGCTAATATCGCCCAAATATAAGAGCTCGCAAGCTCTATAGTTTGCGGTGAAAGTAAACCCAAGCATGAAAAGACGCGGTAGCGACATAAGCGAAGCGCAACTTTTAGGTTTTTTGTTCTTAAAATAAATAGTACTTTAATAAAATTAATAAAACAAAGAATTTTCGAAAAATATTGATAAATACCTAACTTACAACCCCCCCTAAAGTAGCGTGCTAGACAAGGAGATCAGACGTACCTTGATGTCATGACAGTACACGTCTGCCATACATTTTTCATTGTAAAAATGATTTAGAAACAGACAGGTATATCTCAATTTCTAATTACTGTATTTCAGTTATTTTTTACCTAAAATCAATTTTGTTTGCACTATTAGCACTATATTTTCATTTAAAAATATAGTAAAAACAATATAATTATTATTTTCGTGTTTATTCCCTATTCTTTTTTTCCTTCCTCTTTCAGTAACCGATTAATTTTTGTGTGCCAAATAAAAATATTCTTATTCTTAAACGAAATTATCCTCGTTGCGCTTTATGAAGAAGAAATTTAAACACGAAAGAAGAAGGTTAATGTTGATGAAAACATACTATTTCTTGACTACTTGAATAATCCTAAGCCCTTTACTTTCTTTTGTAATTAACAGATGTTTACTCCATTTAGGTGGTCCAGGCAGCGGTAAGGTGACCCACTGCGACAACCTGATGCAGGAGCGGCGGGGGGCGGTACACATCAACATGACCGACCTCCTGCAGCAGTACGCCATCGGCAACGGTACAGCTAAACAGAACACCGGTTTGCACTATCTATAATAGAACACCGTCAGTGCATGCTTTGGAGTTGAGTTTTAAAGCTAATACACTTACATGTATATTCATTTGTAATTATGATTTGCAGCTAAAACACAGCCATGCATGCTTTGGAGTTACGTTTTGCAGCTAAAACACTGCCGTCCATGCTTTGGAGTAACGTTTTGCAGATTAAACACTGCTATGCATGCTTCGGAGTTACGTTTTGCAGCTAAAACACTGCCATGCATGCTTTGGAGTTACGTTTTGCAGCTAAAACACTGTCGTCCATGCTTTGGAGTTATGTTTTGCAGCTAAAACACTGCCATGCATGCTTTGGAGTTACGTCTTGCATCTAAAACATTGCCTTGCATGCTTCGGAGTTACGTCTTGCCGCTAAAACACTGCCAAGTATGCTTAATTTGCTGCTTCTATCTATACAGTGATGTGTATGTAAAGCTTAACTATCAAACCAGTGTACCTATACCTAGCGGTTTGATGCGTTCACCAATCACTTTTATCTACATAAGGCTTGCATTCGCAGCTACTAGTGGCTAAACAAGCAGCAGCCCAGGCAGCGGCAAAGTGTACTACGACACCTTAGTTTCACCATTGACATAGAACTTAGTTTCTCTATAGTGTCACAAAGCAACTTGTTAAGTATATCCTTTCTATTAATCAACTCACTTCAGACAATAGTACCGCTGGGTATAAGTCTCATATCTTTCGCTACTTTCAAATAATATAAAGTTGAGTCGAGGTCGACGACCATATAGGACCATGACCGCGATCAGTGCAATTCTACTTACCTACACAATTTTCTTAACTATAGAAATAGAAATACTTACTATCTAGTTATCATTAGGTAATGGGCCTGATTCTGTGCAACAATAAAAATTATTTTGGGGTTTGAAAAGAGACAGATTGTGAAATTCAGAACTGTCTCACTGAAATTTGTGTTTTTTTTTGTTTTTGATTGACGGTTATGTAAGTAAATTGTCTATTATCTGTATGGCAGGCCAGTATTTAGATGCCTTCTTTCAAACAAGGGATAATAGTTAATTTTGAATTATAGTTAAAAACGAATCGAACGAGTCCAAAGGTCAACTATAGCAATTGAAGAGTTCTCCTATCCAGCTCGATGATATCAAATTATATTGTCATTTGAATGTCACTTACAAAGTTTTAATTCGATACGGCAGTTAGAAGTAGGTTAAAATCGACTTCCAAAATTTGATTACATAGTTGTTTGTTGTAAGTTACAAGTGAAGTTAGTAAAATAGGCTAGTTTCCTGGGTTAAAAGAAATATTATTCTATTTAGTCCGTCAGTTAGATTATCAAAAAATATTGGACCTATATTTAGTCTTTTGATTGATCAAACAAAAAATGACGAAGATGAAGCTCATCAAAGTTTGCACGTGACGTTACACCTTGCTAAAAAGTGTCGCATGGCGTGACGTTACGCGGAACTTTAACGGGCTATCTTTATGGTTTTTTGTTTTGATTAAGAAAAGAAAAAATACGTGTCGAATATTTTCTGTTAATCCAACTGACGGACTAATTAGATTTTTTTAGGAAACTAGCCTATTGTGTTTTATTTTTTGAGAGTGGATATCTGAAGTGGACCTACTGTCTGTCACATTGGACTTAGGAAATCGATCGAGTGCATTAGCATTATTCAGTAAGTTCGTGCGCTTGACCGGTTAGTAAACATTGCAATTACAGTCCATTACAACTCTATTTAATCTTCTTGGTATATAATTAGAACCGATTTTCGGGATCTACCTTAATATACTTTCACTTATGTGGTCTATGTGCCATTGCTAACTTACCTCATGACTGACTAATATGCTGAGCCCCTTTTTGACATGTCATCTGTTTAAAAAAAAAGTTTACCTATATAAATAGGCGTTCAAAAAATTACGAGCCATATTATTTAAGGGATGACTCAGAATCGAGTGTAGAATACTGCAATAATAATTTAGAAATCCCTACCGTAAAAAAATAATGTTTTCATTCAGAAACAAGTTTAGTGTACAGAAAAAATCTATAGTTTATCTATGTAATTATTTTATCAATAATTAGAATGTGTGCCAAAATTCAAATAATTCCGTTCAGGCGTTAAAGCGTGAGTAACAAACATCCAAACACACTTCGCATTTTTACTTAATAAGTATGATATGCCTTTCCAAGAGGTGCTTGTAGCTCAGGATGGCAGCGCTTTAGTAGATCACTACTAACTTTGTTAATCATAACTAAGTTAAGTAACCCACGCCGCGGCTATGAGTGGATAGGTGACCATCCCGACCATATTAAGTGTCATTTCGGTATACGTTAAAAGTTGGCCTTGGCTAATATCGCTTGATACTAGTGTGGAGATACTATTTTAGCAGTGGACCTCCTATGGCTGAAATGATGGTGATGATGACTAGTGAAGCTTAGTGGCCTTAAGGCGGCGTGATTACATCTGACAGCAAGATTTAGTTACTAACCTTATACTTAACACCCCTCTATCAATCCGTACTTAGCCTGTGTGGTCACAAAATACTTAATAGTACTACCGTACAGAAGATTCACTCCCTAGCAAAAGTCAGGTTTAGGTATAAAAATATACCTAGACTCGCCGAGCTAATCGCATGCAAGCAAAATTGAAACTTATAACCGCGCGCGAACCGTGAATTTTCTTTGCGCGCCCCAGTTTTATGACCGAGCTGCGAACGTCGGCACGGGGTTGTCACATAAGAAGTTTTTGTATCTTTATTAGTTTTAAGATAAATAAGTAGATTAAGCATTACAAACGTTGATTCTGTAAACATACAAATTCCATCTGAATGTCGTGTGTTCGATTCCCACGGGTGTAACGGGATTAACTTTGTATTTCTAACAAAATAAAATTAAAATAAGTAAAGAAAAAAAATGTGTTTATTACAAAATTATCTTACAGTTGCTTAACTTTTAAGTATTGTTTGATTTATAGTTTTCTAGGTTTAAAATGTTCTGATTCACTATTCGTTTTATTCAGACATCCGTAAACACAGCAATATCTTTTATACGGATTACATTGACGCTTAGGCTTAGAAGACATTGCGGGTGTCGATAAGCAAAAAAATATTTTCAAGTATGTGCAAGCGCGACGTGACCGCGACTGTCGTGCGAGCCGAGAACGACATCCCTCTGCTATGCGCCGCTTCGGGCGGCGCGCTGGCCGAATATACCTAAACTGCGGCGTAACACCCCCCTGGTGTGGTGCAGTATAGCCCAAACCTCATAGTTGAAGTGAGGCTTGTGCCCTGCTGTAGGTCGTATATGGCATACTTTACGCCCACATTTTATGCCCTTCAAAATACTTCTGACGTTCTATTTTTTCCCACTAATGTTTCAAACCTTGACTTTGAACATGAAAGTGCATTTCATAACTGAATTACGGGACGCACATTTGCATAATCGCACGGGGCGTGCACTGAGTCACGCCCGCGTTATAAAATTTGCATATGAAATAATTACCGAACCATTAGCCGTCTACAGCCTACGACTATGTGGCTTGTACGTGGTCGGTGTCATAAACTACATGGTCAACAAGCCTGCCTCCCTAGCATGAGCACCAAAACACGATATGATATAGCGATATAATGACACAAACTGTAAAAATATGATAGATATAGCCGCCATGTTGAATCGCCGTGCCGGTGACGTCAAATATTATGATCGCTGTTTCGATAAAAAATCAGAATTGCGGCTATATCTACCATATTTTTACAGTTGGTATCGATATATCACTATATCATATCATATTATATCGCGTTTTCGTGGTTATGCTAGGGGGGCTGAGCCAAAGTGATGTAGGTAGGTAGGTAGGTACTTACCTTTTTATTAATAATAAATAAATCGTGTGCCGTGTGGGGACGGCCGTAAAGAATACACTTCCCCACCGCCAACAGAAGGCGTGTTGTAAAAGGCGACTAATTACTGTAGCACGAGACGGGCAGCAGCATCTGCGTTCGAAATCCTATAAAAAACTGCGCTCACCAACCCGCTTGCCAAGCGTGGTGAGTATTGACAATCCCCCCCAATGATAGAAGTCATTGGGGGAGGCCTATGTTCAGCAATGGACGACCGATGGCTGTTATAATGATGATGATGATGATGACACCAATCATCTAGCCCCAAACTAAGCATTACTTACTTATATACTTTTGTAAACATCAATGATTTACGTAAAAATTCTCATACGCATCACACAAACATTTGCCCCTTGCGGGATTCGAACCCGCAACCACTGGCTATGTAGTCCGGAGCGCGAACCACTACACCAGACGATCGTCAAACTAATAAATAACTTCTAATTATGATTATTATATTAGTTATTAATAAATAACTTTTAGTTTTCGTAGTTATCCGAATCTACTAGAAATCGGTTAAGGGCAAAAGTTTATACAGGTGTACAAAAGAATAGGACACTTCTTAAAACCACATGATCAGCTGCACATATACAACAACTTTCATTAAGGTAGCAACCTTTAAGTATTATTTTTTTATTTGATTTAAGTTTGTTATTATTTTTGGCTGTCTGTTTGCCGAGGCTACACGCCTACTCTCTCTATTATACGGCATCCGCAGAATACCAGTGGCAGTGACGCGCCCACCGCCGTCACTACCTCATACTGAGCGGAGACCATTTTGGTACCTACCATGTTTTATTTTTAAGTTTTTAAAATTTTTAAATATGTTAGTATTCTAAGGTCTAATATGTTTTTATTTTATTTTTAACGTGTATTTTATGAGGTACCAAATAAACATTTCTTCTTTCTTTCTTTCAACGTAAAAATCAGTTTTTTTTTTAGATTCCAATACATTATCATCAGTGATCGGAATAGGTAAATTGATTTGGGGTCAATCATCTCAAACATTGATGTTAATATGGACATGCCTCCGGGATTCCGGAATTTCTTAGTATCAGTTTTAGAAAAAAAGACTTATTCATATTATGCTAGCACTACCAAAGTACATCAAATCAATCTACCTACTCCGATCACCGATTATCATCGAGGTAGCGCGTTAGTTAGTATGAAGCAATTTTTTTTTTTTCAATATCTACTATAGAAAAAGTGGATTTGGCTATATGAGCAATTGATTACGTGGTTTTAAGGAGTATTCTCTTCTTTTGTACACTCTCTATAACAATAGTTACATTGTTGTGATGTATGTTCGTACTGACTTTCTAATGAACATGTGAAAATAACTGTTTGTGGCGCTGCTTCTTTAATTTTGTCCTGAAGCAATTACTTACAGGGTAAAATATTGGGACATTTTATTTACCAACGACCAATCACTGCGCCAGGCCCTAAGGCTTCTGACTAGGTTTTACAACTAAAATCAAGCAATATTAGTTAATTAATGTAATATTAATTAACTAATATTCGAAAGCACGCACATGTGAAAAATAATATTAAAAATGGTCGCAAACTCGCAACCGCGGTGTGTGTTGCATAACGTTGGTGTTACTACAGCAAGCAAGTTTTTACTTAATAATATTTTAAATAAAAACAACAATGAAATAACATGAATGTCAATTCAATAAAACGGTGTCTTAGCCATATAATTATCTTAGCTTAGCCCTCATTTCGCCTGAGGTTCGTGAGAAACCACACATGGTAAATTCTCAAGGATATCTTACGTTTACAAGAGAAACTATGTTCTACTGTACAATCATTAAACGCTACAATGGTATTACAGTCTGGTCGAATTCTTATTCCACATTGGATATTTACTTGTTATAGTATTAATATTTGACAAGTATCGAGTGTTCTACTATTGAATTCTATGGGCCCAGTGTTATTTCGATCAGACATATTTTATGTGAAATATTAACCAAGTACATGTAACTATACGTACTTAGTTACCTTCTAGAATGAAGGGGTTATGTAAACTGGTATTCATATTTTAGGATACCATAGTTAGAAAATTGTAAGAAAAACTGGAACATAATTAATTTTATAAAAAAATGAAAACCGACTTCAAAAGTAACTGATTAGGTACTTAAGTGTTAAGATTAATATAATATTAGCGTTTTAGTTTTTTGAAGTCGGTTTTTTTTTTTTATAAAATTAACTTATTTCATCTACTTTAGTGAAAAATCCTAATCAAAACAAATCCTACGAGTGCAAACATAATTTAACTGCTGAACACCGATTTCATTTCCTATTTTTCCACCCTTAGGGGTGAATTTATTCCCAAAAATGATTATAGTATCTTTGAAGTATAAGCTATTCATTAAAAAAAGAATCATCAAAATCGGTCCACATTTGGCAAAGATAGATAGATAGATACTAAATAAAAAAAAACAGTTGGCGTGGTATGTAGTTCATGCAATGTTTGATGATTTTCTTGTAGATCCCATCATCAGAATTCAACCAAATTTCTATGGGACCATTCTGAAAGTATTACCTTTCAAACAAAAAAATAATTATCGAAATCGGTTAACGCAGTAACGAATGATCGCTAAACATACATAAAAAAAAATAAGATACCGACGAATTGAGAACCTCCTCCTTTTTTGAAGTCGGTTAAAAAGAGATGTATTTAATGTAAGACGAGGTCCCTCTGCACATCATTTTCAAACATATAACACTATATTAACCAATACAGAAAAAAAATATATTTATTATATCTGATTAAAAAAACCGGCAAAGTGCGAGTCAGACTCGCGCACAGAGGGTTCCGTACCATCATCATCATCATCATCATCTATACGGTCAATCCCGGTTGCGTCCAAAGCCATTGCTTTGGAGCCCAGGGTCCGCTTTCCTTGATTTGCTCCTCCACTTCGCGCGGTCTTGAGCGTCTCTAGTTGTGAGATCATTGGCACGCATGTCAGCCCTCACAACGTCAAGCCAGCATTTCTTGGGTCTACCCCTTTTGCCAGGACCAGGCGGTGGCGACATGGTCAGACATTTGTTTCCTACGTAGCTTGCCGGTTTCCGCAAAACATGGCCGTACCAGCGTAGGCGACTCTCCTGCAGTTTGTCTGCAATATCACGGACACGAAGGCTACCGCGGATGCGCGAGTTCCTCACGCGGTCTTTACGCGTGACTCCGCACATCCACCGCAGCATATGCATCTCCGTGACACGCAGCTCCTGCTTGTGTCGCTCAAGTAGCGGCCATGCTTCGCTGCCATATAAAAGGACAGGCCTAATAATGGACTTATAGATCTGTCTTAGAGAAGCTTAACCGGCATTCTGGGGTCACAAATGACACCAGTCACCTCTCGCCATTTGGCCCACGCAGCAGCAATGCGTGCTTTGACGTCGCAATCGATGTCTCCGGACGCGTGAAGTACAGATCCAAGGTATTTAAACTGGTCCTTGCGCTCGACCTTGTCTCCGCCTATGCGAACGGGTGTTGGATCTGTAGAGTTACAGGCCAGGTACTCGGTCTTCGCCACATTGAGTTTCAGACCACCGCTCTCAAGCGACTGCTTCCACTCGTTCACCCGTCTCACCAGTCTGCCCCTGTCCGCGTCCACCAGTGCGATATCGTCAGCATACATCAGCAGCCATGGTGGCTGCTCATGTGAGTCCCTGATGCTGTCTGACAAAACGTCTAATATCACACTGAACAGAAACGGACTGAGGACGGAACCCTGGTGTACTCCGACGGTGATGGGGAACGGCTTGGTGTCGCCAACAGCGGTCAGGAGGGAGGAGGAGGGAGGGTTCCGTACCATTATCTATAATATTTTGTGAATATTTCAAGCGTCTACTGTTGCCGTTATTAATATCAAGCACAAAACGGCAAAAATTACGTTTGTTGTATGGGAGCACCACATACATATTTATTTTATTCTGTTTTTAGTATTTGTTGTTATAGCGGCAATAGAAATGTATCATCTGTAAAAATTTCAACTGTCTATCTATCACGGTTCATGAGATACAGCCTGGTGACAGACAGACAGACGGACAGTGGAGTCTTATCTTTGGTTACGGAATCCTAAAAATAGTGCAAACAAACTAAAAAGTAAGAAATAAATCTATCCCATCCGGGAAAACGTAAGGATTCTAACGAAACCTCATACATCAAAAACGGTCTACGGTCTATAAAAATATTACACTCCTTCGGGCAGTCGTGTAAAAATTTGATTTAAATTAAAAACACAAAATTACTAAATAAGCCTACGCCGTCTACGGTAATTTTGTTTTTTAATAACAAATAGGCACACACAACCACTGTCTAGTCTAGCAAGTAGGTATTCTTTTTGTTTCTTTTTTTTACCTAAAATTAACCCCAGTGGTCAAACTGAAACACTAACATTTCCACCTCTTCCAGACATGCAAGACTTCGGAACGCTGTCTAGCAAGACAGTGACAGAAGTTCTGATGCTGGAGATGAAGATGGCGCCCACGGCTAAGACCTACCTTGTATCAGGCTACCCGCGGTCCATGAGAGACGTGGCTGAATACTCTGATAAGGTAAGAAAATAAGAGAAACAGCAGAACCTAGGTATTGAATCACCAATCACAAAACAGGACACAAATTGGTTTAATTAAAAAGATCTTTGTTTATAATGGGCTAGGTTCCTGGGTCAAAAAAAGATTATTCTATTTAGTCCGTCAGTTAGATTATCAAAAAATATTGAACCCATATTTTGTCTTTTGTCAATCAAACAAAAAATGACGAAGATAAAGCGCATCAAAGTGAGCAAGTGACGTCACGACTTGCTAAAAAGTTTCGCAACGCGTGACGTTACGGGGAACTTTAACGGGCTATTTCTTTTATCATTTTTTGTTTGATTGTGAATAGAAAAAATACGTGTCCAATATTTTCTGTTAATTCAACTGACGGACCAATTAGATTTTTTTAGGAAACTAGCCCATTTACGAGTACCAACACGTTATCTTTAGGCTATTTGACTATTTTCTGGAATAGAGTTATTATTGTTGGTAATATATAAATAAAGCGTCAACCAACAATTTTATTTTAATTTTTAAACCTTTGAAAATAAAAAAAAATAGTATTTCATTCTTTATGTTTTTTTAAAAGCCAGCGAAAACGCCGTCGGTTGTTGATGTACTTGTTCGTGACGTCACGAGCCTTTACATACCCATTGAGTTATAAAGTACTACAACAGGCATGTTAAAAACCTTCGTCGACGGTCACACTACTCATACAATGTGCGAGCGTAGCGCATAATCTAGCTTTGGGATGTCAGTTCTAGTACAAAGTTAGTCAATGGTGACGTGCCTTTCATTGTTGCTGGCGTTTTTGACAATGTAAAATACGAAAGTGTATTTTTTACAGTAATCATTTTTAATAACTATTCATATGTTTCGGTTCCATATGGTGCAATCTATGAAACTAAATAATTAGTTAAGTAAATTTTGGTACAAGGCAAATAGCCTATAGTAGTCGCATCGCATGGACATACATACTACATTATAGAGTAGATTAGAAATGTTATCTATTTTGTTTAACAAAATTTTCCGCAATTTTAAATCTGTCTTTACTGTTTTTTTTTAGTATGGGAAAAAGTTTCTCAACTCGACATTTCATACTAAATGTAAATTAAAAATCTCTAACTAGTTTCGGAGAAATATGGTTTGTATCGCTCCTCTATAGGGTACATAAGTGCTCGATGACTAGTCGTTCGTTTGCAGACACTTTTACGTCAATGGCAATGGGAATACAGTGTGGGTAACTTATGTACTTAATTTGAAATTTCCACAATAAATCGGCTGCTATGTTTAGTTTTGTTGAATAGTTTTAGACCATTGTCTAATATAACAAAGCAATAAAGCAGACAATTAAACAAACTGTACAGAAACTACCATTAGTTATAAAAATGCCTATCGTGCGACTTCAGAATCACTAATAATGTTATAGACCACTTCCTCTGTGATCATGGCGCTTGCAAAGTTACGACAGAACAAAATAAAATATATTTTTCTTACGTTACCTAAGCTATCTTATCTATTGAATGATATAATCGAGACAATACTACTATAAAGCAAAGTTGTTTTTGTAAATACATTAGACAACTAACCTAAACTTAAACAAATACTTTAAATAGAAACTAATAATAAACATAAATACAGAAAATATAAAATACTATAAAATGTAAAAGATATCAGCCCCAGCGCTGCCAGTAGGGATGGTGCCCAAAAGGCTAGCAGCATTGCCCCTCTGGATAGCGATGCTGATCCTTTGTCCGAGGTAGCTGCAGGGCCGTCTTTCCCACTGGGCAATCTGGGCACTTGCCCAGGGCCCCGCGATCGATGGGCCCCCCTAGTTCTATTTATATAGTTCAATAGTGTCAAAGTCATAGGGGGGCCCTTTATCCAATGTGCCCAGGGCCCCCAATAGGTTAAAGATGGCCCTGGGTAGCTGCCAGCTCTTGGATCACCAGTGGCTTGACTAACTCTTTAAATAGAGCTAGGGCACTTGGGCCCCAAGGACCCATGGTCTCAACGCCAAACGGCGCAAAAATGTAGTTATCACTAAGAGCTACCTTAGAATTTTGATTTTTTACAGCTTCAAGGAACTATGGACCTTAGTACCTGTATGGTTTTCAATTTGAACTCGATACCTCCACGCGTTCCCGAGATAAAGGGTTTTGTTTGACAGACAGACAACAAAGTGAGCATTTAAGGGTTCCGTTTTTTCCTTTTAAGGTACGGAACCCTAAAGAGAGAAAAAATACGGTCAGTGTTCAGAATGAAATGATAATGACTAATATTTTATTCCTATTAGAACATATTAATGGGGAATATGCATGTTTTTTTATTTGGTCCTAAAATAAATAGTACTTAATTATAATTAATAAAACTTTAAATATTGATACCTGACTTACAGCCCATTTAAGTCGCGTGCTAGACAAGGAGATCCGATATGTACAGTGACGTCATATTACACGCGCGCCATACATTTTTCATACTAAAAGTTGTTCTAGAAAGAGATAGTTATACCTTAATTTCTAATTACTATATTACGGTTATTTTTTACCTAAAATCTATTTGGTTTTAACTATAATTTCATATATTTTCTTATAAATATAGTAAAAACAATATATTTTTTTCATGCCATTCCCTATTTTGTATTTTAGGTAAAAATCACTTTAGCAAAGTCTAGAAATGCATTTAACTGACATTTCTAAATAAATTACGTAATTAGGCTTTATTACGGCCGACCTACAGATCACAATCTAATCTGCATCACTAAGGTAGCTACGGAAATTGCCACTAACGTAACTGCCTATTATGCACTCCTAGATTTCGCCCACTTCCATTAATCCTCCATATCTGACAATGCACTTCCGAATGCCTTTCATTGTTGGCATCTAAACGTTTGTTTTACTAACACGTGGAGTTGTTTCAAAGTAGAATGTTTAACGAATTCTTTTTTGCACTTTCCTACGATCATAAAAATTTTTTGTTTATGCCGTCCACCATCTTAGTAAAAAGAGTAGGTACCTACTTAAGTAGTTGTTTTCTATTTGTATTCTGTTGGTTTTAGGTTCGTACACACTGGAATCACTATATGATTAGTGTATTTTCAACCGACTTCAAAAAAGGAGGAGGTTCTCAATTCGACTGTATGTTTTTTTTTTTTTTGTATGTTTGTTACGCGATTACTCCGCCAATTATGAATCGATTTTAATGATTCTTTTTTTGTTTGGTAGATCATACTTCAGAAGTGGTCCCATATAAATTTTATCGAAATTAATTTAGAACTTTTTGAGAAAATCAACAAATATATACCCAGATAATATTTTGGTTGTGGTTCTTGTTACCTATCTTCGACAAATATGAGCCGATTTTGATGATTTTTGTTTTATTGAATAGCTTATACTTCAAAGATGCTATGATAAAAGTTTGAAAAATAAAAATCACCCCTAAGGGTAGGAAAATAGGGGATGAAATCGGTGTTCAGCAGTTAGATTAGGATTTATCACTAAAAATAGATGAAATAAGTAAATTTTATTAAAAAAAATAAAACCGACTTCAAAACACTGAAATGCTAAAAATAATCCTAACACTTAAGTACCTAATCAGTTACTTTTGGAGTCGGTGCAAACAAAAACTCCAAGACTCCAAAAGTATCTGATTAGGTACTTAAGAGTTAGGATTATTTTTAGCATTTCAGTGTTTTGAAGTCGGTTTTATTTATTTTAATAATAATTATTACGTTCAGCATTATTAAGTTCAGCTGCAGAAATTAAAACCATCTTTGTACTGTAAAAGTAAGCTATTTTTTTATTTTTTTTATTGTGGTTTGGTGTCTTTCTCTACCTTAATGGTTTCCACAGAAAACCATCATGGCTACAATCGCCATTTAATGCCAGGTCCATACAAAAAAGTCCGAACTCTGTCCATGCCATAAAGAAGGTTATAGTAAGTCAGTCAACCTTAAAAGATAGACATATGTAGTCACAGATTTTTTTTAGAACTATTAAAAGTTTACGCAAAGCACGCAACAGAAGCTCGCAAAAGGAATATTTTTTTCCCGTTTTTGAAACATTTTGCATTGATGCCCTGCCCCTATTGGTTGGAGCCTAATTTTAACTAGCTTACGAGTATAACCTTTCTCGATGAGTGTACTATCCAACACAAAATTATTTTTTTAATTCAAATCAGTAGTTCCTAAGATTAGCGCGTTCAAATAAACAAACAAACAAACTTTTTAAGCTTTATAATATTAAATTGTATAGTTAAAGTATAGATTTATCGTTGTCACACACAAATCCTAAACCTTTAGGGTTTGTAATGTCTTCTTCCGTCTTCTCTACTTCAGAATAACGCCTAAATAAAGAATTAAATTAAAACAAATAAAGACCAATTTATTTAATGCAAATAGGCTTAAACTAAGCTCTTTTACGTCCTATTTTTTTTTTACCATACTACTGCTTCGGGACTAATTATGGGCCGGGTAATTATAGTAAGGAGTAAATTAGGTGATCCTACAATAATCAGCAATTGCTTCCACTTATATACCGCTTTCAACTCTATTGTACCCGGCTAGTTACTTGTGCACAGGAATTTATGTGATTGTCTGTATCAATTAGCCAGCACGAAAGGTCAATTTGCTCCGATGTCTGCCGTAACTCCGGCGATAATGCTTACAGAGTTAATGAAATGGCGCAGTTGACATACGAGATAGTGCCTTGTCTCTGAGGACTGAAGAGGTACTGAAGTATCTGAGGACTAGGTATTCAAATTCAAATTAAAATACGCTTATTGCCAATTAAGTGTACAACTGAGATTTAAAAAATACATAATGTGACTTAACTTACCAAGCATACGTACCTAAACGAGACACATTAGATATTCTATTGTTATGCGGTACCTAATAATTACCCTTTTCAGATGTTGCAATTTTCATAACCTAAAATTATTCATTTAGGTAATATTTTATACGTAATTCTATTTTAAAAGTAATAAACCTTATAAACAATTTTCTGTATACCGTGTAGAAAAATAAGCTCTCTCGCATCCTTGCATCCCTCGGGAACCTTTCATTTTTCCGGGATAATAAATAACCTATCTGCTATTCCAGGTTATAATCTATTTCTGTGCCAAATTTCATTTAGATCCGTTCAGCCGTTCTGGCGTTATTGAGTAACAAACATCCATCTATCCAAAATTCCGCATTTATAATATTGTTAATAATATTAGTTAAATTGTATTTTTGCTGTATATGTTGCTAAAACCTTTTGTGACGTAGGTATTTATATGTAGCACACATTTCACTTCCGATGAAATTGCAACGTCATAGCTGTGTCATGCTCGTGTCAGGTTAGACCTTAGTGCTGAATGCTGATCTAGTCCATTGTTTCAAGTACAGTCACGACCATTATGATTGAACGTACGTATGATACGTACTCAACATATTTTTTTTTTAGCAACGAAACATAGTAATAATATTAATTATTATCTTCTTGGTCGTTCTATTCGTACACTAACTTAAAAGAATGGATTTATCGTTTTTTTTTACGCTTCTAAAAACTTGGGTCTAAATTATATTCTTGTTAACTGTTAAATAAAAATGCATATTAATGTGTTACTTACAAAATTACATGGAAATTTAAATACATTATGATTTTTTAGTAAATGATAAACTTACATTGCTTAATAAGATTGATATTTGGCAGATAATACACATTAAAACGGGAATTAACGCGATCATTAATAGGTACATATTTTATCTTTTATTTGCCTGACGTTTCCACCACGCGGCCGCGTTACACACAGTGTAGGGAAATAAAAGGTTAATAAATATATTATGTGCCTTCAACGATCGCGTTAATGATTCCCGTTTTAGTGTTTATTAATAATGAAACGTTAAAGTTTAAAAGATTTAGCAGTTTTCGCACAATAAAACTACCAAAATGTTAACATCTTGACGAACCCCATAGCCGAGAGGCGCGCACGCCTGGACTTAGTCTCCATCTCTGATGTTTGATTTTGATTCCCGGTCGGTTCGATGTAGTTGTTGTACCGTCGTTCTTTCTGTGTTAATAACACAAGTGCTTTAGCTTTAGGATCAGAGCAATGTATGTGATGTTGTCTATTATTTATATTTAGTTACATGACGGCGCTTTGTTAGCATTATGATTGTTATGTTGTCCCGAACAGAGGACACCCCAACATCCCTAAAACGAAACGATTAGATTTAGTTGCACGTGTACGACTGTACCCGTGATTCACGATGCCCATGTTTGTAGATCGGCGTGATACAGCGTGTGCATAGCCTGCTTTTTTATTTGTTTACAAATATTTCGCTTCGGTCACGACATGCGGTAATATGTGGGGAAGCTCGTTTGCAAGCTAATTAAGGTAAAGTATTTCTATTAGATTAGCTTACTAAAATGCAGCCGACCGCGAAAATGATATCCGCTTTTCGGGAAGTTACGCTCGCGGAATAGGTAGGTAGGTACGCGTTGAGAAGTGGCCTGCGCACGCGCAGTCAAAAAATCCAAACGGAAAACCACCACACGGCTCTACGGCTACTACTTGCGAGGTCCAGGTGTAAAATCCGCAAGAGTTTATTTATTTAGCAACTATCATTATGATTACAACTGAATTACTTATAGGTACAAAGCCGCAAGAATTTTATTACCCTCTTATGCAGAAGTCGACCTCTGGTTCTCGGCTCTCGCGACATTCTGATGATGATTTTGATTAACATTTATTTTAAGTTTGAAAACATTTAGAATTTTAATTAAAAAATATGATCTAAAGAGGATTGAAATAACTGTTTTTTTTTTTCAAATTATAGAAAACCTCCAACAACTGCCAATGTAGCTCTAAATTAATCAAAGCTTGAACGTGTACTACGACGGATAGATAAAAACAAATGCAACATACACTCGTTGACGACTCATAAATATGCCGCAAGTATCAAACTTGTAGGACTAAGCTATATTTTGGGACGTGTATAAGTGCCCGGAAGAGGGCCTATGTACAAAATAAATGAGTATTATTGAGTATGTCCTTTGCGGCCAAGCTGGCCAATCATCATCACCATCTGCCTTTAGACGTCCACTGCCGGATATAAGAACTTAGGTCCCCCAAATTCTCCAATAGAACGCCTCAGTGAACGGCTCTGGGCTCTGGGCCGTTTACATGGCTTTCCCAATTCTGGCCTTGCAACCTATAAACTCCTCGCAAACAACCACTTACTATTGCCTTTGTTTCAGATCCAAACTATAAGCGGTGTGGTTCTCGTCAGCTGGCGCCAGAGGGTGTTGGAGCGACAGATCGAGTATGGAGCCCGACTCGGCCATGTCGTGCTAAGCCTCGCTCGGATGGAGCTCAATAACTTCTACAGAAACGTAATGCCGGTGGCTGACTACTTCGACCAGTCCAACATGCTCATAGCGGTGAGTTATTAGAGCATTTTCTGCTTTTATATTAAAAGAAACACGCTCGCCATTTTTTCTACAAAAACAGTTGCGATTCATAGCTTGAGGCCTACTCAAAGGAGTCACACTCAGAACACCTAATCTAAGGCATAGTCACAGTATTAATATTTCATAGTAATACCTCAAACGTCAAACTAATACGTCAGACTTACTAAAAAAGTACTTAGTAAAGAGTAATACGTCAAACTTATCCTCCACTGAGCTCTCTACTTGTTTCACATTACTAATATCATTTACTTGTTACAAAAATTGTAATAAATGATATTATTATTTTAGCAATTACACTAGAATTTTATGAAATAACACTTGAAAAATATTACTTAAAAACTGTCATTAGTTACACATTTTTTAAATTGAATTGTTAGTAGCATAGTGTTTACTTAAGTTGGTCAAGCTGTGTGTACATGTTTTTAGGTTACAATCTAGATCCAAGTTCTTAAATTGTTTGCCTCATACCCTTTAAGATTGTTACCTGTTGTGTACACCAATAAAGTAAAATAAAAATACCGTGATATAGTTTAAGTACGCCTTACTAAGAGGCGAGACACAGCCGAGCTGGGACTGCGGAGTATGCTAATGGCCTAGGCCTAGGGTGAAACCCGTAGTGCTAACTCACATGACTCCGGAGGATCACCATCAAGTTTTTAGTGAGTATGGACCTTACTATGAGGTCCGGAGTCCCACATCACTATGTGCCGCCCCCGCGGCTGATGTGGTATGCGTAATGCATTTCCCTGACTAAAGAAAAGGCATAGTTCGGGTAAGTTGTGCTACTCTCGCTTGCAATCAGCTGTCCTGCTCTAATTTGGCTAGTCCGACTTACTTACTGCGATAATTCACGCTCTTGTATCTTTTGTACCCAGGGTTTTGAAGTTTTTAACCCACGGTAGCAACACTAAACAAATAACAAGTAACACAAAAAATCAAACTAATTTCTTTTTTAGGGAAACAATTACTTTATTACATTTTATCTTTGTATTAATGTTTATCTTAAGATTGAGGATAATACGAGTGTGTTGCTATCATGAGCATTTTATTGTAATTTATTGGCCTATTTATCAATCTTGTCAAATATTAGAAAATACCTTTAACTGAACTTATACGTACCCCTATTTCGACTTTATATCCATCGGCCCATTAGCTCAGTTGGTTAGAGCGTCGTGCTAATAACGCGAAGGTCGCGGGTTCGATCCCCTCATGGGCCACAACTTTCTTTTTGCTCACAAATCCCAAAAAACTTTTTTTTTTAAATTTAACATCATTTTATTCGGTCTAGTAAGATATTTAAATCACGTTTTTTTAACAAATTTAATATAACATGAATAGTTTTTTTTCTTGACACATAATCTTTAAGCAAAATCAACCAACTTTTTAATCACTGTTTTGTCACAAGGCAGTCTTTAAGACTAATAAGTACATAGACTTAGATACATTTGAATATTACATCGCAAATTTAACATTTATAAGGTAAAACAACACCGACCTTACAAATTATAGAACCAAGGTACTACTGATCCACAGGTACTGACCGAGGTACAATTTAACACTACTTCATTGTTTTAAAAACGGTAGGTTTTAAACAAGGTCTCGTTTCTCATAAGTTTAACACTTAACACTTCGGTAGTTTTAACCTTAGGAACCGAACGAATAGTTCCAATGGATTCCATGACCAACTAATGGTGATGCTAAACCCCATGCTTCAAGCAATTTCGTTGCGGATCCAAAGACAGTTAAGCTTCAAAAGGCATCGAACCTAACTGGCATACGGTACCTCAATTTGTAAGTAACCCTTAATAACGTAATTGTGGTGTACACCAGAATTTCAGGGTAAACATGTCATATTTATTTTTATTTACATAATCAAATTGCAATTCTGAACAAAGTATACAGGGTTACATTGCAAAGGGGTGCCAAATTTTAAAAATAGGATCTAGGGAACAATATGAAGAAGCGTCCTAATCGTTATTATTTTTAATAATCGTATGTTCCGAAAAAACTCTACTTTCAAATATCCGAAAATAAAGTACACAGAGAGACTACGAAAGCCGCACGTCATTCATCAGAAGCGTAGGTACGGCGAGCCAACAAGGACCTTACGCAGTGCACATTCGGTGCATTTTTTTCATGAGTTAAATTTATCCACGAGTACGATTTTTAACAGCGTGCACCGGATAGGAATAATTAAATATTTAAAAAAAAAAATTGTGCTTCACATAGGTCGATTAAGTTAGTGATTTTGAGTCACTCCTAAAAATTTGGCGCCACTTTGCAATGTAACCCTGTACAATTTACGACACTTTGTCAAAGAGTATTTTGTTGTTAGTAATTATTTTCTCTTTTCATAGGTGTACACCAAAATAACGTTATATAAGGTTACTTGCAACTCGAGGTATGCCAGGCTCTATACAAAAAAGTTCGAAGTCTTTTAAGGTTGTATGAGTTACAAACAAATTGACGGTCAAAGTGGTGGTTAGCGCAAATTATCGGTTGTGCCGCACTCGTATTATTGATGACGTGCAAGTTCCGAAGACAGTATTTAATACTAGCTTTACAACGAACGCTATGGTTATCATGAATCAATGGTATTAGTGTACGAAGTAATATACAGGGTGTTTGGCGGAACGTTGAACATACGTTAAATAGGGGGGTAGCTGGCAGGGGCGTGCATCCCATATAGGCTATTATGCAAAGCCTACCTTCATAAAAAACTGACAGAACAGCTAACCATAATTATTAATTACGTATTTAACAATAAACAATAAATATTCTGTAACCATTTTGTCGTCTACCTATACTTATTCGTTACTAAAGCGTGCAACTTAGATCGTTCCTGTGCAATTTAACCAATGTTAGGCTGCCGCGAGATCGCCCACTGTTTCACACAAACTTACTCACTTTTCACTCACAGCCTACCCCCATCTGAAACCAATGCACGCCCCTGCTACGGTGGTATGCGACCTAACCAGCTCAAAAAAAAAACATAGTCGATACTTACTCATCTTCGCATAAAACGAAGGTATGTTTTATGCGAAGATTAGTAAGCACCGACTTTTTGAAAGGCTCAAATTTCCTTTTTTTGCCTTTTTCTTTTCCAGTAATCAGTTTCGTACTAGATCTTTATTCAAGCATAATAATATAGTGTAATATTAATATTAATGCACGATACTTGTCAAACAGGATTGACTATTTATTATTTAATTAATAACTGTGTGACATTTTACAGAACACATTAGACACATTGAATTGAATAAACAAATATTCGAATCCCTACTTAATTAGAATGCATTAAAGGTTATTTTCTTGATTTATTTTGATAAAACATCGTCTATCTATGCCCACCTACTGTCCACCTCAACATCGTCATCGTTTCCCTCAAATTATCGCCGAGCAAACAGGTCCAATTGAATACGCGTCACCGTGTTGACAAATCGATGAGCATCAATAAACCATCATGGCCGTGGATGTCGCAGCAATCGATCTGCGGTCAACGTACAATGTCACACACGTAAACAATGTTATCACGAGGGCCATGGGCGGGGGGACAGTGGACACTCGAGGAAGACCGTTTTAAAGTTGATTAAACTGCGGCGTAGGTAGGTGGCTTAACTTTGGGAATTATTACCAAAGCGCTGCCACCCCACTGAGCTACAGCACCTCACCGGTTACAGCGGTGCATTCGATAAGCGACACACAATGGGCTAGTTTCCTAAAAAACTCTATTAAGTCCGTCAGTTGGATTAACAAAAAATATTAGACACGTATTTTTTCTTTTCTCAATCAAACAAAAAATGATGAAGATATAGCCCGTTAAAGTTCCGCGTAACGTCACGCTTTGCGACACTTTTTGGCAAGGCGTGACGTCACGTGCTTACTTTGCTGCGCTTTATCTTCGTAATTTTTTGTTTGATTGACAAAAGACAAAATATGAGCCCAATATTTTTTGATAATCTAACTGACGGACTAAATAGAATAATCTGTTTTGGACCCAGGAAACTAGCCTATTTTCAAAAGAACGGCGCAATGAAAAAATAAATATTAGTCTCGCAAATTAATAAGTTAATATGTTCCTAGAGAGTCCCATTTTCGAATTCCGTAATTGCTTTTTTTAATTGTAAGTGGCCAGTTCCAAACACTTTCATTCATCATTTCAGCCGTCCACTGTTGAATATAAGCCTCCTGTAGTGATTTCCTGATTGGCCAGTTGGAAGCGGCCTGCATCCAGCGGCTTCCTGCAACCTTTACCAGGTAGTCTGTCCACCTTGTGGGTTGACGTCCTACGCTATGCTTGCCGGTACGTGGCCTTCATTCCAAAACCTTTCTGCCCCATCGGCGGTCAGTTCTGCGCAATATGCACCCCGCCCACTGCCACTTCAGCTTGCTAATCCGTTGGCTATATCAGCGACTTTTGTTCGTTTACGGATCTCCTGATTTCTGATTCGATCTCGCGAAGAAACACCGAAAATAGCCCTTTTCATTCGCTTTGCGACCGTGAGCTTTCTTATGAGGCCTATAGTGAGAGACTACGTTTTAGTTCCATATGTCATTGGTAACACTCACTGTCTGTAGACTTTCGTCTTTAGGCACTGAGGTATTTTGGACGAGAAGACGTTATGTAGTTTTCCGAACGCTGTCTAGCCGAGTAGGATTCGACGAATGACCTCCTTCTCAAAATTGATATTTGTCATCAATTTAGAGAGTAAAGCTCCCAACTGATACGAGGACGAAACTTTCAGTATGCCCCAAGTAATAGTAGCCAAGTACCTACCACCATACTTAAAACAATGAGTCATACTTAAAATGACTACAATCATGGATAGACTACTAAAATTTCAGTGTCCACAAACACGAAAATTGCCTTGTAATTGTAGAACGATGGAGCTAAGTTAATGGGAAACTAAGTTTTCTATAAACCCATGTTTAGGTTGGACAAATAGTTTCACTTCAGTTAATATTTACTCGATAATGGGCACGTAAGTGAATTTAATATGTACGTAGACGATAAAATCCTTTGATTATAAAACAATAAATATTGGGTATATGAATTGATATACTTTTCCAAACCCTTATTTTAAAGTTTTTTTAATCATTTCTGTGGTGTGCCTCTCGTAATGAGCTTGTGAAAAATGATCTAATAATAAAACAATGGATACTAAAATTAGTTGTTTGGAATAGGCATACCCATAAACTGAACATATAGTTTGATACAGGCAGATGTGCACATAAAGAAAAGATAAAGAATATTAGTTTATAGATGGTTTAAGTTCTGATTTCTCATTATGTAAAGCTGACGATAGAGGTAGTGGACTCATACATACGACGTAAATATTCGGACCATAATTTTTGAAGCATTAGAAAGTAATTATTCTTGAATTTTAGCACAAAAACAAATCGTGCTATATTTTATTTCCATTGAGAAATATATTCAGAAATATAAAATTTAAGATTCACTTGAAAACGAGTATGTCTGACCACTCGCGGAATACACTGAAATAATATTTGAAGATAGTGATTTTAGGAAACGATTCTTCCTATTTTTTAATTGATTTCGATTCTAATGCTTAAAAAATGTCTCTAGTCTTTCAAACTCCTGTCATGTTTACTTTTAATTAATTAGGTTGCTGTAATAAGATGTAATTCAGTACATTTTTGCTAGCTATACTTATCTATTCTTTAGACCCTGATTCTTACTAAGACAGTATAGCCACATAATAAATAATAGTTATGGATGGGGTCAGAATTAAAGCTAAATAGAATGCGCGCTCAAGCAACATAGACATTTGCTCGCGGACACGAAATCTCTGAAAACTCGGACAGTATTAATTCAACCCCGAGTCCCGCCACGGATCATGAGCGCTGGGGGAGAGAGTGGGGATCGCTTTGCGCATCTTACGAGACGATCATCGTATCAGAGAAGCGTGTGCGCGGAACAAGCAACCAATCCCGGCCGGCGGTGCAGACGCATCGCGCGACTAGCCAATCACGTCATCGCAATGATCTTCTGCGCATCTTTCGCTCAGCGCTCAAGATCCGTGCCGCGTATTGTATGAAGCTTAACTTATGATATCTACAATGATTATTTATTCTGTGGATTAACCTTAATTTAGTTGGTGGTTATTCCAACTAGGCTAATTTAATCAATTAATTAAAGTTTAAAAAAACATTTATATCAGGCTTAGCCCATAAAGTTGTTAGTAACATTTATTATAATAGATAGATAGATAGATAGATAGATAGATACTCTTTATTGTACACCACACAAAACAAACAAATCACAGGAAAGTAAATACTTAGTGAATAGCACAATTTAGGCGGTTTTATCGCTGGAAACGATCTTTTCCAGACAACCTTCAGGTAGAGGAAAGTTGAATTAATATTGAGAGAAAGCGGTGAAGAGTTCTAAAACATAAAAGTCCAAAAATTTAAAAAAATAATTAAACAAACAAATAAAATAAAATAAGAACAAATAAAATTAAATACAAACTACCTAGTACATGTACATAGTAAAATACTTATATAATACAGACATAATATGAATACATACTTAAAATAAATACATGTAAATAAATAAATACCCTATTAACATGAAAAATAATCTAGTGACCAAGATGTAGGAAAAATGGGTAAATAAATAAAGTAGAAGAAAAATAGACAAGATAAAACTACGGTGAAAGGAGATAGGTTTTAAGTCTAGTTTTGAAACTGTGAAGCGATTCAGATTCTCGAATAGACAATGGCAAGGAGTTCCATAGGCGGATGGATTGCACAGTGAAGGAGTGATAGGTTTGAGAAGAATGGAGTGGAAAAACGAGGCGAAGTTTATTGGAAGACCGCATTTCGTGACCTAGGGCAGGTTGCAAAAAATTAAAGCGCTCCTTTAGATACGGCGGTGACTTAGGATTAAATAGGATAGAAAATAGAAAAGAAAGAATGTGATATTCAAGCCGACGTCGAATAGGTAGCCATTTTAGCAGAGCTCGGTATTCTGAGACATGGTCGTGGTACGTAGACCATAAATTATACGAATGCAGAAGTTCTGAAGGCGCTCGAGCTTGCTTAGGAGACTTTCGTTGAGATCTAAGTAGCTACAGTCTGCATAATCAAGAATGGGGAAAAGTAAAGCCTGTACTAGTGCAATTTTAGTAGGTTTTGGTAAAAAGTTGCGTAGTCTATTAATTGACGCTGCCGTTGCAAACATCTTCCTGCTGACCTCCGCAATCTGCGTCGTCCAGGTTAGTGCGCTATCTATGTAAACGCCTAGGTTTTTTACGACTTTGCTGTATGGTATAAGGACCCCGTCGAATGTGATGGGTGGCAAGGCACTCCAGTCAATCCTAATCATAATCTATCATGTTAGTCATTATTTTGTTTTTTTTAAATAGACAGATAGATTTTAGTTGGGTGTAGAGTAGGTATACTGTATCTTACTCGATTATGACTACGGTCGCCTCATGCATATTTTACGGGTCCAAAAAAAGCTATGACACACACCATTGATGCCGTATTTATAATGATTTAAGTTTTTAATAGGCATTTTTATTTGGATAAAACGATTTACCTATTTTCATTGTAGTATTTTTTAAACATTCGTTTGGAAACTGAAATTGACTTTTGAGTTGATCCGGAAATCAATTCTAAAACAAAAAGTGCCTAACGTCAAAACACCAACTAAAGTTTGTGTTCTTAGATTTTCCGGAATAGCTTAATTTTACTTACAGTTCCCTATTCATGGAGTTTGTGCCAGACATGGGGAGTTAAAATGTTTTAATTTGTACCAACAAAAATAATGAATGACTTTATCTTAGCCTAATGCAGTCCACTGCTGGACGTAGCGTATAGAGCGCCAAAGAGCTCGATCTCTTGGGAAATTAAGACATAAGTACATTTTATATAAAAACCCGACTTTTATTTTATTTTTGAATATATTTGAGTATATGTGTAATTTTGTTCGATGACTTTTGCCATCCTGTAGGTGATAACATGATCCCGTTGCTGTAGAAATTTTAGGACTTCTGATTTAAAAAAAACACGACAAATAGTTTTGGCATTCCAATTTCCAAAATCGAAACACCATGCAAGTTTATGTTTTTCTGATATTGTATTTTATATAGTGTATTTTAATCTTTCATCACGATAACGCAGACCACACACATCTTTAGCCACTCGGAAAAAAATTAAGGGAGTTTG
Source organism: Anania hortulata (assembly GCA_963576865.1). Taxonomy (NCBI): domain Eukaryota; kingdom Metazoa; phylum Arthropoda; class Insecta; order Lepidoptera; family Crambidae; genus Anania; species Anania hortulata. Next base: position 2,967,333 of record OY756388.1, on the reverse strand, counting down.
GCTGGGTGTTAATGCATCCGCCATATAGCCCTGACCTTGCACCTTCAAATTTTAACCTATTTCGGTCTCTTCAGAATTATTTAGACAGTGTCAGGTTAACGTCAAGAAAGGAATAGTTAAGTGTTTCTGGGGCAGGATCTCTTGCACGAATTCGTCTTTTTAATTCATCCCATAGATGTTCAATCGGATTCTTGTCCGGGCTTGCTTGCTGGCTATTCCATAACTGAGATACCGACTTCGGTAACATAATCTCGTACGACGCTCGCGGTGTGAGCCCTAGCATTGCCGTGCATGAATATGAAACCGTTGCCAATAAAATGTGCATAGGGCATCACGTGAGGATCAAGACACTGTTCGATGTACCGATGGCTGTTTAGCGCAGGCAGACGTGGCCCAGACACAAAGACAAGCTCTGTCTTACCGTCGGCGCTGATTCCTTCCCAAGCCGTCCACGAACCGCCACTATAGCTGACCTTTTCTTCAATACAGCATTGTGCAAAGCGTTCTCCATCTCTTCTGTAGACCTTGTTCCTTCCGTCGTTACCATACAGCATAATTTTACACTCATCAGAAAAAAGGACATTGTTCCACTGGAGGTATGACCAATTTAGGTGCTCACATGCAAAGTTAAGGTGGACGGTGGTGTAATATGGTCTGCAGTTAATTTCGGCCCATTTGCTGGCTTGTGCGGTACCAGTCCACGTTCCTTTAACCTTCTTCTAATTGTAGAGTCACTTACAGCCACCCTACGTTCATCATGAAGCTGTTGCTGCAGTTGAAAAGCATTAAGGCGTCGATTTCGTAAAGAAGTTGTTACAATAAATCGATCATCTCGCTTAGAAGTGACCCGATTCCTGCCAGGTCCTGAACGGCGCGTGAACAAACCAGTCTCCCGATAGCGTTTGTAGACTCTATGAACAGACGACAGGCTTAGATGCAATCTTTCAGCCACAACACGCTGACTAAGTCCAGAATCCAGCAATACCACCACTTAGGCGGCTTCTGCGGGCGAAGTATTTATGTTTTGGAAAAAACCTTTTTCAGACGTCCTAAAGTCACAGTACACATACATACAGTATACAGAACAAAAAAGTATTAAGATAAGCGCAAATTTTTTTTTTGAAAGGTAAAATGTACTCCAACTTTAAACACACATTTTTCTCAAAATAGTAAATAATTTCATTTATAGGATAAACAAATGAAATTCTAATTTTGAATTTAGAATTTTCGCTTATCACTGTAATGGCCAAACTGCCAGCTATACAATCTTGGGTTTTTTTTATGGAATGAAAACTATTTTGTGTTAAATTAGGGCAGAAAACATAAAAAGGGAAGTGTTCCGATTTTTCTGATGAGAAGTGTATTTTTCTTCTTAATTTATTTTTGATATCGTTTTTTTTTATATTTTTCATCAACTTTCGTCAGTGGTACATTCTAGGCGTCCTCATGTCCACGTATTGACAAAATTACAGACTGGCGTAGTGTCTGCTACATTATGTATGTACCAAGACGCCGTGGGAACGACCAGCTGCAGAATACACCGGCTCGTGAAAATTTAATAAACCTAACCGTTTTACACTCTTAGGAGTGTTTTTAAGTTTTCAACTTCGAGTAACCTACACGGAGTTTCTAAATTGACGCGTAATTTTGAACTGATTTAACACGTTCCGGGACAGAACGTCGAAGGACGGTACTGCAAAACCTACTCAAATTGACACAAGAATTTCCCATACAATTTCACCCCCGCTTGACGACGTTGTAGTATACCTTGTACTTTTTTATATTGCGGGATACGACAGTTCGTTTCTCGACGTGACCGCCTTTGAACATAATGTCATATCACGCATCCCATGTTGGGTGCTGTATGACGCAACGTCTGTTGACGTTGCCGCCTTTAGACGTCATGTCATATCACGCATCCTGTGTAGGGTGGTATAAGACGCTACGTCTGTCGACGTTGCCGCCTTCAGACGTCATGTCATATCACGCATCCTGTGTAGGGTGGTATAAGACGCTACGTCTGTCGACGTTGCCGCCTTCAGACGTGATGTCATATCACGCATCCTATGTAGGGAGGTATACGACGCTACGTCTGTTAGCGCGACCGTCTCTAAACGTGGTGTCGTGTCACACATTTTATTTAGGATATAATATGGCACTACGTTGAGTCTCTCAGTTACAAATAAGGAAAAATATACTTTATAATATAATAAATAAAACAAAATACAACTTTTATCATTATTTTTATTATGAACGAAATAACAATTTTTGTTACTTGGGTATTTTTGGACACTTTAACTCAACAAACTTAGAAAACGTATACTATGATAACCATCAATAAACTAGAAATAGTTATCACAGGCTAGAAAAAAAAAGCTCTACACGTGCACTGTATTAATTTTTTTGTAAGTTAAGAGTTACTTAAACAGTAAATTTAATAATCAATCCCTATTATACCCTCAGTACAACTACTTGTTAGTTCAGTCTTATAATCACATGCCTTAAAGGCTAGTCTTTTATATTATTATCAGTATGAAAACAATGGCACTTAATGGTATCTCACTAAGAAAATTTTATTATTTATTTCATTTTAAGTAAAAGTACTTAAAATGAAATAAATAATAAAAATCAACTTTAACTTAAAATCTCACCTTATTCAGAAACAAAATAACATTTAAAAAAACTTTAATTAGAATTAAATAATCACACACAAAATGAGATCACAATTATCAGTTTAGGTACGTAATGTGTACTTTGAGGTAATAATTCACCTTTTTGGTTACATTTATACTTATTCTAGACACCGATTCCTTAGTCTTTTATCATTAAGATGAGCAAATCAGTCACATACGAGTAGCTTTGTTGTAACTAACTACAAAATATTTTAGGAATAAGCCTCTTAGATAATATTATTTTTAATATTTTTAAGTAAACATTAGTTTTTAAAATTTTCATAATTTTCATGCCATTCTCTGAAACAAGTTGGGCACAGTGCTGGAGATTCAGGACATCCTTGGCACCTATAACTAGTTTCTCTTCGCAACTTTTTTTTTGTGCACACTTTGCATACCAAGAATGCATATTTCTTTTTTCCTGTTGGTGGTGCTTCGATTCGGACTGGCCAATGCCCTGAATTGATGGGAAATGCAGCTGCTTGTTCAACTTGTCCAGGACCATGACGTCGGGAGTCGTTCCTTTTTCTTGTCACCAAGTCTTTTCCTTTTATGCCTTTCTCTAGCTTCAACAGCTCTCTTATAATTTCTTCTCTGTATGTGACAAATTCGTATTTGTTAGATTTCTTAGCATACATTCTGAACAAATAGAAAGAGTTCCAGAAAGCTATGTCTAACAAATGAAACAAAACTTTTTTATACCATCTAATGGTTTTGCGTGGCGAGGAATAATAACTGATCATCTGATCAGATCGATCGACTCCACACATGTGTGCGTTATATGAGGCAACCTCTCTGGGCTTCATAGATCTTTTTCCATGCCGGTTTTGAACTTCAATCATCTCTGGATGCTCTCGAGTCGTAAGCACAAGAACTGGCCTCTTGTCCTTCCATTTGCTCACATAAACTTTCTTCTTCCTCAACCAAAAATGCTCACCCTTTTTAAGTTTTTTTTCAGTTAATTGTTTGGGGTTATCTTTTCTGCTTGTGCGCAATGTGCCATTAGTGTGCGTTCTTAAATCAAGAAGTTTCTGTGATAATGTTACAGAATTATAAAAATTATCCATATAAAGGTGATGTCCTTTTAAGAGATAAGGACGCATGAGCCGTAACACCAGTTTATCGACTTTCTTTCCAGGTTCTCCATTGGCATCAGTCACATCCTCGCTTCCATGATACATTTTAAGATTTAACACATACCCGTCATCAGTCGTAAGTACGTAAAACTTTATCCCGTAGCGGGCTTTCTTACACTTGATGTATTGTCTAAATTGGAGGCGTCCACGAAATAGTAACAAAGACTCATCCAGAGACAAATCTCTTCCTGGGTTTAAGGAGTGCCGAAATATTTGTGTAAGAGAATCTGCAAAGTGATTAACTTTATCTTTACCTTCAGCTCCCGTTTCAGCGGCACAAAAACAGCGTAAAATTTGGCTATACCGGTGACCTGACATGACATGGCTGAATATGGGGTGGTAGTATAAAGGATCATCATGCGTGAATAATTTACGTGAAACTGGAATTTGTATGTGCGCGTGTAAAAATGTAAGTGCCAAAAACTGTTTCATTTCTTCTGACGTAGTCGGCTTAAAGCTTTTGTTACGGCTGTTTCTAGTATGAGGCCGGTTTTTATTACATAAATTATCGCCATAAGCGTTTGTGCATTCGACCAAATATTCAATTACATTCTCATTAACTATCTGGCTAAATACTTGGATCGGTATAGAATTCTCATCTATTTCGAACGTGGGACCTGCAGAAGTGGGATCAAAGGAGAACTCAGGGATATCAGCAACAACGTCTACCCATTCATCTTCATTTACAGGGGTACCTGGTCGTCTAGGCCCTCGGACTCTAGCTGGTGTCTCATTGATTTGAAATAAATTTTCGGACTCGTGACTTACCCCCGAATGATTGCTGGCGGCGTCTTGTTGTTGATTACCTGATTTTTTATCATCTGCAGCCTCAGTTTCCCCGCCGTTTTGAACATCATAATTTTGAATACTCTGAACATCACCTTCTTCAATATTGTTCGCATTCTGAGCAGTCTGAACATCATTGTCACTGTCTGATGAAACATCCATATCGCCACTACTTTCACTGACTTGAGCATTAGGATCGGAATGACTGCCTCGTGAAGAATCAGCATCATTGACATCGGATGCCTGAGAGTCCTCTTCATCCGAATCGCTTTGGGACAAACGCCTTTGCATCCGAGTTCCAGTTTGAGAAAATCGTGGCCGAGTATCAAAAATATTTTCACTGGAGTCAGACTCGTCTTCTGGGGGTTCATAATTGCGGTCAGAAGCGTATTCTCCATCCTCGTCGGAAAAAGGATCTTTATCTTCAGCCTCTGACACGTCTTGATCATCTTCGAGCACCGGAGATCGCTTTCTTCGTCGTGAAGCCATCTACGAAAAGGTAATGAATGTAGGTATTTAAATCAAACAATTTGACTTACTCACTAACACTTTAGAAATACTAAGATAGCGGCTAGATTTAGTAGCATTATTCACATTTTATATGACTTTACTTATTCACGAACAAATTTCATAGCAAAACAACAATAAAATACAAGTAATTATGAAATTATACCTACATTTCTTGATCGCGTTCCGTGGCGTGGGCTCGAGCGACGCGGGGCTCCCGCGCAGTGACACAGTTCCGACTGAAGTGGGGGGATGCGTGCGTACGCGCCCGGCCTCGGCCGTTGTGTCACAATACGAGACGACTTTGCATGTGTGCGTGTAGTTTACTTGTGTGCTCATAAAACTTTACGATGTGACACTAGCCAGCTTGTACTCTTGAAATACGACACTAATACGTCACCCTACAATATTTTCTATTGCTGACGTCCGTTCTTCGACGGGCTGTCGTATTTCGAAGCTCAAAGTCAGCCGTCGATGAACGTTGTGACGTAATCTATTGGAATTTAAGGACCGCCCTTCGACGTACTGTCCCGGAACGTGTTAATTTGAAATTTTTTATGTAAGAAGTACTTAGTTAGGTACTTACATATTGTGTTATGACCACGCATAACATTTGACGGGGTTATAAAGTTTTATAGATGTTTATTTATTAGATAGGGAATTTAATTAAGTTTGTACCTTACATTTCCGTCCTATATGTATTCATTTCTCGCAAAAAGACAATTCCAAAAATATGTCATTAGTATACTTATTTAGCAATATGTATAACCAACTTCAACATAATAGTTAAATAAAGTTTTGAAGTTGACAAGAATACGTTAATCAATAAAAAAATAAAATGTGTTTTGGTGCAAGAATTCAAAATGATTATGAATTCTTGCACCTTCTCTTCACCCAATTCTCCACCTGATATGGATACCTTTATGTAATTCTCTTTTTAGTTAAAGTCGCTTTCTAACGGCTGCCTATTCACGAATTCAAAAGAAAACTCCGCCCCAGGGCACTGACTAAAAACTCATAAAGTTCAGTTATACTATCGTTCTTCCATCGAAAATTTCCTTAATCTATCTTTGAATAAATAAAGCCATCGCCGCGACATGTAACGTACCTATTCCACCAACTGCCTTGTGCAGGCGTGGTCCGGTGTGGGGTAACTACACAGAAATGGTTATGAATTTTTAGTGAGCAAATGTGCTGTCGGCCCGTTAATTGATATGCCTTCAGTTGTTTGTTTGATACACGGCTGGAAATTGCATGCAGTTACGAACATTTGTATTTTCATCAATTTCAAGACAGTTTAGTGCGACCTATTGATTACCCCAACCGTATTGTTTGTCAAATGTTTCCGTACGCTACTGCAATTACCTAATTCGTGCTAGATAACGTTACAGATTGCAGTGGAACCCTACGTTTAGCTAAGTAGGTATATTGACTGACTTTATTTATTGTGAGACAGTAGTATTAAATCCTTTGTAATGGTTACAGGCGTTCATCATTTTCTATGACCAACCTCGCACACTTTAACACTAATTACATTTAACCTTATTTTTTCGATTACGAAAATAATATCTCTTGGTTTCACAAAAAAATATAGATTTGCCCTTTTTCGTTACGGTCGGCAGAATTGTCATGATCTAAAAAAAATGAATTTGCCAGTGGCGTGTCCCAGCACACCATAGATCCGTGTCAAATAAGGAGAGAACGTTTTCTGAATTAAAGGCGAGGGCGAAGACAATCTGTAACTAATCGCCATTGTACAAGCTTTGCTTAATTTAGATAATAGGCTAGTTTCCTAAGTCAAATAAGGATTATTCTATTTAGTCCGTCAGTTAGATTATCAAAAAATATTGGACTCATATTTTGTCTTTTGTCAATCAAACAAAAAATTGCGAAGATAAAGCGCATCAAAGTGAGCACGTTACGTTACGCGGAACTTGAACATATCTTCATCATTTTTTGTTTGATTGAGTAAAGAAAAAATACGTGTCCAATATTTTCTGTTAATCCAACTGACGGACTAATTAGATTTTTTTAGGAAACGAGCCCATTGGTTATATTATTTTATATTTAGATGGCACGGTGAGGATAGTTTAAAAGAAACCTTACTGTCAGATGTACTCAATAGAGGTAATTCTTTTTTTTTATATTATGGACCAATCCCGCTCTTTATGTAGAGCAGTGATTCTGCCAATGTCAAGTATTTGTGGGAGACACGTAGGAGATTGGCCGGTGTTATGAATTGAGATAAGGGTTTATAAGCAGAAAAAAAAAACAACCCAACAATAATTGACAACACAAGTGTTAGTGGGCCGTGGGAGAGTTAATTACAATTTAATATAATAGATAAAGCAATATTTACAGATATATTTAACGCTACTAGAAAGAGTTAGTAAATATGGGAAATTGAGAGGACGGGGGATATCAGAGGGAAGGATGTCATAATTCGTATGCTGAGATAAAACCTTTTTGGCACAGATCAGTTATACCTACTTGTGACATTAGGCATATGTCAGAAGTAGGTATAACTGATCTGTATAACTAATCAGTTACACAGATCCGTTATTTAGTACAAACGTAAATGCTATCATTGACTAAATCTATTGTTGTATCAAATGAATTTTTATTAACTTTGTAGTTTACTATCAGCATGCACGCTTTTAAAATCTTCCCGTATGTTTCTGCACCTTCTCACAGAACAAGAAATACCACTACCGTCAATTCATTTATGATGTATGATTTTGTGACCCAAGTATCTGTGTCAGTGGGAGTGGTGACGATCTGTAATTACTCGTATTAGGCTGCCAGTGCGATCAGCGTGTAATTACAGGTATAATTACAGTTGCCGCTGAGAATCGTGCAGGCGCGGATTGAATTTGCACGAATATTCGTACCGATATCTATTAGTTGAATGGAGCTTCAGCTTGAATGTTTTATGAAATTTGTTATAAGTTAATATAGTAACAAGTATAGTTTATGGGAGCGCGAATTAAACGAAACACCGGCTAAAACTAGAAACACCGGCTAAAACTAGAAACATATTTTTTCCAAAATAATGAAGCGATGCAAATATATACTTAAATAGTTTATACTACCACGTTTCGTCTTTACAGTCACCACAGTAAAAGCAATGTTTTGCGTCTGCTCAGCTAACTGTGATGATGGATGTGTTCATCATACTTGCTTCTAAAATAACTATTCAGAAATCATTTCTCTCTTTTAGACACATTTGTCTCATTCACACTTAGGTACTCGCACTAAGCGAATCAAACAACAGACAAAAGGTTAATAACTTTTATCTTACATGTTTTCAGAATCCATTAGCAACCAAATGACAGCAGTAGACACAAATTCACACTCACTCAAAGCGATTTAAAAACTTCTCAGCCCGAACCAGAACATTTGTCTTGTAAATAAACATAATTGAAAAGAGGCTGACAATAGTGACCGAGTTTCTTGCGCTGCTTTTTTTCGGCACTAGCTGCCAAACTGTCCCGACGCAGCAGTGTGCAGTGGTAAAGAAAGTGGTAAAGATTGGGACGTGTAAAAGTGCCACTAATGGCCTAAACGTAAGTTTGAATGAACTTCGGGGCGCTGTCTGGCACATCAACGAAACCATAGTTTTCCTTTAAAATCCGCAATAACGTTTTTATTTCTAAAAGTTATCAATTAAAAACCTAATGTTCTAAGCAGTGCTGCTATTGCGCTTCTGTCTTATAATATAACAGCACGCGTAACATTGAAATTTCTGCATTTAACAGTCAGTAGAAAAACTGCTGTCCAAAAATTGGGGAAAAGCATCTTTCTAAAAAAGTCCTCGTTTTTTCAGGTAAATGGCGAAAGAAACCCAGAAGAAGTGTACAAAGACTTCAGGGCTGCTGTCCTCCAGATCCTCGGCTCACATGACGACCAGGCAGCGCTCAATGGCGTCGGGACCGGTGGCATCCCCGGCGAGATCGTGGGCGTTGAACCGGCTCCCACGAGAGGGAAAGATATCGAACCTGTGAGAGTTGAAGATACAGAAGAGGAAGCCTCAGCTTTGCCGATAGCAGCGCCAGTGGTGTTACCATCTAGAGAGAATGGACATGCTGATATGATCATCGCTCCTAAGGTTAGATAGATTGCAGACAGTAGGAATGACGACAAAATCGTAAAAAAAAACAATTCCACATACAAAGCCGCCGACCAGATGACATCAGTTTGGATGAAACAGTGTTTTTTTTTGCGATTTTGAGCTCGGATCCATACAAAAAGTTGTTGTATTTGAACACCAGAATCAGCCCCTAGGGGGTTGTTGATGTTTTACAAATAACCGACCGACCAGCTGCAGACATCAGTATTAAATACCAAATACAGATGTCTGCAACTGGTTGGCAATTTAGTGTGGGTGTTTTTTTTTTTTAGATTTTGATGTTTGTTCCCTAAAAAAGTTGTTATATTTAACATCAACCTCATTTTCTTCGACTAGTTATTATGTATTTTCACACCGCCCTTCGCACTCTGCTGCGCTAATGAAGCTCTTCAACAGACACACATTAACAGTGATGACTATCGTAAAAACGTAAAAGCCGAGGGCAAGTGGAGAGTGAATAGGAAGGTCGGCAGGACGCCTTGACCTATTCCGTCCATCCTTTGTTTATTTGTTACACAGTGCGTACATTGTCGTGGTAAGTACGTACCTACTACTGAAGCAAGCCACACTGGGAGCGAAGCGAAACGGAGATACGTTTATTTAGCTTCGCTCTTGTCGCTAGTCGCTACCGCGTCTTTTCATACCAGCCCCCCTGGCATGACCACGAGTAAGCGTAGTTGGTGTCGATAAATATCTATAGCATATCGTGTTTTGGTCACACCGCAAACTACAGGAGACGTATTCTTGAAGCATTAGTGGATCTTGATTCGTACACGAAAACAATTCATGTATAAAATTAATTTCTATTGCTCACGATTTTACGCATTTTGGATCCCTCGAAATAAGTGTTTACCTAATTAAAATCTTGCTACTATTTTTGTTTCATGCAGAAAATATTTAAAAATCGGCATTTAAAAAAATATTAATTTTAAAACCCGGTAATGAATCGTTTTGAAACGGAACGTAAATAAAAAGTTATACCTATTTGAACCATATGTTTAATTGTCAATGACGTACTCTCTACAGTTCCACTAGTAAAGACCACTCGTAGCAGAATTCCCGGAATGAATTTTCAAAAATAGTGATTTTGGGTATTATCGATTTTAAAACCAAATACTCTATCACTACCAACCAAGTCTTAGTTTGACTTAACTGCGAGACGCAAGTCTCGCAGGGATAGTCTTGTTCTTGCGTAAGTCTTCCGGGGTCCGGGGTCTAGTCTTGGTCTTGCATTATCGCAAGATGCCATACCTGCCATACCTGCAAGACCAAGACCATTTTTGGGCAGCACTAAAAAAGACGTGGTAGCGACAAGAGGGAAGGGGAACTAACTGATCATCGTTTCGCTTCCAATGTGGCCTTTCCTTTAGATCTCGCAAGTTTTCAGCGCTGGCGTAGTTGAGCTCTGTAATTCGTGGTGTAAACTCAAGTTATAAAAAGACGCGACAACAACAAAAGCGAAGCGACATGAACTCGCCTTCCTTTCGCTTCGCTCCCAGTGTGGCCTACACTTTAGAAGTAGGCACGGAAGTAGGGAGGTGTAAAGGGGTGTGGTTTTTTTTTTTTGTCCATCATGTCGTTCAACTTATGCCTTATTAGACATATGTTGTTTCACTTCCTACTCAAATACTCGAACAACGAACCGAATCAATTATGGATAAATCCTTCATTTACAAACTAAAACTATTGTAGCCTTTTTACCTAATATTGTCGAACTCGTTATTGTTTACACACAGAGTGAATTATTTCTATAAAAAGATGAATAGAAAGCATAATTAAGTATTTTAAAATTATTTGGTATTGTTTTATTGCTTAATTAGAGTTATTTTAACGTCCTCAAACTCTTCCAAACGATATTGCCCTAATATTGCCCGAGTTTGAGTGACCGACGACCGCGTAGCCGAGAGGCGAGCATGCCGGACTTGGTGTTGCTACCTTTGAGGTCCCGGGTTCGATTCCCAGTCGGTCAATGCAGAAAAATAACTTTTTTATATTGTCTCGGGTCTGGGCGTTGTGGTGCAGTTTCTGATTTCTGTAACACAAGTGCTTTAAACGCAATGCCGCGGGTCCGGCGACTAAACAGAGAGCGAAAATAACTTTTCTCACCCAATTGAATTATGCAACACTCCCAAAAAGGTAAGTTTTTGACAGTCAACTTACGCCTATAATAAATTATACCCGGTGTCCTCTACCCAAAAAGCTGTTAATTCCTTACTTCGAGACGATGAGAGTTGGTGTGATTTATTTGTGAATGGTGTCAATAAATAACTTTCTTGGCCCCCAATTCAGAACGTTTCCATAACGAGTTGTTGTTGTTGTCATAATCACGTGACACTAATGTTAAATCGTATAGTGTCACGTGGTTTTCCGGTCGACAATTTGTTACCGAAAGGTCCTGAATGGGGTCATATTTATCTTAGCTAACAATTTTCAACCTCTTCTTTCCAGTCTCAAGTAATAAGAGTGCAGGGGGCGCTCAACAATTCCCTACAACGCCCCATCACCACGGTGCCCCCCCTCCTCTGGGTGGTGGGGGGTCCCGGCAGCAACAAGGCGTCGCTGTGCCAACGAGTTGTGTCGCAGCAAGAGGGGTGGACTCACTTCAGGTGAGTTCTGTGATCAGTCTATCATTGTCCACAGCTGGAGACTTCTTATACTCGTATGCACACACATCATCATCATTTTAGCCATAGGACGTCCACTGCTGAACATAGGCCTTCCCCAGTGACACAATATAAACATAGAACAATACAAAAATATAAAAAGCATAATCACATGACTAAAAAAACAACAAAAAAAAGATCACAGAGAAAAGGATGGTAAGCCTAACGATTTGGTGTCTATTTCATGGGGTTTTCAGCTGGAAATTCCTAGGTCCCTGGTCCCAGGTTCGATTCTCGGTTCGGATCAAGTCAGGAAATGAACTTTTCTAAATTGACTGAAGCCTTTGGAATTTTGCCATTGTCTGACATCTCGAAACAAGGATATTTATTCCTTAGAGACCATGGCACTTGGTGTGTTATCTGGCGTGAATTTATTTAGAACTAGCTTTTGCCCGCAACTTCGTCTGTGTTGACCTTACCCGGATAAAAAGTATCCTAAGTGTTAATCCAAGCCATGGTTTAACAGTATGACAAATTTCATCAAAATTCAATAAGCAGTTTTTTGCGTGAAAGAGTAACTAAGTTCCATACAAACTAACGGAACTATAGGAAGTAACGATTGTTTGGAATTGTTGATTAGAAGGCCGCTAGATGCGGGCCGCTTCCAACCGGCCAATCTGGAAGCCACTGGGGGAGGCCTGTGTTCAGCAGTGGACGTCTTATGGCTGAAACTTCGACCAAGTAAATAATATCTAGATGGACAGTCGAGGCAGCGAAAGCTGGAATCAAAATGTTCCAGACCCTGGTCGTTAAATCTCTACTCAGCATGTATTCCATCATTGGGGACGTACATGCCGCTGAATTTGCCAAAATTGAGGTGTCGGAAATAGCGATATGTCCAAATAAAGTGTGAAGAAACTATAAAGAAAGACAAAACAAATAAAAAATTCAAAAACCAATGCTATGTACCTAATTTTCGACCAATGTTGACCCGTTTTCAACCGACTTCAAAAAAGGAGAAGGTTCTCAATTCGACTGTATGTTTTTTTTTTGTATGTATGTTACGCGTGTACTCCGCCAATTATGAATCGATTTTAATGATTCTTTTTTTGTTTGGTAGATCTTACTTCAGAGGTTGTCCCATATAAATTTTATCGAAATTGATTTAGAACTTTTTGAGAAAATCAACAAATATGTACCCAGATAATATTTTGGTTGTGGTTCTTGTTACCTGTCTTCGACAAATATGAGCCGATTTTGATGATTTTTGTTTTATTGAATAGCTTATATTTCAAAGATGCTATGATAAAAGTTTGCAAAATAAAAATCACCCCTAAGGGTAGGAAAATAGGGGATGAAATCGGTGTTCAGCAGTTAGATTAGGATTTATCACTAAAAATAGATGAAATAAGTAAATTTTATTAAAAAAAATAAAACCGACTTCCAAACACTAAAATGCTAAAAATAATCCTAACACCTAATCATTTACTTTTGGAGTCGGTGTCAGCCGATGAGAGATTCAATGTTTTTGTTTGCACCGACTCCAAAATTAACTGATGTACCTAATCACAAAGTGCTAGGATTATTTTTAGCATTTTAGTGTTTTGAAGTCGGTTTTATTTTTTTAAATAATTTTTAGTACAATTTAAGCAGTATGCTCAATCTAGACAATATAACATCATTGGGCTGAAATGATGATGATGATGAGGGATTGTCCTGTACCCCCAGTCTCGGCCAGCACCTCCGCGCGCTGGCCGATGCGGGCGGAGGGCCGGGCTCCGGCGGGGCGCTGGCGCGCGCCTCGCTGGGCGGGGGCGAGCTGGTGCCGGAGGAGCTCGTCGCCGAGCTCGTGCGCGGCGCCGTGCGCGACGCCGCGAGGAGCGGCCTGGGGCTGGTGCTGGAAGGGTACCCTAGGGACCTGGACCAGGTGGACCATTTCCAGAAAGAGGTGAGGGTAACATGTAATATCCTAACGGAAATTCGTCTAAACCAGCGGGTGTAAAACGGCCGCATTGGATGTTTCATATTTCATTCATATTATGTTTCATTTAGCAAATCTTAAAATGACAAGTTATTTGATGAATCATAAAATGAGCCTAAAACATTTCATATTTGCAGTTCATCAAATTTGTTAGTTTAGTATGGAAATGCGTAATATGGTCCACTTACTTAATATGAATTATCCATTTCATATTAAATGTCAAATTGATGAAATTTTAGATGTTGCTAGGGTGACCAACAATTTGAGTTCATATTTTCAGTTATAATCGTTGTTGTTGTGTATTTCGTGTTTAAACGGTAAAGATTGTAAGTTTTTGGGACAATGGCAGACTTAGGAGTGTACGAAAACTTTTTAGAGCGTCACTATATTTTTTTAATGTAGTAACATCGTCATCAAATGATACACTTGATGAAATGAATTGCAGATGATTTATGTTGTAATGTGGCCGTTTTAAGAAGCATTTCCGCTACATTTCACTAAATGAATTAGATTAAAGATGAAACATCCAATGCGGCCGTTTTAGACCCGCAGATGTTCTCAAACTTACTTTGTCTACCGCCGGATTTGAAAATCATTTATTTTTCAACGCCCTCTCATTTTCGCCCCCTACACGACTACAACACCCCCATTTTTTTGGGCCTTTTCCCGCCCCCCTCTAGGCCTTCAGTGCACAAGGGGGCGTGATCGCCCACTTTTGAGAAAAATGTTGAGAAAAACTGGTCTACTCTAAACTGACAGACTTGGAGTATTCTAAGGTAGACCACCAGATTAGCTTAGTAAGCGAATAAGACATCATTCTGTTTCAGTCAACGTCATACACTAACAACAATCTAATAATAGTTTCTAGAGGGTCAGTGAAGGTCATAGAAGTGAGGGTCATAGAATCTGATTAATTCTATGAAACATTTGCTTTCTAAATGTGAAAATGATTTTTCCATATCCAGAATATTATTGTATTATCCGTGGTCCATACTCCGTGCATGTTGAGTTTACCCACCTCGACCGAAGAATAGTTTTCAATCAAGTCTTGACAAGTTTTTTAATTAAGGTTTTAGTTATTCACAAGCATTGCGCCCTAGCGGGCCCGTTTAGGCAGACCGCAGAAACCCCCGCCTGTATTCTGGGGCCTGTCACTCAGTCCCTAAACTGCCTAACCTGTGTCTCCACTGTCCAGTTCCACGTGTCCCCGTGGATGCTGCTACTAGTCTGCTCCAAGCTGCAGCTGGGGCGCAGCAAGCCTTGACAAGTTTTTTATTTAAGGTTTTATTTGGGGGGGATACACACGCACTGCGCCCTAGCGGGCCCGTTTGGGCAGACCGCAGAACTCCTGCCTGTATTCTAGGGCCTGTCCTCCCTAAACTCCCTAACCTCCACTGTCCAGTTCCGTGTATCCCCGCGGATGCCGCTGCTGGACTGCTCCAAGCTGCAGCTGGGGCGCGGCAATTCTTGACAAGTTTTGATACACGCACTATGCCATAGCATGCCGCCTTAAGCAGACCATAGAAACCCCCGTCTGTATTCTGGGGCCTGTCACTCAGTCCCTTACCTCTGTCTCGACTGTCCAGTTCCGTGTGTCCCCGCGGATGCTGCTGCTGGACTGCTCCAAGCTGCAGCTGGGGCGCGGCAATTCTTGACAAGTTTTGATACACGCACTATGCCATAGCATGCCGCCTTAAGCAGACCATAGAAACCCCCGTCTGTATTCTGGGGCCTGTCACTCAGTCCCTTACCTCTGTCTCGACTGTGCAGTTCCGTGTGTCCCCGCGGATGCTGCTGCTGGACTGCTCCAAGCTGCAGCTGGGGCGCGGCAATTCTTGACAAGTTTTGATACACGCACTATGCCATAGCATGCCGCCTTAAGCAGACCATAGAAACCCCCGTCTGTATTCTGGGGCCTGTCACTCAGTCCCTTACCTCTGTCTCGACTGTCCAGTTCCGTGTGTCCCCGCGGATGCTGCTGCTGGACTGCTCCAAGCTGCAGCTGGGGCGCGGCAATTCTTGACAAGTTTTGATACACGCACTATGCCATAGCATGCCGCCTTAAGCAGACCATAGAAACCCCCGTCTGTATTCTGGGGCCTGTCACTCAGTCCCTTACCTCTGTCTCGACTGTGCAGTTCCGTGTGTCCCCGCGGATGCTGCTGCTGGACTGCTCCAAGCTGCAGCTGGGGCGCGGCAATTCTTGACAAGTTTTGATACTCGCACTATGCCATAGCATGCCGCTTAAAGCAGACCATAGAAACCCCCGTCTGTATTCTGGGGCCTGTCACTCAGTCCCTTACCTCTGTCTCGACTGTGCAGTTCCGTGTGTCCCCGCGGATGCTGCTGCTGGACTGCTCCAAGCTGCAGCTGGGGCGCGGGCGGCGCGACGACTCGGTGGCCGCGTTCCGGCGCCGCCTCGAGGTGTTCCGCGAGCACAGCCTGCCCATGCTCAAGGCGCTCGACCACCAGCACCGCCTCGTCATTGTGAGTAAGCAGTCTGTAAGTGTGCTTATCGTTTACTTTACTTTAGCTTCTTGACTTGTGGCGCTTGGAGCTCAGTGGCGGCCGAGCTTTGAAATCATTACAGTAAGTTGTGATTGAATGGGTACAGTCAACGGCGGGTGAACCAACTCAAAAACCTAAAGGTCATTATACCGATTTTCAAGTCCGACGTGTAAAGATCAATATCAATTGAGAAAAAATTACGTTTTGTGGTAGGTGACGTGCTGTTGTCTGTACCGTTCCAACCATATTGTTGAATACGCAGGTCACACTATAAGTTTTGCGTAACTTAAAAAAACAACATGTTATAACCAAAATATTATGTTTATTGCTTTTCAAAATACTCTCCTTTACATTTTAAACATTTTTTTCATGCGTTCGAACCCTTTTTTTAAAACAGATCCACAGATCTGAAGGCATGTTTTCTACGTGCTGATTAAACGCTATCACTGCCTCCGGAGTTGGTAAAAGTAAAACCTCTCATCAAATCTTTGATTTTGGGGAAAATACAGAAATCACAGGGTGCTAGGTCGGGGCTATGCGCAGGATGGGTGACGAGTGTATTTTTTCGGAAGCTAAAAATGACTTCGTTTTGTTGGCCGTGTGTGAAGAAGTGTTGTCATGATGTAGGAAAACGCGGCTTTTGGGTCGTCCTTCGCGAACTTTTTCTAACACCCTGGGTTAACAAATGGTAGAATACGCGGCATTAACACTCTTTTGATCTTTAAGTGGAATTGTACAGATGGGACCCGTAGCTGAGAAAAAAAAACTCGATCATTTTTTTACCAACGTTTCTCGCCTGCCTCACTTTTGTTGGCCTGTTCTCATTTTCAAACACCCATTCACAAGATTGCTGTTTTTGTTCGGGTTTAAAACAATTAATCCACGTTTCGTCTCCTGTGACAATGTCATAAACAGCATTAGAATGTCCGTGGTCGTACTTCAGTAGCACCTGTGAGCAACATTCCGCGCGAGCCCGCTTCTGCTCCGCTGTCAGTTCATGAGGGATCCAACGACAGCAAAGTTTCCGAACTTTCAATTCTTCGTGTAAAATTTTCTGAATTTGGCTCATACCAATCCCCAATAGTCCTCGAATTGTCTCATAGGTAATCCACGGGTTTTCTTCAATTAGCCGCTTAACAGTAGCCACATTATTTTCGTTGACGGCAGTTGAAGGCCGCCCTTCACGAAATTCACACCTCTCTCAAATTCAGCAAACCATCGCCTCACGGTGCTCAAACAAGGTGCTTCTCTCCCAAAAGCATTTTGAAGACGACAGTCTTGCGGAGAGAGAGAACTTTTAGAATCATAAAAAATCATCGCTCTAAAATCTTTTCGACTTAATTTCATTTTCGTTGCGTACGTAGAACTTTGATGTGTGATAAAAAACAATTGACAAATCATTTCCCGCCAATTGTTTTTTTTTTATTACTAAGAAGGTTGCAACGTTTAAAAAAATATAACATTCGAAATTCAAATAGTTTCGATTAGCTAGAAGTGCAAAACTTTCAGTGTGCCCCATGTATCTGTTGTCGTAATTTTATATTATTTAATTTAAAAGCTGTTTGTTTTCCAATAAAACATAAATGTTTAGTGATATTTGTCACAAACATCTCCGTGCTTCGGAAACCACGTTTAAAGTTGGTCCCAGTTCATAAACTGGGACCAACTTTATTATCCTATTATTATCTTTGGTATAGTCATTGAATTGCCGATCGCTGAAGGTACAAAATGCGATACAGTATCGATGTAGTCGCAAAAACATCGAAAACTTACTAATGATGTTGGTAATTATTTGATGTAACATATTTTGCTTGATAAAGAACCGATAATACTACATTATAACTATTAAGTTATGCAAATAATGCTGTATTAGAAACATTAACGTTGCACGCTTGCGACATGTTTTTGCTTTGGGTCCATGTTCCTGACAAAATGAATGTAGAGGCTTTTTACCCGTGTGAAGTATAGTCAAGAGTTTGACTACTGTCATCATCATCATCATCATTTCAGCCATAGGACGTCCACTGCTGAACATAGGCCTCCCCCATTGACTTCCAGATTGGCCGGTTGGAAGCGGCCTGCAGTTGTAGTACAGTTGACTACTGTATTCTCCTTTATTAAATTGAATTACTACGATTTGCTAGATTTTTGAAGTTATTCTTCTAGTTTTTAACTATCAAAGCTTCGCATGGTTTGCTATGAATGTTAGAAAATTATGGGTGAATGTTAAAATAATTATAATCACTACCTATCCTTGTTTTTTTTCTATCGGAGGCTTTGCTTTGGGTGTTAGAAATAAAATTGGTTTTAAAATAATTAGGTACCTACTTACTATTAGAAACAACAAATAACATAAACCGGCCAAGTGCAAGTGACTTCCTTGTTTAGTACCACCGTATTTTCCTTCTTTAAATTCTGGGTCCTCAGCACGAGCCCGAGTCACACTTGACCGGTTTTTGTTACTTATATGATTTGCATTTTAATCACACCAAGCTTGACGATTGTATGTCGTACAGTTTATTCTTTAACAAATATTAACAAAATTGGTTTAAAACTGACAACTTGTTAGCCCAAAAAAGGAATAAACATATGAAGAAATAAAGATCCTTAGATTCAATTCCTGATAGAGCGACACAAGTATTAAAAGTTAATTTACTATTTTTAACCGAATTTTATAACACTCAAAACAGGGCTATTATACACCGTGACTTTTTGATTACCCGAGAAAACTAAAATTTGCGTTTATAAAAATATGTATATCAGTAAGTACACACAAATATTATAGCGTTCATACAACAGTATCGTTTTCATTTTCATTTTATCGTTAGGACTTCAAATAAATCCTGTTAATGCACCAAAAACATGTAAACCATCTTCTTAGTATTATAATTAGGTGGATTTTGGTTCCGTTAATGTTGGAATGATAATGACTACTATTTGAATTAGCAGGACTTTTATGGTGCATATTTTTTACGGAATGTTAGGGACCTTTTAAATAAATTTCTCATAAAAAAAAAATTTTTTTTTATTCGCCAAATGTTAGTTAATTTTCTCAGGTAATTAAAAATTCACGGTGTATAATAGGTACCTGGACCAAGTGATTAATGAATGACCAGAAACTATAGTAAAAAAATAAAGCTTATGCTCGATTTGAATTGTATCGGAGTTGGAACATCAGAATTTGAAATCATAAATAAATTTAAGTACAAAAACTAACGCGCTATGGGTCATAACATAATCATCTTGCTCTTTCAAACCTAGAGCTAATCTCTAGGTTTGAAAGAGTGTCCTATTCTTCTGTACACCCTATATTAGGTGGTTAACGCTTAGGTTCGTTCGCCTATTCATTGGATCTGTTCTAGGTGGACGGTGACTCAGACTCGTCTGAAGTTCAGTTGGAGTTCTCTCGCATCATGCTCGAAGAGTTGGAGAAGGCTGAGGCGCTGGCTGCCATGCCACCTCAGCCACCCACGCCTCCAAAAACTGGTAAGAAATTGAATCTTAGACCTATGCCATTAAAGTCACTTTTCGCCTGACAGGCCACATTTGGAACCACACATCGAGCATATACCCTATAGAACAGCAATACAGGCCATCTTTCTCCGAAACACGTTAGTGATTTAAGATTTTTCACTTACATTTAGTATGAACTGACTAGTCCTTGCCCATACAAAAAGAGTACAGTCACAGTAAATAATAGAGGAATTTTTGTGAAACAAAATAACTGACATTTCTACTCTATGGGGTACGTGCTCCAACAAGGCACCACATGACACCAATGTTTTGTGTTGGCGAGAATTACATCGATAATTACCAGTAACGAAATGAATTTCGACTTTGTAGATTCATGTTAGGCCCCGGAAAATTCAGAGATAAACTTACTAAAACCCAATTTTAGCAAAGTTTTTTAGTTAATTGACCTAGTCTGTCAACTGACAGAGTGACAGTCGTCTTAGGTAGGTAGGTACCTAACATCCTTCTTTCAGTAAAAATTTTTTTTTTATTAATCTTATTAAGTAGGTAAGCGAAATTAAGATAAACTTGCCGTTCCAAAGTTCAGACTGCATGAAGTACCTAGTTAGGTAATTCGTTAATGGGAAAATGTATTCGTTCTTTTAAACAAATTAGCACAGTCTATTACTATGTATTAAATTAAATGGCATTTCAAGATGTTTTAAATAAAAAAAAGGTTTTTACACTTTTCATGACTATTAAAATGGTAAAAATTTTGGTATGATATAAAATACTGCCCTGCTGTCACAAGTAGGTACATACATTTATTATATTTATCTTGTTATGTAAACATACTACATATATTTAAAAAAAGAGTCTGACCCAGTTTCTTGCGTTGCGTCTTCTCAGAGCTACCTCAAAATTGTCCCGAAGCAGTGCTAATTCAGAGCATGGCTAAGGAAGAGTTTTAATATTTTTGTATTTAAATAAAAGAAGGCCATAACAAAAATGAGTTTTTTTAATGTTTTTACTAAAGTATTTTATTATTGGCCATCAATTCTTTATCCACAGACGTGTCAGCGATGCAGCAGTTCGCGCATGCCATGTCCCGCATGGGAGGTGGAATTGCCAATGGGTTCGCCAACGGCTCGGTCGCTAATGGGACGATTGCCAATGGGACAGTCCACAACGGGACCCTACCTAACGGGACAATGGCCAATGGGTTCGCGGGAATAGCCAATAATAAGGTACAATATTGACAACTTTTAGCAACATAATTTCTGAAGGCCTACAATCCTACTGTGCAGGATAGCTAGTATTTGTAGTGGAAAACTAGGGAATCTATTAGGGAATTAGGGAATAAAAACCACTCGTCATGGATATCAGATGACAACAGAATTTAATAGACAATATCAAGAAAACAAAAAACATAATATAAAAACCATGAACAATGGGCTAGTTTCCAAAAAAAAAATAATTAGTCCGTCAGTTGGATCAACAGAAAATATTGGACACGTATTTTTTATTTTCTCAATCAAACAAAAAAATATGAAGATATAGCCCGTTAAAGTTCCCCGTAACGTCACGCCTTGCGACACTTTTTAGCAAGACGTGACGTCACTCCTAAACTTTGATGCGCTTTATCTTCGTAATTTTTTTGTATGATGGACAAAAGACAAAATATGGGTCCAATATTTATTGATAATCTAACTGACGGATTAAATAGAATAATCATTTTTTGACCCAGGAAACTAGCCTATTCGTAAAGAAAGGATCAATAACAGAGTTAGCAACATTCTTCCTGTTTTAAAATGGCCAAAGGCACTAATTTTTTTAGCGGCCTCTTCAGTGCTCCAGCGGCTGTGTCGACATCGGCCACCCTGGCAATTCCAGCGTTTCCCCTATAGAGGAAATGTATTCTGCCTTTTGGCCACATTCCCCGAGGCAAGTTGTTATCTGTGATCATAGGGATAAGTACTCAATCACCCATCGCCGCTAAAAATGATCGGCCATTCTTGCTCCCTTTTTCCAACAAATCCTTCTGTGAAGATCACTCTCATTCGCTTTCTCACTCCCTGAACCGGTTGACCTGGAACTTTCAGAAACATTATAGTGTTCGCTCGAAATTGGAGTGTCCGCGGTGGACGTAGATGCCACCGGCTCGCTCATGTTGTCATTGTTACCTAGATTTTTTTCAAGCTTAAGAATCTTAGCTTGGGCCCTAGTTTTCACCATGAAAATACAATTTTGAAAATGGACAAATTTTGATAGGAAAAGTTCAAAATAATAAATGAAGGACCAAAATGAGCAGGATAGCTAGTATTTGTAGTGGAAACCCTACATAATCGAAGATACTACAGGACCATAGTGTAAAAGATAAAGATTCAAATGAGACTGCATTTTCCTCTTTTATATGAGGGTTCCGTGCTCAAAGAGTAAAAACGGGACCCTATTACTAAGACTCCACTGTCCGTCTGTCTGTTTGTCACTAGGCTGTATCTCACTAACCGTGATATCTAGACAGTTGAATTTTTCACAATTGATGTATTTGTATTACAGAATGCAAATATATTTGCTATCATAGTACAGAACCCTTCGTGCGCAATCACAAGCATCTCCGTCCTTCGTTCGGAAGGCAATTTAAAAGTTGGTCCTAATATCGCTTGATACTAGTCGTGAAGCCTAGTCAGAGGCCTTAGGGCGGCTTTATAACATCTGACAGTAAGGTTAAGTCACTGGCCTTAGAACACCCCTCCACCAATCCGCACTGGGCCTGCGTATGTAGTATGACCCAAACCACCTCATAGTTGAGGTGAGGCTTGTGCCCTGCAGTGAGACGTATAAAGGCATACTATAGTATTCTGCCACGCTTCATATACAGGGTTACTTGTAAAACATCAACAACCTCCTAGGGGCTAATTCTGGTGCCCAAATACAACAACTTTTTCTATGGGACCAATATTAAAATAAAATATAAAAAAACACTACTCCATACAAACTGATGTCAGCTGGTGGCGGCTTAGTATGACGAAGTTTTTTTTTTGGGATTTCAATGTTGGTCCAAAGTTGTTGTATTTGAGCACCAGAATCAGCCCTTAGGAGTTAGTTGATGTTTTACAAATAACCCTGTATTATAAGATGGCAACTTATAGACCTAAATAGTTTATTGTAACAGAATCATTTTTACGTTATCGATCATTAGATCGGTCGAGGTCAAGGCCATGCTTACATGTCGTAGAGCGACGTTGTCAAACGCTGTTATTGATGTTATCTATACACCGCCCCATTCCGCACTTGTCAACTGGTGTGGGGTAGACTTCATTCTTTACTTTTAATTCTCTAACAACAATAAAAAAATGAAATTCGTATTGTTTTAAATCCTTTGCTAATTTGGGTGCTAAAAAGCTAAAAGGTGTACCACAAGGTACAGTCTTAGGACCACTTTTATTTAACTAAAATTTTCTTTTTAAAGCATATCTTAAAGACTAACGAATCAATACTCCCTTAAGACTTTTATCAAGGGGTGCTCTCTTAGGATCTATAAGTACTTAACGAATACTTTCTTACAGGTGAAGCCAATACTAAACAACGTGTCAAAGGTTTCGACGGTGTCACAAATGACGCACGAAGATGTGCGCCTCCTCTACGCGCAGAGCTCGGGTGACGTCAACACGCACATGTAGACTATCAGCCTTAAATATGACAGTTAGAACAGAACCTACAAATGGACAAGTGGCCTTATGAAAAAGAATTGTGGAAAAAACAGTGTCAAAATTCTCATCATTTTGAGAGATCGGAGGTAGATACAAATAATTCACACGACATGTAGTGTTGTTTTTAACAAATAAATTAAACGTATTAGTTTTCGATACGTAGATAAATAAGATTACTTTTTCACTCCAGACATCATTTAATTATTTGTAACTTTAATCAAACATCCGTTAATATAAAATTCGTCCATTAGGGCATCCTGAAAGCAGTGTATTTACTACAATTGATTCAATAAACAACATAAGTAATATAAATATATTCATAGGGATACGTTAAAGATGTCCCGAAAATAGTTTCAAGTTGAAGATAAAGCAGATAAGTACCTTTAATAACCAAAACACGATTAGTTTTTTAATGTTAAATTTGTGGTTTACATTTTTTATTGCTCAATAGTATCTGAAGCCCAATTCCGTAATTTAACAATAGTCGCATCCAGTTTAGATCCGGTCCCAGGTACGTTAAGATCAAATACGATTTTCTCGTAGAACTTAAACAAGGATTTGTATAGTAAAATATGGTTTTGTTGATATGCCGTTAGACGGCGCCACACCGGAATCTATACAATGCTCGTATACTTCTTCATCGATTTATGCGATGTGATTATTTATAAAACTTACACTGGGCGGATTATTAGATTTTCGATAAAGTTAATGTCACAATATATTACAACCTTACTCTGGGGATAATAAATTTCTGCTTAGGTACATAAACACATGGCAATAGATGACTAAGTAGGTACATCGTCTTGCAGTAGGATCATTTACTATAACTGTATGTACAAGTTTTATTTTTTGACAACTCAAAGACCCATAGCCACACTTTAATCTATAATATACGTAGACATTATTAAACATAAATTGGTAGGTATATTTATAAGAAAAGGACTCTATAAGAGAAAACCAAAATTAGTGACAAGTGCCGAAAAAATATCTTTACTTCATCTCTTATAAAACATTCTAAATTAGTATTTCTAGATGTGAATGTAATGTGAAAACTAAATTTAGTTAAGTTAATATAACAATAGTCCATTGGACTTTGTATTTGAAAAATGACATAGTATAACACTTTTAAGAAATTTATTGAAATTAATTGTTTAATTAGATACATATCCTTCTCAATCGTGTAATATTAATTATTTTATTCTGTATTGTCATGAATGCAACAACAAAATTTTAATACTTTTTTTATTCGCAACATTCATGACGTTTTAAACTTAAATAATATTTACGCACACGACTACTATAGTGCCTTGGTGTAAGATACGGTTTAAAATAGGAAATTAGATTTAAAAATAAATTAAGATTTAGTAACTTCAAAAGTTGAGAACGCTATAACAATATAACAATATTTTCTATTAGACATTTAGATTATTAAAAATATTAAAGTAATTGAGTAACAGAAATACAGGGAGTAACGAAAAGGTGAAATAAAACTTTAAGGGGTTATTCTACGGCTAAATTACATCAACTTTTTCTATGGGACCAACATCGAAATCGCAGAAAAAAAAAACACTCCCATACTAAAACGCGACCAGCTGGCATCAGTTTGTATGGAAACGTCAATTTTTTTTTGTGATTTTTTTGTTGGTCCCATAGCAAAAGTTGATGTAATTTAGCCGTAGAATAACCCCTTAAAGTTTTATTTCACCTTTTCTTTACACACTGTATATGAATCAATGGTAGGTAGTATGTAATTTTGTGTTAAATGCAAATTCTTTAAAGTACACAAAATAAGCTACTAATTTGGTTTTTGATACCATACAATCTGCTACTAACACACTACCGATGATCTATGTTGGTCGAAATAAAGATTAATTTAATTTAATTTAATTAGTAGTTTTCTAACGTTTAAAAAAATCGTTTCTAATCTTTCGATTAGGATTCTTGAGTATTGAAACAAAAATCCACCATTTTTTTTTTTTCTAGAATATTTTTATGTTTTAATAGTAAATTCATTCACAGTCATGTATCGGATAACTACAATTTTCTGCATATCTAAAATAAATAAAACTTAATATGGTAGCGCATTTTTGACAGATGTTTGTAAAATACTTTTGTGGGTTTAAAAAAACACAGCAACTTACAATAATTTCATATAAGAGTTGAGAAGTCATTTTG
This sequence comes from Anania hortulata, assembly GCA_963576865.1. Classification (NCBI taxonomy): domain Eukaryota; kingdom Metazoa; phylum Arthropoda; class Insecta; order Lepidoptera; family Crambidae; genus Anania; species Anania hortulata. Next base: position 2,941,670 of record OY756388.1, on the reverse strand, counting down.
CGAAGGCCTTTTTTTCATGTTGTTCGATTCTTATTTCAAGTACCTATTCCTTCTGGTGGTACTGGTACTAAAGTTTATGTACTTACATACATAAGCACGTTACGAGAAAGTTTTTTTTGGTCAAATAATTTTCAAAATTATCATTTTCTTTGAAAATTTTGAACTTTAAAATTATTAACGTCACGGCAAGCGGCTCTAGGGCCAGTTTTCCATGAATAAATCTTTTTTACTGTTTATATAATTATTAACAATAATTAAATGGTCATTAAAATTATCCAGACAGTTTTTTACAGGTTGTTCAGCAATAAAAATAATAGGCTAGTTTCCTGGGTCAAAAAAAGATTATTCTATTTAGTCCGTCAGTTAGATTATCAATAAATATTGGACCCATATTTTGTCTTTTGTCAATCAAACAAAAAATGACGAAGATAAAGCACATCAAAGTGAGCACGTAACGTCCTTGCTAAAACGTATCTCAAGGCGTGACGTTACGCGGAACTTTAACGGGCTATATCTTCATCATTTTTTGTTTGATTAAGAAAAGAAAAAATACGTGTCCAATATTTTATGTTAATCCAACTGACGGACTAATTAGATTTTTTTCGGAAACTAGCCCATTTTACCGTGAAATTACCTTAGCTAGAGTGCAATCTGAAAAAAAAAGTTTTTCTTTAAGCCGGGATCGCAATTTACTTTAAAAGCCAGTAAAGCATCAGCCCAACAACCCAACCGGTTGAAATTATTGTAGGATGAAATGAAACACACACAAAAACAACATCACTATAACTTGACGTTATCTGTCAAAAGGTGCGGCATAGCTTTATTAATTTACTAATTAAGTTTGCACTTAAAGTAACACCGAATGTGATGTCCTAATAGAAAGTTAGCGGTAGTCTAGTAAAGGTCTAATAATATATCAATTAATAATATGGGTACAAAATGCAGATTTTATAATGATAATTTGAAATTACTACGTAAAAACTGTAAGATAAGTTCGATAACTACATAAGTAGCTAAAACCATTTTGCGATAGTAAACTCCTACTTTAGAGTGAATTACCCTCAGTAAAACGAAAATGATTGCAGAAAAGCGATTGTTGCGTTGCGTTAGATCATTTTAATTCAGGCTAGCTTTAAGCCTATTTAGATCTAACAAACAAAACACCAGAGTAAGCACATTCAATGTATGCCTAGGGGTGCCTAAGATCTGACAAATGCGCTGCACACACATTGATCGCAAATTGATTGCATGCGCGGCGCTCGCACATTCGCAACACATTCGCTAGATCTGAACAATTTTATTCTTGTTTTTTCTGGCAACTTATCGCACGACCGCCTTTTATGTCAAACGAGGGAACCCTTCAGAATCCCCGTGAGTAGAAAAAGAGTTGTTTCTCAAAGAAAAAATTGTGACTAGGGTAAAATAAGCATTAACTTGTTTGGTCTAAATGGATCTATAAACAAAGTCTAGCAGGAATATTTTTTTACATCCACGCAGCTCAGCATAATCTTAACGGGTTACAGAAAATCTAGATGTAAATACCCTTTTGTACCCAAAGAAGTAGATTTTATAGAAATTCACAGTTTAGATAGGTAATAATAACACAATACAGGGGCCAATTTAGTGTTAGTCGTAGTTTTAGTTTAGGTAATAGTTAGCATTTCCACTTGTAATACTGCACTATTTTTATATGGAAATAAATGAATTTAACTTCGTATAGCTTTATGAAATGCTCGAATCGATGCTGTGACAAAGTAGAACAAACTACTTGTAATGTTAATTATGGTGTATCCACATCGCAGTCGCATCTGCGGTCGCAATTACGTTATGGAACATATGTACGTTTGTCTATGGTTTTGTGTTAAGGTAGGTGCTGGCCACAGGGTAATAAATTCGAAAAAAGAATAAATACATTCCTGAATGATAGTAGGGCATAAAAACATTGTTTTACGAAAAGTAACTGCGTTGTTGATGCACCTCTTTAATTGATGTATATTATTTATTCAAATTTATTTGAATATTGTATCAGGCTTGGACTATATGCATCCGGAATTTTTTAGAACCCCATACAAAACGGCTCCGGACAAGCCCGGATTCAATCCTTTTTGTATGGCGTTCTGAAAAATTCCGGATGCATGAAACCCGAGCCTTAGAATACTTATTTATTTTGTATTCACTCAAAGTATAGTCATATTTCTGCACCAAAAATGGTTCATTGGTATACTTTATCAAAAATCGCGTTACCTTTACAAAACGAAATAGACAAAGTACAGGAGTTTTATTTAAGAAGAATTTTTAGTTATTTTTTAGCATTTTAATGGACTTAAGTACGTAGCATTTAAAACATTAATGTGAGCATGTAACTTACAAATTATATTTGTAATGTTTTGCCTTTATTTAAAATGAATGTAAATTGTTAAAATCGCGTGCTGGTCATGCTAAACTTTTTATAGATAAACTGTTTTTTTATAGTCGTTGAATATTACTTACTTACGTATCTGTTTATTCTTTACTTTATTGTCATTTTATTTGAAATATTTAGATGTATTTTTTTGCTACAACCAACTTTTAATCGGCTTACGAAAGTACCAACCTTAATTAGAATAACAAAACACTATATGTTTGTAGAAACTTTGTTTATTTGAAATAAAGTGCACAAGTTTTATAATAAAAATGGACTACACTCATTTTTAGATTTAATCATAACACAATATCATTTTCCCGTTTCTCCTAAAGTTCGTGTCTAAGTACTCTGGTTATACAAGTAGTGAAACAAGTTATAAAACAACAATGAAAAAGCTATATATTTGACGAAGATTAAAAGTGTTGATAACTCGACTGTCCAATTATACAAACCGTTAGGATTCATAAATTAGGCTTGTGTTTTTAATCTTGTAATACATTTTGTAATTATTGAGAAACCTATAAAACAGTGATTAAGCAACGGTTCTTGCAAGAAGCAGCTAGGGCGGGCGGGCTCAGCTTTCCCGCGCGGCGGCCATGTTGTGAGTTTCCCGCGCTCTACAGAGGTCGATTATTGGCTGCCTGGCACAGTTTCCGTGGCCTTGACCGAGCGCCGCACCGCAGTCCGACTGCATTGCTCGCCGAGTCTCGACGTACTCGCGTTCCGTTTCACGCAACCGCACGCGGTTTTTGTTTCAATTTAAAAATGGTAAGTTTTTATCAGTTTTATTTATTAAACTTTATTCTAATTTGCATAAGAGCTTGAGCGAGTGATGAATAATTATAATTGAGAATATTTACTAAGTATAGTTGAATGTAAAAATAGAAGGTGTTGTATAACAGCTGGGAGACAATTTTAACAATTTTCAGGCGGTTTCAGTGATTGTGACGTCATAGTTCAATAATTAGACCGCATTATGTAAACTAATGACAACCGTCATTGTCTTCCGACTATATTCTAATAGCGGATAGTGAATTTTTAATGAGTAGTAACGATTAACGAGGCTTGACATCCTTTTACATCCAACTTCAACGTATTCTAAATAAAATCTAGTTTAATAAATGAAAACATACAAAAGTCATTTACCTAGATTTGAAAAACAAATGAAAGAAATATCCATTAAAGACGTTTCCCTCAGCCGGCATCGCTCAATCGTAATCTTCATCTACTAATAATTTTAAAAAAGCTTGTGCGTGTAATAAAGAGTCCCTTAGTACTTAACTAGGTTTATCAAACTTCATTTATTTACGATCGAACAATATTTATTTTATTTATTTCTAAATGGAAAACAAACAGCATTTGAATAAGAAATATACAGGGTGTAACGAAAAGGTGAAATAAAACTTTAAGGGTTATTTTTTTTACTTTTCTACTTACTATTCGTTTAACTTTTTCTATGGGACCCCTTAAAGTTTTATTTCACCTTTTCGTTACACCCTGTAGATAAAATAGTAAGAAACAAGTATGCCTTGAACAGTTTTCGCGAATAGATTAATCTGTCTTAAATAACATATCACTTTAAAACAATTATCTATATTAAAACTAGCATGTAAGTAATTGCTAAAAACAAAATTTATAGATAAATCTATGCTGCTGGCACAAGCTCCTTTTTTTTAGAAAACACATCAATGCTCTTTTAGTTCTAAACATAACTTCTTTGACTTTAGGTATAACGTAAGAACCGCGTTGTTATAAAAAAACCTAATAAATTTTCTTTTGAAAAAGATATTTAATTCAGTATGTTGCCAATTCCGTACCTACTCACTGTACTTTTACAGAAACAGTATTCGTTCTTTATTTTTACTGTCATTATGCAATTAAAATGTCCGATGTTTAGTTTCCATGCAAATCGATTGTGATTTGTGTCTACTTACAATCGATCGACATAAAAGAACCTACGTAGTTATTATTACGTAAACCGTTATGTTCGTTCGTTAATTGATATTTGTTTGTTTTTTCAAATTGGATTTAGAACATAGTCTTAGATTATTAATTACATAAGTTACCTACTTATGTATGTGGTAGGTATATATTAATAATAAGTATAGATAAGAAAACAATGCTACTAGTGTTTTAAAGGTAAAAGTTTGAATGTTTGTTACTTAATACGCTATAATAATGATTAAACGGATTTAGTTGAAATTTAGCACAAGTTACCTGTAGAACTGATGGCCGATGGGGCAAAAAGGTAGTAGGATAGAAGCTACCTACCGGCACGCGCAGCGTAGGACGTCCATCCACAAGGTGGACAGAAGACCTGGTGAAAATTCAGGAATCTACTGGATGCAGGCCGCTTCCAACCGGCCAATCTGGAAGTCATTGGCCTATGTTCAGCAGTGGACGTCCTATAGATGAAATGATGATTATAAACCATTATACTATGATATGGTACTGATCTAGCTGCAATGAACACATAAATTATTTTAACCCTTTATTCCCGTGGGATGATTCTTCTTTGGCTTTACTCTAAAGTCTTTTGCGGGCAGAAGCTAGTAGATAAATTAACCATTTTTTTTAATAATCACATGAATTATCTAACACTAAACTTAGCACCGTTGAATTATGGCGACTAGATAACAGAAAGAAAACTTTGATTTATATTTTAATGGTAATTAGCAGCCCCGGCAAACTTTGTACCGCCTCTTCTTTCTTTTTTTTCCGATGTTTTAATCATCGTTCAACATCATAAAAACATTATCAAACATCATAAAATCGTTCCAGCTGTTCTTGATTTATAAATGGTGTAACTAACCCGACTTTGTTTTATTAAAAGTATTTTATATTAATGTATGTCATCCATGACTCTGATACAAAAAATGCTCGTCGCCCAAACATTACCTCCTCTTCACTTTTCTGTGACTTGCCCTTTGCGAGATTCGAACCCGCAATCGCTTGGTTTGTAGTCCTGACCGTTAACCACAGACCAAGGCGGTGTTCGTAATAATTTCCCGCACATGTTAAGTTAGTATTTGATACCTTCTATGATTACATAACATACATGATAAAACTGTCATTCAATACGAACCTTCCTATTTATACAAGGTGCACAAAAGAATGATGGTAGGCTGGTAGGACAAAGTTATATTTTGGGACGTAAAGGCAATAAGTGCCTTAAAGAAGGCCCTATGTAGCACCATAAAATAATTATGGTATAAGTTATCATAAGTTTTTTTGAGTTTTAAATGACGCTTTTTAAAAACACGTATCTGCTGCTGAAATACAACATCCTTTACTATGGGAACAAAATAAAAAAAAGTGAAAAAAATCCATATATTATCATCATTGAGACAGCGCGTTAGTTTTTTTTAAGATTTTTAGGTGACTACTTAAATATTTTTCACTATTTCGATGTTGCTTCAATAGTAAAAGTTGGATGACATCACTAAAACGCAATCAAATAAATATTTTTTCATTTCCCACAGATCGTTCTATTCATTAGGTTTAATAACTCAATATTTGTTATATTGCATCTACTTTTTCTCAAAATGTCTATACATATTTAAACAAAACTCATTTTATCGAATTTTAATTCCATATTTTGTAAATTTCTTCGATGAAGTAGGTATTACATCGATGTTGTTTCCCATAATTTTGTTTCCACGAATGTTTCAGTTTACAAAATAGTTTTACAGCATCATTTTATGCCCTACCTAATTGTCGTTTGCTCAGTAAAGTTATGATTCAACAACTAAATACTCGTTTTACAACTAAGTTGCTTCAAATACTAATTTATTTAAAATATAATTACTTAGTACAAATTAAAACAAAACTTGTCAAAAATCTCCTTTCGGTCAAAAATTGTGTCATTGTAAATCGTTATTTTGCTTTGTAGTTTATTGGGATAAATATTTAAATTAAGAAAAACGATAATGATTCGACATCAGTTTTAAATATCAATTAGATGAACAGAAGTTTTTCTGTTAACAAAAGCAAATACGAAAAGTTTATTAATGAAACCTAATTTGATGGTATAAAACGGCAACAAATAAATAATAAGTAAATTTTAAAAAAATATGTTGAAAATCGTGAAATAGTTTTCTACAAAATGAAATTCGATGAAAAGTTATTGCATTTGACCTGTTGATTAGGTACGTGGAATTACGTAGTGTCCTTTTTTGTACAGCTTGTATTAGGTAAACTGCTTACCTGGCTATTTGAGTAGGTACCCACAAATTAAAAAAATACACAGAAAACAGAAACCAATTTTACCAATAGCATTCTAAAATATTTATACGTGTCCTTGTACATGTAGGCAAATATTGATTGCTTTATAAATACCGAATACAATGTTGATTGTAATACCATTACATAATATTATGGATGGTAGGATTACCTTTACCCTACATACATAATATTTAGACTTTTTGTACTGATTCGATAATACGATATGCCTTTCTAATAAATCAATTTCGATAAAATTGATATGGGACCACCTCTGAAGTATGATTCATAATTGGCGGAGTAATCGCGTAACATACATACAAAAAAAAACATACAGTCGAATTGAGAACCTCCTCCTTTTTTGAAGTCGGTTGAAAACAGCTAGACTCTTTATCATACCTATTTCTTCAATGTTGTACAGTTAGCCCACATTTTTTTCGAATTGAGCTAGGTACCTACATTCAATCGGCATCATGCAGTGAACAAAGACGCATCTTGAGAAGTTAGTCAATATTCCGATTCAATTGAACACAAATTGTATTTTTAAAGATAAACCGTTTTTTTACGAAATGTAACGTATTCAATATCGTTGACGGAATGAGTTAATAAATGTGATCTTCTAACAGAAAGTGGTATCGATTCCTCTTTTTGCGATAGATGACACTAAAATTGGCCGTTACCATATGAACTGACTTTTTATTTTAGTTTACTACTATATTAATAAAGAGATGTTGAAACGACTCGCCCAAGGTCCAAAGAGTTGGACTTGGCAGAGATTTGTCTGTGTTGTCTCTACTGCTCTACAGCCAAAAGAATTTGTAATTAATATTTTAATTGCCGGCTATTAAGATGCGTTAGTCAGTAGTTTATTTGAATTGGCCTGTTTTAAATTAGAAGCGCAAGCGCAGAATGTGAACATGGAACGTTTGTGTTATGCTCTCTCAAGTATGATCACTGATTCAAAAAGGAGGAGATATTCACAATTTTAATTTTTTTTAAAATAACACCTTATGATATATATAAAATTTATTTTGATTAGGATTTATCACTAAAAATAGATGCAATAAGTAAATTTAAAAAAAAACTAAAAAGTTAAAAATAATATTAACACATAAGTACCAAATCAGTTACTTTTTAAGTCGGTGCAAACGAAAACATTGAGACTCATCGGCAGGCACCGACTCCAAAAGTATCTGATTAGGTACTTAAGTGTTAATAATATTTTAATTTTCTTATTTCATCTTTTTTTAGTGATAAATCCTAATCAAAACAAATCATAAGAGTGCAAACAAAAGTTAACTGCTGTACACCTATTTCATCCTCTATTTTTGCATCATTATGGGTGTAATTTTTTCCGCAAATTATAGTATCTTTGAAGTATAGGTAAGCCATTCAATAAAAAAAGGATAATCATAACCGGTTCATATTTGTCGAAGATATCACACAAGTAACATAGATACAAGAACCACGAACCAAAACATTATCTTAGATATTTTGTTATTTTCTCAAAAACCGCTTAATCAATTTCAATAAAATTTATATGGGACCACCTCTCAAGTACGATCTGCCAAACAATAATTGGCGGAGTAATCGCGTAACATATATACAAAAAAGAAAAAAAACACAGTCGAATTGAGAACCTCCTTTTTTGTAGTAGGTTAAAAAGGACGTGCTTGTAGCTCAGTGGCGACAGCGCTTTGGCAGTTATTACCAAAGTTAAGCCAACTATAGCGACCATATTTAGTGACATTTTCACAAACATCTCCGTGCTTCGGAAGGCACGTTAAAAGTTGGTTCCGGCTAATATCGGTTGATACTAGCCGTAAAGCCTAGTTAGAGACCTTATAACACAGTCAGGTTAAGTTGGGTTTAGTCTTACTCACTTGCCTTTTAGGTTTAGCCAGTTAAGTTTAGTCACTTGCCTTACAAAACCCTCCACCAATCCGCACTGGACCCGCGTGGCTCTACCTCGCGGACTACCATTTTATGAAATGATCGGTCACATCATGAATCAATTTTACGATCTGGCCACGACATATACATACATGCTCAAATACAACAACTTTTTCTATGGGACCTACATTGAAATAAAATAAAAAAATCACTTCTCCATACAAACTGATGTCAGCTGGTAGCGACTTAGTATAGAAAATGTTGTTTTTTGCAATTTCAATGTTGGTCCCATAGAAAAAGTTCTTGTTTTTGAGCACCAGAATCAGCCCCTAGGAGGTGGTTGATGTTTTACAAATAACCCTGAATATAAATATATAAATAAATATTGCACAACATCAAATCCATTGTTCTGATTATATGATAAGTACCTAGCTTAAGCTAAGCACTATGTTACAGAAATCAGAAACAACGACGGTACCACAACACCCAGACCCGAGACAATATAGAAAATTTATTTCTCTACATCGACCGTCCGGGAATCGAACCCGGAAACTCAGAGATAGCGACACCAAGTCCGGTATGCTCGCCTCGCCGGCTACGAAGGTCGTCAAATATATGAGTTATAAGACATTGTACTAATTTGCTGGGATACCTAGAAACGAACCCGTGCCACACGCTGGACTGGGTCGTATAAAAAAATACTGCTATAAAAATTATCAATTTTATACATATGTATAGATAATAAACCTTTCTGATAACACCGATCTAATTTGTATTTTATTGCATTCTAGTATAAATCATGTTCTGTAGACGACAGTTCTTACCTATAACGCGCTATATACATGCAATTCGATCTGGAGCAATGCCGATAAGATACCCGACATAATACCTAGGTACTTCAGTTATCATAACTACGTGCACCAAACTTAGAAAAATGGGAGTTCATAAAGGTATTCGAAGAGGTTATGTACTTACTCGTGTTACGATCTTGGACCTCGAGGCCCGAGCATAGGCGTAGCTGGCCGCCCACCCTAGAAACCTCTTTGCCCACCCTAGACTGCATTGTTATTTATTACCGGGCATTTAAAGTAGCAGTTAAATTATATTTAGTTCAGCTGGACGTCAGTTTATAGACAGATATTGTAGCACGCAATTTTCCTGAAAAAAAATATCTGAAATAACATTAAATTTTAGAAATTTCCATTTAAATATCTTTTTTTCTGCCGTTATGAACCACTATTATAAGATTTAAACACTACACAATAATCATCAGGCATACTTTTAAAATAATATCTATAATTTTTATTTTATGAAAAAAAAAAAAAATGTAGTAAACCCAAGTCAAAATTAACTATAAAATCAAGTGCGCAAAACCGATTGTTTTTCAAACCTAGGTAGGACGTATACTACCTAATAGACTATCAATATTATCTTGTAAAGGATCAACATTGGTGACGCTTTATCCCGCATCATGGACGCACACAAGTCTTAACTTGCCGTTCCAAATTCCTGACTGTTTAAGTGAGATTCGTTCATAGGGAAATTAATTCGGTTTTTAACAAACTACCAATATTATGCTGAATTACCGATACAAATTTAAATTGCATGTTTAGATGATTAGTTTTAGTACTACTCGATCGTTGACAGAATTGACCCGAATCTGGAATCTAACCCCACTTTGCGTTCAACACGAATTACCGCGCCACTACACCAACTTGGTCGTCATAATTAATTATCCTATAATGATGGGGCAGAAAGGTTCTGGAATAAAAGCCACGTACCGGCAAGGGCAGCGTAGGACGTCCACCTACAAGGTGGACAAAGGTTTCAGGAAGCCGCTGGATCCGGGCCGCTTCCAACCGGCCAATCTGGAAGTCACTGGGTGAGGCCTATGTTCAGCAGTGGACGTCCTATGGCTGAAATGATAATGATGATAAGTTGAGAAGGTCATTATGGTGAGAAGGTGGGTCAGCCTAGTTAGATACTTGTCTCTAAAATCTCTATTAATCAACAAAGTCAAATCGGACAAAGTCTATTTAGAATCGTCATTGAAGCGTACCGGAAGAAGAAGACATTATCATACATTCTAACTTCAAAAAACATGACCCTCCTTCTGAGCAGTCAGTCAAAAATAGTACAGATTTAGGTAAACAATCTTTTAATAAGTTTATGTTCTCAGCAGTAAGCTAGGTACATGAATCCGAAGCGCAAATCCCAGTAAAGATGTTAATAACATTCGTCCTACAGGGCAAAGACTCAACGACTCCCGTCGAGACGTTGCGCGTCTATTTTTATCGAATCCCATCTACATATATAGTTTTTATGATAATCGAAAAGTTTGTCCGTTTGTTTGTTTATTAGACGTCGAAAATACTCAACCGATTTGAAAGAACAAAGGGTGTACAAAATAATAACAAAACTAAACACTCCTTCAAACCACGTCAATAACTTACGTTTGGAGAACAACTTCAATTGTTTTGTGCAGGTACTTAAATCATATTCATAAAACATCTGTGATGTCTGATGTTACATATTACGACTTCTAAGTACCTACCTACCGACATATTTTATTAACGATCTAAAAACCTGAACCAACGCCCAATTCCTAAAATGTAACAATAGTCGCAATCCAGTGTCGATCCGCTCCCAGTACCAATGAATATCTAAAACGTTATTATCAAAACGTTCGTAATGGGACTGAAAACTGATAAAAAAAACTTATTGTGGTTTCTTCCATTTTCAGTCGCATACGAACTTAGTTGCATTTGGATGTTGGGTTTTAGAGAATACCGATTTAGATAGTATGTTACTGAATTGCGACTAGGTATTGTTAAATTACGGGAATTGGGCCTCTCAGCAAACTAGAAGTTTGGCGCGTTCCATAGTCCCATTTGTGGCTCGTTCTTTCGAGATCGTGGCCACACTGGCATACATTAGCTATTTAGTTGTCATTTGTCCCCTCTTATAAATTGCTATGCTCGAAAAATTAGCGTAGGGGGCCTTCCATATTGACATATTCTTGAGTTGTTGCACCTATCAAATATTAGAAATTGAAATACAGAAAGAAACAAACTTATTATTTAGTTTAAGCTGTATTTAACTTAAGGCTAGTCAGTGATTTTGAAAATAATTTATTAGAAAAACACAAAAAAAAGGTTTATTCCGGAGGAATTTACAAGTGAGATTTACGTGTTAATCTGACAAACTAATTGCTACTTTAAAACTTACAAACAGACATACAAATTATATCGATTTCGGAGCTTCTCTACAGTTCTCAGGATGCTGTTGGGACTGTCCCACATTGTTAATCAGGGAAATTGCTCTAGTAAATAATGTCATGAATAAAAATGCGCAAACAACGACGCTACATTACAAAAGAAAAGCAGTCGCAACAAAATCCACAAATCCATGGATATTTAAAACAGGCAAAGCCACGGAAAAGAGCTAGTTGTTCCATAAACCGAAGGTCGGGATCCCACGCCAACCAAACATATAAAACTTGTTGTTTTCTCCAAAACCGTCAGTGTCCGAGGAGACCGCGAGCGATGCCAATTGGCATTTGGCAATAGAACTGATATTATTTCAGTATTCTGTAGCAAATCTCACTAAACCTTGGATGAAGCAGATGAAGCTTGTTTATGTGCTATGCTGGGACCTTTTTAACACTTAATTAAATGAAAACTTGGAGCAAAGTAGACGCATCCGTGAAACGAGACGCGTTTTATCTTTGTGTGTTGGTGTTCGGCTTGTGGGTCGAAGCGAAGAGTTTTTTCTGGAGACCTATTTATCAGGTAGGTATTTTAGCGATAAACAGCATTGCTGTGTGCAATTTCGAACTTAATAAAAAAGAAAGTGCTAAAGATAAATGTTGTTAGTAAAATTATTAGTAAGTAATTTTGATAAACATTAGATAATCTTGGAAATCCTTATAATTATTTTAGTGAATTAACGGTTCGCTAATTCAATTAAATTCTTTATTTGCAACACAACACCTCTTTTAAGACTCTGACCTGCACTAAGTAGGTCTTAGTAGAGAAGTTAAAAGCAAGAAATAAGTATTTACTAATTGTGAATCAATGCTGTCTTTCAATCAAGCTATAATTTATACTTTGGAACTCCTATTTAGCAACGAATACAATTTCGGAATAGCTGTTATTTGCCGTTGCCAAAACACAAAAAAAAAAGATTTTTCAGTTTACCAGGGCACATTTTTAAAACTGCTAATAACCCATTTTGATGATACCGTAACATGTAGGCAACGAATTTAAGCCTACTTTGAACTATAGTAAACAGGTCTGGAAACATACATTTACAACTACATATAATTTCTGTCAAATGTTTATTTTATTTTATTTAGATTATTATTTTTAGATAATCAAACCATATAATAAAAATGCGGACCATACAGTTAAGGCCGTACCCCCAACTTGTTTTTTCCAACTTTTTACAGCTTTCTACTCCTTATTTAACGTATATAAAAATAATTGTAAGGCATTTAACAAGAATCTTTGAAGTTTTATTTTTAAAATTATCGTTTAAAATTTGTAACTATTATATTTATTACATATATATGTGGGATCGGGCAAGAAATAAAAAGAATTAATTTCCTTTTTATCCGTGTATTTTCTTCTTCCAACAAAAAGCCTATCCTTCGTTCACAAATCACATTTCGCCATCTTGACTCACATCTTTTCTCATGCTCTCACATTTCCTTACTTCCTTCAACTTACGTTCCGTTTTCCCACATATATAATACAATACGAAAACAGGCTTTTAAACTACGTCGATTAAAATGAATTTTATGCATAATCTCTCTCCGTAAGTAATCCTTATCTTAATTTTTGGATTCGACTATTTAATTTTTTAAATTAGTCCATTATTGATTATTTCTGGCAATAATTCATGATTTACGAACTACTCTGGCGGCGTGCCGTACGAGGTAGTAAGGAAATTTATAAGGGGAACCGCCTTAAGGGACAAAAGCTAGTTAAAAATCCCATATTATAGTGACAAAATGTCTAACCAGACAAGGGCATAATTAGTTCCGCTACGGACGTCAGCCACACGCGGTCATTGTCAATGCGTCTGAACGAACCAGCCCAAAATAGACGATGTTTTGGCTGCGCTTGCGCGTGTATTGTGGGAAAACATTGAGATGGTTTGTTGTTTTTTAATGTTCGAAGGGCTTGCTCTATCACAAATCACAATCTGACCCAAAGGGAATGGATCAAGTTACACCGGCGAGAAAAAATTGACTGCATACATGATCATCATTACGGATTAATTACCCTATTTAATAAAAAACACATAAGTACTTTACATTGCTCTGATCCTACGGTAAGCCAAAGCACTTGTGTTACAGAAATCAGAAATAACGACGCTACCACAACACCCAGACCCGAGACAATATAGAAAAGTTATTTTTCTATATTGACCAACCGGGAATCGAACGCGGGACCTCAGAGATAGCGAATTAGCGACACCAAGTCCGGCATGCTCGCCTCTCAGCTACGGAGGTCGTAGATAAGTTTGTCTAGCATAACATTTTATACGTCGGAAAAAACTAACGTCCAGTATTTCGTAGATCAACAGCCAATTATTGGACTTTGTCAGTGTCCAAAGGATGTCTAGACGAGACAATAGGTGGTCTATGACCTCACTTTTACTAGTTTGAACGCGCCGCGCCTGACAGGTATTAAATTAAATTAAATTATTATTTTATTATTAAATATAATATTGCAATAAAACATGGTATTACACAAAGATAAAGATCTATGACATGTTTTCCCCAATATAGTGTGGAATGTAAAGTTACAGGTTCAGGTATGATAAAGTTTTAGCACCCCCTCACCTCATGCCCGCACTTCCCTTGCATGAGTACCCAGGGGAAGGCGACGTGAATAACCAATCTACAGATATTTCGTACTAGCGCTTTATTATTTTGATCTTGACTCACTAACTAACTAACTAACTAGTACCTAGGTATGAGTTTGAGAACTCATTCATTTTTAAACTCATACCTACAATGCGCACATGAATTCCATTGCCTGTGCGCATGGTACTCATGGTAGATAAGTTTGAAATGCTTGTATTTCGGAGAGAGGGAATTTGTTTTTCATTTTATATACGACCGAAGCGTACCGCGACCGAAAGTACTGCATGGCGTGCCAAAAGAGACACGTAAGTGGAAACTAGGGCAATGTGTATACATTGGGTGTAAAAAATAGGGTGTAAAAAATAACAGGATACTCCTTAAAAACATATACAGCTCAGCTGCCTAGATACAACAACTCTTAATGAATGAATGAATGATGAATGATAAATTTATTTCCAAGAACATGGTAACACAAGATCTTAGAGCTATGCACAAGTACAACATATTCTGCCATTGGTTTAGGCGTAGAAATGTTAATGTTACAAAATCTGCTATTAAATATTATTAAATTATACATTATTATTAATTGAGCATTGTGAAAATAAACTATACAGCATTATTTTCTCATGAGTCGTCAGTTGTCAACAGTCAAAGGTTACTATGGGAGCAACATCGAAATCGTATTTTTTTTTCCAGATGCTCCATGCATTATCGTCTAGGGGATGCACCACTGCACTATAGTCTGAGGTAGCGCGTTAGTTTGTATGGAGAATCTAATTAGTTTTCTCCGATTTTGATGTTGCTCCCATAGAAAAAGTTGTAGTTTATCACGTGGTTTAAAGGAGTGTCCTATTATTTTGCACAGCCTGTGCAATGTATTTATGCAATAAGTGCGCTATTTGTATGTTTTCTTGTGAAATAATGAAAAAATCGATATAATAGGCTAATTTCCTGGGTCAAAAAAAGATTATTATTTTTTTCCATCAGTTCTCCATATTTTGTCTTTTGTCAATCACAGAAAAAATGACAAAGATAAAGCGCATCAAAGTTTGGGAATGACGTCACGCCTTGTTAAAAAGTGTCGCAAGGCGTGCCGTTACGCGGAACTATAACGGCCTATATCTTCATCAGTTTCTGTTTAATTGAGAAAAGAAAAATTACGTGTTCAATATTTTCTGTTAATACAAATGACGGACTAATTAGATTTTTTTATAAAACTATCCCATTCTTTAGTTTTATTTGTAAATCAAACAAAATTTGTGAAAATGAAATATTATAAATGAAGTGTCAAAACTAAAACATACAATTATACCCTGGTGTTCAGATGCCGTTGCAATAATAATAAATAGGTATTGAATAATGAGATTTGGAAAGTTTAATATAATCTGTGTAATAAAATAGATACAAAACAAACGCCGAAGTCTCTAACTTCAAAGTAAGTGCAGCTTTTTGTTGTGGGTACCAGTACGTACCTGCCACCATAGTTATTATAAACAATACAAGCTGTTGCCCGCGACATTGTTCGCGTGGTATTCAATTCACTTTAAAAACTTTCTTGAGTGTCCTCAGAATTTTTATCATAATCTGATGAATACTTTCGAAGGGGAATACAGGGTTACATAGCATAGGGGTGCCAGATATAATATAATATATAGATATAAAGATATAGAATATAAAGAAGCGTCTTAATCGTTATTATTTTTAATAATGTTACGAAAAAAAAAACTTTAAAATAACCGAAAATAATGTCAATAGAGAGCCGCGCGGTCCTTCATCAGAAGCGTAGGTACGGTGAGCCTACAAGGACCTTACGCAGTGCACATACGGTGCAATTTTTTCATGAATAAGTTAAATTATCAACCCGTACGATTTTTAACAGCGGATAGGAACAATTAAAAGTGAAAAAAAATATATGTTCTTTGCATAGTTCTAAACTCCTAAAGATTTGGCAACCCTTTGCAATGTAACCCTGTATAGGACACGCATAAAGTACATTGATTTTTGTTTACACAGGGCTACGATACTTTGCAAGGTAGTGTTTTAAAAATAAGGTCTAGAGAACAATAAAACGATATTATCGTAAATAAATTTAATCTACGTATTTATTAAATAAAATTTAAGAAGGTACTCCAAAATTTACCAAAAAAACGATAACAGTACGCCGACGCCGCACCTACTAAGACCTTAATAAGGTCCTATACATTAGTTAATTTAGTTAACCAATCGTGTTCACGAGTTCCGTTTTTAACAGCAGATAAGAATAATAAAAAAATATTTAAAAAATTAAAACCGACTTCAAAACACAAAAAAGCTAAAAATAATCCTAACACTTAAGTACCTAATCATTTACTTAGCTTAGCTTTTTTGTGTTTTGAAGTCGGTTTTATTTTTTTTAAATAAAATTTACTTATTTCATCTATTTTTAGTGATAAATCCTAATCTAACTGCTGAACACCGATTTCATCCTCTTTTTTTTCACCCTTACAATACACACATACAATACAATTACAATTTTTTCCGAAATTTTTTACTGTTGTATCTTTGAAGTATTAGCTATTCAATAAAAAAAAAAACATCAAAATCGGTTTACATTTGTCGAAGATATTGGTTAACATAGATCCATGAATCACGAACCAAAACATTATCTGGGTATATATTTTGTTATTTTCTCAAAAACTTTTATATCAATTACGATAAAATTTATATGGGACCACCTCTGAAGTATGATCTACCAAACAAAAAAAGAATCAGCAAAATCAATATAATTGGCGGAGAATTTTGTTGAAAAATAGTTTTTTACGTAGATCGATTAAGTAACTGATTCTGAGTCACTCCTGAGGCACTACCTTGCAATGTAACCCTGTATAAAAGGTTTCGAAGAAGTAACGCAATTTACCTCTTAGGGGCTGATTCTGGTGCATAAAATTGTTTTTTTAAATATTGGACAACATCACATACATTGCTCTGATCTTATAATAAGTAGCTTAAGCACATGTGTTACAGAAATCAGAAACAACGACGGTGCCACAACACCCAGACCCGAGACAATAGAGAAAAGTTATATTTCTACATTGACCGACCGGGAATCGAACCCGAAACCTCAGAGATAGCGACACCAAGTCCGGTATGATCGCCTCTCGGCTACGGAGGTCGTTATTTGATATTTGACGTTTCCATGTTAACTAATGTCAGCTGGTCACCTTTAGTATGGGAAAGCTAATTAGAGCTTATTTAATTAGTATTATTTAATCTATCTTAACGATTAGGATTCTGTGTTTTCGTATGTCGTGGGATGTTTATCTTTAATTCTTGAGTCTCTGCAGACAAAGTCGGGAGAAGCTAGTATTAAAAACATCCTTTTATTACGTACGAGGTTCTTTGTCAATTATTTGACCACTCATCGTTATATCATATGGCATTTATCTGCTTCAATCCTCACTTAAATGTCGAGTGCTAGTTAGCGTAACCAGTCTCAGCGGCTGGGGTAAAGTTCCCGCAGGCCACCAGGAAAACAGTACAGCTGGTAATCGTTGGCGATATGCGCCAGGGTCTGGTCTGCGGCACCACAATCACAGGCCGGTGACTCCCTTAGCCCCCACTTATGAAGGTGGTGATTGGAATGTCCGTAACCTGACCTGAACCTGTTTAGCCTTACCCCTACGTGTACTGTTAAAAGCGGCCTTGACCACTACACACAAAACAAACACATTGGCGGGCTAACTAAGATATTTCAGCTAACGCACAATATTTCACTAGCGAGAGCAAACAAGGTGGTAAAAGCTTCAGTGGTTCACCAAGGTAAAAACCAAGTCTTTTGGACTACACTCAAAATCTGTTAGGAATTAGGAAGTAGGTAAATACAACTAGATGTTAATAGATAGCCTTGTGATTGAAGAGAGCGAAATGATGTCAAACAACGCAGGCGTAATAAACACGGTTCTCAAACTTTTTTGGACAACGAACCGTTTTAAAACAGTAAATCTTTAAAGATCACTAAATGCATTGATTTAAAAATAAACAAATCACTTTAACTTCACTTCACTTTACATAAACTCGCTCTAAAAGTCACATAATCGGTACAAACGAACTTAGCCTTTGTTTGTGTTATAAAGTGGGTTCACATTACATAAGCGCGGTTATATTTACAGAATCGCAAGGCAGTGCGTAGTAGGATCACTGGAAGGCTACGTTAGAGGCAATTTTTGGACAGGCAGTCCGCCATGCCCTTAGTAATATGCAAGTCAGTGACTGAATATATATCTAGCTATATACTCAAAGAGTTCTCCTCCATATATAGTGCTTCGAAAGAGTTCCGTAGTAATCAAAAAAGTTTGAGAAGCGCTATTTTTATTTTAGGTATCTATTCATTGTTACCAGGTTCCCAGGTTACAGAGATAACTCCTTTTTCCACGCTTTACAAAAAAAAACTTTATATTAAATTGACACGGTGCCAAAGTCAAAAATCTCGACTGCCACGTCAAATAGTGAAATTATTATTACTGTGTAATCGTGTGGTACTAACATTTTTTCATAAGAAATGGAGGAAAGGACTTGTTTCCCCTGTGACGAGCCAATTATTGATAAAGTTCCACCATGTCCATTGCAATGCATGTCTCCGAAGTGCAAGTCTTATCAAAGCAGGGTCAATAAGTATAACAACTAACAACGCTATTTGCGCTTTCATGGCAATTTGAATTGCTCCATTCAAGGCAATTTTGTCAATTATGGTGTCACGGCCACGACCTTATCAAGGAATTTACAGCGATACCGATACATCGGTATCGCTAGTGGTCTAATATTATAAGTATACTAGATCACCACGATATGGAGCAACTCAGTAATGTTTGTGAAGTAATCGGTAGCAATTCCTAGAAAATCGAAAGTCTTTTAAATTGATTTTTATTACTCCCAACTGCTCAACTTCCTCAGTGACAATTACCGAGCAAATTGCTCAAAAGTTGCCAATATACTTATGTTCAGTCCAACTTTAGCTTCGTAATCCGGGCGAACCAGTGGCATGGCACTCTTAGCCACCAAGATGGCATCAATGGTTAAAGCTTCTACAAAGCATCAAAATTCAGAAGTCGATGAACACATTCAGATTTTTAAAAATCGCTAATAACACTATATTAGGATACTTAAATCGCACAACATGACAAGCGCTAGAATTGGATGATCATCATTAAGGCCAATACTGACGCTTACAATGTAGGCGCTGTAACTGCAAATAAGTAATATATATATTTTTAAAGTGCTTATTATAAATATCTACAAGCCGACGCATAGCTGATCTTTTGCCAGCATTAGTTCTATAAAAGTATTACCACGCGACAATGTACTGTTCTGGACTAAATAGTAAAATACCTAGCGTGTGTAATCCCAGCCAACTGTAGCCCGGAAATCCCGGCATGTATATTTTTCCTGCAACCTTACTTACAGAAAACCCTGCTTTTCCAGGCCCCAGTAGACCCCGAAAAGAAGCCCATCGTATGGATCCTGGGCGGCCCCGGCTCAGGGAAGGGTACGCAATGCGAGAAAATCATCGCGAAGTACGGCTTCACGCACCTCTCGACCGGAGACCTGCTCCGCGCGGAGGTCAAGACTGGCTCCGACCGGGCAAAGTGCCTCACCTCCATCATGGAGCGGGGTAAGTACCTACGTTACATTTATCTTTCCTAGGCTCTTACTCGTCGAGCGTATAACCGTATACCAAACGTCCAAGCGATCGAGACCGCATAACAATATAATTTTTATTTTGTCTCGATTTGATTTACATAAGCCTGATGGATGAGTAAGGACGACTATTTTTGGATATTGTCGCAGGGAACTTTCTGTTGCGACAATATGGTAGTGGAAAAGTTATTTGCCGCCGCTACCGTGCCTAAAGCTTGACACACACAGAAGGCGTAAGCGGGACGGCGACGGGTCGGGTCGGGATAACGGCGGCTCTAATAACATATGTACGTTTGCGCGGCGTGTGCGCGGCGAGCCGTCCCGCTCACGCCAAGTATAGTTTGCTACTATCATTCAAAATCTACGGAAGCATTTAGTTTTGCGATCTTTTATAAAGTGTCAATGGATTGGCGACCCGATTGCCGCGTGGCGCGGTGATTTGCCTTGAACGCAAAGGGAAACAGGTTTAATTCCTAAAAACTTCTAAATTGGCTCGGGTCTGGTTGTGATGGGAGACGCCCCTAGAAAAATACATCATAAGGCTGCCTGTCCATCGGAGCGGAGCGAGGCCGTACATTTTATCCATAATTTTCGTCCACAATTTTCATCCAAGTGTATTTAAACCACCGAAATCATCCTGAATTCCTAATCTCTGAAAGAATAACCTAAATAGGTTTTTTTGTATGATAAAAAGCCCTATAGCCAGAATCTTACAGGTGAGCTGGTGCCCAACGACGTGGTGCTGCAGCTGCTGAAGGAAGCGATGATCGCGAACGCGGAGCAAGCCAAAGGATTTCTGGTGGACGGCTACCCGCGGGAGAAATCGCAGGGCATCGCCTTCGAAAAGACCATCGCCCCAGTCACGGTAAGTGCCTAATTGCCTATACACACTTTGCGGATTGCGACTTTTTCGCACACCAGACCCTGGCACACAACGCCAACGATTGCCAGCTTTCCTGTTTTCCTGGTGGACTACGGAACTTAATATTATTAATTTAATTTTCACCCTATTTATTAATTTTCACCCCAGCCGCTGCAATGAGGACTAGCTACGCCTACTAGCACTTGACATTTAAATTAGGATTCAAGCAGCTAAATGCCATACAATATGACATACTCGTAATTCGTCTGGTACACAAAGTCCAATTCCTGAAAATTTGAAATCACGAATGTAAGTCTTACATCGGTGATCGTCCTTTCTCTTCAACAGTTCACCCCAAACGACTTTTCGGGTTGAAGCGTTCAGTCACTGCGTTCAGCTTTTAACTAGCATCTTAGTTCGTCAATTGTTATTCCTAAAACTTAGTGTAGGTAGCAACACTCGGCATTTAAGGCTCTTCCCAAAATCCAGACAGTTTGACTGAGTAGGTTACAAATGTTTCCAGGTTATAATCTACTTCGAGGCGTCGTCGGAGACGCTGACGAAGCGGCTGCTGGGCCGCGCCGCCAGCTCGGGCCGCGCCGACGACAACGAGCAGACCATCAAGCTGCGCCTCAAGACCTTCCTCGACAACAACGAGCAGGTCCTGGTACAGTACCCGGACAAGCTAAAGAGGGTGAGGATCCAACACATTATCAACTTATCCCGCATTTATTACCATAGCTCTTCGAATAGGGATGCAATTTTCGTTTTCAACATTGATTGACAAAAGAGAAAATAAGTTTTCACTATTTTTTGATAATCTAACTGACGGACTAAAATAGGATTTCGTTTTCTCTACCCAGTCGTCCCTATTTAGGCTACATTGCTTTCAGGCTTGTGTCAACTCATTGGGGTAGAAAGGTTCTAGAGTGATGTAATAATTAATATTTACAGAAAGATGCACAATTTCACATGAGATCGCTTTTAGCTAGATAAAAGACCGATCTCTTTCAGACAACTTTCTGACGCTGGCTGAAAATCGCAATGTAGAGTAGTGAGATATCCTTTTCAATTTCTCACTGTTTTTTCTGACATCTGAATTTCTATAATTCCAGATAAACGCGGAGGCATCAGTAGACCAGATCTTCAGCGAGGTGCAGAAGATCCTAGACCCCATTGTGGCGAAGGCGCAGCAGGCCGCTTCTAACTGAACGCACGAGCTTTTAGACAATCTGTACATATTAATGATAATTTTAACTATTTAATTAAAACATTTTTATTCTGTTACGTCAGGATTATTCTCCTTTCTTTCGCTTTTCTTGATCTGATTACATTAACGTCTGGCACTTTACTGGTGTTTGAAGTAAACTGCTTTTTCCACTAGCTACAGATGAGGGGCCTTATTCCTCTAGTCTTCTGGCGGCTAAAAAACGTTACTTCACCATATATCTACACTTAAATATGGCGGAGTAGGTGCGTTCATGAAAGTTCCAAAGGACAATCAACTATGGTTAATCATTAAAATTAAAATTCCCACGTATGAATAAACTTTAACATGTATTAAAAATTCAAAACATCTACGAAATCACTTTTCCACGTCAACCGTATCAGCGGGGGGCACGTCGGTAGGGGTCAAGGGACACGAGAGGGGGGCCACGGCTGGCGCGGACGCAGCCATGGGGGGTCGCGGCTCGGGGGACTCGCAGCGCTTTTGACTCTTCTCGATCGTGTCTGAGAGGATCTCTTTTAGGGTAGAAGCTAGGGCTTTAGGGTTACCTGTGCTGTCAACCTGAGGACAAAGAACAGATGTTGGTAATATGTTTAAAACATTGGCCCCAAACAAAGCAGAACTTGCTTGTACTACGAATAGCGACTAGATTCTCAAATATACAATGACCGTGTTTATCTATTTTAAAACACTTGCTCTTTACAGGGTTCGAGCCCGCAACCACAGGATTTTGTATTCCGGAGAATCAATAGACGGCTGTCAATGTCAATTTTTTTTTTTAAATGAATAAAATGAAATGAAATGACTACAT
This sequence comes from Anania hortulata, assembly GCA_963576865.1. Taxonomy (NCBI): domain Eukaryota; kingdom Metazoa; phylum Arthropoda; class Insecta; order Lepidoptera; family Crambidae; genus Anania; species Anania hortulata. The sequence goes on along the minus strand of OY756388.1, from coordinate 2,918,703 downwards.
CATGGGATGTAATCAGAGATTATACCCAGCATATGCATAGAAACTATTGCAGCTAATGACAAATGAATTGAAATTTTAAAATTGAAATTGAAATGATGTAGGATGGATGGACTGGGTCTAGGCTATTGATGGAGACTACCAGTCACCTGTCTGGTTCAGTCACAAACTGAAAAAATTACATGTGTAACTGTCATTATTTCAGTTGCCTGGTGCATATTTATTATTTATTGTAATCATTCTCCTTTGCGCTGCAAGGAGGAAGGGCATTCTATTCCAACCGCCTTACACCTCAACTTTGTTGGAGTGCTCAAAGTTCCCTGGTTAGGTTTAAGAGCCCACGCACTCTACATACTTTTGATCGGCTGACAGCAGTTATACTACACATCTATGGTCTATAAATGAATTTCGTCTAAATACAAATAATGGGCTAGTTTCCTAAAAAAATCTAATTAGTCCGTCAGTTGGATTCACAAAAAATATAGGACAAGTATTTTTTCTTTTCTCAATCAAACAAAAATGATGAAGATATAGCCCGTTAAAGTTCCGCGAAACGTCACGCCTTGCGACACTTTTTAGCAAGACGTCCCGTCCTCACTTTGATGTGCTTTAATTTTCTGTTTGATTGACAAAAGACAAAATATGGGTCCAATATTTTTTGATAATCTAACTGACGGACTAAATAGAATAATGTTTTTTTTGACCCAGGAAACTAGCTTATTCCAGTGTGCGCAATCACATGCAATCACAGACTTCATAGTAATAAAAGACTGGTCTGATTAAAGGCCGACCAAAAGTCTGTAGTGTGTCTAATCGGCTTATTGGGATTGGGAGTGAGTTGTAGGATGAAAACGAGTGTTATGCCGTACAGATAACAGCTCGTCAACCTACCACAAAACGTACCATTTTATTAATTGATATTGATCTCTACGAGTCTGACTTAGTAATACTCA